>OY744602.1:54842263-54922263 GCA_963556255.1 Allolobophora icterica | reverse complement strand
GATAACCAACGATACATATAGGCCTATAATATGACGTCATAATATGGCGGGCAAATACACTAGTATTTATATAAAGCCTAAAGATAGTTTATAGGCCCGTAACTGCTCTGCCTAGGGGCCCGTGACTGTTCTGCCTAGGGGCCCGCAATTGCTCTGCCTAGGGGCCCGTGACTGCTCTGCCTAGGGGCCCGGAATTTCTGTCGGCGGCCCTGATGACGATGATGATGGTCTTGATAATCGATTGTGATGATGTTTATAGAAATTCAAGGACAACAATCGGTCTAACTCGTCCTTCCGTTGTCTCTGACAAGACAACCACCGTCGTTGTTAACCTCAATCGAAAGAGAGAAGCACAGAGACAGAAGAAGATATACACACATACAGACAGAGACAAAGGCGTAGACAGACAGATGGAGCTGATGATGGTCGTCTTCGTTTGGCTCATGTTGGCTGCTAAAACAGGTATTAATTAACTAATTAATTCCATTCATTCCATTCATTTTATTCAGTCCATTCAGTCCATAAATTCATTCCATCCATCCATTTATTCCATTCATTCGTTCGTTCATTCATTCATTCATATGTTGATACATCCATTCGTTCCATTCATTCATTCCCACATCAGAGATTCCAGGTCACCCCTCTCCCGCCCTTCCCCAATGTTGGAAAACCTAGCGCAACCAGTTCTTTCCCGCCCCCTTCTCTGTTCCCTGCTGTATACCTCTCTCACCGCAAAACATTTACATTTGGGTCCAATACACTCCGTTAAAAAGGCTTGCTGCACCCGTTAAACCTGAACTTCTTGACCAAAGTTCACTCACAGAAACAAACCTCCTGCACCCTGGAAATTATATCTGCTGTAAGCAGATACTGGTGTGGCCAGAAAGTATGGTTCTCCACCGTAATCGATGCGCATCACGTTAGACGCTAATGTAGAGGTTATTAAAAAGCGCAACAGTAAGCGTCTTCACGCATAGAGCCTACAATTTACATACAGACACGTGTTGCTTTAACTGTAGTAGAAAAGAATTCTTTCTACTAGGCTCAGTTATTGTGGACGATAATTACCAGACAATTTCTGCAGACCATAGGAGGGCCACATTCCTGTTCGAAGCGTAAACTTTGGAGCACTGGACATAGTCACATAGGTTGCGCGTTATACGACACACTGAAAGCGTCACCGTCGTCATTATCATCGCTCTCAATTATCACATAATCATTGCCACCGCGGATCCTGGAATTGCCATCTCCATCACCATCACGTCTTCTTCGCGCAGCCTCTCGTTGCTATGACTACACTTGATATTCACCCGCCGGTCACTCTCGAGGCGGAAACGCTGGTCAGTTGGACTGACCACTCAGTTTAAGTACCCACTTAGCGCTGCCTGGTCTTCCGACGTCCTGACTTTCCTGGTATAATTCAAGCTCGGCTGTCAGTTTGGGGTGCTAACAGTGTGCTCACTGCGCACATGCAATGAATACTAATGACGTCGTGGCATCTAAGAAACAGTTCTGCAGCGTCTTGTCACATCTCGAGGGTGGGTGCAGAATTAAATTGAAAAGCCCAATACAGGTAACATATATTTAGAAAAAATGTGTTAGTTTTCTGTGAATTATGGTATTTAAATCGAAAATCAGTTTAGCATTTAAGTAAGAAATAAAGTAAACGCTCAATTTTTAAAAGGCACTTACAAGCAGACATGTTACAGGCAGACGACGGACAGTTAAACAGACAGCCACATTAACTGAAACAGAGAGCCAAACAGACAGACAAGCAGAAGGACAGACGCACACAAGAGGAAAACCAGACAAACAAAGACTGCAGAGTTGACAAGGAACAAGCAATGGCGAAACTTTTAGCCGGGATTTAACGACGCTATCCGCGTGTTGCTCTCACGCCACCTACCGGACGGAAGTATAGTCAATTCGCCGAATCCGTCCCAAGCGTAAGCTGCTTCTCCCGACCGAGAAACTAAGGCGAATTAGTGCCGCCCCTGGCGGTCATCGGAGACACTATCCACGCATCGGGTTTCAACCTTTTACTGGCTTCGCCGTATTGACCAAGTCTGGAGAGATTCTGTTGGGGCAGACTGACGTTGGGGGACTTTGGGGGCGAATCCCCGTCTAACAGCAAATCCCTCAAGACGCGTAATTCCAGTCTCTGTCACTATCCGTCTAAGTCTGTCTGTCTATGTCTCTCTATCTGTCTCTGTATCTGCCTGTGTCCATATCTGATTCTGTCTATGTCACTCTTCGTCCTTTCAATCCTTGTCTCTGCTGCTGTCTGTCCGTATATCTCTGTCTCTGTCTCTCTCTGTGTCTCTCTGTCTCTGTGTCTCTCTGTCTCTGTCTATGTCTGTCTGTCTCTCTTTGTCTGTCTGTCTGTCTGTCTATCTATCTGTCTGTCTGTCTGTCTGTCTGTCTGTCTGTCTGTCTGTCTGTCTGTCTGTCTGTCTGTCTATCTATCTATCTATCTATCTATCTATCTCTGTCTCTGTATCTGTGTCTATGTCTTCTCTGTCTACTTCCTGTTTGGTCTCCTTCGTCGTTTCCTGTGTTTCGTCACAGTTCGGCTGAGGCCTTCGTTGGAAACAATTTTCATGCGTAATTTTCCGGATGACTGATCGTGAGAAATGAAGAACTCTTCGACAGAAAGAAGATGTAGAAAACGACGGTAGATCCCTAGAGCCGATGCGCTGACAAGGAAGAACTTTATTTTGCGAATGCTCTACTTATGAATATGTCCTTTTGGGTCTGCATGGCTGATGTTTCGTAGACGTTAGTTTTCTTTCTTTTTTGTTTCATGCACTTGCTAATTGTATAACCTGTTTGTTAGCCGTTGTGCGTTTGCAGGCGGATCATGAAAGTACATACTTACCTACTTACTTACTTACTTACTTACTTACTTACTTACTTACTTACTTACTTACTTACTTACTTACTTACTTACTTACTTACTTACTTACTTACTTACTTACTTAGCATGACATTTTATCAACCACGAAAATCAATGAGTTGAGCAGAAACTGTTCTTAAGAAATTAAGGTCTATTTCAAAGGAAGATCGGCTCAACGAATAGCATAAATTGCCAAGACTTAGACTTCTATTGGCATTAAGTCCTCAATTGCCCCTTTCTGGAACCGCATTTCGTTTTATTGCCCCCCCTCTGTCTGGAAAAGGCCCTTCCATCGAATATACATTGAATATATATATATATATATATATATATATATATATATACATATATATATATATATATAATGTATATTGCGAAAGTCTGCGATATAAAAAAGCCGTTCTGTTATGCTAGCAATTGTGAGCTTCCCATGTGTCTGATGTGCATGATGATGATGAGAAAACCTAATCGTATATACTATGGACACCGCATAATAGACACACAGAAAAATACGCGTAGGGGCGTATACCTATACGAATGATTATTTGCGTATTTGTATACCTATAGCATATATACTATTATACGTGCTTACATATACATGTATAAATATATATATATATGAAAATATGTGTAAATACTATATATAGGACTATATGTATGTGTATTTGAACGGTTGTTTATGGAAGTACAAGTATGTGACCCATATATGTGTATGCATAAGCATATTTTGTCTTGTTTGATGCTATAAACAACAATGGACACGCCACGTAACGAACTGCTCCACTGGTTGTAATCATTTATTGTAGGGGGCCCTATATTAGCGGTACTCCCATTGTCGCTGCATGTAACATATACTTGTTATTTTCGTGTCTATTATGTTTACGGTGAACAATAAAAGCATATGATGATGATGATGATGACGACGACGACGACGACGACGATGATGATGATGATATTTTCATGTATTTTTTTTATGTATATATGCAGGCATTTGTGCATAAATAAGTATATAGATCAACATATTTTTCACATATGCATGGATTCACACACGCGCGCGCACACACACACACACATATATATTTATAAATTATATATATATATATATATGATCAATATACTTGCATACTTCTACATGCATATGTATGTGTGTATTTTACGTATATATACGTGTGGTGTGCGTGTGTATGTACGGTGGAGCTATTTAGATGGTATTGGCGTCGGATAACGTCGTTTCTTTCTTCCGTTTCTGACTGATTCGCTGCCCGATCCATTACGGGGTCGGGTTCTCCGGTCATCCGCTCTTTCTCTCACGCAAATTGGATCTAGGGTCGGTCCTCTCGCCGGAAATGACGTTATATCGTCCGTCGGAGCAGTTCCGGTCGGGTCCGAGTGCGTTTACACACGCCAGAAGCGAGCGACAATATGGCAGCGGCGCACGTCCGCCGAACGACCCCTATTATCGCTTATCGGTATTTATAGACCGACGAGCAGATCGCACCGGGTGAGGTAAGAATCAGTTAAACCCTTATACAGCGAATTACCAGTTTCGTATGTTTATGTACGACATTGTTTTTATATATATGTATTTTATGTATATGTGTATGTTGTGTATTCATTAAAGCATTTATATTGCGCCTTCTTAGTAACATCTGAAAACCGCTATTTACACGGCTAGGCCTATAATATAGATTAGGTAAACAGATGGAACTTACGGTCAGCAGAGAATGCACTGAATCACTTGGAGCAGTGCGTCTGTACGCGTGCAGTGGAAGATTGTTCCAGGAGGAGAAGGAAGGACTGATGCATGAGAAGGCGCTATTTACACGGACATATGGATTAGCCGAACATATCTGACGAACATTTTTATAAATGTGTCTCGATCACGGATTGTCAGATTCTCACGGCACGACCGACGCACCGCAACCGGAACCAGGTGGCTAACATTCATATAGCGCCTTGGCTAACTTCCTCTAAAGGCGCTGTATAAATGCCAGAAGGTGTCGTAGACAAATTGTCTGGTGTCCGTCCACACTGCACACCACACGTCGCTGCACTAATCATTTGATGCTTTCCTGTATTCTGTGACTGAGCATTTTCGGTAATACAACAATGTCTACTGTTTCCATACTTTATTTGCAAGAGCGTACTTCTTTCCGTTTTTATAAGACGCGCCACTTTCTAAGCCACGGGCCGTGGGCTAATCCTATCCTACAAAGCGAAATCAGTTGCTAAGGCAACGGCGTGCCTGGCATTGAAAGCAGCCAATCGCATCCACGACCCGTCAACCTTCTGGATTTGACCGGATTTGCGGATAGTAGCGCCATCGATTGATACCCTGGACATTGTGTTCCATGGCGCTCTGTAGATTTCATTGAAATGCGCATGACACCATAAACTGGACTAATAGAGGAGGGATCTAGACCAGTGTTTCAGTTGTGAAGAAGGAGCTGGATGTCGAGATTTTACAGATTACCAAAGTACGCGAACGCATAGCAAAATTTAATGTTGTTAATATGTTGCACACGAAACAGGCAACGATTCGGGAGATATTTAGGTGTTGACCCCCCCCCCCCCCACCCCGAACAGCTTTTCATTTACTTAGCTGATGGGGTTTGAAGAAAAGCCCTGGGGCTTTAACCCCCTTCCTCCTCCACCTACCTCCCGCTAACTTAGCACTGAAACAGACAGTTCGCAAGGCATTGCGTTTTAATCAGCCGACCCATGTCTGCTCCTTGTTCACGCCTCATAGGCCTACAACAATTTATAGGACCGTCTGCACTCGATCAGCGCACGTTCTACCTCTTGCAGGACCTCGGACGTTCATGGTGGATGTTACGATACTAAGACTCGTTTATATCAGTTTGCTGACCGACCGTATACGCTGATCCGGGACCTTCCCTTAGATTGGGCTTCTCCAAAGGATTTTTGAGTTGAAGCGACCACCGCTTTAGGACTTTGCCTTGTGCGTTAGGATTAACGGTATCATGGAAGTCATTATACTAAGTTATGTTAGATTTGAAACTAGATTGTGGCTATTCCACTCTGATGAAATTGAATTGACGAAACTGGTGAAACGGATCAGCTGAAACCGGTTCAACTGACAGCAACCTAACAGCACCCGATGCGAGTTTATTGTTCGCGGGCTAATATGGCTGACACGCGCCAGATGTGTGTAAGGCTGCGGACCTCGAAAGGTCGTTAGACGACTATTCATGAGCCGTCTCGTTGATGTATAGTGCAGCTCCCGGTCGCCAGGTGAACCCATGCGGTCTTTCGTTCTAATGGAATAGTACGCAATTTGCGCGTTTGTTCGCAGTGATCCGATTGGCCAAATGTCGGCGAGCAGAGATCATCTGACTTCCTCATATGACGTCATTTATAGTCATGCCTGCGTCATTCTACGTGTCGTTCGTTTCCAATGTGATGTAAGATAAACTGCCGACATTTTTTAAGCTTCAAATGAAAAAAATCTGTAGAAATTTGTTCGTATAATCAGTAGTTTGTACTTAGGCTTGTACGTGTGTACGTACGTTTAGATGTATGTGCGTTTGTGACTATGACCAGATAAATGATGCGTGAATGTGTTTTTCAACATTTTTGTCTCCCTAACTTCAGACATTACTTTCACTGATCCATCGTTTTGATCTACTATTTCGGAATACACTGAAGCGCATATACAATACAATACCGTACGATACGATACAATACACAATAAAACACGATATAACACACAATATTGTATCGCAAGAAGATAAATTGTTCCGTGTATCTGTTTTTGTTCAGGCCTCCATTGTATATCCGCGCATTGTATATTCATTGACGCGCGGGCATTCCTGAAGTGGTCGCGCCATAATCCAGCGCAATTTATCTGGCGACAGCCTTCAACACAGCGCTCCATAAATACTCGTCAATTATTCAGAACCCGCAGCGCTAAGTGGTCTTTATATATAGAAACGTCGCGTCCCGAACAATCGGTTACGCTTCGGTGCACTCTGGCGTCACTCTTCATCGGTTGCAGAGGGCAACCGGATGTGACGAAACTCCTCCATTATCGCTTATGCGCGTTACTGTTGTATTTTAATTTATAGGTGGCACTTATGCTGTAAACCCTTTAAGTTGGTGTCTGGTGGCAGCAGATACACATTTTGGCCAATGGTGACCACTTTTTTTATATGACGAACACGTCATGCACACTCGACAATATTCCCACGTTTCTCATCCGTGACTTCATCGGCGAGCTGCTGTCATTTCTAGTATGGCTCTGTAATACGTCGCTTGTGGAGGGAGTCTAATCACCCAGTCAGAGCGTGTCATCGTACAGGCTTCAATACGAACCCGGCTATGGTCCCAGATGACGTCAACAACTACTTCATGATGAAGCTGCAGTTCGGCTGCAGGAAAGGCCCTTCGATTGAAATGGTTCTGATGCAGTGGATATCGGATTTCCACGACACCATCGATTCTGATCACGTGACGATGCTCGCTCTTCTCGACGTAAGCGCGGCGTTTGACAAGGTTGACGATGACATACTAGTACTCCGTCTTAGTACATTCATCATCATCATCATCATTATCATCATCATCATCATCATCATCATCATCATCATCATCAGTATCGGAGGCCCGTAGGTGTCCAATGCATGATCGATCAGTTTTTTCCAAAGTCCGGTCTTGTGGTAATATTCTTAAGCTGTGCAGATCTTGTTTACACCAATCTTCGATGTCGTTTGTCCACTCTCTGTTGGGTCTGCCCCTCCGCCCATTTCCATCCATAATTCCCATCATCACGGTTTTTATTTTTCTATTATCATACATTCTACATATTATGTCCAAATAGACTTAGTTTTCTCTTCATTATTGTTTGCATCAGATCTTTCTTTATGTTCAGTCTTCTTCGAACCTCCAATTTTGTCACTTTCATTGTCCAATTTAGGTGTAGTATCCTTCTATCGCAGTACATTTCAATACATTACATGGATTTATTGTGCGCCAATCACAGGAATGGTCTCAAATGGCCTCTTGATGACGACACGATGATTGTAACCACGAAATCAGACTATATACTCAGACTGGACCCTCGTTTCTCGTCGGTATACGTCTCAGCGCTCGATACTTGGCCTGCTCCTAGGCATTCTTTACACAGCAGATTGCTTGTTTGTTGAGTTCGAATCGAGTAGATGACATTGATCAGTTTACAGTCACACAGACTGGAACGCAAACAATAGCAAAGAAAACTCACAAATAACTTCATTGAAAAAAGCGTATACATGAATTTACAAACTTGATACTGATGCAAGAAACAGATGATTCACGCACAGCTTAACTAGTCATCGCCGTTATTTATTAGACAACAATATTTAATGAGATGAACAATAATTATAACATATAGGTCCTACATCGGCCAACATTCAAAATACATGTAGGTCGATATATTAACATATAAGATATTGTATTATTAACATTGCTCAATTAAAAATGTTTTGTAAAAAACCTAAATGCATATAGTGAACAGATGGACGAATATATAGGATCTATAGAGTCCACTATAATTGAGAGTCTTTGACTCAACGTGAAATATGTCTGGCATTAGCCCTACCGACCTCAGATCTGACCCGAGTCATCACAGTACTTGGAATTCGTGTCCATCAATAAGCTGGCAACGTCCAGCCGTACTTAAGCTGTCTCCTGGTTCGATCGCTTGTCTTAGGTTACTGCGTGCACCACTGTGATCGTGACGGTACAGGCGTGAATGCCATTGATCAGCTCCGGCTCAACCAACCAAAACGCGCAATAATTATGGCTTGTTACTCGACAGGTGCGGGCTAATATCATCTTAGAAGAGGCCCTCTTGTTATTTCCGGGCTGTTTTTCCCAACTCCTTGTTGGATGATCTTGGAGTGCTTATCAACGAGCTCACATGGCTGACCATGTGAACTCATTGTGCAGTCATTCTATATTCAGCTGCGTCAGATTTGTTCAATACAGTGAAATCTCTCGTTCAGTGCCGCAAGGACCCCACTCCATTCCTTTAACCTGGACTACTGCAATTTCCTTCTGACAGGCTTCCCATTATTTCCAATCCGTCAGCTCCAGTCCGTTCTGAACTTTACCGCCCGTCGAGAGGAAGTTTATCGACTATATTTTCTAATTTTAGAACATACTAGAGATATACTCCGGTGGTTACCTATACTGGTGAAAGAATGAAATGTTGGTTCCGCGCTTCCGTACTACGATGCGGGCACATCGCGCTTTCTCATGCATTGGACCATTCTTCTGGAACTGTGTACCATTAAACATACGAAGTATTTCATAACGGACAACTCAGGAAACATTTTCAAGCCATCTTTAAAGTTTAAACGCACCTCTTTGGATCTCTCAGATTGCCATGTTAAGCGCCCTTGTGAGGTTCATATAATGCGCTTTACAAGTAACCAGGCATATGCCTTTTTGGCACACTCTTTCTGTGGATATACCTACTATTCCTTTTATAAGGGCGGTCCACGCTACTGTCTCCTCCATACGCTTGTTAAGACACACCTGTTCAGGTCCCTTAGAATTTAGATGGCCATTTGCACAGCGCTTTTGAGAAATTATTAATATGCAGTCTTCAAAACCCATGCATGCATACTTACTTACATCAATCATACACGATGTCTGTATGTTTCATCATGAAACAGGTATATTATGTACATGCATGAACAGTATACATACATAAATAATAAATATTAAATATACTATATCAAAGCAAATACAAATAATAGATACAGAACTGTGTACATGTATAAAATTATGTTACATCTTATACATTTTCATATAGGCCTATTTGCATACATTTATGTATATATGTATACACCATGCATGATGCATATACTTTGTTAGGTACACATATATTTATAGTATATATTCAGTGTCTACAAATATACTATAATATATAGTGGTAGATAGATTTAATGGAGCATTTGCGCATCTTCCTGAGTTCTACAGATGTTTCCAGGTGGGAGTCTTCACTCATTTCCTTCCTATTTCCCTCTCGTCCTTTCTCCTCCATTTGCTCCTCTTTCCCTTTCATATCTCACCTTTATACGAATAAAACACCTATGCCACCCCCTTTCATATTTCAACCAGAGTCTGGAAACAGCAGACTATAATGTGGCCAGAGCGCTCACAGACATCAATTGTCTGGTTATTACACACTGTCGCTGTGGCCTACATCCAGGCACTATAGTGCGGCCTTGTAAATGAACGAGACCAACAGTCAATATGCGACACCGAATACACTTTGACACTAGACAGTTATGTATATGAGCATTCGTGAGTCACACTAATGTCTGATGTTAGGAAGCATTGAAGGAGAAAATGTACCCTGTCCAGTGTTTAACGACACCTTACGTCTATTGTAGCTGTTGACCTCAACCTTCATATATTGTTTTACAACTCTCGAATTAATGTTATCTCTTTTCTTAGTATGCTAAGTATTTTAAAGATGCATCTATGAAACGCGACCTCTGGTGTCCCATAGCAACGCTTTAGTGTCTTCAGCGACCAGACACTACCTATAGGAGTGGCGAACAGCGGGCGACCTCTAGAGACGCCTCTCCTCCATCTTGAGCGGAAATTCAATCCGGCGCTTGAGGAGGAAGCGGCGGAGGACGTATTTCGTCCATCCTCTTCTATTCCTCAAGAATTCTATATCCTCTGCTAAGAACCGGAGACGACGGCGTGAGACTGGCTCAGCTGGACGACGACGGCGACGGCGCCTCTTGCGTCGATATCCGACGCCAGTCAGACAATCAAGCGCCTTTGAGTGGACGTAGCTCTTCTTAGAAGGCGCTATATAAATATCGAAATACATACATACATACATACATACATACATACATACATACATGCATACATACATACATACATACATACATACATATATACATACAATCAAGGCCTATGTATCATCTTCTCTATTATAAATATGTATGTATGTAGGTATTCATGTTTTGCATATAATACCCATGTATGTATGTATGTATGTGTGTATGTATGACTGTATGTATGTATGTATGTATGTATGTATGTATGCATGTATGTATGTATGCATGTATGTATGTATGTATGTATGTATGTATGTATGTATGTATGTATGTATGTATGTATGTATGTATGTATGTATGTATGTATGTATGTATGAATGTATACTTCTGAATGCATGTAGACACTTGTGCAGCACCTTTTAGAAACTTCTCAGAGGCTTTTCTAATCTCTGCCCTGTGTATGTAGGTCTTTGCATGTGCATATGCTTCATCTAGACATTATGTAGCGCCTATTGTAAACGTGTCGAAGGCAGCACTTCATTACTCTTGTCCACTACACTACTCTATAGGCCTACGAAATTACACTATGCTAATCCTTGCATCCTTCTCCTATATCACACTATAATACTTGTTCCGCTAAACTATACTACAGTACAGTACAGTTATTCATTCTGCGAGCCGCCTTGTGTGATGGCTGCCAATCAGGAAGTGCCTGCATATCAAAGCCTTTCAAGCATTGTCGTGTATTTAAAGACACCCTCTGCAGAGTCAAGGTCACTGCTTTATTAAAATGGACACATGCCTTCGAGGTACTGTCCCTACGGTTCACTACTGCCCTGATCCATATTGAAGAAACGGAGCAGGTGAGAAAAAAGCATTCTAGGCATGACCGGTTGGATGAGGTAAAACGATCAGGTATCAGTGGAGTTGCAGAATAATATCAAGCAAGTTTCAAATAAAGTGTCCAAGTCACGAGTTGTGAAGGAGATGCGTTGCTTAAGGTTAAAGCTAGTTTAGAGGAAATCCTGGAACATTCCGGCAATGAAGGTAATCAAGCCAGACGCAATGAGCTGATGGATGATTGTAGCAAATACAAAACTAACCAGAACAGCAATAAATAGATCTAAGTGAAACACCGATAATCCAATGGGTGAAATGAAGAGCCATCTCTCTCAATCTCTGTCTCTGTCTCTGTCTCTGTCTCTGTCTCTGTCTCTGTCTCTCTCTCTGTCTCTCTCTGTCTCTCTCTCTGTCTCTCTGTCTCTGTCTGTCTCTGTCTGTCTCTGTCTGTCTCTCTGTCTCTCTCTCTGTCTCTCTCTGTTTCTCTGTCTCTGTCTCTGTCTCTCTCTTTGTCTCTGTCTCTCTGTGTCTGTCTCTCTGTGTCTGTCTATCTGTCTCGCTCTTTCTCTCTCTCTGTCTGTCTCTGTCTCTGTCTCTGTCTCTGTCTCTCTCTGTCTCTGTCTCTCTCTCTCTCTCTCTCTCTCTCTCTATATATATATATATATATAGAGAGAGAGAGAGACAGACAGACAGACAGACAGACAGACAGACAGACAGACACACAGATATATATATATGTATATATATATATGTATACATATATATATATATATATATATATATATATATATATATATAGAGGCGCAGGTAGAGCAGAAATCTGGAGACTAATTTCGGCCCTGGCGGGATTTGAACTCTGAACACCCGACTTCTCAGTTGACAGTCCAGCACGCTAACCGATAGACTGTTGCACACCCCTACTAGCCTGTTAAAATGGGCACAAATTAAAACTATATTGGTAAGAGAACAAGTTATTCTTTATTAATTATTTCGGTAAGCGAATACGTTGTTCATTTGCTTTGCTAAAACTTTCTTGAATAGGCTACGTTGTTGAAGGATAAGTTGGGTTGGATGAGGAGCGAGTTACCTCCGTTGATTGTCGAATAAGTTTTCTCGTCAGTTGCTAGGCAAGTTTCGAGTCATCTGATGAATGCACAGTTCTGTTAAGTAGAATTGTTGGTCAGGTGGTTGTTTACGAGTCGCTAAAGTCACGCTATCTATAATTGGCCACAGATCTGCCGCGCAAGGTAAACTTGTTCTACCCCTCCCACCCGAACTTCCGAGATCGAGCATCGAAGCTTCGCTGTAGTCAGTTCTGTTATTGGAAAGAGTGACCTACGACATGATCTCCTTGGGGTCTTTATCTGCCTCTTGTCCGTGACCGCTTGAAAACCTTCTTGTTTGATTGTGGCACTGCGTTGTCAGGTCTTGAGCGCCTCTGAGAGGTTGCTCTTGAAACGGCGCTATACAAATTCTTTATTACGATTACGGATACACTACATTGCATAACAGTACGAGACACAATTCTGCATCCTGTACACTGTGCTACATTAAAACATACTGCACTATGCACTACATTAGAGCACACTACAATACACCACATGCACTACACTCAACATGCACAGCCGCATTCTCTACAGCTAAATATACTAAAATGCGCTACAAATACATTACATTGGACTACTGTATACAAAACAGTGTATTCTAATACACTACACTGCATTCAATGCACAAAACCGCTGCACTAAACATCGAATTCTCAACAGTTTACACTTTACACTACAGTCGACACTATCCAGTGTACATAATACATTACAATCTACACTTCAGTCGACACTACAGTAGGCACTACAGTAAACACTACAGTCAACACTACAGTAGACACTACAGTCAATACTACAGTCAACACCATAGTACGCTTTCTGTTGCCAGCTGCAGATGAGTACTGCCTTCGTGAGTCGCTTAACATCACGTGCTCGTCGGAAGAGGTCATCCTGATGACGTCAGCACACTACGGGCGCATGCGCGGCGGACGCTGCATCCGGGCGGATGTCGGCCATCTTGGGTGTTCTACGGATGTGACATCACAGCTGGACGAAGTCTGTTCCGGAAGACTGCATTGCGTTTTTCCGGTGGCTAATTTGCTTCAGCAGAAGCCGTGTCCAGATGATTTTACGTCCTATCTGGAGACACATCATACCTGTCTTAAAGGTGAATGATCTTACAAGTGGCTGACTGACTGCGAACACAGGTGACTGACTTCACGGTTGATTCATTGATTGGTTGCCACTCGCCTTGACTGGCAAAATGAGTGACTGCCATTCAATGATTGGCTAGTTGACGATTTAGCGGTTGATTGATCAGGGATAGTAGAGACTTGCATGACCAGAATTCACCGTTGATTAATTAGCTGGCTGACGCCTTGGTTGATTGATTGGCTGGTTGACACATTGGTTGACTGACTTTGTGGCGTTCTGCGCGCCCGTCCGGACGCCTGCACTCTCGTTGCGCCGGGCGGGTGTCCTGGTGGTGGTGACTCCAGCCCACTGCCCGTCTGGAGCACCACCAGAGTCACTTCCTTGTGTACTTTAACCGTAAAATGGCTGTTCTCTATCTCTTCCCATAGTGAACGTTCCTATCAGAGGAGATTCAGGATTGGCCGCTTAAGAAAGGCAACACTATACAGTTCTGTCTCTGGGTCTGACTCTGCTTCTTCCGCGGTCGCCGGATGGGCAACGTCCTGCAGGATGGCCGTCCTTCAGAACAGGGTTCGTTCTCTAATCCGCAGCAGTCTTCCCTCTTCGTGTGCCTTCTTAGCTACGGGCTTCCTCCAACTGTCCAACTGATCTGAACTTTGACGTACCATTCTACACCTCGTGACTCCTGAACTATCGCCATTTGTAAGGGACACCAAACGTTTTCTAAGTATCGGGAACAAGGAATACATGTGACAAGTCTTTACAAAACATCGTCCTAGACACCGGTCTACTGGGCAACTGTCAAAGGTAACTCTCTATGTCATGTCGTCTAGGCATCTGTCCATTTGACATCTCGTCTTCCCACCGTCACGTGTCTCTCGCTCCTTTTCCGTGCAGGGCATACCGGCCTCACACGTATTTTATCATGCACCACATTTACGGCGTAAGTTTCCTTACCCGTCTTCTGTGTTGGCAATTATCGACCAACACAGTGATAAATTCTGCTTCGGAAGAGAGCGGGGTCTCTATGGCACACTGATAGTGAAGGTCCCCCTTCGCTATCTACACACAGAACTTCGTTCCGACCTACGCACGAGGGGGCCCATCCTCGCACTTCAGTCAGTCCTCAGAGCTGTGTGTTACGACAAGCAAATATGTTTCTACATGGGTATCCGACTACCCGGACTTTCACGTATCGCTCTCTTGGTCTGCGTTAATGCCCCTTTAACCTGGAACGTTCGTACACTTCACCTCGGCACTCTGACTAGCTGAACTTCAACTAGGGAAACCCGGACATCTCTCTTCCAAACCTGGGTACCCGACTACCCGCACGTTCACGTATCGTGTACTCTTGGTCTGATTCAATGTCCCTTTAACGTGGGACTCTCGTACACTTCACCTTGGGACTAACTGAACTTCGGCTATGAAGCCGCGGACGTGTCTCAGCCGGACCTGGGTACCCGAATACCCGACCCGAGCTCTGAGGTTAATCTCTTGGTCTGATTTATGCTACCGTTTACCTGGAACTCGCGTACTCTTCCCCTTGGGATCTGCCCCGCTGTATCTTCTCGTTGCGGCGTATCCCTACCCGGTTTACACAACCTTCTATCTTCCCACTATTCAGAATTAGTCTGTCTCGAGACCTGAGCAGCAGAGTGGGCCCTTACTCCACAAGCCGTATCTCTTGAACCTGACTCTCTGAATCCAATAGAGAACGTAACAGTTGTGTCTTTTTCCGGGAGCTCACAGACTCGTAGGCTTCGTTTCTCGGTACTCACACTCGATTCTGCTAACGGTATCTGTGGGTAACTTTACCTCGTTATTGCACACAGACCTGTGTATCTTTCCCCCGTGGGAACTTTCCCGAACACCGGAACAGACAACGATCGGATCGTCCGGATGGTCTCCCGGCCGGATATTTGCCGGTAAACCGCGGGAGTAACTATGACGCGTAAAACAGCCAAACCCGGATACCGCGTATTGAGATTCACCGGTTGTTTCCCGATGTTATCGAACAGTTTCCACCCGATCGTTCCGGTACTTCACCGGACGTCACCAGCGGAATGTTTCTCCGCACTTTCGAACGGAATCAACCTGGTAACTCTCCCTGTACACGTCGAGCAGTCACCAACGGGGTCTGCTTCCCCGTCTTTACCGATACAGACCTGTGTTCTCTATATCTCTCACGATCGGTCTCCCCCCCCCCGAGGTTTACACAGCCAGTTAAACTTCCACAATCGGGATTCAGACCGGCTCGCGATCTAACGGCAGGGTGGGCCCCAAACCTGTCGAATCGGCGGTCAATCCAATACCCAAGAGTGATTAGATTCGGCTGTAACTCGGGATCGCACTGGACGATACTTGAACTGAGTTATCACCAATCGGGTCTTCGCCCGCGTATCTCTGACTGCTACCACCGGGCTTTGCCCGTGTATCTCTGACGGTCAACACCGGGTCTTTGCCCGCGTATCTCTCTGACTGCTACCACCGGGCTTTGCCCGTGTATCTCTGACGGTCAACAACGGGGCTTTGCCCGCGTATCTCTCTGACACTCAACAGCGGGAACTTTGCCCGTATATCTCACCAGACATCAACCGGTCTTTCCGGTATATATCGAAACGGACATCTACGGGTCTGCTTCCCCGTCTTTTGTACAGACCTGCGTGTATCGAACGGATCACCGGGGCCTTTCCCAGATCTATCGTAAAGTCACCGGCGGGCTCACCTTTCCCGTCTTTACCGAACGGCCACCGACTAGGTCTGCTTCCCAGTCTTTATCGAACGGAACCGCCGGGCCTTTCCCGGACTTTACCGATACAGACCTGTGAGCCGTTATCTCTCACGATCGGTCTTTCCCCGAATCAGCCTTCCATGATCAGACTCGGTACTGCTCGCGATCTACAACAGAGTGGGCCCTTACTCCGTTGGATCGACGCTTTGCCAGCACTGGTCAGACCGCGTTTGGAGCGGCTGTCACTCGGGAGCGCACTGATTAGCCTTGTAAATAAATATTTGTAACCTAACCGGTACCCGATCGAATCACTCGCCGTATACTACCACACGGAGTGCAGTATTAATCGCTAACCAACGACACTGAAGAACAGTATCGCTGTACATGCAGGATGCAGCGTCGCCATCCTACAATATAGGCAAAACACCGTGAGGCAGCCTTTACTTATCCCTCACCACACTATACCGTGGCTTGTTCCTTATATACTAGCCTACGCACACCTTCTCAAATACAGGTGTCTAAGGTATCGAAATCAACCTATGGTAATAAGCGCCGCCCTAGCTTTAGGCCTTATTTATTGGACCTGAAAGCGTATAATATTATACTAATTAATAATTTAAATCTCTAAAGTGGGAAGAATACGCTAAAACTTAAATATTGGCTATTTTAATATCACGTTAGCGCTACCATTTACGCATCGGCCGCTGACGCCCTGCGATGCATTATATCACCGGATAACGCGTCAATAAGACAGCTATTATTAAAACAACATACATTCGAGCCCAGTGGCCAGTCCGCCACAACTTCACAGTTAACTGATTTGCCGGCTGTCGCCTTGGTTGACTGATTGGTGAAGCCTTTCGAACGGAAAGTTTAACACCTTGAGCAAATATGCCTGCATGTTCTCTTTGCTGATATGCAAATTTATGTTAACGTCTAAATTAACATTTACATCCGCAAAAAGTTACATGTAGCCTACAGTTACATGTGCCGTTGTAGTGTCGCAGAGTCGCTGCATGAGCGCCGACGGCTTCATCTTGCTCAAGGACCAAGACGGCTTCGTACCCCTCTCGATGCACTCTTCCAAGTGCCCCTGGAGAGTTAACGTCGACCCTCTACAGACTCTTCGCTTCACCCTGTACGGCTTTAACCAGCGCCGCGTACAGCCAGAAAGCGCCCAGTGTCCATGGTCGGTGGTCTTCGAGGAAGGAGGCAAGGTTTCTGAGCACCCTCTTTGTCACGTGACAGCCAAGGAAACCTTCCTCTACGCGTCCAAGTCGAACACAGTCACGATCAGGGTACTCTACAAGGAAAAGGCAGTTCTGCCGGTTGCATATTTCCTTAAATACGAAGGTAACTTAAACCCAGAAATTCTTATCTGTGCTTTCTCAGCTTATCAGCTTCTTGTCCATAGTGACTCAAATACTCAATAGACGATATCTTGACTTGGGCTAGTAACCTACTGCTTGTGCTTGACTTAGTAGGTCATAGCGTGACAGGCTTTTAACCTACTAGGCCTACGTCTTAGCCGACCCCAGTCCAGTAAGCAGCCTGTTAAATTCTCCACAATATATACATGTATATTCTCAATTCTGCGAGTGTGATTTTCAGCGTTGGGTTGCCCCCAGCTGAGGGTGCCTGGATTCGCTTGGGTTACCCAGGACCAGGCGAGAGCATCCGTCAAATGCAATCACACGGAGGAGACTTGGTTTCTCGCATGCAGTGACCGAAAATGGCACGGCGAGGTCGGAAACTGCTCCAAGACAATCACAGGTGCGCAAATTACAGGTAGTTCTTTGATGTTTAGTTAATATCTCCAAGCAAACACAGGTGAACGGTGCCATTCGATAGTTACAGGTATTTCTCGAGGACACTGATAATCACAAGTGAGCGATGCTCCGCGTAATTGAAGTAGGGAACGCATATGCTTGTCACAATAAAAACTGACTGCATTAATGTGTGATTATTCATTAGTTATTAAATTTAACAATATTTCGGTATTGGAAGCCAATTTTAGCAACCGGAATTCAAACAGATGCAAAAAACACCAAAACATTAACATTGCCAGAGCGCCCACAGGCATGAGACTAGAGTCGCTAAGGAAAACATTGCGCATCAGCCTACATAGCCTACCCTTCAAAGCCAGAATCAGACCTTGAGACCAGAGCGTGTCTAAATGAGTGATTACTTTACCCTACCTGACCTGTTAAGACCAATCTTAATGAGGGTTGTAACAAATTAACCATTACCTTTGTTGTATTGTATGTAAAGATTTCAAAACACTAGACAGGAAACATTAACTGTAAACATTAACAAGCATTAAATAAGACCGTTTCTGTTGCTTGCTCATTTAGGAGATATGATGGCAACAGACTCCATATCAAACACCCCAAAGGTCACATCGCTGCCTTTTGGTAAGTCAATCTAACCTACTAGGCAGGTTGAAACTTGTTACGACTAAGTAAGTAAGTAAGTAAGTAAGTAAGTAAGTAAGTAAGTAAGTAAGTAAGTAAGTAAGTAAGTAAGTAAGTAAGTAAGTAAGTATATTCTTTATTAAACCAGCTGCCAAACAGCACTCTGGTGAACAACGTCTGTTAAATAGATCTTCTAAAGTTAATAAACAGACATACATCGGAATATATATATGCATAGCATTAACCATGATATGTTTATATATCATATGGCAACCTATTAATCAAAATTCGAGCAGGGTAATCCTTATAGGGATAGCAAGCAGCCTAACAGAGTAATCGACCTGGAATGCAAATTAGTTAAAACAAAGTAGACCCTGTGACTGACGTCTTGTGATCATTATAGTACATGCTGCGGCCTTTAATTCTAAAGGTGTATACATTCTGATTTGAATCAAAGATTAGTCTTCTGATAATTATAGAAAACGTCAGCGCTCGCCCTGTGCTATTCAGCAGCACAGTCGGACCCTACTGTGCCGCGGTCCCACGGTGTCGCTGCGTCCAGGTGGGTCCGATTGTTGTTCCTCTCACACGTCCATGGGGGAAGCGCATTATCTCAAGAACACTTCGCCCAACCAAGGTCCGTGGTTTCCGATGCTAAGCAACATCGCACGACCTTATCTTCGTTTGAAGGCGGCTCTTGCAAGACCGTTGAAAAGATCGATGAGGACAAGGATCTAACAGCAGCTGTTGCAATATCACATGGCACCAGCAAGCACGCCTGCCGACGAGACATCCAATTTGGCTCCGGACATGACAGCTATACTTCGGCATGGAAGGACAACTGGGTTGCAGTGAATTTAATTGACCAATACCCCATCGCTGAGCCGTCTGTCAGTTCTCGAGGCTTCAACTTGTCATGACCCCTTTCTTATCTGCGCTAAACCGATTTCGGACGCGCCGTGGTTGCAGTGTCTAGTATACCCCCATAAACGGGAACCAGCCGTTGATCCTTCGTTATGCTGTGGTGCAGTGCAGACTACGAGCCACATTGTCGATGTCTGTCCGCAAACACGTTTCAGTCGTGGATTTCTTCTGGCTGTTGATCAGGCCTGGATAAACCACGGGTCTAGCAAGTCTACAGACTCAGGCCTACTAAACATTTCACAAATAAGGGGCCTACCAACTTAAGAATTTTAACTATTAGGCCTATTTAGTTTTAAAATATTACATCGTCGACATGTAATAACTGAAATATGTCTTAAACACGCTAGTTTTACTGCAAACAACGATGCCTTAAGATCTTCGATGGCACAAGATAGACTGAGACAATTTTAAAGCTTATGAACATTGAGTGTGAAATTGTACAACGGCTAGATTTTCAGGATATTGTTGACAGTTTTTCTATTACTAGAGCACGTCGCAAAGTTTTAAATTCATAAATATTTGTTCTATAATTTAAATTTCGTCAACACTTTTTGGTTGAACATATATTAGGGGCGCCGCCTAATATACAATTTTGGAACCAGGCCTACACAATGTTAATCCGGCCCTGCTGTTGATGACAATTTGCAGTATTGACTGGCCACAAACCGCTTGCACTAGAAGAATCATTGTAGAAAATAGTGGGTTACATTCGATCAACCCTTCTAAAAACACCTTCAGTCTTGCGAGAGAGAAGTAGGCTTTATTATTATTATTAGGGTTTCATTCGTTTCTTAATGCTCATATTGGCACACCGCAACAAGGTACAGAGCGCAACTTGAAATTAATTAAATGAGGATTAATTAAATGAGAGGGTGATGAAATAAAGGGAGAGATGAAAGGACTGACTCTAGGCTCCATAGAGGAATCTAGGGATAAGGTTAGCATCTTCTGTGGTCGGCAGGGTAAAGTCGTGGGGACGGGGGTGTAAACTACAGTGACGGGTGATTTTTTGTAAGAATGTAAGCCTCCAACTGGACTCAGCTTAGCTTAATTAACTTAATTGATTATCGTTTTTGTCACAGGGTTTATGATCGCTGTCGTGATTGGAGTCCTGCTTGGAATTGTAATCGGTGCCATTCCCTTGGCTCTCGTTTACGTGTGTCTGAAGAGGTAGGCCTACGATCAAACTGTAAGACCATTATATTTTCATTCCAGAGCCACTAACAAAAGGCTTGGGCACCCACTGAAAAGATAACTTCAATCGATTGATGGACAAAGCAAACTGCATAAAGGTTTTGCTCAAAGTCAGTCTGTATATGCAGTTATTTTGCGGTAACTTTGTTAAGACGATGGTTGAAGCTGCAAATTCAATGTTATTTACCTTCGTCGGCTGTCAATTCATTGCTTAATGCGTGATTTTTAAAAGCAATAGGGCCTATTGCTAGCCTATGCAAGCAATAGGAAAATGGCGTGCACGGTAAGTCGCAGTTATTGCGTAAACGTTGTTCTTGTAGGGGCCTACAATATTTAGCCTACATGTACACTTGGTTGTCAATTGTGACCCGGTAATTTCTTGCATGGTACAAGCAGGCCTATTTAACGACAATAATAGGCCTACTGAGTACTGAATACTGATTGTAAAATTATTATTGCGTTATTGTAGAAAAAGATTCCAAAATACATTGGCCTGCCATAGCTATCACTAAAACTCCTAAATATTAACACAGACCTATAATATTGCACCGATGCTTAAATCACTTCCTATAGAAAAACGAATTACTTTTAAGACTGGTTTAATTCTATACAAGACTACATTTCAGTCAACCATATAATCTTCAGTCTTTGCTGATTCCAAAGACCTTTCTGTAATCAGCCACCCTCAATCTGGCCGTTTCATGGACAACAAAACTGCTCTCGGCATGCACGCCTTTTCTGTTGCCATGGCCTCTGAAAATCTCTTACGTCAAAAATCTCTTGTGAAAGGTCTCTTCTGGTCTTTAGATCTCATCTAAATGCATCTTTTCCTGGACTCATTTCCTCCGTAGGCTGTTTCCGTGTCTTCTCCAGTCTTGTTGTCACGACCTTAAACCTCAAGACCAAGACCAAGACCAAGACCAAGACTTTGAACCTCGAGACCAGACCAAGACTTTGAACCTCGAGACCAAGACTAAGACTAAGACTTTGAACCTGAAGACCAAGACCAAGACTTTGAACCTGAAGACCAAGACCGAGACCAAGACCCAGAAAATCACATTCAGCCCAAGACTTCTTTTCCTTAAAAAATTGTCAAGTCGGACTACTCGCTATTTTAATGAAAACGTGAGTCTTTTATTTTATTCAAGCAAATTAACTTTAAATGCAGACTGCAGATAATTCCGAATTCGTATTTACAACAGTCCTTCATGCAAAATGTTATTCCAAATGCCTTTTGTATTTTATCAGTGGCGTAGCTAGGGGGGGGGACAGGGGGGGACATGTGTCCCCGGGCGCCATGGGAAGGGGGCGCCAAAATGAGGGTTAAGATAAATAATTTTACTCTTAATTTTGATGCAGTTTTAACTAATTTATCACAAATGAATACATAAGATTTAATTTTAGCGCCCCAAATATATCCAATTATATCCTCATTACTTACAAATCAGTTCTTAGGTATGATTTTGGCGCCCCATTGAGCACTAAGGGGAAACATGCATGTACTGTCTGTATTTTCATATTTTATTTCATTAAAAAAAATTAAAATTGCCATTCGATTATGTGGAAAATGTGAAATAGTAAAACGGGGTGGGGGTAAGGGGGCGCCAAATTCATAGTTCGTCCCCGGGCGCAAAATATCCTAGCTACGCCACTGTATTTTATAAAAACCAATTCGCTCAGAATTTTCTGACCAAGACGTGCCTTTTGAGGCCTCATTAAAATTCCGCCATGTGAAAAAATACTTTCCATAGGTGCTGAAGTCGCTGGCACACACCGTAGCTTTTCAAGCACTGGATTTAAATGTACATATCGTGAGCCTTTTTGAAATCCTCCCATGGTTTACCGTCTGGCTTCAGAAAAAGTCTTGGTAAGGCTTCCAGATACAGCATAGCTTAGTTGCTGATGTCGGTGGGTTTTCCTGACCAACAAGACTTGCATCCGTCCGTAGGTATTTGTCTTAGGCTATGATGCAAACAGGTTTGATAAATTTTTTAATTCTTGAGTTTTGTAAAATGACTGATAATAATGACAGCCGGTCTTGGTCTTGCGAGACCAAGACCAAGACTTTGAACCTCAAGACCAAGACTTTGAACCTTAAGACCAAGACTTTTGGTCTCAAGACCAAGACTTTTGGTCTCAAGACCAAGACTTTTAAAAACGAACTCGAGTGCACTTGAGACCAAGACCTTGGTCTCGAGGACAAGTTTGGTCTTCTCGAACTTCCTTCTTGGTTTTTGACCGAGCTTACCTTGGAACTTGTCTTGCACAACGATGTGCATAGTAGCCAGTCTTGTTGTCCTCGAGACCAAGGTCTTGGTCTCGAGTGCACTCGAGTTCGTTTTTAAAAGTCTTGGTCTTGGTCTTGAGGTTCAAGGTCTTGGTCTTGGTCTTGAGGTTCAAGGTCTTGGTCTTGGTCTTGGTCTTGAGGTTCAAAGTCTTGGTCTTGGTCTCGAGGTTCAAGGTATTGGTCTTGGTCTTGAGGTTCAAGGTCTTGGTCTTGGTCTTGAGGTTTAAGGTCTTGACAACAAGACTGGTATTTTATCATATACAGTTGTATTGTACGGACGTCCCGCACTCCAGTGAAGTACCAAGGCCCAGACAATTAGACTACCCTATTGATCAGCGTCCAAACAAAGGGTGAGTCGCGAGAAGCAGCTTATTCACATACGCTCGGTCAAAAATAAGATAGGAAGGCAGGATGACAATCGGTTTCAGGTCAATCTCCAGAGGGATCAGGCAGGTAGACTGCAAAGGTGGATGGTGTTTAGATTTGGAGCGACGAGGAAGGTACGGGGAAGAGGAATCGGGATACGATTTCTGAAAGATCGGTATTTTAGTTTTCAGTTAAAGACCTGTGGAGAGATATGGAAGAATTAAGTGAGGTTTTGGTGATCTCGTAGGGTGGTTCACATAGACCTAATTGTCATAATTCTGGCTGGAGTTTATTCCAGAGAGGCGGAATAGCTATAGCTATATACAGCGATTTTCAAATTTTACAAGTTAACATTACAAGGTACCGGTACAATAATATTTATTTCTAGCAATATTGGATGGTGAAACGCGCTGGGTTACGTGAACAAACGAGTAGTTTCTGAAAGGTTCCGTCAATACAAAAGGTTGAAAACCACTGGCTTAGGGCCTCACCTAGTCTAAATCCGGCACTGCCTAAAATCATGCTATAGGCTTAGTTTAAGTTAGGCTAGCCTACCCAAAGGATTTCGATCGGGCTTCTCCAACGACCATCGATTAAATGACGGCGCTAGAGAAATAATTAGATTTGATGTTATCCACTGTTCATTGCGCTAGTTCAGATCCCGTATTTCCTTCTACATAAGTTTAATAATAATCCTTCAAATTGATTAGGCTAGTGCCCTGCGCTTGGCTTTCGAATCGCGCTTTAGAAGTTTGGGGATTACGATTACTATTACGATCTCTCGGTGGGAGAGTTGCGAACATCCATGGTAGAGAGTTCCTTATATAAGTGACCATCGATTGGTGTTTTTGCGTAATGAGAACGGCGCTATAGAAGTCATTAGATTTGTATATAATGAAGTAAGTAAGCAAACCAACTGCTAACCGTACTTTGGTGTACATGAAAGTTTTATCGAAAGTTTTAATAAGTGTGTATATATAATATTAATAGATAGTTGGTTTGGGGGCTTTTGTGAAATTATCATTTGAACATATTTGTAAAAAAATATTATATTCGAGACCACAAATTTGGTTGATATATTGATTACGTTCATTTTTAGGGGCGCTATATTTAGCACTTTTGGAGGTTTAATTTTTTAACGCTTGGCACAGAGCACAATATAGCTCGATACGTTCTTCAAAATCAAAATTTAAGAAGCAATTAAATAGTTTTAACATGCAGACGATGAAATTTCTTCTTTGAAATCTTTCAAACTATACAGTCCCGCCTACCGAATCCTCCAGCTCGACAGCATTATAACGTCACAAAGACGTTATAAACTTCTCTTGCATAAATACCGCTTAAAACCATACCTATTGGCGATGAGCCGCGTGGCTGGTTGCCACCGTGTCACTCACCAATAATAATATAAAGGACACACAACACTCCACTATAGGCTATGATTATACAGTGTATTTTGATCTAGGCCTAATGAATTCTATATATATCGTCGTTTCTTCATAATGCACTGCAGCGTCGTTTCTTCGTAATGCACAGCGCCGTTTCTTCATGATACATAGCGTCGTTTCTTCATAATGCATATCGATCGTTTCTTCATAATCCAGCGCTCGTTAATAGGCTGGTGCCCTGCGCTTGGCCTTCGAGTGGCGCTTTAGAAGTTTGGACTTTGGAGATTACAATTACGAATGCACAGCGTATGGTTTCTTCATAATGCACAGGGACGTAACTAGCGTTGGGCTTGGGGGGCTTAAGCCCCCCCAAACGAAGTTGAAGCCCCCCAAACAAGTCAAGCCGTTGTATGCTTACGGCTAAAATGCGTATGAACACTGTATAAATGTTGCCATG
The DNA here is from genome assembly GCA_963556255.1 of Allolobophora icterica. NCBI lineage: Eukaryota > Metazoa > Annelida > Clitellata > Crassiclitellata > Lumbricidae > Allolobophora > Allolobophora icterica. The sequence goes on along the minus strand of OY744602.1, from coordinate 54,896,763 downwards.
TTCAAGGTTTAAGCCCCCCAAACGAAAAATCCTAGTTACGTGCCTGATAATGCATGGCGTTATTTCTTCATAATGCACAGCATCGTTTCTTCATAATGCATAACTTAATGCAATTGGTCATGAAAACAGAGAACCATAGTATACCGTGGATTAGCGAACTTGATATAGGCCTAGTAGCCTACCTAGAACTGCCTTTATTTCTATAAGAAAATTGACAACACGTTCGAAGAAACAGAATTCATCTAACCTATAGGCCTATACAGCTCAACCGCTGTAGACATTTCTTGCGACAGAAAAGAAATTTTTTTATCAGAATATACAATTTATAAATTGCTGAGAAATATAATTTTGAGTGAAGCCCAGTTCGAAGTCTTGTTTCTTGGTAAGTGCAGAGGGAGCAGAAGAGTTGGTACATCCTGTGCTAGAGTGCATTTTTAAAGTCGAGGTACACTAATAAACGACATTAAAGCTAAAGCTGAACTTAGTAAACATTTTATCTGGGAAGCCTAACCTTTGTTGCTACCTACCGTTAGACAGTGTATAGGTAGCAACAGGTAGCAAGGTGACCATTGCTGACTTGCAGACAACTGAGGTGTCCTTGCAGGATGTCTGCAAAATAACCCCTACTTTGGAGAAACACCTCTTGTCCGCATTTGGCATTTAGCTTCTTTATGAACGTGGTAGCCGAATGGACGGAACGCTTAGCCTGTAAGGCAGGCAGGACGGGTTTGAGCCTCTGCTCAGCTGGAAGGACTTTTCAGAATGAGGGCAATATCAAATACAGTTGTATTATATCCATACAATTGTATTGTACCATATACAGTCGTATTTTACAGTCTTGTTGTCCTCGAGACCAAGGTCTCGAGTGCACTCGAGTTCGTTTTTAAAAGTCTTGGTCTTGAGGTTCAAGGTCTTGGTCTTGAGATTCAAGGTCTTGGTCTTGAGGTTCAAAGTCTTGGTCTCGCAAGACCAAAACCGGCTGTTAATATGAACAGTCATTTAACAGAACTCAAGAATTCTGTATCAAGCCTGCTTGCATCATACGACCAATATCTATGGATGGATACAAGTCATATGTTGGTCAGGAAAACCCATTGGCAGCAGAAACAGTTATTCTGTATCAGACGGTATGATAAACCATGGGAAGATTTGAAAAGGACTCACTATCTGTACATTTACATCCAGTGCTTGAAAAGCTACTCTGTGTGTGTCAGCGACTTCAGCACCTGTAGAACGTATTTTTTCACATGGCGGAATTTTTATGAGGCCCAACAGGCACGTCTTGGTCAGAAAATTCTGAGCGAATTGGTTTTTATAAAATACAAAAGGCATTTGGTATAAGAGTTTGCATGAAGGACTTTAATTTGAATACAAATTCGGATTTCTCTGCAGTTTGCACTTAGAGTTAATTTGCTTGAATAAAATAAAAGACTCATGTTTTCATTAAAATAGCGAATATTCCGGCTTGACAATTTTTAGAAGTCTTGACCTGATTTCGATTTTTAGGGTCTTGGTCTTGAGGTTCAAGGTCTTGGTCTTGGTCTCGAGGTTCAAAGTCTTGGTCTTGGTCTCGAGGTTCAAGGTCTTGGTTTTGGTCTTGAGGTTTAAGGTCTTGACAACAAGACTGATAGTAGCGGCCATCGATTGATGCCTTGAGCATTATGACAGTGACGCCATAGAAGTTCTTAGATTAGAAAATTCCGCCGTTCGCCGTAATCTTGTTTAGGTCTATGTTAATAAGCAAACCATAGCTTTTCTAAATAGGACCTATAATTGGACTATTCGTGTAGGCCTAACCGTCTTCCATTGCACTGAGGTTCTGTTGCACTCGACCCTGTGCAGCAAACATTTTCAAACTGTCTTAAACGCACTTGTTTAGGTAAGTCAGTTAGCCATGTGTGCAGCGCTTTTGTGTACATGTTTGCATACAGAAATAATTATGCATCAAAGTGGTTTGTGCTGCAAAGTAGGCCTACAAACATACGAATGACAACATTGATTGTAAAAATTATTATTGAATTATTGAAGAAAAGTGTTTTAACGACAATAATCCTTGTATTCTTATAGGAAATGGCGTCGTCAGCCACCATCTAGTTACATTTCCGAGGATCCGTACTATCCAGGAATTCAACAGTCTTTCGTTGAAAGCAACAGTGGCTCCGTCTACCCTGCCCTGCTGAAGCGCACCGCGATTCACACCCCCGGATCCACATCCCCAAAACCGTTCCGAGTTGACGCTGGTCGTTCCACGGGGGGAGGCGAGTGCTGCTACGAATGCGCCGAGCCTTTCGCCCACGTTCCCAACACCGCCGTACAACAATGGGAAAAGCAGACGTTGAGCGCAAAATCCCGTCGCCCTGTGGAGTGCTATCGCGTACTAGAATGCCCCGACGTCATGGCACATGTTGTTGCCTTGCACGAGGGTATCCAGGTTACCCCTACTCTTAGTAAACCCGGCCAGGAACACGTCTACGAGAGCGCAGGTTTCGGGAGAACTCGGCTAGCTGGAACGCAGGACATGGATTCGGTGCCAGACGACTTTGTGCCAATGTACTACGGCGGTGAAGTCGTACACTGCTGCACGACGGGAAAACTGGAGCGACAGAAGCAGACGACCGAGGAAGTGACCGAACTTAAACCACAGCCCATGTAAATTTACGAAATCAATAACGACCACCCGTGGGTCCATTTGTAGAAAATTACCTTGCTAGTAGTGGGCTCTACCGAGTCTACACTACATGACCGAGTTGCGTACTTCATACCTTTGCACAGGATTAGGAAACGAAACTCTGCTCCAGAAATGGATTACAAACGGCATATTCCTGCGTTTTATTCACCTCCGATAACAGGTTTTCAACCGCATCTCACTAGACACCTACCGTCTCGAACGCAACTGGCAACACCAATTGTGTACATCATCTTACCAGGCCAAGATTCCGGTTAAGCACCTCGTAATTTTAACCTTCCTACCATCACCTGGATCAGTAATACTGTACAGCAAGATCAAAGTTCAGTGTCCTGTAACGGAAAGTTTCCTACTATTGTCTGCGTCCTCTGGTTAAATAACACTGTACATTGATCGTGGTCAGCATAGGTGGTGTTAACGGTAGCAACGCAGCTTCAATCCAACAATTACTGTAAAAGTGTAGAACTACATGTAAATGTTGTGCAACTATTTGGTCAACATCATCAAGCTTGCACTACAGGAGTTTTGAGTCGATTAGGTCTTTTGTAATTGTCTGTGATCAGTCATTGAAAGTACCTGCCTTCCTCCAAAACTATGGCTGATCCAGTCAAGTACAAGTAACTGTAGTAACCATTACCTTGCGATACAATCTAGTAGTTGTGTAACAGTAGTAAGCAAAAATGTGGACATCAGAAAGAAGCTCGGGGTGGCATGTATAACTGACAAAGTACGAGAGACCAGGCTGAGGTGGTATGGACATGTAATGAGAAAAGAGGATGATAGTTGTGTGAAAAGAATCATGAATGCAGAGGTATACGGACGCCGCAGCCGGGGACGACAGAGGAAGAGATGGGAAGACACGATACAACAAGACCTAAAACTCCTAAAACTGAAGAAAGAAGATGCTCAAGAAAGAAACAAGTGGAAGAGAAGGATCCGAGTGGCTGACCCCTCTCCAAAGAGGGATTAATTCGAGCCTGAAGGAAAAGAAGAAGAAGAAGTAAGCATTACCTTGCGATACATTCTAGCAGTTACCATGCTGGACTGTTGACCCAGACCCTAGCCATTCAAATTTCCACTCCACTCCAAGAGTAAGGTGTTTTTGTTTCTGCTCCCTTGATCGCTAGTGAACTCAGGGCTCTCTTATCCACTAGGCACAATAGGCACTGTGCCTAGGGCCAACAAAGCTTTCAGAGGCCTAAGAAAGTCTGAAAAATGAGATATTGAATGGTTGACCAGGAAAATGGAGAAAAAATTGCAAATAACAGCATATTCAAATTTAATAATTTTGTACTGATGCAGTTTACGTTAAGCTGTGCTAACCTACATTATGTGAGGAGTTGGAGTACTAAGGCAGTTGAGTTGGGGTCTATGAATGCAAGAGTGCCTAGGACCTATGACGACCTTAAAACAACCCTGAGCGAACTTGAGTAAAATGAAGTCTTTGGTAATATCAGGTGGCAAAAAAAGAGGAATGACCACTTGCCCTAAGATTAAGAGAAAATGGCGTCATCAATGCTCAAGTCTATTATATGACTGTGTCATGGGTTAGTTAAAAGAACTGTTCTTCTGCTATCTCACAAACAGCTCACTAAAATTTCTTGGTTTTTGGCACATCTGCATAAAAACACGAGCACTTAAGAGACAATTTTAATAAAACTAAACTTTCCTGACTTTCAGGAACGACCACTAAAAAAACCAGTCAAGAGTGCAGTTCAAAATCATCAGGCGCGATGCCCACTTTCGCTTACAGTCTGAACAATCTTTGCTAAGAGCATTCTTGCGACTAGTGTCAATGCGGCACACACAACTTAACGACTGTATGGGTGATAAGACGCCCCTCCTGTTGCTCCACGTTTTGCCTTTCCAGCTCCAGACTGAGTATCTGAAAGATGAGAAAACCATTTCAGCAAATGGTGTTAAATATACAACACCAATATAACACAAAACCAATAGTGTACTAGTTCATTCAATTGCAACTTTCCGAACACCAGTGTTAATTAAAGCGCTTGCTTTGGTGATTCTAATCTAACCTGCAAACTTTCACAGCAGTACCGTTATTATCGCCCCTCTGAACAGAATCAGTTAAAATCTGAGGCCCAAAAGACTGGAAGATAGCCTATGGATGAAAAGCAATCCAGGAAAGATAGCTCTATGATAGGAATTTTCCTTTTACAACTTCTTTAACACCAACTCTTGGATGAATATAAACTTAAGTCACAGCCCATGTAAATTTACAAAATCGATATCTGCTTCCAAAATCTGGGTTTTGTCATTTCCGATATCTTTAACACTCTAGCGTTTATTCAAGAATTTGTCTGGTAAATGAACTATAATATTCACTTTATTCGTTCACATTTTAAACACTATGTAATGAGCAAAAAACAAACTCCGGTTCTAGATAAATATTCAGAATCTAAATACACTTTGACTGAATCACAAGCCAATTATGACTCAGTTAAGCACTGAGAAATGAAAATGTTTGATCAGGAGATATCCACACGAATCACATTCTAGATACAGTTGTACTATTCACTAAAAACAAATTCCTGATGCTGAAGTGCAACTTGTTCAGAAAACTACTTAAAAGCAAAACATAAGCAAAACAGAAAATAAATTATGTAGTATCTACACTGCTGCCTCCCATGGTTAAACAGCAGTGATACTCAGATAAAACACATTGTTAATATCCAAGTGAATTTGATCAATTGCAGGCACAGATGTTTACCATGAAAGTTGGCTTGGTTAGTTGCACAATATTTAACACCCATGTTTACCATCTGGAAATTTCTTGTGTCGGTCATAACATTACTCGAAGATCGTGTTGAGCAAGTGAGCTCAACAACTTTAACTTTCACGTGCAAGAAGCAAATGAAGCATGCAAAATAGTGGCAGCACAAAATTTTTTAAACTGAACCACCGTATTCTCTACCATGAATTAAATATTGCTAAGCACTACAATAAGCAAATCAAAGCAGTTGCAGAACATGATGATGATACCATGGTTTGGCACCTAAATTAAAAGAGGACAGCACAACCTGAAATTTACATCTACATATCGAGCTACTTTTGAAATTCATAAATAAAATATTTCTTTCATTTCACATTCCCTTCTAAACCTTACTGCTGCCACTATCTAAACATCACAAAACAGTGATTACTCAACGACCAAAAAGAAGGAGACTTTATCACGGGAGTGCCAACTAAATTTCCTCCACAGCACTTACCAACTGCCATACCGGCTTGCAAAATGTGGCTTATCCTAACAAGGCTTCAGCCCGCACACTCCAAACTACAAGGTATGTGCTCAACCAATCATGCACTGTGACACAAGACGGTTTTGAAGTTGAACCTTCAACTGACCTTCGTGCATTCATGCACAGCCAAGCCACAGCATTACAGTTCAGAGCATAATAATAAAGCTGGCACTCCCATCTTAAACTCTCTTCGGTAATGAACCAAATCACCGCTAGTTTCACGAAATGAAACTCACTTTGATCTTGTCCATACCAGTTACTGTAATCATAATAGGCACCTGAAAGAGCAACGATGGGCAACCATGACAACCAAGCTAAAGGCACCCCAAATCCCTAAAGACTCCTATACCAAATCATCTTAAAAATCATGCAGAGCTCTGCTATATTTTTCTACTACTGTCATTTTTTTTGGACAGTTACTACTAATATGCATTGTACTTCAAAAATCTATGAAATCAGAACCATTTCTACAATAAGTTCTTGCTTTGAAATGGCTCCTCCAAATTGCTGTAAACACTTTTTAGATGGGAAAGCCAGAATTTGCATTACTGTGAAAAATATCTCAAAAGACAACAGACCAAGACTTTCTTTTACTTGAACCGTCTTTCCTCTGGCCAGACTTTTTTGATCATGCCACAACATAACTTACAACATACAGTGAAGGCTAGCTTTGCACTCATCTCGAAAATAGACCAAAAAATTCACTTCTATACTTCCATCACTTAGCCCCGATTTGGTAACACCTCAAGAAATGCAAGACCTGATTCTAGCCTGGTAAACACTAACACAACTTCAGAATAGATGCCAGATTGATTTTAACCCATAAAACACATGTGATACATTTGACAAACTTTAAAATCTAGTGGCTCTATGCTCCAAAATGCTCACCAAATTCAGATACTTGGATCAGACTGCAGCCCAAATGTAATCCCTGAAACATGGGTGACAAATTTTACAACCTATGCAGTTCTATTCTAGCTCAAATGTTGTTTAAAACTAACAATAAGCCAGAAACAGGCATCCTCATTCCACCCCAAATGCCATGGTTGAGAAGCACATAAACCCAAAGCATGCGGTTGGGAAACACTTTCTGAACATTTAATTTATTTGGTGTAACTCAAACTAACCTGGGTATGACTGAGCATAGCCTTGTTGATAGCTGCTCCAGTCGGCGGCCTGTCCATAGTAACTGCTGTAGTCGTATCCCGGGTAAGCATATCCTGGGTAACCATACCCAGCAGGATATCCCTGCCCATAGTTGTAGTAACCGCTGTAGTCGTATGCTGGAGCAACGGGTGCAGCAGTTGCAGGGTCAGCGTAATAACCGCCAGCAGCCTGACCATATCCCCCTGTAAGAAAAACCAGACTACTAACTACAGCATAATGTGTGATTTTTATAGGTTTAGGATAACAATGTACTGGTTTCCTTAACACAATAGAAGCAAGTACAAAACTGGCTCATTTTTATGAGGAGCTTCGGAGCCAAAGCCACCGTGACCAAGCGTTAACGGACACCTGGTTAAGAGGGCCACTCTGAGATACAGTAGTGTATGATCTACACAAGTGTTTGCTAGAAAGCTCAAAGACAGACATAGATATGAAGGAACTTGCAATGTAGCCTGCTATCAGATGATTTTTCCAAATTACTTTGAAAGACCACATTACTGTCTGGTCATGGAAGAGTGATTGTGATTTAACACCAGACAAATCAAGCATCACGCCACATTAGTATCTATTGTTTCAGACATTATTTCAAAGCATTAAGAGTCTGAATTGAACTGTCGAGCATATTGGTACGCAGCTGTTATAATCTTCGCAGAACAGCAGCTAAGCGTCTGCTGGTGGTAAGCAGACTGGCATGGAAGTAGTAGCAGTATACTCGTTTAATAAATTCTCTGTCTGTCACTCCGCAGGCAGCCACAATTTCAAAGGGCGCTGGTACCATAATTTAGCTCAGTTTACAGCTGCTGCAAAGTGCGGAGAAGGGAGATGCATACACCTATGTATTAAATTCACCTACTTTGGAACTGTACTGCTCTGCTCTCTGCAGGGCTTAAAGCCAACTACAGCTAGTGACATTTGTATCATATTCAGGCAGCTGTGCACAGCAAGTTCCTTCAACATAAGGGTCTAACAATTCTCAAGAGATTCCACCGTCAGTCCAGCACACAGCTGACTGTATCCATCTCTCACCTATGCATCTAACGTTTAAATCCGTGTTTTATGTGAAAACAAAAATACGCTGTTACAGACTTTAGTCATTTACTGGGTTCTATAAAAGTACTATACAAATTATACAAATACAAATATACACAACTGGTTGGAAATCTCAGTAACTGCATTCACATTTTAACCAAAGATTCTATGACCCGTGTACTTTGTCTTCAGGTCTGGTGATAGTCTCATGTAATGAATCCAAAACTGCCTAATCTTATCAAAAGCAAAAATGGAAAACAAACGTTGTGACCATGTATTACCTCTTCCACGACCTCTTCCTCGCTGGCCAGGTCCACCCCTTCCACCACGACCTCCGAATCCTTCTTGCTCTGATCGTGGGGTAGCTTTTCTCACATCGACCTGCCAGCAGGACAAAACAAAATTCCCTCATCATGCATGCAAAGTTAAAGTGATTGCATCAATGAGACGATTTAACAAAATTGAAAGAAAATTCAAAAATTTACCAGTTCTTGAGTAACTGCAAAACATAAATTCAAATTAATTAGCGAAAGTCAATAAACAGAAAACCTGTTGAGTGCAAAAAAATAACATTGGAAATTCATTATTGTTAACCGAAATTCAAGAGCTCAAAATTCGTTACTGCAGGAAAGGTCATTCACATAGGAATAGGTAACCTTTAACCTTTGACCTGGCATACTTCATCCACTAATCGACAGCAGGACCTCGTTTTGAGGTCGCTTTCCACGTTAGGCCACAGAGCTGCAACAAAGGCAAAAACCGTTACCACGGCAACCCAACACAGCGAGAACGGAGGATAGAAAATTTCATCTTGCGAAACGGATATTGTGACGTTGTCTTTAAACCGTTAGTGGAGAGCTTCAAATGAGAAACTTGATAGCGAAAGCGCAAACTAAACAGCTAACAAAACCATAACTTAACAGTGTAGGCAAAAAATCGGCTGCCAAAATTCACCAAAGATTGAAAGAAACTTATTGACAAGCATGAGCTGCAATAGAAAGGTCAATTAGGCTTTCGCTAGTTTAAAACAAGCTTACATCTTTGCCACCGAGTTTCTGTTTTGGATTAGCAATCACTCGTTCGACAACTTCTTCTGATTCATAGGAGATGAAGACATAAGCTCGTCTCTGGTTCTTCACTCTATCAAACGGCAGCTCCACCTCCTCGATCTGTCAAGAAAAAAAGAAATCCGTTAGTCTGTTTGCGACACAGTGGTCCACTGATTGGTTGACTCCAAGCATTGCAATCCAGAAAGCACAAGTTCAAGCTTAATAAAGACATTACTCATGGCTATACTGGACACTGGTGTAATACCTTTCTTCCATCACTAAATCCTTACCTTAGAAACTGCATAATTTTTACATCTGGCATGTTAATCCCTCTTTATTATAAGTGACCTCTGCCAAGAAAAGGGACCACTTATCAGGAAAAGACTTGTTAATATTTTTCATAAGCTTAAGCTTTACGGAAATTAGGCTAAAAATTTCAAAACGTTTAGTCCAATATTTAAGCACACATTTCACACAAATATAAAATATCATTAGGCAGAAAAATGTATATAAAATTTAACCAAACTCTACCAGATGCGTCGATACCTAAATCTGGCCTTAATACATCAGGTGCATAATACAGTTTCTAGCACAGTGACTCTACGCAGCAGATGCATTTTTAGATGTAAAAATCAATATTCATGGTCTAAAGAAAAAGGCCATTTTCCGGCTGATCTATTAAGCAACAGGTGGTCCTTTTTCTCTGCCGAGGTCACCTATTTTTTTCGAAGCAGAAGTGATCCCTCAGGAATTTAAACTGTATGGATAAAATATTTTTAAATCATTCATCATTACTATTATAATGCCAAATAATGCCCCACAGAACTGGGTAGACGGTCACATAAGCCACTGTCAAGTCCATCGAGTTCCCATGTTACTCAGCACTAACAAAGGATTACGCCAGTGTTTCACTATTGTATGCTCAGCAATTGCTGCAATCAGTGAAACAAAAGCCTTGCCTTTGACAATAATTGTTAAGTTCTGTAGAATGCTATGGCCCATAGATATTTGTTTTGGCAAACTAGTACTGATGTTTCAAAGCAAAACTTTACATTGGGTAACTACAAATTTGTTAAGACTCTATGTAGAGCAGTTAAGTTACATATTTACCTTTCCAAATTTGGCAAAATATTCACGAATTTCTGTTTCTGGCATGTCAGGGCTGACACCACCAACGAAGATCTTTTTGCAAGCATCGCCTCCCTTTGCACCTCGTGTCATAGCTCGCTTCGGATCAATGTTTTTATTGTGAAGAACATGAGATTTCTCCCCAATAACCTACGTGACACATGAAACCAAACCTTTACAATATACATCATGGTCCTTTTTAAGTGAGACATAATTGTCATGGGTAAAATGGTACTTCTGAAAAACTGTCTCATTTTGAAAAGCAGTCATTATAGCAAAACTTTAGACAACAAAGTTTACAAAATATTGAATTCCTTGGACTTGGCATGCAAGGGACGTAGCCAGTAAATCTTCATACTGCTGATCTTCGTCACCCACACAATGTAGTTTATAGCACAGTCCACTAACTAAGAGGTGGTAATAAACAGAATCCTTGGAATCTTTCTTTCCACGCATGGATTTAATCCACAAAATTCCCATGAATTCAAGTTTTAACTCAGCTACAGAAGATAAACTCAGTGCAACAAAACTTTGTCAAAACACGACAATCTGCTCCAAAAAACATCATTTCAAAGAGTTCTTCTATTCCACTGTGTCTATTAAACATTGGACTTAACAAAGGTAAATTGGTCAAAACTTTCAGAAAGTTAAAAGATATTTACTTTGTCAACGCTTGATGCACTGTCGAACACAACAAAACCAAATCCACGTGATCGACCGGTATTTGGATCTGTCTTTAAAATGCAATCCAAGACAGCGCCGAACTTTTCAAAATACTCTTTCAAGTCCTCTACACAACAATAATTTATACCAAATATTATTGCATTTATAACAGAATTAAACTACAAAAATTAAATGACAAAAACAGTGATATTTGTCAAAAGTTACTTTTTAATAAAAGTTACAATGTAATTATAAATAAACTAAAAACAGATTACTGATACAAATTAAATGTTGATAACAAGTTAGATTTTATATAGAAATGCCAACTGTGATGACAAAGGTTTATTTTGCAAGATGCCAATTACTAAAACTGCCACTAATAGAACTAAGTAAGTTCTTAGGTTTATTTTGCAATATGCCAATTACTATCACTGCCACTAATAGAATTAAGTAACTTAAAATATTAATATTTTGACAAAAAGTCAAGTACTTACTAGCAGTCGTCTCCCATGACAGCCCACCAACAAATATTTTTCTATGAAAGAAAAAGTATTTTATTGAACACAAAATAAATAGCAATGCAATATTCAACTCTTATTAAAGATGTGATTCCTTCTATAAAAGCAAACTACTGCAGCATGCAAAGTGATCATAACATTTTGCAACACTTAAACATTTGTCAGATCTATTTATCAAGTTGAAACAAATTAAATATGCCAGTAGCTAGGTTGTTTTCCCCATTTTAGGTCCAAGTTCAGTACAGTCACTGATCAACTTCAAACTTTGAAGTCTACCAAATCTCAATTCCTTGAATTAATCATATATAAACTAGAGATGTACCAATATACGATTTGAAGTAGTATTCAACCAAATAATAACAAAATTCAAATATTCATATTTAAAAAACTATAAAAGTAAAAACGTGAATAATGTTTTGGTGCACCATCACTTCAGATTCCCACTACTGTCTAGAGCAGTACTCCCCAACATGGATGCCGTAGGTGCCATTAACCTGCTCAATGGGTGCACAACTGGATGGCAGAATCATAACATTTTTGAACCATTTTCTGTCAAAAAATGTGAAAAACTAGTGATTATCACTATTAACATGTAAGCCTATAACTATTTCTTAAAACTTAAAGTCTAGTGCAGTAATAGTCACAACACTGCAGTTGAACACAAGGAACATTGCTCATCATAAATGTAAAGAACTAAAATGGAAGAAAAATAAATTAAATTAAGGCCAGGTCAGTTGACATGTCGTTGCCGTTACTAAGATAGCCATGTTCTGAAAAAGGCTTGGTCTGGTCTGGAGCAGCCAGTCAATTTGGCAACACCACCTAGATGTGTAGCAAGTGAAAGATTATTCAGCATTGCGAATTACATCTGTACAGCAAGAAGAACCAATTTTCTTCTAGATCAAGCTGAGGAGTTGATGTTCCTGAAGTGAAATATTGAGTACTAATAACAGTTAGCAATTCATTAGAAACATCAGGATTTGCAAACTTCAAATTCATGACTCTGACCAGTCAGTCATTACAAGTATTAAATATTTTAGCAATAAATTTTTAGTATACAAGTTTTTACAGATATTTTAATTTTTAACTTTTTCACATCTAAATTTTTAGTTTTCAGTATTTGTATACTTAACAACTGGTATTTGGTACATCTTTTACATGAACATGCTGACAATATTTACCCAAAACCTCCCAAATTACTAATTGCACTCTGTGTAATATGGGGTGCAAAATGAATCTGCAAAACACTACTCCATCAAATTGAATATCCGTTAGATCCTCAAAATCTATTTTCAAACTGAAGTAACAAAAATTATTTGCACAAATCTTACTTTTTAGGATATTTTCCGAACATAATATTCAGGATATTGGTCGACTAGCAGTGTTGTATCAATTACATTGCAAATGTAATTCAATTATAATTGCAATTACATGACTGTAAATGTAATTGAATTACAATTACAATTACTTGATTGTAGAAGTAATTGAATTACAATTACAATTTGATTGTAATTCAATTACCAATTACTTTTCAATTATTCCTTTAAATATTGCAAATGATTTAGAAATTTTTTCGATGATTTTTAATATACTCTATTTTTAAACTAAAACATCCATTAGCAATATTACTACAATACAATACGTGACGTGAATATCATGACTTTAATTATTACTATCAACTTATACAAATGACATGTGAATAGACCAATTAAATTCTCTGACATAAATTACATTAATCAGAGGCATGTCTACACTTACCCTTCTTGAAAACAAATGAAAATGCTTAACTGCAGCTTAAGTTTAACTGTTTTGAAGTTTTAATAATTTATTTTGTAATACTCTGATCAAACTCTTCTTGATAATAAAACTAATAGTTTATTCTGTTGAAAGTGGCTGCAGCCTGGCAGACTGCAAGATAATGGTAATGATAGTCATATACCCTTAGTGGGTCCAGGGGCGTCTATCCCCCTAGTCATTGGAGCAACGTCCCTTTTCCCCCTCTTCTTATCCCCTTCCCGTTCCTTCCCCCCTCTAAAATGGTGGCACACACACTGACAGATCTCCCCCCCCATTTCTTGGATGGAGCATTTGCTCCAAGGTTTCTATGGTGTAGACGCCCCTGAGTGGGTCGACAGTGACTTATCACTGTGAGATGCTACACCAATGCTGAGGAAAGCAGCCGGCCGGCGTGTCGCAAGCTATTAGGCTATTAAGTAAAAGCTTGGAGGCGGTCAAGCGGACCACATGCCAGGAGCATATCAGTAACATGCAGCAGGGGCATCTTCTTCCAGCCAGTGCCATGCTCTGTTATCAGAAGGCAGTACCGGTAGCTAATAATGAGTGTGCAACTGTGCACTGACTGCTTGGATAGTCTGATCGCCCTAGCCCCTAGGGTCTATCAAAGTGTGTTGTAAACGGGTCAAAGGATGGAATACTGTTGAAAATGATGCCATACAGTCATGATGCAGAGCAGATTATTCAATTAAAGGGGTGGGCGACAGGCTGGCATCTTGGCCGACTTTTGAAGTAATTCGTAATTAGCACTTGATTCAATTACAAATTACATCCAATATTGTAATTGAAATACAATTACAATTACTGGACTTAAAATGTAATTCAATTACAATTACAATTACAGAACTTGTAATTCAATTACGTAATTCAATTACATGTATTTCAATTACTGAACAACACTGTCGACTAGTGCATACTAGTAGTGAGAATTTTGAACAATTTGTATAAAATTCTTTTGGGAATTCGGTCAACTGTGCATTTTCCTCACATTCAGAGGTCTGCATTCGACGATCCGGGTAGACATTTAATATGGGGCGCTAGAACAAATGATTATCAATTTTAAATGAAAGAATCACTGGCAGCGATCTTGTTTGACAGGTGAGGGGGACACTTTAGAACTGATCTGATCAAAAAAGAGTTTTGAACTAATTTGGTCAAAAAAGAGGTAAAAAAACTGTTAACTGTTTTTTGGTGTTTCTTCAAAATGTGGGGGATCAAATGTATGGTGTGTTCCCCACTCTTAAAGGTGGGTCTTGCAACTTAGGACTTGTAAATCTTCTGCAGCTGAATATTTTGCCTCACTAGATAGAAAAATATGACTTCCGTGGCGGAAAACCTTAGTGCATGAGCATTCTAACCTGGACAATTCTTGAATTTGTGTTATGCTCGCATTCGTATTCTAAACCACATAGTTCAAATCAAAAATGGCTCAGTTATTCTTAGGACAAACCTTTGATATCCAGCAAGAAGCTGAACAATTCTTAACTTCATATTGTGCTCAAAATTATCCCCCAGTCATGCCAGCTTATCCTGCCAGCTGTGGCACATAAGAGATGAAATCTTGTCAAGTTGTTGTGTAACGCCCACGAGATCAATCAAAAGCCCCAGTCCACAGCTCGTACAGTCGATATATAGAACCTAGTGCATTTATATTTATCATGAAAACATCAAGACCCAGTTGCCGAGTGATTATAGATGAATTCCTATATGCGAAGGAAAGCCGAATCTTCAGCTGCAGAAATAAAAATTTAACTAAAATTAGGAAGGTGGAAGCTTTCGCCCCATTAGTAAATTCTGCATCCGTTGCGTGGCAGAATCTTTCGAGGCAGGGTCGTCCCGAATCCCCAAAACCAGAATCCCCGAAAATGCTGAAAATACACAACAGCCCGATTTCCCGAAAACAGTTTATAGAAAGCGGTCGAAATCCCGAAAAATATTAAAATATCCCCAAAATTAAATTGTAATGTTTGAAATAAAACACCCTATCTAAAAACGAATTGTTGCAGCTTGAACTAAACATGACATAAATCAAATTTCGGGATCCGGCCTAAATTCGTTTCGGGAATTCGGGTTTTGGGGATTCGCTACGCACCCGCCGCAGATGTACCACGCTTTGGCAAAACCACTGCTGGAACATGTGAAAACCTGCTTCACTCATTTGCAGAAGGTCAAGTTTAACTTTTGAAAACCTCATTGTCGCACACAATAACTAAGCAATACACCGATATTTTCGAAATATCGCTTCTTACCGTTCGTCATCGTCAACTCTCGAGGCTGTGTTAACCGCCTGCTCCTGGCTATCGTCGTTAGTCGTTTCTGTCTGGTCCTCATCATACTGCACCGCTTCCGCTGCTTCGTTCGTAACTTCGTCATTCTCTTCTTCTACTTTTTCTGCTTCTTCCATATGCTCTTCCGTCGTCTCGTACATTTCTACACCGTCGAATTCCGCGGTTTCCTCGGCGTTAAACTGTTCCTCGTTGTTGTCGGCCATTTTCGGGTCGTGGATGAATCAAAGAAAGCGGAAGCAGAAACAGGTTTAACACCAAGCTAGAGTGCTATGCTATCTCAGCCACACAGCACAGATCGGTATGAAACTAAACTGTTACCTTGCGAAACGGACTCAGCAGTAATACATCCGGTCATTTACTTACAAAAGAGTTTTAAAGGAATATGTCTTTGCAATAATATATCAAGCAAATAAACTTTATCTACAGAAATTAACATTTAAAAATATGTGTATTAATATACAAATTAAATGTTGTTATACGTTACTCGAATTTTTTTGATAATCTAGAATCTCAGTCTGGTAGGTTATACTGTATATTGATCGATAATCTGGGAACGTCAAGATCTACACTCGATCTATAGCGTAATTGTAATAACGATCATGGCATCTGTCGATGATCGCTACTAAATATAGTTTTGTTTGTTTGTGCTGTCGGCTCTAGGAGCCCTAGCGATCGCCATGAAACACCGTCTCCATTGCCGTCTTGCTACTTCCCCAGTACTAGTAGCCCTTGAGTCGCGTGTCGGCCTGGGAGTCCCATCAGCGCTCCGGCCTGGGAGTCCAACCATCAGCGACGATCGGCGCGGTTTGAAGTGTCGCATGACGATTTTCTTGGCATGTTAACAGGGGTGGTTTGCCATTGCCTTCCCCTGGTTTTGCCTGCCGTGCCCGTTCGTCCCCCCTCCATTGGAAGGGTACTTCCATTGGAAGGGTACCAACAGTCCGCACCACGTGAAGGTGGGCACGGAGGACTTTGGTTCACCAGCCCAGGTCGGATCCGAGTCTACGCTCGTGAGAGACGTCGGTCAGGTCGCCTCCCTGCTTTACTCTGTGATAGAGTGACTGGTGAACCTTTGCGGATATAGTAACTAGGCCTAAAACCTTTATGCAAGCCAAATTCCCTGGTGAGTCGGATCCGGTCGAAAGCCAAGAAAGTGGGTCTCCCAACAATAATGTCATTACCTTCTTCTTAGGAATTCGTCTTATCAATCAATCAATCAATCAATCAATCAATCAATCAATCAATCAATCAATCAATCAATCAATCAATTTATTGATCCACAAAGCAAACGTGACGATATAAAGAAAATATAATTTAAATAGCCACTATGATGATGAAAAGGTTTGAAACATTAAGATATTAATGGGTTTAGAAGGCTATATCATGCTGTGAGTGGTCAAATTCTTGAAATTTCATTGCCCTTTTTCATCCGCAAAAAATTTCATCACCTTTTTTTTATAAATTCATCTCCCACAAAAATTGGATGACATTCTTCTAACTTTCTCAGAATTTTCAGGGAGGACACTAATTCTGCTTTAAAAAAAGAGTTTTTACCTCGACTGGTCAAAAAGGCAGTGAAACCCTCACACGCAATTACATTTGTTGGCCTTTTTTCGTGTTTCTTCCAAAGGGGGGGGGGAAATGTATGGCGTGCCCCCCCCCACTCTTAAAGGTGGGGGACATGTCCCCCTCGACCCCCCGTGATCGCCGCCCATGAATGAGATCTGCCATGGATGGCTCAGTACCGCTCTTTCGCATTCGTTGACCCATCCAGAGAGCGCCTCTGAATAGTTCGCACTGTGATCGAGAGGCGTTTTATAAATTCAAGATACCATACCATCAGTGGTTAAAGTGGTTTCGGTAAGCAGTGGGAACTCTAAAGAAGAGTTTTATTGGAACGCATGCGTGAGCAGTGGGAACGCAAGCAAAGAATTTCGAGAGCAGTGGGAACGCCGTTCCCACCGTTTCCACTCCACTTTAAACCCTGCATACCATACCATACCATATGATTACAGCCCACGAAGAAAATGAGTCCAAGAAAAGACGATTTTAGTCGCGATCTGATCATCTGACGGCCAAAACAGATCTCGATTTTGCAAGGCTAACTAACGTTTGTTGGAAAAGAGTTCTATGTGGGCATTCTGTTAACTGGCAGTGGTTCTAAATTGCAGTTTCTAAATCACTTAAATCAACCTTTTGGGACCAGATATAGTCTAACTGAGGTACATGGAACTGTAGTTGGGACCAATCAATCAATCAATATTCGTTTATTGCAAAAATTCCGGTCGACACAAACGCGACAGGATTAGGCCTACACAGACTTTAAAAAGAGATACATTAATTGCAAATGAAAATAAATCTGATAACAGTCAATTAGAGAGTTTAAATATATGGGGTTTTAAATAAGGTATGGGGGGTAATGGGGCAACCAAGTATAGCCTATCTGCCATATCTACTTCTGACGTACATGCATGGCCGTCGACCTGTCCTACCTCTTCCCTTATCGATCGATCGTTCGATCTCGCCAGGGAAGGACCATGCAGGAATGGTTAATTATTCATATGCCGCAGCCAGTAGGCCTAGGCCTATTTAAACAACGAAATCTGTCACCAAATAAGCAGTCATATGAATTAGATTAATAATTGTAAAACGATACTTTCTACTGTGGTTATACAAAATTGTCTGGTGTCTCTGTGGGCCCCTGGAGGTCGTGGGCCCGGGTGCCTTGAAACCCCTGCACCCGGGCCCATAAAAAGCTAGCTGAGCCCCTGAATTATTGGTAATAGAGAAGTAATTTTGTCTAGTGTATGATTTCCGGGTTGGTAATTAATTCAAGGAACCTAGCTATATATAGTAGCACAATTAATTAAGCTAGGTGACGACTTTTATTTGCGAGGTCGTTTACCTCGGATCCATTGTCAATAATTATAAGCGTAATAACTTTATCACTGTCCAAGATGGGTTAAGTCCAACAGAGTTTTATAATCAATATCGACGACCAAAAGCTCTATACATAAGACGGTAAGACCAACGTATGACTGAAGCTGCTACCATATTCGCCGCCGCCGCCGCTTAGCTTTCCAAGTCGAAACCAGCTATAGCGGCTTCGTTCCAGTCTTGTTGTCCTCGAGACCAAGGTCTTGGTCTCAAGTGCACCCGAGTTCGTTTTTAAAAGTCTTGGTCTTGGTCTTGAGGTTCAAAGTCTTGGTCTTGGTCTTGGTCTTGAGGTTCAAAGTCTTGGTCTAGGTCTCGCAAGATCAAATCCAAGACCGGCTGTCAATATGAACAGTCATTTAACAAAACTCAAAAATTTTAAATTTTATCAAGCTTGCTTGCGTCATACGACCAATATCTATAGACGGATAGCCTACAAGTCTTGTTGGCCAGGAAAACCCATCGGGGAGCAACAGTTATGATGTATCAGACGGTGTGATAAACCATGGGAGGATTTCAAATGACTCACTATAATTTTATGTACATTTAGGCCTACATCCAGTGCTTGAAAAGCTACTGCGAGTGCCAGCGACTTCAGAACCTGTAGAACGTATTTTCTCACATGGCAGAATTTTTATGAGGCCCCACAAGGCACGTCTTGGTCAGAAAACTCTGAGCGAATTGATTTTTTTATAAAATACAAATGGCATTTGAAATAACATTTTGCATGAAGTACTTTTGTAAGTACGAATTCGGAATTCTCTGCAGTCTGCATTTAAAGTTAATTTGCTTGAATAAAATAAAAGACTCGTGTTTTCATTAAAATAGCGAGCATTCCGACTTGACAATTTTTTAGTAAGGAATAGAAGTCTTGACCTGATTGTGATTTTTTGGGTCTTAGTCTTGGTCTTGAGGTTCAAAGTCTTGGTCTTGGTCTTGAGGTTCAAAGTCTTGGTCTTGGTCGTGAGGTTCAAAGTCTTGGTCTTGGTCCTGGTCTTGAGGTTCAAAGTCTTGGTCTTGGCCTTGAGGTTAAAGGTCTTGACAGCAAGACTGCTTAGTTCACTTAATATTTTGATTATTGTTTTAATTGCGGTCATCGAGTTTCGAATTTTGACCAATTTAGACGTCAGCAGGAAAAGAGCAACACTCGCATAATTACTGTAAAGTACAAGGCAAAGTGCAATTGACAGTCTAACAATAAGTCGATGTCAGATAATAGCGATATGCGGTCTTACTTACAACCTGTCTGAGTGATGTCTGCCGCGTTGCATGACGTCACGCAAGCATGACAGTTATAAACTATAATAATTCATAACCCGCAGCAAGTGATTGCAGGATATTAAACTCTCTCCACTGAAACGGAAACTGGTTTCGTTACTGTTAGTTTCTAGGTTTGTACAGTTAGGCCTATTTGACTTGTTAAAATGCTCAACTGCTGCTGATTGCTAAATTCAGTGTTTCCCATCTTGAGTGACATATAATTCGTTTCTGGAGTGTAATTAAGATAAAGAAATAGGCCTAACTGGAAGAAAACTAAATTAAATTAGGGCCAAATGCCGTTGACCGAGTATAACCTTTGGTAATGGTGACTTGCTCTGAAGCTGGTTGGGAATCACTGGATAAATCAACATGGAATGGATTGCTGGCTGAACGAACACTGCAGTACACTTCGGTCATAGGCTATATAGCCTTGTCGTGTGTTTATTCCTTTTGTAGACGCTCGTACGCATAATTAATGCATATGTCACTTCTTTTCACGAATTGACATTAACATTTCACGGTCATCGGTCTGTCAGTAAAGTTTGCGGTAAAATGCACTGCATTATTAGGTAACTCTACCAGACATTAATTAAGAAGTTGACGGCAAGTCGGTAAATGAGTTGTGGTGCTATACAAATTAGCAAACGGTCTCGCAGAAATAGCTCTCGCAAACATAATTTAATTAATTATATTGGATATTTCATTTCTAATAATATTACCGCTACGGCGCTAGGCCTACATTATTCTATTATTTTAATACGCGCTGTTTTCGGTATTAATAAATGAGTTGACCCAGGTTTTTCGAGTTTTAAATATAAATGACGTCATTTCAATGTTTGTTCATATATTCCGATTACGTCATCGTCTCCATAGTTACTTTCCGCGGCTTTGTTGCAATATTGTTACTTTGCTCCGGGTGTTTTCTCGGGGACGGAGGTCTGCGGTGGACGAGGCGCTTTCTCGTTTCGACGACGGAGCTTTCGCCTGTGTCAGTAGTTTGTTAAACTTTTCCCTGCTGAGCCTCTGGCGTGGCGTAAAACCCCGTAAGCTCATTGTTTGGCAGGAGGGCCTCTGGCGTGGCGTAAAACCCCGTAAGCCAATACTTTGTACGTAGTTATACTTTTCCCTGCTGAGCCTCTGGCGTGGCGTAAAACCCCGTAAGCTCGTTGTTTGGCAGGAGGGCCTCTGGCGTGGCGTAAAACCCCGTAAGCCAATACTTTGTCAGTAGTTTGTTATACAATTCCCTGCTGAGCCTCTGGCGTGGCGTAAAACCCCGTAAGCCAATACTTTTTTGGTGTTTTGTGTTGTGTATTTCGGTCACTTCAATCATGCACAGATCTACACGGGCGTTTAACCCTCAGGCTACCAAGGTTTTTTTTGTGACATCGGCTATCAAGGGGGGGTGGTTACCACCCCCCCGGAATTTCGTGTTTGGTTTCAAATATATCATGTAATACAGCATTTGATTCATCATTCATTTCTGAAAAGAATGGTATATTTAGTTGTAAAATATATGAATGCATCTCGAAATTATATAGTTTTTAACAAAGGCACCGGTCCATTTAACGATATCTGATATTATCCCACACAATTTGTACTATTTGGATAAAAAAAATATAAATGATGTGGGTTTTGAAAATGAACTATGTATCCAAGAATATTCTAAATATAATGAGGCTTAATTTTCAACAATACAAACTATTCCAAAGTCTGTTTTAGTTACAGGCAAAACCTAAAGGCGTGCAGCTATATCAACATGAAACAAGAAATTATGTAATTTTTCCCGGCAGTCAAATACGTCAGTGGTCCTTGCAGTTATTGCAAGTTACTTTCATTGTTTTGTGCGAATGCTTCCTGCAAACCGGTTTTTTGAACACTTCACAGCACTGCTTTACTCTGTTAGCATTCTGCTTCAACTGTTTATAGCCCTTCCCCATACCCAACCATATCGGTTTACGTTGTGATGTTGCATCAGTGATTTTCACACTGAAAAAGCGTATTATTATTTATTATGATCACTTTCGGTTTTCAAAAGACAAATGACTAAGCAAGCAAATATAGCCCTACATTCCCTCTACAGAATGGCATAGTTGGTTGTCTTCCAGAAAGAATAATGAATACCTTTATAGTAGGGACCTGCGAATCACAAATTTCCGTCGAATCGAATCTCGAATCGAATCGGGGGTTAAGATTCGAATTCGAATCGAATCTCGAATCGAATCAGCGGGTACCAAAACCATGTTTTGATATTCAAATAGTGTGTAGCCTATGTGATAGCGCAGGCATACCACCGTATCAATAGGCCTATCTCAATAACATTTCTGCAGTTTAAAATCAATTAAACTAAACATTAAGCTAATTAACAGAATAACTCACAAATAATTTATGAGTTAAGTCAGTAAGTATTTTAATTCTTTATTGTACCAATTGCATAACCACACTTTGGTGAACATTCATCTAAGCCAGGCATGGGCAACTTCTTTTAGGCCTAATAGAGGGCCGCCCTAAGATTTTAAGGGCAGCTGTGGGCCGTATGCCAATCGCAGGCTAATTTTTGCAGATTAATCTGCCCCAGAAAATGAGAAAAAATTAATTTCGGTTAAACTTCAAGTTTAAAATAAATGAAAATAATTTTTATGATGAAAACATAATTATCCTAATGCCTACAGTTCTACACTACAATAAAAAAACAAAATTTGTTTCAAGTTTCTTCAGTTTAAAAAATACATAAAACTGTTAGTCTGTACAATTCATCCATTTGCTAGATGTGCAATATTTAATATAGGCCCTATAATAATGATTAAGGTGAGATCTGACACTGCACCGGATTCAACAATTAGTTTACAACAAAGGGCTAATCATTTTTTCCGAAAAAGATTCGAAATTTTTCGAATCGTGACATCATTTTCGAATCGAATCGAATACCGCCGCCCGATTCGTTTTCGAATCGAATATCGAAGCTTCGCAGGTCCCTACTTTATAGTCGACAACAGCTAACAGCTGACGAGAGAAATTCCTGATTTCAAAAGTGGTACCTAGGCTATATCGGGTATAACTTTTTTATGGCGTGGGATATTGTAACGACGGTCTAACCCTCGTTACTAGAATTATCTAGCGGCAGTTTGTATTGCCTTGTGTCCGTTGATAATACAGTTTGATTATATAGCGCCTAAGTCGTATTGCCGTTTCAACTAGCGTCGCGTCTGTTATTCGCGCGCTTTGCCTACGTCACATAATAGGTTGCTAAGGGGTGAACCGCTCGACGGCCGAGGGTAGCTTCAAAGGGAGACCGCCGCACAGACCTAGCGATACAGAGAGACCGAGTCGACGGGTTAAACGCGCATACAAGTAGGTTCTAAGGAATTTCGATATGCCGCCTTAGCGATAGTTAGACGGACAACCGCGCGACGGCGTAGGCCAGGCAGACGGTTGAGGCGGATCAAAGGATTATACCGCCCTTGCGGGTGAGCCCAGACGCACAGAAATTGGAGGGGGGTTTGACTTGAAAGGGGAGCGTAGTTCATGTGAGTGCAATTTCACGAGCGGCTTCTTTCAAGTCGAATTTGAGAATCTAAAAATAACTCGATGACATCCGTCCAAATTGCGGAGGGGTTGAGGCCCTTAGCAACGGCTTTACTATATAAGATTTCGGTCTGAATTTCTCAAAAAGACTGGTATTTCGACTGCCTAGGAGAAGCACGTACGGTGGATAGCGCGTGTTGGCACGCGGAAATTTGTGATATTCGGCGTTTGTGTGCCTGGTGGAAACGTGTTTGGCACGTTATCTCTCGCCGATGTGGTCGGCTGGTGTTTGAAATATCAATTGGAATATATGTATCAAATTGAGCGAATTTGATGTGCGCCTTTTCTGGAGTGGAGTCGGATATATCGTGTTTTCAATCTATTTCTGAGCGGAAATTCTGGAATATATTTCGTCTTCTCTGTGGATATAAATATAAATTCGATAATTCGGCAATTTGTGGAAATACGTGATTTACACGTATTGGCAAAGGAGATAAGTTCTCACATATTGGAGATATCTGGAGTATAAATATCTTATCGATTCACGGAGATAAGTTCTCACATATTGGAAATATTTGGAGTATAAAATATCTTGTCGATCGACGGTAGGCCGAGAAATTGAATTGTTCTTCCGGCCTTGTAATTCGTTGGCCGGTGATCTTTATTTCAGCCGGGGAAATTCTTAGTATAAATTCCCTTTTACTCCAAGTCAATAGAAGGCTATAATATTAGCTTGTTTCTGATAAGTAAGATAAATAATTGTACAACTTAGATAAATAATTATATTGCTAGATTATAAGTAAGATAGCCATTACAACTTGTATAAAACTGTTGTATTGTTAGATTGTAAGTAAGATAAGGATTAAGACTTGCATAGATTAGCTTGTATCTCTAACTTGACTATAAGTGTTTAAAACTATAAGTAAGATAGTAGGCTAAACGTGTACATAGAAATAAGATTATAAATAATACAGTTGAACCTTTTTAGTTTCTCAGTACGATAGTACGTATTATTTTCGATTAGTAATAAACTTATAAAACTTGTAACAAATTGATTAACATGGAAATCGCAGATAAAGAAAGATCTGTATCGCGCCAGTCGGGTTCTAGTTCAATAGTAGAACAGGCCTTAGACCGACAAAGTGTTGTGTTAGAAAGTTTGCGAGTAAGTCAAGAGCAAGCCTCAGAAAGGCAGAGTGCCATCTTGGAGAGTATAAGTGTTGCTCAAGGGCAAGCCTCAGAAAGACAGTGTGCTATCTTAGAGTTACTGGTATCACGCTTAGAGCGCTTCGAGCCAATGTCTAATAGTAAATTCGCTGTGGAGTCACAAGCGAACCCTGGTTCCAGCAATGTTGCTGGGGCTGTTGCCCATCCGGCAACCGCGCCAATCCACTCGACCATCAGCCTGGTAAATAAGTATGATAATACACAGTTAAGACACGCCTCTGATCTCAGCCTAGCCAATGACATGGATAGTTCTGACTGGCCTACATTTCGGGCTCCACAGCGATGCGCCGGGTCGTCTTTAGAGTTTGCACGTGCGACAATAGGTCCAAGAAGTGACGTGAAACTTGACGAACCCGCAGACGCGACAATCGGTACCAGAATCGGGGTTGAGGCGACACCTAGTGTCGGAAATGAAATGTATGGCGCTAGAGCCAGAACTGTCGTTGACTTGGCTGAAGATGGATTAGAGCAAATTGTAAGTAAGATAGGAGATGAAAAAGATATAGCGTCGGATGAATATAGTAGCATAGAAGTAGATGAAGAGATTAAATTCCGTTGGCCTAAAGTAAATAAGAAACAAGAGAAATTACGGCCTCATTGCGACTTGGAGTACGAATTTGAAGGACGGGAAGATAAAATTGGCCCGTCTAAGGTTAATGACCCATGGGAGGGGCACCATCGGGGTAATCTTGCTATGGCACCTCCGCCACCAACCACCACCCTGGTGCGATCCATGTCGGAGCCTCGTTCTTCGCACCGCATCGTCGACCAAGGGCAGGGTATACAGTTAAAGCAGCAAAAGGTGATGAGCACTCAAGCGGAACGGCCTACGGAATTGAATCAACCTGCGTTGGCTGCTGCGTATCCAAGATGCAGTCAAACTCCGTTCGCTCTTCCACCATATGCGAATACCTATGATCGCTTCGATCCTAACCTGAGCTATGGCTATCCTTACCTGCCTCCGTCGTGGTGGATACCTGTAACCACTGCGGCGCCTTACCGAAGCAGAGATGTCAATTACGCCTGGCCTGAACCGATGTAGAGAAACGACCAACACATCGCCAGCCGAGAACCGACGTTTGCAGGAGTATCAATGGGAAACTCTTGCCTGGGCGCTCAACAGTATGGCTTCAATCGAGGAGGTGCCATGCTTTCGAATACCAAGATGGCGGACGACAGTAAACTCGTAACTGATGAAAAGTTACGCGTCGCTGTTAATTCGATGTCGACTTCGACCACTTCCGGTTTGACCGTGAAAGTGCCGATGACGACCGTGGCTACGCAGACGAATTCGGATGATGTCTGTGCACTTCCGGTAGATGTCACGACTGCTGAGACTAAGGTGAGCTCAAGCATACCTGTTGTAGTAGAAACGAAGCCAACGCGTTCTGCTAAAGCAAAGCAATGGCTTAAACTGGAGACTTATAATGGTAAATCGGAAGTTGAAGTATTTTTGAGGAAATTTTCAATCTGTGCACAGTACAACGAATGGTCAGAAGAAGAGAAACGTTGTCAGTTAATGTGTGCACTGGTTGAACCGGCGAGTCAGTTACTTTGGGAAGCGGATGCAGATAAACTGATCACGTGGTCTGACCTGGTGCAACGTCTTCGCACGAGGTATGGAGGTGCTGATCGTGCTGCGCTATACCAAACGCAGCTTAGCACAAGAAAACAGAAGGATGGAGAAGACATGGGAAATCTGGTTCATGACATTCGGCGACTTCTAACATTGGCGTATCCTGGTCCATCTTCGGTGCACAGCGAAAGCATAGCGATTCGTTCTTTCCTGGATGCGCTTTCGGACAGAACTCTTGCTTTGAAGGTTAGAGAAAAAGAGCCAAGTTCGCTGGAAGATTCGTATAAGATAGCCATGCGTTTAAACGGCTATTCTAAAGCAGAGACAGCTGATACTGGACGTGATGAGCGACGACCGGGAAGAATAAAAGCGGTGAAAGAAACTGAAGCAATAAACGAGTCTGTATTGCGACGCTTAGACCAACTGGAGAGAGCGGCAAAGCAGCGACCTCAGCAGCCGAACTTCTACGCGACGCAACCTCCGTCCAATTATCAGAGGATGGACTCACGATGGACACCCGGGGACCGCGGAGGATGGACTGACAATTATCGCAGGTCGAGACCGGGTAACGAGCGACGCTGCTATGAATGTCAAGCTCTGGACCATATAGCACGTTACTGCCCTACACGACAGCCGGCAGAACCTGAAGTTACCGACGAGACAGCGCAACCTGAAAGCCTTCCTGTTCGCTACGTTAAGGGATATCATTACTTGCTGTCGTTAAAGATATACGGAAAGCAAGTTAGGGCTGTCCTTGACACAGGAAGCGAAGTATCCTTAATACCGAAAGCGTTGGTGAGGCCAGAGGATATAACGGTCCTGGATCAACCTCTCGAAGCGGTAAACGGAACTCCAGTCCGGGCGATCGGTCGGACTGTTCTGCGTTGTAAGGCTGAAAACTTTACCTTTGACCACACGTACTTGGTTAGTGACCAAGTTAGTGAGGTAATCCTTGGTATTGACTTTCTACGCACGCACGGGGCTATATGGAACATGAGCAGGAATGAGTCAACGGTAACGATTGGCAAACATGTCCTTCCAGTCCAAATTCACACATATTCCGCCGCTCCGAAGAGTTGCAGGAGGATATCTTTGGCAAGAAACACAACTGTTTCCGATGTGTGTGCGAAGGACGCTGAGGCACACGCGATTCTGCCGGACCGGAAACCCACCGTCGATCTGAAGAAATTGGATCTATACCCTTCAGAGAATATTGCTGACACTCGAGAGACAGAAACTTTGGAAAAGACAGAATGGAAAGACGAAACCGGATTAAGTTCTCCAGAGGAGGATGGATGCAGTCGGGAGACAGAGACTTTGAAACAGGTAGAAGAAGAGGAAGAAGAAATTGTTCCTGTGTTGCTGTGGACAGATGTTGTTAAGGATGTCCCGATTCATAAGTCTTTGCAGGACTTAGCTCTTCCTGCTGCAAATGTAAGGAAAGGAAAGGTCTCTAAGGATGATAGAAGGAGGAAGCGTAAGGAAGGAAAAGGTCTGGTTTGCATGTCATTTATGTTGCTTTCTTTTTGCGCAAATGTTGCTTACTTAGGCGATGAACCGAATAGGGAGTCCTCTGGTTTGAAGGAGTCCACAGACAGAAGCCAACCAAGTTTAGAGACTGTGGTTGTGGTATGGGAATGTTGGAACAGAGAGGTTATGACCTTTGTCCTGAAAACAGCTTTATGGTTTTTGGGAATGACCTCGGCACATATTAGGTTGACCTGGTATGATGGATTCCAACCCGAGGTAGATTAGAAGCTTAAGGATTAATGGTTGTTCAGTTGGAATTTGATGATGTTTGACAGTGTTGATCTATTTTAGTTGATAATGACTGTGCTTTGCACTATGATTGATATCTAGCATTTGGATGCTGAGATGTTCAGTATATGGGTTTACTGCATAGCTAGTCTTAAGAGTGTAGAATGGTATAGAGATTGCTTCGTCCTGCATTGTCTAGCGTTAGATGTGTATTGTGCATTGATGCGTGAGTCCAACATTGTAAATGTGCTAGAGCTTAGTTGTGTGCTTTGAGAATGATGTCTTGATTGCATAGTAAGCTTTTGTATAGGCGTGTTCGAGACTGCTGAATTAACGCATCTTCTGCTAGCATGGATGATAGAGGACTGAGTAGGACTGTTGATGAACTTAGTAGTTTAACAGCATGTGGCTTTATTCGCGCACCTGCTAATGTATTGATGCTGTAGACTCTTAAGCTTGGAGTAAAAGCCCTTATGTGTTGTCTTTTAAAAGCTCCTCATCCTACGGAAGAGGATCTTTTAAAAGAAGAGAAAGTGGGGGGTAGTGTAACGACGGTCTAACCCTCGTTACTAGAATTATCTAGCGGCAGTTTGTATTGCCTTGTGTCCGTTGATAATACAGTTTGATTATATAGCGCCTAAGTCGTATTGCCGTTTCAACTAGCGTCGCGTCTGTTATTCGCGCGCTTTGCCTACGTCACATAATAGGTTGCTAAGGGGTGAACCGCTCGACGGCCGAGGGTAGCTTCAAAGGGAGACCGCCGCACAGACCTAGCGATACAGAGAGACCGAGTCGACGGGTTAAACGCGCATACAAGTAGGTTCTAAGGAATTTCGATATGCCGCCTTAGCGATAGTTAGACGGACAACCGCGCGACGGCGTAGGCCAGGCAGACGGTTGAGGCGGATCAAAGGATTATACCGCCCTTGCGGGTGAGCCCAGACGCACAGAAATTGGAGGGGGGTTTGACTTGAAAGGGGAGCGTAGTTCATGTGAGTGCAATTTCACGAGCGGCTTCTTTCAAGTCGAATTTGAGAATCTAAAAATAACTCGATGACATCCGTCCAAATTGCGGAGGGGTTGAGGCCCTTAGCAACGGCTTTACTATATAAGATTTCGGTCTGAATTTCTCAAAAAGACTGGTATTTCGACTGCCTAGGAGAAGCACGTACGGTGGATAGCGCGTGTTGGCACGCGGAAATTTGTGATATTCGGCGTTTGTGTGCCTGGTGGAAACGTGTTTGGCACGTTATCTCTCGCCGATGTGGTCGGCTGGTGTTTGAAATATCAATTGGAATATATGTATCAAATTGAGCGAATTTGATGTGCGCCTTTTCTGGAGTCGGATATATCGTGTTTTCAATCTATTTCTGAGCGGAAATTCTGGAATATATTTCGTCTTCTCTGTGGATATAAATATAAATTCGATAATTCGACAATTTGTGGAAATACGTGATTTACACGTATTGGCAAAGGAGATAAGTTCTCACATATTGGAGATATCTGGAGTATAAATATCTTATCGATTCACGGAGATAAGTTCTCACATATTGGAAATATTTGGAGTATAAAATATCTTGTCGATCGACGGTAGGCCGAGAAATTGAATTGTTCTTCCGGCCTTGTAATTCGTTGGCCGGTGATCTTTATTTCAGCCGGGGAAATTCTTAGTATAAATTCCCTTTTACTCCAAGTCAATAGAAGGCTATAATATTAGCTTGTTTCTGATAAGTAAGATAAATAATTGTACAACTTAGATAAATAATTATATTGCTAGATTATAAGTAAGATAGCCATTACAACTTGTATAAAACTGTTGTATTGTTAGATTGTAAGTAAGATAAGGATTAAGACTTGCATAGATTAGCTTGTATCTCTAACTTGACTATAAGTGTTTAAAACTATAAGTAAGATAGTAGGCTAAACGTGTTAAGCATAGAAATAAGATTATAAATAATACAGTTGAACCTTTTTAGTTTCTCAGTACGATAGTACGTATTATTTTCGATTAGTAATAAACTTATAAAACTTGTAACAAATTGATTAACATGGAAATCGCAGATAAAGAAAGATCTGTATCGCGCCAGTCGGGTTCTAGTTCAATAGTAGAACAGGCCTTAGACCGACAAAGTGTTGTGTTAGAAAGTTTGCGAGTAAGTCAAGAGCAAGCCTCAGAAAGGCAGAGTGCCATCTTGGAGAGTTTAAGTGTTGCTCAAGGGCAAGCCTCAGAAAGACAGTGTGCTATCTTAGAGTTACTGGTATCACGCTTAGAGCGCTTCGAGCCAATGTCTAATAGTAAATTCGCTGTGGAGTCACAAGCGAACCCTGGTTCCAGCAATGTTGCTGGGGCTGTTGCCCATCCGGCAACCGCGCCAATCCACTCGACCATCAGCCTGGTAAATAAGTATGATAATACACAGTTAAGACACGCCTCTGATCTCAGCCTAGCCAATGACATGGATAGTTCTGACTGGCCTACATTTCGGGCTCCACAGCGATGCGCCGGGTCGTCTTTAGAGTTTGCACGTGCGACAATAGGTCCAAGAAGTGACGTGAAACTTGACGAACCCGCAGACGCGACAATATCATCACGACTTTTACCTCAAAATGTTTGCAAATGGACCCCCTACAGCTACCTAAAATGTCAAAATTATATTCCATGTGCTAAAAAAATTTTTGCAGAAAAACGTAGGGGGGTGGTAACCACCCCCCTTGGTAGCCCGAGGGTTAATGCCTCAAGTTCATATATTATGCGTAATTTGGGGGTACGAGAGGTACCCGTATCCCCACTTTTTGGACTGGGGGCACCGTACCCCCCACATTTTGAACAATTTCAATCAATATTTTATTATTGTGCCTTCCCAGAGATCGCAGTCTCAGCTTGCTTTGCGTATGTAAGAAATTGGTACCCCCCACTTTTTAGACCAAAGCTACGCCCCTGTATGGGACCCGTATAGAGCCCATGTGGGTCCCATGTAATGCCAGTCTTGTTGTTAAGACCGTAAACCCAAAGACCAAGACCAAGACCTGGAACCTCAAGACCAAGACCAAGACCAAGACTTTGAACCTCAAGACCAAGACCAAGACTTTGAAGCTCAAGACCAAGACCAAGACCAAGACTTTGAAGCTCAAGACCAAGACCCAACAAATCACAATCAAATCCAGGCTGCTATTCCTTACTAAAGAAATTGTCAAGACAAACTACTCGCTATTTTACTGAAAACATGAGTACATGTATATTATTTATTCAAGCAACACAACTCTAAATGCAGACTGAAGAGAATTCCGTATTCGCAAAAGTTCTCCATTGGAAATGTTATTCCAAATGACTGTTGCATTTTATAAAAACCAATTCGCTCAGAATTTTCTGACCAAGACGTGACCTATGGGAGTATGGGGCCTCAATAATTCTGCCATGTGAAAAAATACGTTCTACAGGGCCTGGTGCTGAAATCGCTGGCACACACCGCAGCTTTTCAAGCACTGGATGTAAATGTACAAATCATGAGCCTGTTTTGAAATCATTCCATGGTGAGTAACTGAAAGTCAAAATAATTGACCAAAACAGCAGTAAAGCCTCATTCACACCGTGTAAATACCAAAGCAATTATTGTATTAGTAATAAATTAGTGGATCACCTTGTCACCTTGTGCTGTCAACTCCTGGAGCTCTAGCGATCGTCATGATAAACATTCTCCATTGCTTCCTATTCGAAGTCAGGTCCCTTAGTTCTTCCAGATTCATGCCAGTTACATCGTGAATCTCATCCATCCATTTCTTCCTTGGTCGACCCCGTCTTTTTCCCCTCACCACAAGCCAACATCATTTCCTTTTCTAGCCCATCAGATCGCATAACATGACCAAAGAATCCTAGCTTCGATCTTGTCGCCTTTTGTTTAAATGACTCTTCATTCTCGACACCAATCGCCACTCGTATTGATTCGTTCGTCCTTTTCTCTGTCCATGATATTCTCAACATCTTTCTCCATATCCACATTTCACATGCGTTGACCTTTTTCTCCATGTTCTTCGTCATTGTCCACGACTCACAACCATAGGCCTACAGAACCGTTGGAAAGATTAGGGCTCTCACGAGCCTTTTTTTGTATCTATATGCTCACATGCTTGTCCTTCCATATCTTTTCCAGTCCAATCATTGCAGCTTTCCCAATCGCAATCCTTCGTTTTATTTCTGTATCACATTTTCCTTCTTTTTCAACCAATGATCCCAGGAAAGTGAAGTTTTCTACGTGCACCTCCATTTCTTCTCCGTCAATCTCAAAAGTATCCCATTCTGCTGTTGTCATGACTTTTGTCTTCTTTATGTTGAAGTATAAGCCAGCGTTTTCACTTTAACACAAATTAGTGGATAATTTTTTAAAATTCTTGCGTTTTGTTAAATGACTGTTCATATTGACAAAAGTCTTGGTCCTGGTCTTGCAAAACCAAGACTTTGAACCTCAAGACCAAGACCAAGACTTTGAACCTCAAGACCAAGACCGAAACCAAGACTTTCAGAAACGAACTCGAGTGCACTCGAGACCAAGACCTTAGTCTCTAGGACAACAAGACTGTGTAATGCCAATTGAAATGCTGCCAGGGTAAGGCTATAGCATATAGACACAATTTCACGTAAGGGAAGGTATACAAAGTCGAGGTCAACGGCCCAAACACGCATGAAATGTAATGAACGCCATAACGCCATAGGTATTGAACTATCAACATAATGCAGCGCTTTCAGGACACACACACACCTACACACACACACACACACACACACACACACACACACACACACACACACACACACACACACACACACACACACACACACACACACACACACACACACACACACACACACACACACACACACACACACACACACACACACACACACACACACACACACACACACACACACACACACACACACACACACACACACACACATACTGGATAATTATAATAGTAATTGGGTAATTATATAATATATATATATATATATATATATATATATATATATATAATTACCCAAAGAGCAACGCCACATGATGAATATATGACGAGAATGTATACGACAATATTTCCATATGACCGCCATATGCCATAATTCACAAAGATGGGCACATATGGATAGGACAGCGGGCATATATATATATATAGGCCTACTATTATATACTCTCACCAAAGCAACATGACTGTGGCGTTGCTGTCGTGGATACTATAGGAACAAAATAAACGCAGGTGGTGCTGGGTATACCTGTAAACGTAGCATATATATATATATATATATATATATATGTATATATATATATGTATATATATACACACTTGTCGTATACGTATACGCCTATTACAGACCAATATATACGCGCCTGCATGATCCAACTTTAAGCCGCCCTGTGAGGTAATAAAAAGTTAAATAAATTCGATATGTAAATGTATACATACTTTAAGGGAGTATATGTCCCCTACTCGGTTTGCTCTCCAGCTGGATGATATATGGTCGTTCTATTGCTATAAATCAGTATATTGTGATTGATTTAAAACCGATCTACGTGTCTACATCGACATGCATTGGCTTATCACTTCTTGGATATAAGGCCTGTGTAAACAAAATCAACGCAACTTATAATTTGTTTAATAGACCACTTATTAATTTATAGACCACTTATATAGGCCTACATGATTATAAGTCCAGTGCAGGCTTATATATCATAATCGTAATCGTAAACTCCAAATTTCTAAAGCGCCACTCGAAAGCTAAGCGCAGGGCACCAGCTTATTCACGAGCGTTGCGTCGAGTCAGAGGGGTTAAGATTGTTCAAAGCGTATAGTCAAAGGGAGGTTCGGGTATACGCGGTTGCCAGTGGGCATATAGTAGGCCTATTTGTGTGTGTATATAATGTATATATATATATATATATATATATATATATTGGTTTTATTAAATAGCCACGCCAGGCACGTAACTAGGCTTTTTCGTTTGGGGGGGGGGGGGCTTAAGCCTTGAACATGGCAACATTTATACAGTGTTCATACGAATTTTAGCCGTAAGCATACAACGGCTTGACTTGTTTGGGGGGGGCTTCAACTTCGTTTGGGGGGGGGGCTTAAGCCCCCCAAAGCCCAACGCTAGATACGTCCCTGAGCCACGCCATAGGCTATGTATACATCCTACATTTTACAGCCAAGTATAGGAAAGAGCCTCTAATTTGAAATCTAGACAGTAGGCCTAATTAAAGGTCGACCAATACTGCATATGGCCTCCATGCATGGCCATGCTACTTCGATTAAAGCGTATTCGTCTATATACTCTATAGGCCTATATATGCACTTAATTTGGGCGCTAAGGTGCAGCCGTGCAGGTCCGCCTAGTTTATTGAAGACACGAGTCTGATCTATGTTAGCACGGTCCGGTCACGCGATCTTAAATAGACTGATGTGGCACACATTGAAAATGAACAGCGGTGGTGATTATGATCGAATGATCTCGCATGAAGATTTCATTTGTTAATTTATTTATTTATTTATTTATTTTATTTTATTCCGGATATTTCTATAGCGCCTCTCGAAGTCAACTACTACTCAGAGGCGCTCCCGACTACAGCATTTGATACTGTGTCGGAATTTTCACGCCGAAGCGCCACGAGCAATTGCGAGTGAAGGACTTGCCCAAGGTCCGTACGCAGCGGCTAGAGTGGGATTCGAACCTGCAACCCTCCGGTCACAAGGCGCCGAACTTAGGCCCTACCACTGAGCCACCACGCTCCGTCAATCGTAAACTCCAATCTTCTAATTTTAAGCGTCACTCAAACTCCAAGCGTAAGGCACCAGCTTAAATGAGCAGACTCGAGACCATAATATGGTCACTCTAGAAAAACGTGCAGGCCTGTTTAAATACAGGCCTAAGTAAAGAGAACGACAGTATAGGCATATATGCATGATGAAACGACAATTAGCCTTAACGCCGATAAATACATGTATCCGAATTAATTTTCATTCACATGCGAATGCAACGTGTCACTAAATTTAAACTATAGGCCTAGGCCGATAATTATTATGCCACAATGTTTTGCGTCCCTGAATGTTCAGCTGTCTCAACCAGTTGTCGACCTTCTAGAATGGATTGAATTTAAGACGAACTGGCCTTTTGGAAATTTACCTGATTTAGGCTTTGATTTTGGCCGGTGCTTCATCGGTTGATGTCCCGTGCAGGCACGGCATGGCCTCATCGATGTTAGTCTACTTTGTAACAGTAATTGACAAGCTGGGCACTAAGATGTTAACCGATGTACACATGCCAGTAGACCTATTTTTTTCCGCCGGTATGCAGTGATCTTCCATTGTTCCTTAGGGCCTACTGTAGCGCCATATGCAATTTCGAGGAAGAATTTAACGAGTTCGTCAAAAGTTGTTTAATATGCAAGTTTTACGGTTCGTTTTATGCGTAATGAAATTCAATAAATTCCAGCATTATGGAGGATTGTTTGCTGCAGATAAGTATTATTTCCTAGGCGAAACATTCATTTTTATGCAGGTGTTGGATCAAAATTAGGTCAGGCCCGCTTTGTGTCGCTTACAGAAGGGGAGGGGCGGGTTAATTCCGCGAGATAACGCAAATAAATAAGCCGGCGAATCGAGGCGTGGAGTTGCGAATGTTGCTTCAATTGCGGTTGTAGCGAATCCTCATTAAAAATCAGCAGTTTTTAAATAACATTCGACAGACATGCCATATTTCATCAAAACGAAAAGTGACACGTTTCTTCCGATTTTGTAGTTTAGTCGGAATGGGCGTGGTCAAGCTGATAACCACGTGACCTGCAATAGCCAATGGATGAGCAACACGCGAATTAATACAAATTATAAGTCGCTGTGATGCGGTCGGTCAGTCTTTGCCACGTTGATGGTTTCTGGGCTGGTGTTAACTTTTAAGAAATACAGTAAAAATAGCGTTTAAATGGCAAAAATTTCAGCCTTCGTGTGTCTCATCATTGTTGCAGGGGCCTTAGCCGAGTATAAAGAAGAGGATGGCGTTCTCGTTCTGACGGTAGACACGTTTGACAAGGCGTTGGAAGAGTTTAAATATGTGCTCGTTGAATTTTGTAAGTTGATTGACTTAACGTTTTTTGTTGCGCCTTTTCACCCAGAAAGCTTGAAGCATACGGTGCGAGTTGGGTTGACACGCCTTGCACCGTGAAATAGCTATAGCACATTTTTGATGATTTTTCCAGTATAAGCTGTGCAGCGCATTTTGTAACAGGTGACAGTATGTGTAGACAAGACCAGTTTGTGCCTTTTGAATACGGTCGAGTTTGAAAAAGTATGAAAACTTGTCAATTTCCGTTGCACATACGTTTGTACACAGTTTTCAGATTCATTACCCAGTGCAGGTATTAGATGCAGTTCCATGGCATGCATCGCATTCTGTTGCAATAATTGTTATGTGTAAAGTTCTAAGAATGTGGCATTGAAGTGCTCACATACATATGCTTTGCTGTTAGTGTGGGTTTTTTCATATGCGGTCGGATGTCTGGGACGTAGTTGTTCCTAACGCCACTCAAAAACTGTCCGTTATCAATCCAACTAACAAAATTGTGCTTCTGAGAGCTCTGTTAATTTAACAACTAATGAATGTAAGTCGTTTATTAAATTAAACTGAATGGACTAATTGATTGCTAGATCAGTGTATCAAACGGATGGACGGATCAATGAATAATTACTGGAGAGTTGAACTGATTGATGGATGGATTGGCGATTAGGTGAATAGAGTGTATGAGTGGTTGAATGGGTGGCAATGAGATGAAGGGATTGATTGAGGGAAGCGTAAATGTAGTTGTGGCTGGCTAGGAGATTTTGCTGTGTATATGGTTACATGAATGTATGTAGCAATATAAAGCCTATTAATGTGGCATATATGCCTGTATATGCAGGATTAGTAGCCAGTTGCTTAGAGTGCTCACCTTGTAACATGGAGAGTACAGACCTGTTCAAGCGTTTCCTGAGACGGTTACTGTGTAGGGATCTTGAGCATGCCTTCACTCATAATTGCTCAGCACCGTCGACTGATGCTTGGTTGTTAGATAGTGGTGCTTAATAAATGCATAATAATAATAATATCTAGATATGTATGTATCTATGTTTATAATGGTACTTTTTAAAGAACCTTACAAGGGTGCTGAAATGCGGCCATCTAACATGCAACTTAAATTAGAAATGAAAATTCTGTAAAATTGAAACTCTCATGACTGCTAATAAATGTTTGTATGTATACTTAAATAAATGGCTTGTTGCATTATATTTCTATGACATCTGCTGATCATCTGTAGATGCACCGTGGTGTGGCCACTGCAAGGCTTTGGCACCCGAATATGCCAAAGCTGCACAGGCCCTGAAGGAAGAAGACTCCGAGGTCCGTCTGGGCAAGGTCGATGCAACTGAAGAGACAGAGCTGGGTGAGCGATTCCAGGTCCGGGGATACCCAACCCTGAAGTTCTTCCGCAATGGAAAGGCCGGCGAATACGGAGGTGGAAGGACAGGTCCAGAAATCGTCAACTGGCTCAAGAAGAAGACTGGTCCAGTCGCTCAGCAGCTTGAAGATGTAGCCGCCGCAAAGGCTCTGGTGGAAAAGGAAGACCTGCTTGCTGTTGGTTTTTTCAAGGTACTGTAATTCGTTGCTTTCTTGGTAGGTGAGTTCAGCAGTTGAATAATTGCAACATGTTACAGATTATGTGAATGAATGCTGAATTTGATACATCATGATCCAAACCTTCAATATAAAAAGCTGGTTTTTGAATGATCTCCACCAGTGATTTTTAACCTATTTTTAGTGACGTAACCGCACGCACGCACGCACGCACGCACGCACGCACGCACACACGCACACACACACACACACACTCACACTCATCTGCTCATGGAAACCAGCGCGTTCCACCTGTCCAATTTTTCAAGAAATAATATTATTGTAATCTGTAATGTTAACTTTTAACTTGTAAAGTTTACAAATGGGTCCATAGCCATAGCTCTTCGGCATCTCTCGTCGAGCGTCCCACCAGAATTGCAACAATTATGTGACCAATATTCTGGGAACTCACGAAAACCTCACCTTTGATTTGTCTCTGCATGTCTTTCACTCAAAACTCAAGGACTGCTCTTTCAGAAATCTTGTCCCTACTTCCTCCTCTTCCTTGGCCTCCGTCGCCGCTCCAATTCTAAACACCATCCACCTTAGGCGTCTGATCGTCTGCTTGTCTGACCCCTCTAGATCTTAACCTGGAACCGATTTTGATCCTAGATGCCTATCGCTTTTTTCGCTGAGCACAATTGAATAATTGGCGTTATAGAAATCTCGAGATCTGATTACAATTATTGTTAGGATAATATTTAGGTTTTCAGGATTTTAAAATTAGAATATTGTGTCTAGCAAGAATGACTGAAAGCTATGAAGAATTCTACTCAATGCTCATCCTTTTGTGAATTCAGTTGGTGTTTTTTAAATTTTATTTTGAACTCTGGCAGAACCTCTGGCCGACGCTCGCGGAACCTTAGGGTTCCACGGAACCCCGGTTGAAAACCACTGGTCGGCACATTATCAAGCAATTAACTGTTAATTTACACATCCTTCTCCGTTAATTTATCGTGCTGTCATCTAGTCTCTCCGTTAATTTCAGCATTCAGAAATAAGCTGGTGCCCTGCACTTGGCTTCAGAATAGCACTTCAGAAATTCTATTACGATTAATTTTTGGAGCCTCAGTAGATGATGTAATCTAACCTATTACCATATATACTATATAGTGTTGTTATCACAATGCACAAGGCATCAATTAGTGGTTGCTTCAAGTGAAATGAAATTCATGATCAATGAATTGGAGAAGTCTAATCAAAATCCAATTGGTTTTTTGTAATTAAATAGTATTTCATACTTTTGTTTGAAAGCAGTAGCATCTTACCATGCCTCATCATCTTTCAAATCTGTTCCTGTTGTTTTCTGCCTCAGGATCAGACGTCTGATGCCGCTAAAGCATTCTTGGATGCTGCTGGCCAACTTGACGATGTAGTGTTTGCCATCACGAGCAAAGATGATGTGGCCTCTGAATACAAAGTGTCTGGCGATGCCGTCGTTCTCTTCAAACAGGTCATAATCGTCACTGTCATCAATGCTACCATCTTCTGATGTTAATGTAACATTATTATTACTATGCTTTTATTTTTTGACTGTTACTAGTTTTTACTATTATTACCTGTAGAAATGAGTCTGTACTGGACATATAAAATTGTTGCATTAAATTATGTTTGTATGTACAGTTTGATGAAGGTCGAGTTGACTTGAAAGAGGGTTTCGACGCAGCAACAATCAAGGAATTTGTCAGTGGAAACAAATTGCCTTTGGTCACCGAGTTCACCCAGGAGTCGGCGCCAAAGATCTTTGGTGGAGACATCAAGAATCATGTTCTGTTGTTTATCAGCAAGACGTCCGATGTTTTCCAGGAGAAGGTGGATGTGTTCAAAGCAGTTGCTGGAGAATTGAAGGGAAAGGTATGCGATACCCTTCGACACCTCAAGTGCTTTATGACTGTATATAGTGAAATAATTTATTAAATGAATACTTAACCATACATTATTGGTGGGAAGATTAGACTGCAAGTGAGAGGACTTGCCATTCGTCTTATAGGCTGCAGCTACGAAAGTGAAGTCACACTTCTTACCGGTATGACAGAAGCTGTCTGTTACAAAATCGTGGCTCAAAACAGCTGTCTGAACAAGTGGAGTTGAGTTGACAAGTCTGCAGTTTTGTTACAAGGGTATCAATTAATCAGTCAGAAAAAGTAATGAATTTAATAACAATGAAGTATTGAGCACTAACTGAATAAATGAGTAGTGAACACAGATGATGAGTACATTTGGGAATAATGAACACTAGCAATCGATAATAATTAAAATCGGTGAATAATGAAATGAAAATCAATGAATAAATAATGAATACTGTTCCAAACATTGGATGAATATTTGATGAATACTAAGAATGAATCACTGCAGTGAACGAATCACTGATACTATTAATGGCTAATAAACAGAACTGTTACGCACGATCTTTGGAGCAGTGATGTAGTCTCTGTTTCACGAGACAGTCGTGAGATGTGCCTTGAAACAGTTTTATCTTGATCTCAGAGCAGCATATCTCTGGTCAGGAGAGCTTGGGACTTGTCTCATTCTCACTTGTGGGTAAATCCCAAGTCTCGGTGTTTGTGATAGGTTTAAGCAATCACAATGAAGAGACCAACAGTTTGCGAAAATGGGAAGAGTAGAAGAAATATGTGAAACATAACATATATTATTGAAAAATCATTTTTAAATCTTCTTAAACAGAAGTCAACATAGGCCTAAGTTAAGAGTAAAAAACTTCTGCATGTTATTAGTAAAGTACACTTTAGAGGCATCTGAACCTATGTCTCATCTTGGAGGCCAAACGTCACAGTCACAGTCCTTAGGTGTTCATCTTGACCTCGTCTCGGAGATCCATGGTCTCGCTTTGCTAGGTCTTGGGTCTTGTTTTGGTCTTGGCTCAAGGGTCTTGAGGGTATCCCTGCCATGGGGGGAATTTTCTTCCCTGTAGTTTGAGTAAGTGAAAATAAAGCTCTTCTGTCCCATAATGGATTTTGGGAAGGAACTTGTTTGCTTCTGTTTGATTCATGAGCAGGCAGTGGACAATTCCCATAGGTTCTGGACATGAGGCCAGTGCTTTGCATGCCTTACTATGTACTTCCTAGCTTACACCGGAACCAAAATATGTTTATGATGAATGGTAAATTCGAGTAGTAGTTTGGATAAGTTAGCCTCTCCCAAGTAGAACAAATCTTGGTAGTTTGGTAAAATGTCCCTTGTCTGTAAAATTTTGTGTTACTCCCTGGTGCATGTTTTCTCTATTGTTATGTCTCCCTCCATTGCTGCTTCCCTTTCTACCTCCCTGTTTGTCTCCTTTACTCATTACCTTGCTTACTCTCTATCTATACATAAATATAGATGTTGTGTATATTTTTGACTATGGCATCACTTGAGGTGACTTAGCTAATACCTCGTGTATTAATAATGGTGCACTACAAAGTCATCATATTTAACCAGATTAGAAGGAAGAACGAATGGATGGTTTTTTCCAGGCTCTCTTCATCTATGTCGACATTGATGTTGATGACCACGTTCGCATCCTAGAGTTCTTCAACACAAAGGTTGCTGACTGCCCAACCTATCGGTACATCAACCTCAAAGAGGATGGCATGGCTAAGTTCAAGCCAGACTCTTCTGAGATCACGGTGGAGGCGGTTCGCCAGTTTGTGAAGGAAATTCTTGATGGCAAGAGACAAGTATGTTCAGTTCTACCTGAAGACTGCATGTATCGTGCGTCTTTATTGATATTGTACATGTATGTTTATTGCATACCCGTAAAACAAGAAGATTATTACTTATATTCAGCTAATCTTAAGATGTACCTTTTTGATGTTCCAGCTTCCATGAGAGATTCTTCAAATTTGCAGATGAATAGAATACTTGCATGCATATATTTGTTAGATGCGTCAAAATGAATTTTGTAGACAATTGTAACTAGAGGTGTTCATGCAGGTTCACTTGGATGATTTAAAGAGTTCTATTGGAACAAGACATTGTATATAGAACTTCGTAGAACACGGATGTTTCTTAGCTTGATGATGTTCAGCAAACATTTCAACATACTGTTTGGATACATGCAAATATGAATGTATGAACATATGTACTCAATATTAGGGCCGTACTGAATAGGTAATTATCACTATTCGACTGAATACGAATAATTGGACCAACTATTCAGCCGAATACAAGTAGTGTACAAAATAGGTCTACCGACAACATTCAAAATTTCAAATGTAAGCAAAAGTTTCAGTTCAGTAAATTTAATACATAAACTAAAAGTAAACAGTTAACTGCATGTAATTTTTGCATCCTTCTGCCAGTCTGTGTAAACTAGTAATGGAACTAATTTAACTAAACTTAGAAATTGTCACTTACTTAACGTTCACTCCACTCGCTACAGCAGCCGCATATGCAGAAACAGATGTCACGTGACCACTATTCGCAGGGCCACCGACAGAAATTCCGGGCCTCTAGGCAGAGCAGTCACGGGCCTCTAAACTATCATTAGGCTGTATGAGAAAAGTTTATTTCGGGCCCAGCCCGGGCCCCTAAAATCGCCGGAAAATCGCCGGGCCCCTGGGCATTTGCCCCCCTTGCCCTCCCCTCTCGGCGGGCCTGACTATTCGTATTCGGTCCGACCGCTACTATTCGGCCGAATACCGAATAGCTATTTGGCCCACTATTCGGCCCCGAAGCGAATATTCGGTACAGCCCTACTTAATATATAGCACCTTCACAAAAAGTGCTGCTGCACTAGCTTAAGTGGCGACACAGGTGATCATTACGAACAAAAAGTTCGTCTGTAGGTAAGATATAATGCTTGGATAACTGAAAATGTCTTTCACTGGTGGTCTGTCGCATGCACTCTGAGCCCAAACAGTGGAGAATAGGTACTCATGCTCTACTGCCTTTGACAGGTCCTTGCATGATGCTATAAATAGTCAGATAGATACATGTAAGTTGCATTTATAAATTACTGCTCTTGTTTTCACTTTCAGCCACATCTGAACTCAGAGGAAATTCCCGAAGATTGGGATGCAAAGCCAGTTAAGGTCCTCGTGGGAAAGAACTTCGATAGCGTTGCTCGTGACAAGACGAAGGATGTCCTTGTCGAATTCTGTAGGTGTTTTCCCCTAATCTATTATCTAAGCTAATCTAATCTATTGAGTAATCTGTTTTAGTATTAATTGTTCATTATATTATTACAGCGTGAACTCGATGTGCTCCCAGATAACACTGGTGTTTTGCTTAACGCGAAATGGGGTTATGTCCCCAAAGCTATCAATTGACACGATTGATGTAGCTGTCACCATTGGTTGGCATGCCTGAAGGGGGAACCTTGTCAACAGTTCAACCAATTGACTGGTGTTGCTGTTGCCCTCTTTTGGCACACATGGGGACCTCGTCGATAGTTCGATGAGCATGGGAAACATTGTGTTGGCTCTCGCCCTACCCTGGTCTAGGCTATTTAACCATTGTTCCTTTCTGCGCGCAGCCCAGTTGATATGCTCTGTCAGAAGGCTTGTCCCCCGATGACTTCGTGTTAACACTTTAATGACGAGCATGTACTAAAATGCATGGGAAACTAATCCCTCTTGTCGTTAAAGGGTCAACAAGTCCACACTTAATTTTATTAATTAACAACTTATATAGCAATGGCATCTGATGCACAAGTCATCAACCTATGGCTCACCATAACAAGGCTGTAATCAGGTAATCAAGTATATCATATAATCCAGAAGATCAGGTCACCAAGGCAGCAGTGGCGGCGCCACGTTTTGAAAAGTGGTACGGCAAATTAGAGGGTCTGGGTTAAAATGTACTGTAAAATTATGTTTTTTCCGTAAAAACTTATAAAGTGGTACGGCAAAAGCCGTACATCAAACATAGGCGGCGCCGCCACTGCAAGGCAGAGAAATCCTATGTTGGATAAGCCATTTGAAAAAAAAAATTAAGTAGATAGGGAAATGACACAAGTGACTGAGTAGAATGAACGGATACAGGGAAGGAATTTCAACATCTAAGTCCAGCCACTGAAAAAGCTCTTTTAACCAAGAACAGTTGTAGTTTTAGCTGAGTGATCAGTTATTCTTTTGTATTGTATTCAGTAGTCTGTATTCCCTAGTAGTAGCCATAGTTCACATCACTGAGCTTCCAGAGCAGATGGGAACAGACGGTGAATTGAATTTGATTAGCAAGTGCTGTATATGAGTAGCATGTGAGACTCATTTTTGATGCCAAACCTTTGAGTAGGTCTAAGTGTTCCACCGGTAACTATTTTTAGTCCGAGTTTGAGATTTTTTCAGAGTTCTAACGATTTATGTCTTCAAGACTCAGGTGTACGCTATTTTGAGGAGAATGTGAGGATTTATTGTGAGTATGAAAGATGAGAAAACATTGATACATGAGCAGGGTCAAGGCTGTACAGTTTCCATAGTAAAACATTAGTGCTGAGTGTTGGTGTGGGGTGTGTGATAGTCTAGTCTTTAACATGCTGGACTGTCAACCTAGAGGTCAGGGTTCAAAACCCTCCAATTGGAAAAGATATTCCGAGATTTCTGCCAATTTGCATCCTTTAGTGAACTTGGGAAGAGAAAAAGAGAAATCTTGAGGAAGACCGCGACAGATGATGCTGGGATGGATGATGACCGACGGATACAGCGGACTGAAGGGAAGAGCACAGCGAAGAGAGGAATGACGTCATTGGAAGTTGAAACCTGCTGAAGGGCAGAGAACTTAAAGAAAGAAAGAAGGTGAACATGTCTAAAAATTACTTCTTGACTATACAGTCACATTAGAAGACGGGGGGCAGTAAGGAGAAAACTGGCCACTGGTCCTCATAGGTTTGGGCTAAGGAAAATGAAGTTACATGACTGCCTGTCTGGTCTAGATTGCTCTTCTGATTGTGGGTCTTTTGTTCCTTTCAGATGCTCCATGGTGTGGCCACTGCAAGCAGCTTGCTCCCATCTGGGATGAACTTGGCGAAAAT
The DNA here is from genome assembly GCA_963556255.1 of Allolobophora icterica. NCBI lineage: Eukaryota > Metazoa > Annelida > Clitellata > Crassiclitellata > Lumbricidae > Allolobophora > Allolobophora icterica. The sequence goes on along the minus strand of OY744602.1, from coordinate 54,852,249 downwards.
TTCAAGGACAACAAGGACATCGTAATTGCAAAGATGGACTCGACGGCCAACGAGTTGGCTGACATCAAGGTCCAGGGCTTTCCAACAATCAAGTTCTTTCCTAAAGACAGCGACAAGGTACAAGACCTGTTCAAATTTTAATCATTTGGTTTTTTCATGTCTTTGGTTTGTGCTTTGTTGTTGCTATTGTTTTTCGTAGCTCTGTTATTAAATAACTCTTGCTTTGTGACTATTGTTAATATCGCAAATTTAAATATCACTGAACGTTGTTGTGTGACTGTTCTTACCCATGTTATTTTTATAACTGATGCTGTTATTTGTTACATTTATTACTTTAGTTATTTCTAATCTAATCAAATATTATATTATATCTGTTCAAAGTGTTTATGATTTTTCTTTAATTGTAATACTGGATGATTTGTGGCAGGTGGTAGACTACAATGGTGAGAGAACATTGGCAGGCTTCACCAAATTCCTTGAATCTGGTGGTAAATCTGGTGGCGGACCATCGGAGGAGGTTTGTTGCCATTTGTAATTGCCTGTAACTTGTATGCTTTGAGAGGTTTTGAGATGTCCGTGTACGTACATGCGTAGTTCCAATCAAAGAAAGGAAAAATCAGGTCATGAAATGAGGAAATGAAGGAACATATATGGTAGTAGTACTGCCTTTGATTAATTGTTTTGTTGATTATTATTATTATTATTACGAACATTTTTAACGCGCGCAAAGTCACACAGAAATGCGAATCTGAGGCGCGGTTAGTCAGTCGCCAGATGAAGAGCCATTTGAATGCTTTATGTATACATGTATGGATTGTATGATGTATGTATACATCCATATGTGTGAAAGCCTGTGAGAAGTGAGTTTGGAGGCATTGACTGAAAGAAGAAGAGGTTGAGCAATGGATAAACATTGGTAGTCGGTTCAATTCCTTGGGGGCTGCAACACAAAATGCACGAGAGCCCATGGCAGTGCTACTAATTTACATTAACAATAATTACTGCTTAGTCCATTCCAGCAGTAATTATTTGTGTAAATTAGTTCCTTTATCACGAAACTGATAACACAAAAATATTACTTAACATGAAAAAATGTTGATGGGCTCTTGGAAGAAACTGCAATGCAAAACCATTGATAACATGAAACAGTGATATATTTTCAACATCTGATTTCGCCCATCCTGTATGAAACGATCATGTTGGGTTTAAATGCGGTAGAGGTTCAGAGAATTGTTACAGTGCTGCAAGATTTTGCCCTATACCATTCATAATGTTGAAAGCTTGTGATAAGTGATAGCGTCTATTTGTGGAAAATAGTTTCTTGTAGAACAGATTATGAGATAATCTGTTCTAATTTGTGTATACGTAGACTCTGTTAGTTATTTTCCACCTGATGTCTAGCAAATATGGGCTCCAGTATTATTCATACTCTTTGTTAAGACTAGTCTTTTGAAGTGTGGCAGGGTTGTCAGCGTAGCATTTGAACTTTTATCAACTTTGATTTTTAAAGCAGTATCTTTACATGTATTGAAAGTTCTTTTATTATCTTAGAAATTAACTACCATAAAGGAAGAATTGAATGAAATTTGCATAGTCTTTTGTAGTTCCTTTGAATGCGTGTACCAGCACTCCTTTACGAGTGCATTACCCCATGATTGTTGTGCATACAATATAGTACTTGCTTACATTAAAATTTTTAAAATCTGATATTGAAAAACTGTTAAGAAATTGGAGGTAAAATTCTGTTTTGAATTGTTCACAGTAGTCCCCTGCATTTCGTGTTAAACGATTTGCATTTTTATATCACTTGACGTCTAAGAATCTTGCTATTAATAAAAAAATGGAGTTTATAATACCATATGAATAATATTTTGGAATAGTAAAACTGCATTGTGAACTCATAAACATGCTCAGATTATGTATGCACTGTTCCGCCCAGTGCGAATCGGTGTCTCTCCAACAGCTCTTAACGTGCCCTTTGGTTAATGTGCTGACGGTCGGACGAATGGACTGACGGTCGGATGGACGGTCAGATGGACGGAGATGGGCTGACGGTCGGATGGACAGACTGACAATCGGACAGATGGACAAACAGATTTAGTTAGACAACAGGTTATTTCTGCAATTGTGTTTTGCACGTGGTCCGATTAACGTGTCGTGTCCATTGGTGTGTCCCCCAAACACAGGGTGTTAATGAGTCTACACTGCAGTACAATGTTACTGCTGTAGAATAAAAATTAATAAAATAAGAAGTTATTAATAATGCAACAGTGAAAGGACATGTAATAATGGGTTAATTTTAGAATTGGTAAAGCTAACTTGTTTATCTGTTGCAGGAAGTTGAAGAGGTTGAGGAAGCGGAGGAGGAAGACGCAGAAAAGACTCGCGATGAGTTATAGGTGATGCTACTTCAACTCCATCCTGTCTGTTTTTTGTTCCTGTCTTGTGGCCCCTACTCGTTTTCCACTCGTTGGATCGTGCTGCATAAATTAGCTTATTCCAGAATCGTCTGACTAATTCGCATCTAGAAAGTTTGACTTTATGAGGGACCAAACAAGTTTGGGGTAGTTGGTGATGTGTACTGTTATGGGAACCGGGTATGTGCTGTTTGTTAGTGTGAAATGGGGATCGCCTGGGTTTTCTAGTGTCCAGGTTGGTGAAACCCCTCGTCTTGATTTGTGTGGGATGTAATCGTAAGCCGATTTCTCAATGCCCATCGATTTGCAGAATTTGTGAAGCTGTATTTTTAGAAAATAACCTAAACATGTCTCTGTCAATGGATTTGGAGTACTTGAGTATTGCTGCTCTTAAGTGCGTGCACACATGCCTAATTTTAATACACGATCTCTTGTACTTGCAGTAGTGCATCTTGTTCTCAAGTATGCAGTGTTGTGTTGTGTACTTGAAAGCTGGTGTACTTTGGTATGTTGTAAAAAAAAGTGGTGTGTGTGCTTATATATGGGCAGATTACTACAAGTGTCAACTTTGTTCATGTTTTGAAAATCTGGACTTTCACACTTGCCTCTTTAGCGTTCAGCTTTTTTAAAACAAATTTTCATCAGAAACTTGAGAAGCATTTACTGTCACTCTGCAGGTAGAATACTTTTGTTGGAAATCAGGAGGTGCTAGCAGTTTTTGCAATGCGCTTTGACCCAGTGTTGATCATGGTCATGATGGCCGGATATCCTAAAAATTACAGGTCTGCTGAGGCTGCTTCTCAGGAATTCCACAGGAAACATCTAAAATTTCTTCAATGTATTCCGAGGAATCATCTGTTCTGGGATATTTATTAATTCTATGGCGGGTAGATGTAATTGTGCGACACGGGCCTATTGGTCAAGTGCTTTTATTGTAGCATGAGAGTGTGCAGGTTCGATATAACCCTGAGATGGTCATCGATATGTAGGGAACCTGAGCGAGTTGTTGATGCACAGTTGCATGCGCTGTCGATTGATGACCTGTGCATTAGAAGATGGTGCTATATAATTTAGAAAACCAACCAGTGTTATTGAAGAGATTTTCGTTTTGTCTGTTAGGTGCTTGGTTTATGTTTGGCTTGAGGAAGAATGAACCGAGCTGTTTTGATTGTGGAAAATAAGTTTCTGTGTCTTTTTTTACGTGGTTTTGCGTTCTTCTGGTTTCTGGTTGTTTTGTGGATTTGAATCTGCAGTAAGTTCAGCTCTAGACAAGTTGCAGTAAATTCAGCTCTAGGCAAGTGGGGCATCAGTCATCTCAAATCCTACCCTTGGACAGAAGTGCTTCTGAAACGGTACAAGTGCATGAGTACACAACTTGGGTGCGCTTGTAACTTGCCTAGATGTATGCTTGTTATTATGACCACATACCTGAGTTAGTGCACATGTACTTGGTTTAACTGCACCAGTGCTTGAGCAGCAGATGCATGAAAGCAGCCTTCCCAGAATGATGTGATTGAAGCATAAAACTAGCAAAGCATGGGAACGGAGTGTCTGCTAACTGCAGACATTAATGTGGTCAGTTTGCTGATAGAACAAAACGAGTTTGAGTTGGAGCACATTCATTGATGTTCCTACTGTCGGGCAGTTCTGTCTAATTACCAAAAACCTCTAATTACCAAAAACCCACAATAATGTCTATTTATAGTTAACAGTGACTACTTCATTACCAGACTGTTGGTGTTTATGAGCATTGAGGCAATGTTGGTGTCTGCTGTTTTCAAACAGTCCTGAAAAGAGAGCCTATGGCTGGGCTGTGGTATTATCTGGTGTGGATAAGCTGACTGTTCTGGGAAAGGTGCTACACTGATGTCTGATTATGTTTGATAGGTATCCTACTGGCAGATAATTCCGAATAGTTCGAGTGTTCAATGGCAGTGACTGTTTGAACTGGACTGTAACCTGCTTGGCAGCAGTCATGTGCATAAATACACAATGCATTATCCTCTCTTAAGCATACAATGTACACAATATGCAAAGTGGTACAAATAAGTACTTTTTAAATCATGTGGGTTTCATAATATTAATTTGATTCTGTATATACATTTGTATATAATTATACATTGATCCGTGGACATGTATTTTTATATATTAATATATATATATATATATATATATGCATTATTGTGCAAGTAATATAAAGAATTTGCGATGTGATTGCAGATGAAATTAAAAGGCAGGTTTCAATGGAAATATTATTTTCATATTTCGAAATAATGAACCTTTTAATACATGTAGTTTTTACTCTGCTGGTGGGTTGTATTGTATTGTGTTTATGAATTTATAAAGCGCCTCTCGCAGTACAACCTAATCGGAGGCGCTCCCAGGGCGTAGAGCCCTGTGAGAAAAGAAGTCTTCAGACGGCAAAAAGTACCAGAAATGTTGTAACACACAGTTGATTACTTTATCATAGTTACTGCGGCTACCTAGTTACCCTGAGGAGTTCTGCAAAGATGGGGGAGGGATCACCCAAATAAGGACGTGGGGAAATGGTTATGCCCAAATGCATACATGTACATACACATCTAAATTTGGTGCATACATTTATAGCAGTAACGCCTGTTCCCTAACAACTAACCAGTCTTACAGCACAGTCTACTGTGTTGGATCTAGCATCACTGGATGCAACTCTACCCCATATCTCCATATCTCGGCCCTGCAAGATGAACAGGGTAGCTAATCTTGTTCGAGTACTCCAGTGAATTGCCCCATATCTCCATATCTCGGCCCTGCAAGATGAACAGGGTAGCTAATCTTGTTCGAGTACTCCAGTGAATTGCGGACGTCCACTTAAGGGTGGGGAGGGTAATGCCAAATTCGAAAATGCAGTTAAAGGGAGGGAAGAATACAAAGTAATGTACAGTTAGTAATATTTGCAGATGGACTGTCCTGTACCTTAGTTACTTGCACTTCCAGATCATTTTAAATCACGAGATCCGTTGGCCAGCCGTTTCCCAGCGCCTCTTAGAGTTGAATTAGGGGCCATCCATATATTACGTACGCAAAAATCTGGGAAAATTGTCCCCTCCCTGTTTGCACGCGTACTTTTTTTCCACCCCACCTGCGTACGTACAGTTGACACGCACCCCCCGCCCCACCTAAGACCAGCTGCAGAATGTGTCAGTTACACAGGTCCAGACAGCGACTGTTTGCACTTTAGGCCTGATTGAAGGATGAGTAATCCATGGACTTGCTGCTGAAAGTGCTGAGTTGTGTGATAGTTTAATAATAGCGTTCAGAGGTAAGGTGGCATACAAGTGACACATCTCTCACAGTCGTACTTCCTCTGGTAGTACCGGATAGATAGAAAGACTGAACTCTAGCTAACTTGAAGGCCAATCAATTTGCGTACGTACATTATCAGTAGACCCCCCCATTCGCAAGCCTACGCAAACATGCATTTCGGTTACCCCTCCATGCGTACGTAATATATGGATGGCCCCTTAGGGCATGACAAGTAATCATATACACTCGGATACAGAGTGGCTCAAATTCTGGTCTATTGGGGCCTAGCAGATTTCGTCTGGTTCCGTCGAATGGATTGTGCTTTTGGAATACGGGTCTGCTTAGAAACAACGACTGATCAGTGTCTCAGTGCTGTAGAGTCCGGAGGTCTCCAGATTAGATTTGATTAAATCATTCCACCGACGGCATTTGGTTGTAGCAACTGTCTTGGCAACCGTGCAACATTACAGCCACCCTAGGGCCCTTTGGTTCTTCCGTAACAGCAGTGGCCCTACGGTCGTCCGTAGACTTTTCCAGCCCATCCATATACAAACCCGGACAGTCTTCATGCGAAGGGCACCTCGCCGTCTCTGCAGCTGCTGCCCTCAACTCGCTCTCCGACCGACTCGCCAGGGAAGGGGCGGACGACATGTTCAGGCAGATTTCGACCGGCCGGTTGTGGGAACCCGTGGCCCCTGCCATCTGGCTGCACAACTCATTAATTGTCGACAGTACAGGCTGAGAAAAACGGGCGGCCAGCTTCGCATCGGCTGGCTTTGACGGGACAGGGTGAGAGGCTCGAGAAGCCGTCTGCGTCGCATCGCCCGGAATAACGATGGGTGGCGTTGGGCTGTATCCCACCACACGATCTGGTCTTTGACACAACAGGGCTCGTAGCAACCGTCGCCTGAGTTTCTTGTTCAAGAAGACGTAGATGATAGGATTGGACACTACAGACGCATTAGCCATCAGCGAAGTAAGGATGAGCCACTGCGTTGGTAGTTTCGAGTCATTTAGCGCCATCATGACGAGCGGCAGCACACCGTTCGGTAACCAAGCGCAGACGGACGACAACGCCATGACGATCATGGCGGCTGCTAGGCAACGCTGGTGGCGCAGGCGCATTCGAGGATTCTGACTGAGGAAGTGGTTGCTGATCGAAGAAGCGATGCTGGACCTGGTGGAGCTGCTGCTCTGGCGAGAGGTGAGGCTCCAGCGTGACGAGGTGTGCGATAGGCGGACGGCTAGGTTGACGACGAAGCTCTGGGTTCCGTTCTGGAGGTTACGCGACACGGCGCTGACGCGACGATAGACACGGCAGTAGATGATGACCTTGACGGCGAACGGTGCGAACATGCCGAGTGTCACGTAGCACAACGGGTAGGCGATGTGGGTCGCGTCACGCAGGCGCCAGTTGATGGCACAGGCCAGCGTCCGCTCGTCCAGACCGACCCAGGTGGAGCTGACGATGGGCATAGCTGACCAGAATATAGCCAGTGACCACACAATGACCAGGGCCTTGGCTGTGTATCGTTTCGTCGTGTAGTTGTTGAATGGGTGGACAGTCACTGACTTGTACCTTTAAAAAAACAAGGAATGGTAACAGAGATGGGCGTTTTATAAATGCGTGGTTATCTTACATCGAATAACTTGCTCCTATATTGCAAGCACTTCACCTGAAATAGATGTCCCATGAATTCGCGGGTCCTTCTGCCAAGGGACGCTGTGTACAGTGTACATGCACCTTGCATCACTATTTGATAACTGCTCCGCTCGCCGAAAGTGGGACAAGAACACCGAGTAGACAGACGCCTTATTAACAGGGAGCTGTTTAAATGCTCTGATTAAATAATAATACGCAAAGTGCACCGGATTAAACTCCGCGTGTGTCGGATTTGCTATTTTACTGTTTGGACTCAGAGGCGGCGCTACACCAGGGCGCGCCAGGGCAACTGCCCTGGTAAAAAAGCCTTTGCCCTGGTCGATGCCCTGCCAGAATTTTTGCCCTGTCCAGAATTTGTTCGGGCATATTTGTTATATCCTGAGATATAAATTCACTTAATTCACTGAAATGTTTAAACTTGCTTTACAAATGTCAAAAAGCGTTCAGCTTCTGGAGGCTTCGCCCATCTGACCTCCTGACTATAGACAACTACTACAATAGTGCTGGGGACGATTTATGGCAAGCGCCGTAGCGCGATCCTATATAGTCACCATTTAAACTGGCGCTACCGCCATCTCCATAAATCGCCCTCTTTACTGGTTACTTGTATGACTGCCCTGGCCAGTGGCTATGCCCTGGTTACAAAAAATGTCTGGCGCCGCCACTGTTTGGACTGTTGGTTGTATGTTTCATTCCCTCATTTCGTTGTTCTTCCTGCACTGTGATGTCCTATCATGTTCGGAGTTGCACCGTCTACGCTACTAGAGATAAGTAGCATTTATTAACGCGCTAAATAAATGCATGAACTAAATTCAAGAGTTCCATCCGCCACTCCGCTTCATCGCCTATCAACTCCCAACTGTGCCGTGTAAGCTAAATAATATTATAGGCATGCATACAAGTATTAATGTAAATGTAACTATAAGCCAAACAATAGCCTTTAGATGATAATATGAAATAATCGCATTAAATGTAAATATGAAATATACTGATCTCATATTAAACATTTGTAAAGTGTTGGCTGTCGATGGAAAATTGTTGGTTGGGCCTGTGTGTCTTAAATGTGTTCGTCAGTGTTCATAGCAATATGAAAACTGCTTGCTTACTGATCATAATTTAGGATAGCGTACCGGGTAAACAGTTTCACATTAGTTTCTCTGGTAGAGACGCTATGTACAGCGTTGCCGTCACAATTAATCTGACACTTCAAATCACTTCACTGAAGTCACTTCACTGGCTTTTAAAAAACCCGAACGAATAGAATCAAAGTCCTATTACTTACCTGCAACACACTCAAATTCTCCCTTCCCTGATACCTTCTGTAGTAATTTACAATCCAACTATTTCGCTCAACCTGTTCCTCTGCAGTCTCTGTCCTTACCGTCAATTTGTACGTAAAAGTTGGAAGTCTCTTCATATGTAGCCCAAATGGATTCGCTCGTCTACAACAAACTCCCGTCAGAATTCTGACAATTATCTTGCCCATCCTACGAACTCGCCCAAAACCTTACCTCTTGCTATCGCTGCGCGTATTTCATTCAGAACTGAAGAACTTTCTCACAAATCCTTCCTGATTCCCCTTCTCATTACTTCTTTCGCCGCTACAATTCTGGGCACCATCCACTCTACCTATAGCCGCCTGATTCTCTACCTACCTGACCGTGGGTCTTAACCTGGAACCGAGCCTGACCTTATCGAGTTTGTTCTGACTGAGATCCTGTGAAAAAAACTGGTTCTCATCACTTAGCCTTTTGCGGGCGCTGTAGAAATCACGATATACCGATCACGGAAATGTTAAACACTGACCCTTTAACCTTTCTAAGGCGTCTTCACCCTCCTATTAAAGGCGTCATACATATTTAGGAACTAAGACAATCCAAGTTCAACCTTGACCGTGTCCCCGCTGACCTCTCAAAGGCAATGGCCGACACCGTATTGATGGATGCCGTTCCGAAGAGGATAACGAGCGATAAGTACCACTCACACCCAATCCGACCAAGCGGCCATCTTGCCGACACAAAGGCCGTCAGAAGCAGCGTGCATGGAACGACCGAGGTCAAAAGGTCACTGCATGCCAAGCTGAAGATGAGAACATTCGTCTGCGACCCATTCATCCTGTCCTTAACCGACGCCAGGACAGTAGCCGCGTTGAAACACGTTCCCGCCACGACGAGCCCGGCTAAAGCTACGGTCGCAGTGACTCGGTAACCAGGGAAGGACGTGTAGGCCGGGTAGGCGGTCGTCGGAGGGCCGGTGGTGACGTCATTGGAGGGGTTGATGTCATTGTCCGAAGAGTGCAGTGGAACGGACACGTTCGGTAGCATCGCTTTGTCTTCTGCTGCATGGAGTTGCGACCCTCGCTGAAGACGCTGTGAATTGTAATCTGGCGCTAAGTTGATGATCGCAGACTGAGAAACGGTAAAAGACAGACATCATCATCATCATCAACAACAACAACAACAACAACATCATCATCATCATCATCATTTCATACATTCGTATATACATACAAAGATACAACAAAACAACCATACACACATTTATACCTAGGCTACATAAGTACATGCACCAATTCATCTACTCATTCGTGCACGAAAACACACATAAATACATAGGCCTACATG
>OY744602.1:54682263-54839763 GCA_963556255.1 Allolobophora icterica | reverse complement strand
GAAAAGATGAAAGGCGCGTTTTAAGGAATGAGGAAAGGAAGGAATCAGTGACTGACTGAAGGAAGAAAGAAAAGAAGGAAGAAAGGGAGGCAGAAAAGATGAAGGAAGAAAGGAGGAAGCAAGAAAGGAAAGGAATGGAAAATGAAGATGGAGGAACGGGAGGAGGGAAGGAGAGAATGAACAAAGGAAAGTAGGAACGAATGGAGGTTTCTCAGTTTTTCGTATGTATAAATACCAATCGAACAATAACAGGTAATTCTCAGTGATGAAAGCGTTATATAAATTATTCCCAGTACGAAGTTCTAATGTATCAATTCGCATTCTACAAGTGTATTGATTTCACACTCGGAGTCATGAAATTTCTTGTAGAAAAACAAACAATCTCTCTGTGGCGAAAAGTAACGAATATATAACTGAACATCACCGAGTAGTGCCGAACAATAGCGAACATCACCGAAAACTAAAGAAATAAAAAAAATCAATTCCGAAATTTAACGAACATTGACGGACAATGCCCAAAACATCACCGGACTTTACCGAATAGGCCAGCTAACACCGAAACTGGACAGAAGCGCGTCTTCACAGGTATAAATTTGTCACCTTAATGTGAACTTCGTTATATGACCTGCTTCCGGAAGTTCATCGCAGTGACGTGTTTTTGACAAGTAGACTGCAATTCAGACGTTGACGACGAAAATAATAAAGATAGTTCTTTTACCGACGAAAATATATGAAAAACAATAATGTCGCCGACGATGCCTTTATTGTTACCGACTTAACGTTTGATGTCAACGCCAATGCTTTTGACTCCGCGGAAGATATCTTCGAGTGAGCAAAAAGGGTACTTAGAGGTACCTGCCGAAACGATTGTAGTTGCCGGCGACTCTTTTTGACTGGCTGACAGCACCTCTAAATTCGCCGACGATAACTTTGAAATAGGCGACGAGGCCCTTGAAGTCACCGACGATGCTTTTGAAGTCGCCGATCCCTTGCACTTTGCCCCCGACGCCTTACGACTCGCCGACGCTGCTTCTAACGTCTCTGACGACGTCTTTAAAGTCCCCGACGACACTACCGACTGAGTTGGAATGCTGAAGACGGTTGCGAGTAAAGAAACGACCAGGCAGAGGGCGAGGGTTGTCGTCCGCGCGTGGCTTGTGGGGTCGTGCATAGAGGGGAGGGAGTTGCATCGGTCTCGATGGCAGAAACACAGCTCCCCGTCGCCCGGTCTCGACTCTCGCATGCAGACGAGGGCCACTGAAATGCGCAGGTAGAGATTCTTTGAGCACGTTCGAATGTATTGAACCGGGCCTGTCAAGAAAACAGATAAGGTAAAAAAAAACGGTAAATGAGGTGATGTAAAGTGAAGTAATATTAGGAATGGTAATGTATAGTGAGGTAAGTTAAGGTAAGATACGGAAGATAAAGCAACGTAAGGCCACTCCCAATTTCATTTTTTGATCTGACCTTGCAAGGTCCAATTCCTCATGGGTCGAACGCTGAATTGGATTCACCTAAACCAGGAGGAGGCAGTTTTGCCCCTTATCAAGGTAATGCAGCGATCCAGTGTCAATGAAGCGGAGTTTAGACGTTTGAAGTTTAAGTCCATATTCTGCATACCTTTTATGGGACCCACTTGGTATTGTATTGTATTGTATTGTATTGTATCTAAACATTTATAAAGCGCCTCTCACAGTGTTCACTAATCAGAGGCGCTCCCAGTGCGAAAGACCCAGTGAATAGAAAGTGGTTTTAAGACAGCGGAACGAGGCACTTGGTAAAATTAGATAAGGTGAAACAAGGTAGGCTGGTAGGATTTTATAGCTCCATTAAGAAATGTTACAACAACCAACTTACCGATAGAAGTGAGATTCAGACAGACAGAGAAAAACAGACAAACGTATAAATGGACAAGGAAAGACAGAGACCAGATAGACATTTGATACACAGACAGACACAGACAGGCAGACAAACTTCATATTAGAAGAACAAATCACATTTTAAACAGACTGACGCGCGGACATACAGACAAGACAAGATCTCGTACCGTTCGGGGGTTTCTTGAGCCACTTGACGCACGGTCCCTGACAGGTGGTTATTCGGATCGACAGATGGGTTCGATTGAAGGGATCGACACAGAAATCAGCGTCGTTGTCATTGGAATTGCACTCGTAACAGTTCACAGAACGAATTCCATCTAAAGTCATCAGATATTAACAAATGCAAGTTAAGTTGAGAGGTTTGGTAGGGTAAGTTATGATATAAGCATGGACGTCCGGAGGGGGCAAGAGGGCGTTACTTCTATTAAGGTGAGACTGGTGGCCTGATTTTTGGCTAAAACCAAATTGTTTTTCATATAGTATCCCACTTCCAATGAGGAAATTACATAACCTTTTATACATAATTTTTCCATAATTTTGGAGAAACATTATAATTTTGATATGGAGTGATGATTTGCTAGGCTGGTCGGGGTTAGCGTGGATATCACCCGGAGTGAGATTACAAGTAGCGTTATAAGCGTTATAAGTGGGATTTTGGCTGATGAGTGTATTGGCAGATGGTGAGCAGGTTGGGAATTGTTGGGAGGTTCAATCCCCTAGTCTTTCTTAGTATCCCCACAGTCAAGTCTTCATTGCACGCTCCAGGAGGTCGTTTCCAACCCCTAAGTTGTGCTAGTGTGATTCAGCATTATTTTACTTTGAGTCTCTGATAAAGAGTAGACATTTCCATGGTGTATCATGCATGCATTTTTTTCTCAACTTAGTAATTGATTTTGATTCGAGTCTGACTTGCAAAACTGCTAGCGTTGAAATCAGCTGATTTCAAATTTCGTTTACATCAGTTTGCAAAATACGGATAAACTGTTCCCCCCTCCCAGTCTTTTTTCTACAATTTGCACATTGACGGTGAGTGAAAAAGAATGACAGAGGAGGTGGAATTTATATAGTAATATTGTATAGTGGCATAGTGGCAGTTGGTAGTGTGAAGCTGGGGAGAAAAACAGGTGGGAAGGCCCGAGGGGATTTGCTGTGAAGCGGATGAGCAAACGCGTCAGTAATAGTGCCAGCAGAGACATGATTATGCGTCAATATGACGGTCGGCACGTATAACAAACAAAGCCAGGCAGATTTAGAAATTAACCTGCGGCTCCATAAACAGAACAGAAACGACCTCAACTTTCAGACTGAACACGAGGAAACAGACAGTATGGCACAAAATAAGCTAGAGCGAGCAGAGGCGGATCTCCCATGAAACTAATGAAGCTGAAGCTTCAGGGCCCCTAGCCCCAGCCCCAGAAGCGACTCAGGCTATAGACATAGGTGTCTTCCATGTGTATATTAGTCCATGTCTGCTCTAGACTTGCAATTCCCTCCTCATTGGTCTTCCCAAGGTCCGTCTCGCTCCTCTTCAGTCCGTTCTCAATGCCGCTACTAGACTAATTGCCCGTCTTCCTCGATTCTCTCACATCACCACCTTTATGGCAGAAAAACTCCACTGGCTCCCACTTTCTGCCCGCATCCAATTGAAGGTCCTCATCCTTGTCTCTAAGGCTCAACTTGGCTTTGCTCCGAAATATTTAAGTGACTTAATTCTTCACTCTCACTCTGGTGCTTCTCTCCGTCCTCTTCGGTCCTCTGACCGTTTGGATCTCCTCGTTCCCCGTGTCGGGACTTCACTGGCTCAATCTAGGTCTTTTGCTTCCATTGGTCCTGGCCTTTGGAATGAGCTTTCTCCGTCCATTCGTTCTAGTATTTTCTCACGTAACGTCTCTTCCTCTTTTACCTTTCCTAAAACTTGCCTTTTCTCTCATTGTCTCTCGCACTGGGAGCGCTTCTGAATGGCTCTCCCGCTAGAAGCGCTTTATAAATGCCCCAATACACTTCAATATTATAAGGGTCTTCTTCTTCTGGTTCTCTGCCTTCAGGCAGGTTCAAACGTCCCACGTCGCCACTCCTCTCGATGTTGAGCATCTTCTTTAAGTCTTCTGTATCTCTCCTTCATCATCCAATCCAGCATCATCTGTCTTGGTCTTCCCCATGTCCTCCTCCCCTCCATTCTTCCCTCGATGACATTTCTTAGGAGAGAGTCCCTCTCAGCGTGTGCCTGATCCATTTCCTCTGCCTCTTTCTTAATGCGTGTATCCAGGATCTTTCTTCTTCAATTCTTCCCATCACTCATTTATTTTATGTTCTGTCCAGCTGTTCTTCTCCATTCTTCTCCAAATCCACATCTCGAACGCCTCCAGTTTCTTGATATCCTCTTTCCTCATGGTTCATGACCCATACAACACCACACTCCACACTAGTGTCTTTGCCATTCGTTTCTTCAGATTCCTGTTCATTTTTCATCTCAATGGCTCTTTCCGTTTTGCGAATGCCTCTCTACCAGTGCTATTCTTCTTTTAAATTTCCTTCTGGCATTTGGCATCTGTCGTGATCATGCTCCATATAGGCCTACACTACATATGTGTGCCTAGAGTAATTTGGGAGCCTTTCGCGGTCTGTATGTTGCGCGCTGAGTAGTTGCTTACTAAATGCCTTTCACATTCCAGCACTAAATGCTAAGCGCTGACTATGGAGAGTAAGTGCTGCTTCGCTCTGACATATGCAGCACACGAAGCACACTATCAGCAATGGGAACGAGTTACGGCGCTTCCAGTTGACCCGGTAGTGACCCCACTCGTCATGCCGTTTGACTTATAGGCCTACAAATATAAGAATTGCATACGAGTCAATGTACAAGGTTAACCGCACAGGGTGCAGAAAAGGTCGACATCGTCGTCATCATCATCATAATCATCACCATCATCATCATCATCATCATCATCATCATCATCATCATCATCATCATCATCATCATCATCATCATCATCATCATCATCATCATCTGTGCCTTTCTGGATCGCTACCTTTTCCACAACACATCAGCCAGGCTTATCTGTGTAGTTCGAAATATAGCGAGCCAAATTCGTGTTTCACCGCTCGCGTCCATGTGTGGTGTTGGCGTCCTACTGGTCTCTTCCAACCTTTTTGAGTAGCCGGATATCGTGGCCTACATGTAGAGTTCTGTCATGGTACTGTTCGTCATCCCACCACTCAACGTGTCCAAGCTGTCGAGGCCTCGTTATTTGAGTCACCCCCGATGAATTGGGATGAACACCGTTCGACTATAATATATACACCCGTGTTGGTGACGTGATTCATATAGGGAATAAGCGTTGTATTCTCGACCTATTAAAGATGGCGACAGACAAGGTGGAGCTGATCCATGTGTCTCCTAACTCGTTTCTTATGTCGAAGTCGTTGGTGGCAATGGAAATGAGACTCAGCGGCGAGTGGGAACTGCCAGAGAATACATGAGTAACCTACGAACCCTTACCGTTACAGTTTGTAATGTGGATTGCACGGATCCAAGCCTCACACGAGGTGGTCAGTAACGACCCATTAAGTGGGACCTTGAACAAGTCCTTCACTCAGAGTTCCTCAGCGCCATCGATGTTCTATCGTATGGTCGTGTGTGCACTACTGGACTTTGACAGAAGGGCAATACAGACACCAACTACAGTTGCATGGTATTGTTTACTGTGTTACAAGAAGACGAATAGAATCAAGAACTTGAATAAGAAAATGTAGGTGGCCGGAGGTAACAGTCAGACACGAGTACGTGCTTCACTAGACATCGAACTCTTTGTTCCACAGAATTGGAAAGTCGTTTAAGTAATAGCTATATGAGATGGCTGAAATCAGCTGTACGAATTTTGGAAAGGTAAGGTAATTGTAATTGCAAACTTATAAAGCGCCACTTCAAGAGAGTCTCTCAAAAGGCGCTCCAGACCTGACACAATGAATCCACAATCGAACAGAATGGTCTTCATGCGTTTATGGAAAAGAGGCAAAGAGAGGCTGAGGAGTTCGTGTCGCAGGTTGCTAGACAACTTATCCCAAGAGAATGCGCCGACTACAGCAAAACTTCTGTGCTAGACACAGGTCCGCCGAGAGGGGGGAGGGGGCAAATGCCCAGGGGCCCGGCGACTTTTTAGGGGCCCGGGCCGGGTCCGCAATAAACTTATGAAAAATATTATAATCAGTTATACAAATTTTATGATTTATGCCTTTTAAAATATATTATCTGGCGCTCAACAACAATCAGTTTAAACTTCAAGCATCTGAAAAAAAATCATAGTTGAATATATATATATATATATATATATATATATATATATATATATATATATATATATATAATTTTGTTTATATAAATATAATATCGCACGGTCGTACAAGCACTTTTATTATTTCAATTTGTGTTTTTTTTTCGTACGACCCTACGATATTATATTTATATAAAGCCTAAAGATAGTTTAGAGGCCCGTAACTGCTCTGCCTATGGGCCCATGACTGCTTTGCCTAGGGGCCCGGAATTTCTGTCGGCGGCCCTGGCTGGACAAGGTAGGGTAAGGCAAGATGGGATAGAACAAAATAAGTGAAGGTAGGGCAGACTGAGTTTAGGCAAGTTATAATTTTTTTATAGTAAAGTAAGGTACAGTAATCTAGCATCTCTTCACCATACCTACCTACTTCGCCGTACGCTACTCTACAATTACTCACCCTACCTTAGCGTAATGTTAGGCTGGGTGGACACTAGTGGGTAAGGTTGGTTATTTTAGATAGGGTTAAGTGGTGTTTTAGTGTGGTATGGTATGAAGGGTTTGATACGGTATGGTGGAATATTGCATGGTATGGTAGGGGGGGGATACGGTCGGGAATGGTAATATTGGGTGGGTGTGATATTTTGAGTCGTTTTATGATATGGTAGTGGGATGTAGTATGCTGCAGTGGATATGCATGGTATCTAAAGGTTAGGTATGGTAGACTAAAATTAGGTTGGATGACTTTCGAATCGTAGAGTGAGCGTCCGAGGTCCTTCGTCTATAAGGCATAATTCAGAGGAGAGCAGTTGTCAGTGAGTCTCTTGTGCTCTCTGTATTTCTGTCTGTATGTGTCTCTTAGTTCCTGTGTTTTTCTTCTTGTCTGCTTGTTTCTTTGGCTGCCTCACTGTTTGTGTTTTTATGTCTGGATCTCTCTGTGTTTGTCGTTTCTGTCACTAGGTTTGTTTCCTGTTTCACTGCATCTCTGCCGTTGTTCGTGTCTTTATCTCTGCCTCTTCTGCATGAGTCTTTCTCTGTTTCTGTCTTTGTCTTTGCCTCTATTCCTCTGTCTCTCGCTTGTCTGTCTCTGTCTATCTGTCTGTCTCTGTCTCTATTTCTGTGCTTGGATTTGTGTCTATATCTGTTTCTTTCTCTGCCTCTGTCTCTCTGTCTACCTCTGCCTATCTCTCACCGCCAGGTCTCTCTATCACTGTTCGTACCCGTGCATGTCGTTGTCTGTCGCTCTATACCTCGATGTACCTCGCAGCGCATACGCGTCAATTCTCTGAGGTACGGATACGCAGGTGTCGATGTATTCATAGATACTTAGGTTAACCGGAAGTCGAGTAATGGTCTCAATCCATTATGCGTCAGGCGACACTTCCGGTCTTGCTTAAGGCCCCCTTAGTCGCCCAACCCGACCCTAGGAAGACATGCCTGGTAGCAGCACCAAACTTCTGTGGCCAGAACTGGAATATATCCATCCATCTCTCTATCTCTCCCCATTCATCCGTCCATGTATCAAATCCATACAGGATCTATCAATCAATCCATCCATCCATCTACATACCTATTCGACCATCCATCCATCTATATATCTATTCGACCATCCATCCATCTATATATCTATTCGATCATCCATCCATCTATATATCTATTCGACCATCCATCCATCTATCTATCCACCCACCCATCCATCCATGCATCCATCTATCCATCCATTCAACCATGTATCTATCTATTCATCCATCCATCATATCTAAACACCTCCCTCCCTCCCTCCCTCCCTCCACCCTCCATCGATCAGAACCCGACAAACAGTCGGAACTCGATAATCGGCCCTCTGGTGACAATAACCATACGACACATCAAACGTCCCACGACCCCATAATATCTCCCATCGGACCATGACTCAAACGCCGGGCATCTCCATACATCTCTCCATCTCTTCCCATCCATCCATCCATCCATCCACGTACCAAACCCATACAGGATCCATCCACCCACCCATCCATCCACCCATGCATGCATCCATGCATCCATCTATCCATGCATCCATCTATTCATTCAACCATGCATCATCTATTCATCCATCTATCATACCTAAACATCTCCCTCCTTC
Organism: Allolobophora icterica; assembly: GCA_963556255.1. Lineage (NCBI taxonomy): Eukaryota > Metazoa > Annelida > Clitellata > Crassiclitellata > Lumbricidae > Allolobophora > Allolobophora icterica. The sequence goes on along the minus strand of OY744602.1, from coordinate 54,831,493 downwards.
CATAACCCCCTCCCTCCCTCGATCAGAACCCGGCCATCAGCTGGAACTCGATAATCGGCCCTCTGGTGACAATAACCAAACGACACATCAAACGCCCCACGATCCCATAACATCTCCCATCGGACCGTGACCCGAACGCCGGGCACGTAGAACAGCGGCGCCATATAAATTGGGCAAATTCCATCGGATGGCTGCGTCGTTCAGTTACTCTCAGAAAAATAAAGTCTGGACAACAAGAGACACTAATGTTCCAGAACGCTCAGAGACAAAGCAAACACTAACCACAACACTAGTAACAGACACTAATCGTTACGCTAATAATAAGATTGATCTTAACGCTTATCAAAACATTAATTTAAAACCTTATCTGCCAACTTATCCAAACAATAACCTTAAAGTGATCATAATACAATTCAAACAATGCTCTGAACAATAAACCCAGCGCTTATCCAATCATTTACAAAACACAAATTAAACCACTACTTGAAATACTAAGCCAAACACTACTCCAACACAATCCCCTAAACACTAGCCCAATCACTCATCCGAATCCCATGCAATCTTACAAAGAGACACTGGACTCCAAAGAGCTGGAATTGCGACACGTACATACTCCGCAGCCAAACACTCCGACATTCTCAAGACATCTTAAAATATAAGCTTATGTGCATATATGCCCAAATAGTGTACATATATTGATTATGCATGTATAGCAACGTGGTGTATAAGTGTACATAATATTTTCATTTATATGCATATATCTCTTACTACTTTCTCCTATAATGTATGCCTACCAAGCTGAGGCACGTCAACTTGTTTTCCTCAATAAGCGAATATTGTATTGCATTGCATTGCATATAAAATCAGAGGATGTGAGCAGCACTTTAGATACATACATGCATATATAAATATACTGTAGATGTTGTTTCTAGAAATATATAGCATACAGGCCCGCATACATACATATATATATATATATATATATATATATATATATATATCCTACACGTGTATATATATGTGTGTATAGCTATATATACTACGCACCCATGTATGCATGTTGTGTATGCATGTATATATAATATATGTATATATACCGGGTGGCCCATTAAAAACGTTCCCAAACTTTGTTAACCTGGCAATTAAACAATTTTAAAGCAAATTGAATCATAGTAAAGCAAACTAATCATAATTCATATTTGTACAACACAGCCAAAATTTAGCGTAAAATACTCCACAGTTTGAGAGAAATTGTTGTTAGAACTGTATGACCCATGGTCACAATTTTGCACAGTGGTTTTACGCGAACAAATGTTTAATTGATCCTCCGCCTTCTCTTGTAACGACCCTTAAACGCTGTTTCCACTGTCCTATTGACTTCTGTATTTGTGTATCGTCTAATAGAGACCATTTTGCATCGAAACTCCAGCAGATACCATTAATATTTTAGAGAAGCGACTAGTCTCATGATAAAGTCTTTCTGGCGCATTTGAAGACTTTCGTTCATTGCTAGAGCCGTAAACGCGGCTATTCTGTCTGTTAAGAGGTATTTCCAGTGTGAAATCCTTCTCATCTGTAAAGACTATGTTCTTAATATCAGACTTGGAAAATCGAGCATACAGCGCACATCTAACATTGCGTTTCTTTTTTAACGTCAGTTGTCAATCTTGTTGTTGGCATTCGTTTGTATGCCTTCAACTGCTTCTTAGAAAGAATTCTTTGTACTGAGCTACGTGAAATGTTCAGAGTGCTGGCCATTTTGCGTTGAGATTGATGTGTGCCAGGTGCATTTCCCTGCGATTGACACAACTGCTCTACACTCTCAGCATTTTCAGCAGTCGTTGCAGTTGTTGGACGACCACTTCCAGGCTTGCGAGCAACGCTACCAGTTTCAATAAGCTTATTAATGACTCGGTTTATGCTTTGTCTTGACCAGTTTTTACGCGGATATTCCTGAACGATTCGCTTGCCTCGCCAACCCTTCTCCTCAAATGATATCTTAATAAGAGCGAGATCATCATTTGAAAACACCATGTTTTAATGTTTACTACTTTGAGGACTAGTTTAATCAAGATACTCTCGTTACTTCGCGGCGAAATAAATGACGTAGTTTTGTGCAAAATTTGTAAACAGGTATGACGTTATAACCTTGCCGCAGGGTGTGACATAATAAACGTACTCTCTTGAAATGTGACATTTGTGCACAGAAATAATTGCTTAACATTTTGGTATAAATTAGAATTTGATATCTCTGAAATTAGATCTTTGCCAGGTTAACAAAGTTTGGGAACGTTTTTAATGGGCCACCCGGTATATATGTGTGTGTGTGTATATATATATCTGCTCATCTTTAGGAAACAATACAGCGGCGGGGTGCAACTAAAACCTGGACAAACCGGAAGTAATAAAGTAAGGCTGGAGTGAGATTAGATTTTCCCGATCGTTGGCCATAGATTGACCGTCGAATTTCCAATATTCCTACAGAGCGCAACGACATCTTGGAAAATTGGATGAAGTCCGGAAGACTGACCCGATTTCCTTCGATTGTCCGAGCTCTCCTTCATCTCAATTCTGATTTGTCAACTTGTATAATGTGTATATGCATGTGATCATACGATGTTGCTTGTTTTCGTGCATGCGTATGTGTGCCAGTGTGTGCCAGTGTGTGTGTGTGTGTGTGTGTGTGTGTGTGTGTGTGTGTGTGTGTGTGTGTGTGTGTGTGTGTGTGTGTGTGTGTGTGTGTGTGTGTGTGTGTGTGTGTGTGTGTGTGTGTGTGTGTGTGTGTGTGTGTGTGTGTGTGTGTGTGTGTGTGTGTGTGAGTATGTGTGTGTGTGTGTGTGCCAGTGTGTGTATGTGTGTGTGTGCCAGTGTGTGTGTGTATGTGTGTGTGTGTATGTGTGTGTGTGCGTGCGTGTGTGTGTATGTAGGCCTTTATGAACAGCATGAAGCGTTGAATTGTCAATGCCAGGCATTGAAAAAGGTATGCCGTCTCTCGTTCATTCAGACAGACTCTGCTGAGGCTCTGTCCCAGCGCCGTGATGAAGGACAATCTCTCATTGTTTATGGAACCCATGGTTTCAAACGCAAAATTACAGACAGACAAATAGACAGAAAGCCACACACCCTAACGTTTACTGTAATGTAATAGCTTTCGAAATTCTTTAAAATACGCTATAAAAATAGGAAGTTGTAAGTTACCTGCGCATGACTGGTACGTCTGCCTTGAACAACAGATAATGGCTACAACACAAACAAATTTATTAATTTATGCATTTATGCCGACAAGTTCAGTGCTTTCAACAATAAACAATTATGTTTATTAAATGCAATCTGCAGCTAATTTGAATATCAGACTATTTAACACCACATTCATCATGTCAAACCAAGCTCCAGTCATAGTCTTCAACTCTGTTTTAAACAGTCCTCAATTCTGTTCTAAAGGCTCTTCTTTTAAGCACTCAAGTCGTGGACGTCGCGGAGTCTATAATAATAATAATAATAATAATAATAATAATAATAATAATAATAATAATAATAATAATAATAATAATAATAATAATAATAATAATAATAATAATAATAATAATAATAATAATAATAATAATAATAATAATAATAATAATAATAATAATAATAATAATAATAATAATAATAATAATAATGACCTCACTTTGGGGGGTGGGACAGCCGGGGTGGCTGCCGACGTTGAGACCATCGAGCGCGAAGGCAGAGAACTAGGGTTATCGCTGAACCATGCAAAATGCGAGGTGATATCCCGCTCTGATGACCCAATCTCCCATGAACCGCTCCGTCGCTTTTCAATGACTAAACCAGAAAGGGCCACCCTTCTGGGCGCCCCACTCTCCACCTCGGAGGCCCTCACGACCTGTCTTGAATCCCGTTGCTCCGAATTATCCTTGGCCCTGTCCAGGCTGGTAAGCATCACTAAACACGATGCCCTTATCCTACTCAGGTGCTCGCTTAGCTCTCCTAAATTGATGCATACGCTCCGCTGTGGCCCTTGCTCGGGACATCCTCTTCTCGAACAATATGACTCTCTGTTGAGAGATGGTCTCTGCTCAATCCTGAATCTTCCTTTGTCGGATGACCAGTGGTTGCAGGCCTCTCTTCCTGTCAAAGCTGGCGGCTTGGGTATCCGTAGGGTTACTTCGCTTGCGCTCCCCGCCTTTTTGGCTTCCGCTGCAAGTACCCTCACCCTCCAGTTATCCATGCTTATTAATACTGCCATTGATACAGATACTCAGTTTATCGCATCGGTTGAGCAATGGTGCTCCAACTTCTCTGCACCACACCCGGACGGGGAGCTGGCTCACAAGCAGTCAGCTTGGGACAGACCTGTCATTCAAAAGACAGCGTCCGAGCTCGCACGCGTCTACACCAGCGCCTACCACCAAGCACGTCTGAAAGCAGTCTCCGCACCACACGCGGGTGACTGGCTGTTTGCTCTGCCCATCAGCACGTGCGGTCTTAGGTTGGATGACGAGGCAGTTCGGATAGCCGTTGGCCTTCGTCTTGGCACTATCATATGCCATCCACACGACTGCCCATGCGGCACTCTGGTGACTGCTGAGGGCTCGCATGGCATGTCTTGCCGTCTCGGCCCGGGCCGACATGCCCGACATGCGGTCCTTAATGACCTCATCTGCAGAAGCCTCGTTCAGGCGGGCATTCCGGCAGTGAAGGAACCCCCAGGCCTCTCCAGGTCGGATGGCAAACGACCAGATGGCCTTACTCTAATACCATGGCGTTCCGGTCGCTGTTTGACCTGGGACGTCACAGTGGCTGATACTGTAGCACCTTCCTACCTGCCCACAACCGCCATACGAGCGGGGGGTGCGGCGGACCTGGCTGAGTCCAGGAAAAACTCGAAATACGCTCAGTTGATGCAATCCTACCATTTTGTCCCATTGGCCTTTGAGACCCTGGGACCAGTCAACTCCAAGGGACTGGCATTTCTCGCCGACCTAGGGCGTCTCCTGTACCAGACTTCAGGAGACCCAAGAGAAACCAGTTATTTGTTTCAACGCATATCCATAGCTATTCAGCGTTTCAACGCAGTTGCCTTCCACAGCACTTTCGTTGTTCCAGATCTTGACCAGGACGGCCACTCCAGAGTCAACATATTTAAGTAGTATCTGACACCTGAGGGATCCTATATACCTCGGGTAAAAAAAAAAAAAAATAATAATAATAATAATAATAATAATAATCTTCGTTTAATATCTTCAAACTGACAACAACGCAGTATGATTACAAATCAGTACATGTTATGCGATAAATCTTAACTACTAACAGAACAGACAGCCTGCAATACACGGCGCAAATTGCAGCCTACAAAGCAGGTCCGCCTATGGGACTCGATCTCTGTACCTCTCGCACTCTACGCCAGATGTTATCCAATGCGCTACCGGGCCCCCCATCTATGTCAGTATATGACGCTTGTAGAGACATAGGGCTGATATCCATGGCCTGCCAAAGTTCCGCGTATACAACAGCTCCTGTACGTCCTCAACTCTGCTGTCGGAGTGGCAACGGAAGCGCGAACACAGTTGCCAACGACCTTCTCAACCGAGGTTACCAGCGGAGTCGCCAACAGTTGGTCGTCTACGCCGTGAACGGAGCAACAGATGAGGCCTCGCAGAAGAATTCGACCAACGGTTTACACGGCTGTTGCTATACCGTCACCAGTTATATTGTATAATTGAACACTTGTATATTTAACTCTGTCTTGATTTTGTGTGCATCATTGTGACGACAGCGTTGACGCTGCCGATGAACAGTGTTTTAGGACAGTTTTGTGGCAGATGCTAAACATGCTACTTTCTTGACAACAGATGCTGATGATGCTGCCTTGTTGACAACAGATGCTGTCGTGCTAAACACGCTACTTTGTTGACAACAAACGCTGTCATGCTAAGCATGCTACTTTGTTGACAACAGATGCTAAACATGCTACTTTGTTGTCAACAGATGCTGAACATGCTGCCTTGTTGACAACAGATGCTGTCATGCTAAACATGCTACTTTGTTGACAACAGATGCCAAACATGCTACTTTGTTGACAACAAACGTTGTCATGCTAAACATGCTACTTTGTTGGTAACAGATGCTAAACACGCTACTTTGTTGACAACAAACGCTGTCATGCTAAACATGCTACTTTGTTGACAACAGATGCTAAACATGCTACTTTGTTGTCAACAGATGCTGAACATGCTGCCTTGTTGACAACAGATGCTGTCATGCTAGACATGCTACTTTGTTGACAACAGATGCTGAACATGCTGCCTTGTTGACAACAGATGCTGTCATGCTAAACATGCTACTTTGTTGACAACAGATGCTAAACACGCTACTTTGTTGACAACAAACGCTGTCATGCTATACATGCTACTTTGTTGACAACAGATGCTAAACACGCTACTTTGTTGACAACAAACGCTGTCATGCTAAACATGCTACTTTGTTGACAACAGATGCTAAACATGCTACTTTGTTGTCAACAGATGCTGAACATGCTGCCTTGTTGACAACAGATGCTGTCATGCTAGACATGCTACTTTGTTGACAACAGATGCTGAACATGCTGCCTTGTTGACAACAGATGCTGTCATGCTAAACATGCTACTTTGTTGACAACAGATGCTAAACACGCTACTTTGTTGACAACAAACGCTGTCATGCTAAAAATGCTACTTTGTTGACAACAGATGCTAAACACGCTACTTTGTTGACAACAAACGCTGTCATGACATACATGCTACTTTGTTGTCAACAGATGCTAAACACGCTACTTTGTTGACAACAAACGTTGTCATGCTAAACATGCTACTTTGTTGACAACAGATGCTAAACACGCTACTTTGTTGACAACAAACGCTGTCATGCTAAACATGCTACTTTGTTGACAACAGATGCTAAACATGCTGCCTTGTTGACAACAGATGCTGTCATGCTAAACATTCTACTTTGTTGGTAACAGATGCTAAACATGCTACTTTGTTGACAACAGATGTCAAAATCATGGTATACATGTCCGAATGCTGGCATTTATGCGGTCAAGTTCGGTAACTATCTCTGGTGACACAACGGCTTTGCTTTCCCCGCTTTTCAATATTTTTAGGTGTTACCACTTTCATTACAAATTCTTCCTGATCATCTTCTAAGGATATATCACGGGTCTAAATCCGCTCACTGTCTCACGTTTAACCGTCTGACTTGCTCCGGTGGCTTCTTCGTGGTAAATTGTTGATCTGTCAACAGATCGATTAATAAGTTTCTTGTCTATGAGGTCCGGTGCAGTCAGTTCTCGAATCCTACTGTAACTTCAAAACACTTCATCCTCTTCGTTCACTAAAAGTTAATTGGCATACATAGTAGCAATTATAAAAGGAAGATAGAGGAAATGAATAATTATATCGATTTTCTTGTATTTTTGCAGTTAGCAATTGTTTCTAACCTAATCACCTAGACTGGTATAGCTTGTATATTTTTAATCACCTAGAATGGTATAGTTTGTATATTTTTAATCACCTAGAATGGTATAGCTTGTATATTTTTAGAATCTTCACATTTTTATCTTTCCAATAATAGTCATGTCTTCATAAGCAGTAAGCATGTCTTCATAAACAGTAAGCATGTCTTCATAACCAGTGGGTATGTCTTGATAAGCAGTAAGCATGTTTTCATAAGCTTACTAATTAGGCCTACTTTGAGCAACTGTTCCAAAATCATACACAGTATACGTGACCTTGAGGGACTTCTAAATATTTTATAATTGTGCTGTAATTTTCAGAGTTTATGTGCAAAAAACAGTTTTTGAAGAGTGAGACTTGAGTTTGACGAATCATTTCCCCTATGCAAAATTGTGGAACAGCTTTGCATAGGCCTACATCACATATGTAATCTAATCTTAGGTCGTTATATATACATATGTATAATATATATATATATATATATATATATATATATATATATATATATATATATATATATATACATATGTATAATATATATATATATATTATATATTTATATAATTTACGTGTTCCATAGCTACATATATATTTTGTTAAATGTGGAGTATGTGTGAAGAGTTTAGTATATATAATTTACAGTACAAGAGACCTCATTTTCATTCCTGCCAATCAGATTTAAACTAAATAGGTCACGCGTCTGATGCAATTAGGAACGAGGCTGCCTGCGAAGAAAACGAGGTTAACCGCGGCAAACTAAGTTCCGGCGACGTTGATCAAACATTTACACAAGCCTACGTATATAGCCTACTATAGGCATTGGCATGCTATGTTATATATATTATATATGTTATATATATATGTGTGTGTATATATATACACAGATATACATCTCCTGAGATTCGCATTGCTGTAACTGCGCGTTGGAAAGTGTCGTTGCGTATATATAAATAATATATATATATATACATATATGTATGTACGTGTAATATTATATATGTTTTATGCATGTGTGTGCATGTATATTGACCGATTTGTGGTGTCATCAATTCTCAACTGACTTGCCAATGAAAACAATTCGTGTTATGAATAGTCATCGTTTTTCAGTCCTTCTTTTATAAATGTCATTTTCAGTTGCTCATCTAGTCGCCTTTTACATCTGCGCCCAGGATTCGAATCCCAGATGACGCTGACCCTGTCAAACTACATAGACAGATTACCCGATTGTTGGTTAGCAGTACACCATCCGAAGGTCCTTCACGCCTCAGCCTAGGCCCTAGTATATATGTCACCCTGGCCCTCATAAATTTTGTGCTCACCCATACATTTTTTACATCTGCGCCCAGGATTCGAATCCCAGACGACGACAGGGAGGGGGGATAGAGTAATGGTAACATTCATGGCCAGGAGAGCAGCAGGGGCCAGTTGTATGAACAGGTCGCAACCTAGTCCGGCTTAAACCCCCTAGTCCGGACCAGCTAGGCTCTGACCAGAGGCCACCGGCAAGCGGCGTGCACGAGGTTAGTTTTACGCCGGGTCTAGCTAGTCAGAGACCACAATGGGCGTGGTCAAACTGTGGTAAACCCCAGTGTCAATAGTTATATGCGATTATAGAGGGTCGCGCATGCGCGACCTCTATAATCGCATATGTATTTATAGGCTTTTATGCCCGTTCGAAATGACGTGATTTGGGTCTGATTTCCTAAAACATTTTAATTGATCAACCAACTTCCATCTTAAATTATTTATGTTACATGGGCGTGTGTTTTGTACACGAAAGGGCCATGGAAATCTTGGCATTTTATAACGTTGAATGTAACTTACTATGCCTATTTGGAACAGTATTTAGAAGGCCGTGGTCAGCGCCCTTCCGCGGTGCGTAGAATTCCACATACTCGGCCAATTCGTCACAAATTATTAACACTTCGCCACGACGAAAGCGAAAAGCATCATAAAGTTCATTGTCCCAGAACAAGTCGAGTGTATTTCGGCGATCTCTGTTTACGGATTGCCGAAATACACTCGAAATCCACTCTCTTTTGCGTCTTAAACTTCTCTAAAACGACGAACAACATAGCCGCCGCCATCTTCCTGCTTGAGGTAGGCTGGACTAGTGAATGTACGCCTGGCTGTTCGGTGGCCTAGCCTTGGTCTGGCTTAAGCGAACTAGGCTGTCGACGTGCACGCCGATCTATCCGCTAGTCGGGCTTAAAGCCAAAAGTAGTCCGGACTAGGACTTGCGACCTTCTCATACACGTGGCCCCAGGAGAGCAACAGTACGCGGTTCGATTCCCGCAACACCCCTCGGGCGGGCGTTGCCTGGCTGCCATAACGTGTGTTTGATGATGATGAGTTCTCTGCCCGAAGGCAGGTCCATTGGCTTTACGCCACCCGGGGATGAGATGAGTGAGGTGGTTTTCCGTTGCCTTCCTCACAGACAATTGTGGGTAAGCAACTTGTCCAAGGTCGCTACGCAGTGGCTTGAGGTAGATTCGAACCTGCGACCCTCCGGTTACAAGGCACAGAACATACCGCTACACCACCACGTCCCACCTTGTGTTTAGTTAACATAATTAGTTAAGATAATTGTACTGTCACGTCTCTATGTAATCTTACTGCGTTTGTCGGTTTGATTTAATAAAGAAAGAAAAAAGAAATTTAATTGGTAATACTAAATTTCGGTACCGTTCGTAAATAATTAGGCCCGCGTAGAGGGAGACTAATAGTCCTACTGTAAAGCTAAACTGATCCTTTTTAACGTACGCGTGCGTTATTATTTTCGATAACGTACTACGGCCATCCATTTGCGGCGTGTGTTTAGTCATAAAACTTACGTACGCGTGCGTTATTATTTTCGATAACGTACTCACGGTACGCGTACGTAATTCCGGTAATTAACGTACGGTCGCACTTTGCTTTTCAGCATCAGCTAACATATTTGACATTTTATATTAAAATTGTATTGTATATGGGCATTTATAAAGCGCCTCTCGCGGTATAGACCATTCAGAGGCGCTCCCAGTGAGCGAGACCCCGAGAGAAAAGCAGGATTTAAGGTGAGAAAAGGAAGAAGCAACGCTACCAGAGAGAATGGTGGTGCGGACAGAAGGAGGAAGTCGGTTCCAAAGTGAGGGACCTATTCAGGCAAAGGATCTGGACTAAGCCATAGTAGTCCTGTCACGAGGAACAAAGAGGTCAAGACGTTCAGAAATTATTTGATTTAGTAATAAAATTATTGTCACTGTTTATTACAACTAGATTTTTGCTACGGTTGCGTGTTTAAAACTGTTTATTATGTATGAACTCTGTGTCGTGTTCTCCTTTTAATGTTTTACATTGTATGCAATTAATATTTTATTTGGGTACAATCAAAATTGTCATTCCGCTTGTCATTCCAACCACTCGCGGACCAGTACTGGACCGCAGACCACAGTTTATGCAGCACACTGCCCTACATTACTCTCGCTCTGAGTCTTTTATCCTGGCGCAGCTGGCACGCTCGTTAACTGACCGAATGCGCAGTAAAGGGTTAATCCTTCACCGAGTGACGTGAGCAGCTGACCTGAGCAACGGAAGTGCATGCTGAGGATTCTGGGAGATTTACAGCGGCCTCCGGTTCCCGACGGTCGGCTCCTACCCACTCACAACCCGCCGAAGTCTCCCAATTCTCGTATGTCAGCATAAAATACGGCCAAGCAGGCTGGTAGAGAGTAAGATAGATAGGCAGACATGCTGGAAGGAACGTAGACAGTGAGGGAAGCAGAAAGACGGACAGGCAGGCAGAATCCCAGACGTAGCATGCACGTGGGCAGAATAACTGAGCCGAGGTTTAATTATGTTAGACAAGGTAAGTTTAAGTAGGAAATAGTAAATTAAGGCAAGATAGGTCATGGTCAGGTCATTCAGGTAAGGTGAGGTAAAAGAAGATTCATGCAACAGTCTCTTAAGCTAATCATGAGGCAGCCATGGGTATGAAGTGTTAGCGACCTAATTTTTTGGCCTCGGCATATAAGTCGGGTGGCCAGTCTTCCTCTTCGCTGTCTCACCTTCCCACCGACAGTGCTGAGCATCTTCTTTGAGGCTTCTGGATCCTTCCTTCATCATCCAATCCAACATCATCTGTCTTGGTCTTCCCCTTGTCATCCTCCCTTCCATTCTTCCCTCGATGACATTTCTTAGGAGAGACTACCCTCTCAGCTTGTGCCTGATCCATTTCCTCTGCGTCTTTCTTAATGTGTGTATCGAGGATCTTTCTTCTGCAATTCTTCCCATCGCTTCTTCATTTATTTTATGTTCTGTCCAGCTGATCTTCTCCATTCTTCTCCAAATCCACATCTCGAACGCCTCCAGTTTCTTGATATCCTCTTTCCTCACGGTCCATGTCTCTGATCCATACAGCACCAGACCAGTGTCTTTCCTCCCCTTTGCCGTCTCACCTTCCCACCGACAGTGTAAGCTTACGTACGGTCAGTGTTCTTATTATAACAGAGTTGGCTAGGGGGCGCAGGTTAAGTAGAAATCTCGAAACCAATTTCTCCCTAGGCGTGGATTTGAACCCCGACCTTCCGGTTGACAGTCCAGCACGCTAACCACTCCACTAGACTATGGCGCTCAGTAAGGTGAAACAAGGCAAAATGAGGTTAAGTTTCATTATATTAAGTGAGGTAATGTGCTAAGTATATCTCCAGAAAACGCCGCTCACTACGTGCTCAGTCTTAGTTAGGGCTTGGCGCATGCCAGGCATTCCAGTGTAGGAGGTTGGACCACGGCCATCCATTTGCGGCGTGTGTTTAGTCATAAAACTTGCGCTTAATGAATATTCATATAATCTCAAATACTCTTTCACTCAATATTTAGAATTAGCGAGCCACAATTAATCTTAAATGTCGTGCATTGCCACTTCCATCGATTAGTATTGTATTGTATTGTATTGTATTGTATTGTATTTCAAAACTTATAAAGCGCCTATACCCAATCAGAGGCGCTCCCAGTGCGAAAGTCCTCGGGAACAAAGGCAAGTTTTAAGACAACGAAAAGCTGTGGCAGGACCATCAAATAGTACTGCAGCCTGGATGGAAGGAGGATTCCATAGTTACGACCCATGTTTAACTCCATGCATTAGGAGTTGCTTATCTTTACACACCTATGGACTACAAGAACATAACCTTTACCCTATCTTGCTTTACATGTCATCACAGACGGATCAACTTATCCCACTCTACCTTATAATGACCTTACCATGACCTTACGCGACACAGTAACAGATCAATCAACGGAACCGGAACTACCTACCTAACAGGAAGGCCGGAATCCAGAGGGCGCTGCTGTTTTTGCGGTCTCTACTTCCGCCGCCAGCCATAATAATCGTTTCCTATCCGTCGGTCGAATCCTGCTCCGACTTTTCCTGCTACCGTTTCCTAGTACCGCCTTCCCTCCATCTCTCCTCGCAGTCGATAGAGGACGCTGGAGGCGGCGGTTGCTGCCGTCGGCGCTTTGCGGTCGGTGCGCGCTCGCGGCGCCGGCCACCATGCCGCATCGATGCCACTGAAGTCACAAAATAGGCGAGCCATATTTTGACAGCTTGGTGGGTGTATTCTGATCCAATTTAATATAATCTAACGTCACCTAATCTGATATATTCCAGTCTTGCTGTCCTTGAGATCAAGGTCTTGGTCTCGAGTGCACTCGAATTCGTTTTGAAGAGTCTTGGTCTTGGTCTTGAGGTTCAAAGTCTTGGTCTTGGGTTTGCAAGACACGACTGTCAATATGAACAGCCATTTAACAAAACGCAAGAATTAAAAAAAATTATCAAATAATTACTAATACAATTGTTTTGCATAGCGTGAATGAAGCTTTACTGTTGTTATGGACAATTATTTTGGCTTCCGGTTATTTACCATGGGATGATTTTAAAAAAAAGGCTCACGATTTTTACGTTTACATCATGTGCTTGAAAAGCTGCTGTGTGTGTGCCAGCGATTTCAACACCTGTAGAACGTATTTTTCAGTTGGCGCAATTTTTATGAGGCCCCACAAGGCACGTCTTGGTCAGAATATTCTGAGCGAATTGGTTTTTATAAAACGCAACAGGCATTTGGAATAACATTTCGCATGATGGAGTTTTGTAACTACGAATTCGGAATTCTCTGCAGTCTGCATTTAGAGTTGTTTTGCTTGAATAAAAGTAAAGCGAATAGCGGCACGTTATTATATTTATATAGCGCATCTTCAAGAGAAATTCATCAGAGTCGCTCCACTTAGACCTAAAAATCCAGGATCGAATAGAATTGTTTCAGATGCTTACAGAACTATAGGTAAAGTAAGACCAAGGCGCTCATCTGATAAAGTACAACCTATTCCAGAATGTTGGATCGATCACAGCGAAGTTTCCATACTGCACCACAGAAGTTCAGACGAAGGGGAAAATCAGGTCACCTCGTGCAACACAGCGAGAAATCTACCGCTAAGCATGCATGAAACCAGGACACACAACTCCCTGAGATAGGATGGAGTATACAGCCTTAAGGCAGTTACGCTTAGCATTAAGATATTAAACTCAGTGAATGTGTGTTTCCCCAACCAGTGTTCGACCTGCATTGTAGCATGATTGGACATGATAGCCTACCTCATTGAGCAGAATTTTTTCTGAGAGGAGGGTCTAACGCGCATGTTCTTTATTGCAAGGCGAGCGCTCAAACCAGTCATCCAAATCATGGAAGAGGAAAGTTTCAATATTGATCAGACATACAACGGCAGATTTAGAAAACTGCCGCCTAAAGCCAAGTTTTTTTTAATAGAGCAATTAAGAATCGAACTTGTCCAATACACTTACTAACCACACCCATTACTCATAAAAAAAGTGAACAAAACCTTCAAAATTTGAAGAATTTCAAGTGACTGTAAGAAAACAAAAATAAAGCATTTGTTCAGTAGGTACTTGAAAAATTTGTTTATTTTATTTAAAAATTGAGATTATTTTATTTGAAACTATTACGACTACATATTAGGTTGAAAACATTCATGTAGTTGACGAGTGAAATTGGTAAATTTAGAATTTGTTGAATTTATAACACAAAATATTAGTTACAAATGGAAAACTTTACAGCTTCTGGGACCGAAGCTCCAGACCCCAGCAAGGTTACTCCCTTTTCACTTCGCTGGAAGTCTCTCACATCCTTTGCCTTCCCCTCCCCCCCCACAACTTCGTAACTCTGGCGACATCACTGACTCCAGCGAGTTCACCATAATTCTACGCATAGAGTCACGCACATCATTGCCCCTTCTATTTGAGACGTAAAATGGCCATTTCCGTACGGTCTCTAACCCACAGTGACTGCTGCCGTCAAGAAAGGACCAGGATTGATGCTTCCTTAATTAAGACAGGCAACGCTATAAAGCTGTCTGGGGATCCGACTCTGCCTCTCTTCCGCAGTCGCCTGGTGAGCAACGTCCTGAGGAGGATGGCCTTTTCTCAGAACAGGGTTAGTTCTTTTACCGACGACAGTCATTCCCTTTTTGCGCGCCTTCTTTGTTACGGACTTTCTCTTTAGCATCATTCTACGTCTCGTAACTGCCATTAATTTTAGACAACGGTCGTTCTCTGAGTTCTTGGGTCATGAAGGTCTTATTGCAAGTCTCTGCGTCTTTCGGGCCAACGGGCAAATGTGTATTGGGGGACGCGTCTTCCTACATCAAGTGTTCCTCAGCGGATTACGTACAAAGTGTGTTTGATCACATTTGAAGCACTGAATCAATAATTCATGCCGGATTATATCTCTGATTTCTGCATTCGTGTGGCAGACAACCGTAACAGATGTCGGCTACGATCGTCATCAAGAAATCAACTACAAGTCCAGCGATCTTCTACGAGATTTGGCGACTGTTCCTTCTCTGTCGCTGGACCTACTGCGTGGAACAATCTTCCTGACCACGTTAAGAATGCGCCATCTCTGGAGTCATTAAAATCACAGCTGAAGACATATATCTTTTTAAACTTTCATACGACTGTCATTGACTTTGAGTGACTCCCGTTCAGCGCCCTTTTCTTCGGCCTCGGCTGTGCTCACGCGATATATAAATCGTATTATAATTATTATTATTATTATTATTATTATTATTATTATTATTATTATTATTATTATTATTACTATCATTATTATTATTATTTTTTTTTTTTGCCCCGGGGTATCAAGGATCCCCCAGGTAGATAAAAAAATTGTCCGGAGACATATGATAAAATAAAAAATTATTCCTGGATTATTATTATTATTATTATTATTATTATTATTATTATTATTATTATTATTATTATTATTATTATTATTATTATTATTATTATTATTATTATTATTATTATAGAAGTGCTCAGACTAAGCAAATAATTAGTTCATGGGGGGGGAGAGGTCCATAGAGTAGTGGTAACATCACTGACGTGAAGTACAGTATACTGTACGTAGCGGTATCGCCTTCTTATAATTATTATTATTATTATTATTATTATTATTATTATTATTTTCCCCGTTTTTTCCGTTTTTTATTTCGTTGCAAAAATGACGTTTTTTCCGTTTTTCATTTAGTTTCTTACGTTATTAACGACTATGGTTCTAAGACTCTGATTTTCAGGAGACCTCAGCGTCTCAGAACCATTCGACAGAGTGACATATTATTATTGTTATTACTATTATTATTATTATTATTATTATTATTATTATTATTATTATTATTATTATTATTATTATTATTATTATTATTATTATTATTATTATTATTATTATTATTATTATTATTATTATAGAAGTGCTCAGACTAAGCAAATAATTAGTTCATGGGGGGGAGAGGTCCATAGAGTAGTGGTAACATCACTGACGTGAAGTACAGTATACTGTACGTAGCGGGATCGCCTTCTTATAATTATTATTATTATTATTATTATTATTATTATTATTATTATTATTATTATTATTATTATTATTAATATTTTATCCGAGGTAGTTATAATCCCTCAGATTGCCCAAATAGAAATCCGGAGATGATACGCTGTTGCTCTTGAACGGCGGATCACTCTACAAGTTCTGGCTTGGAAGCCATTATTATTATTATTTATAAATTCAAATCGACAACACGCAGCAAGATTACACTGAAACATGACAGTACAATCAAGATCATAATAATAATATGATCCCTCAGGTGGTCAAAACTATTCCGGAGATATGGTGTTATTCTGGAACGGCTTCTCCCTCATCAAGATTATCATCATTATTATTATTTTTCCTATTATTATTATTATTATTATTATTATTATTATTATTATTATTATTTATTTATTTATTTATTTTGCCCTGAGGTATACAGGATCCCTCAGGGACTTGAATATTAACTAATAAGGAAAATAAAGTGTCCGGAATGGCCCTATTCATCTATTTCCCGGCCGGCAAAAGTGCTCCCAAAAGCCAGAGGCGTAGCTAGGGGGGGGAGCAGGGGGAGCGGCCGCTCCCCCTGAGACCATTTTCCAAGGTGTGGGGCCTTTTTCACAGTTTATTTATTCCAATAGTTCAAAATTTATTTATTCCAATCGTTCAAATTTTTTTTATTTCAATCGTTCGAACGACATAATTTGTTTTCTGGAATTCTAGAAAGACTTTGCGATACCAGTTGGGCTTTCAGAAATTCAGCATCCACATGTAGCCTACTCTTGCAGGATTTACCAGAACTAATAGTTGCCCTGCATAAGCTTATGTACTCGTGGATGGTGAGATTAAAGGCTGCACTACGAAACAGCTGACTGAGGCAAAGGGTATGCTTGTAACCATTGATACGTTCGAATTCTTAGTTCTTCTAATATTCTTGAAAAAGTGCTAGAGAAGGCTTTCAGTTTATCCACATATTTACAGAAAAGTAGCATTGATTTGGTAACACCTTCTCATTTGATTCAACTTTATGAAAACGATATTAAAATATGCGAACTGAATTCAAATTTGAGTTTGAACGGATTGAGAACGAAGCAACCGAACTGGTTCAAAAATGTGATATTACTACTGACTATAGGGGCCTAAACAACACAGAGTTCGAAAAAGAGCTAGATTCCATGAGTGGATAACCGAATATCTTATTCATGGTTGAAAGTTACAAGCAGGTGGGATTAGAGGGCAGGTACTAATGTGGCAGTTTGGCCACAAGGCACGAACGAAGATATGTCTTAGTTAATTAGCGTCTTATTCGATGGGTGGCGTTTTATAACTGTTCGATTATAATTATAATTACAAGTGCTGCATTTTATTTTTGCTATTTGAACGCTTCAATTTATTAATTAAAATATTTAAACACGCCGTTCTACCCAATATTTAGTGGCTAAATATAGGGCGCCGCTTAATATAGTTGGTAAATATTTCGATTTTGGACACCTGTATTTAAGAAGATGGTGATGGCCTACTATATAAGTGTGGAGGCCAGAATATAGTTTACGTACTGAATGATAGTCGTGCAGACCAATGAACATAGCCTCCCTATGGAGGCCAAAATAATGCAAATGGATTCATAGAGCTTGCCTCACGCTGCGTTGCCTATATCGTAGAGTGGCGGTACTGCATTCTACATATACAGCGATACGGTTCTTTAGTGTCGTTGGTTAGCGATAAATACTGCACTCCGTGTGGTAGTATACGGCGAGTGATAAAGCGAGTTCCAGGTTTCGGGCAAGTTGAAAATATATTTACGGACGACAGGGCGTCCGAGAAAAGGCTAATCAGTGCGATCCCGGGTTACAGCCGAATCGATCTCTCTCGGGTGAAGGATTGACTACGCCGATCCGACAGGTTTGGGGCCCACCCTGCCGTTAGATCGCGAAAAGGTCTGAATCCCGATTGTTGGTAGTTTGCGGGCTGAGTATAGCTCGGGGAAAGACCGATCGTGAGAGATTGAGAGCTCACCGGTCTGTTTCGGTAACGTACGGGGCAAGGAGTTTCCTGGTGACCGTCTGATAAACCTCGGGCAAAGTCCCGCTGTTGACAGTCAGAGATACACGGGCAAAGACCCGGTGGTACCCGTCAGAGATAAACGGGCAAAGACCCGGTGGTACCCGTCAGAAATACACGGGCAAAGACCCGGAGATACGCGGGCAAAGACCCGGTGTTGACCGTCAGATATAAACGGGCAAAGACCCGGTGGTACCCGTCAGAGATACACGGGCAAAGACCCGGAGATACGCGGGCAAAGACCCGGTGATACGCGGGCAAAGACCCGGTGTTGACCGTTTGAGATACACGGGCAGAGTCCCAGCTGTTGACCGTCAGAGAAACACGCGGAAAGACCGCGCTGGTGACCGTCTGAGAGACACGCGGAAAGGCCCCGCAGTTGACCGTCAGAGATACACGGGCAAAGACCCGGTGGTAGCCGTTAGAGATACACGGGCAGAGTCCCAGCTGTTGACCGTCAGAGATACACGGACAAAGACCCGGTGGTGATAACTCAGTTAAAGTATCGTCCATAAAAGCTGAGCAGTGCGATCCCGAGTTACAGCAAAAACTAATCACTCTTGGGTATTGGATTGACCGCCGATTCGACAGGTTTGGGGCCCACCCTGCCGTTAGATCGCGAGCCGGTCTGAATTCCGATTGTGGAAGTTTAGCAGGCTGAGTAAACCTCGGGTAGAGACCGATCGTGAGAGTTAGAGGAAACACAGGTCTGTATCGGTAAAGTGCGGAGAAACATTCCGCTGGTGACGTCCGGTGAAGTACCGGAACGATCTTGTTGAAACTGTTCGATAACATCGGGGAACAACCCGTGAATCTAAATACGCGGTGTCCGGGTTTGGCTGCTTTAAGCGTCATAGTTACTCCCGCGGTTTACCGGCAAATATCCGTCCGGGAGACCATCCGGACGATCCGACCGTTGTCTGTTCCAGTGTTCGGGAAAGTTCCCACGGTGGGAAGATACACAGGTCTGTGTGCAATAACGGGGTAAAGTTACTGATATTTACCCAGAGATACCATTAGTAGAATCGTGTGTGAGTACCGAGAAACGAAGCCTACGAGTCTGTGCGCTCCCGGAAAAAGACACAACTGTTACGTTCTCTATTTTATTCAGAGAGTCATGTTCAAGAGATACGGCTAGTGGAGTAAGGCCCCACTCTGCTGCTCAGGTCTCGAGACAGACTAATTCTGAATAGTGGGAGGATAAAAGGTTGTGTAAACCGGAAAGAGATCAGACCAAGATATTCGGGTCGGGTATTCGGGTACCCAGGTCCGAAAGAGACACGTCCGCCTTACTAGCGAAACCCAGCTAGTCAGAGTCCCAGGGTGAAGTGTTCGAGAGTTCCCGGTTAAAGGAACATTAACGCAGACCAAGAGTAAACGATACGAGAAAGTCCGGGTAGTCGGGTATCCAGATAGAACATATTTGCTTGTCGCAGCACACAGCTCTGAGGACTGATTGAAGTGCGAGGTTGGGCCCCCTCGTGCGTAGGTCAGAACAAAGGTCTGTGTGTGTAGATAGCGAAGGTTATAGAGAGAGGACCTTCACTATCAGAGTGCCATAGAGACCCGTTATCTTTCGAAGCAGAATTCATTTATGTGAGGCCGGTATGCCGCACACGGAAACACAGCTAGAGATACGTGACAGTAAGAAGACGCGTTGCCCGATGGATACGTGTCTTCTATTACATGACGCAGAGACTCGTCATAAGTACTCCTTGTTCCCTGAACTTAGAGAACGTTTGGTGTTCCATGATAACGGCGATAGTTCAAGAGTCACGAGGTGCAGAATGGTCCGTCAAAGTTCAGACCAGGTAGAGAGGAAGAGAAAGCCCGTAACTAGGAAGGTACACAGAAAGGCAAAGACTGCTGCAGGTAAAAGATCGAACCCTGTTCTGAAGGACGGCCATCCTCAGGACGTTGCCCACCCGGTGATCGCGGAAGTGGCAGAGTCTGATGCCGAGACCGAGCTCTACAGTGTAGCCTCTCTTAGTAAAGCGGTAAACCCTGAACCTCCTCTGACAGGAATGGTCACTATGGACAGAGATAAACCATTTGACGGTGACAATAGGCAAGGCAGTGACTCGGGTGGCTCCAGACGGGTAGTGGGCTGGAGTCATCACAGGAACCCGCCCGGCGCGGCAGGGCAGGCGTCCGGGCGGCGAACGCCACACTAAGATGGATCCAAAGCTGGTTATCAGGTAGAAGACAAAAGGTGGGCATAGGTGATAAACATTCTGGCTGGACGACAGTGCTAAGTGGAGTGCCACAAGGATCAGTGCTTGGGCCACTGCTTTTCGTACTTTTTATTAATGACATAGACGATGGGATTTTATCTAAAATTTCTAAGTTTGCGGATGATACAAAACTATGTAGAGCAGTGGACGATGAAGAAGAAGCAGAGATACTGCGGGAAGATCTAAGAAGAATGTTCAGATGGTCACAAGACTGGCAAATGCTCTTCAATTTGGAAAAGTGCTCAGTGATGCATATGGGGAGGAGAAACAAAGAGTTTTCATATGAAATGGGGGGCACGGTGTTGAAAGTGAGTGATGAAGAAAGGGACTTGGGAGTGATTATGCACAAAAGTGCAAAACCTTCAAGGCAATGTGCTGAAGCAGCAAAAAAGGCTAATTCAACTTTAGGTATGATAAAAAGGACAATAGTCACCAGAGACAAAGATATAATAATAAGGCTGTACAAATCACTGGTTAGGCCACAGTTGGAATACTGCATCCAGGTATGGAATCCATACCTGAAACAGGACATGGAAAAACTGGAGAAAGTACAAAGAAGAGCTACGAAAATGATTTGGGGCTGCAAGGATCTGAGCTATGAAGAAAGGTTGAAAAGGTGTGGACTAACAACATTGGAGAAAAGGAGGAGCAGAGGAGATCTGATTGAAGCTTATAAGATTATCACTGGAAAGGAAGCACTGCAGTGGGAGAGGTTCTTTGAATTAGCACCGAACAAGGCAACTCGGGGACACAGATATAAATTATTTAAGAGGCCGAAGGGAACATTAGGGCAGAAATTCTTTAGTGCAAGAGTTGTAGACCTGTGGAATGGTTTGGACGATAGTACTGTCTCAGTGGACACTATAACAGCTTTTAAGAGGATGCTAGGAAAATTGGGCTATTAAGAGTTCGAGGTAAACTTGCAGTGGTTCTAACACAGACTACACGTCTTCTGAACCACTTAAAACCCTTGTTATGTTATGTTATGTTATGTTAACCTAAAATAGTGTCACTAGAATGTGTCCCAAATCTTGACTGAGTACTGTTCCTCACTCTACTATGGCCTAGTTTCTAGTCGTTTGGCGTGCCTCAATCGAGTGCAATGCTCTGCGGCACGTCTTATTGGTCGAATACCAAAATTAGGTCAGGTCTCTGCAGTCTTGTTGTCAAGGCCTTAAACCTCAAGACCAAGACCAAGACCAAGACTTTGAACCTCAACACCAAGACCAAGACAAAGACTTTGAACCACGAGACCAAGACCAAGACTTTAAACCTCGAGACCAAGATCAACACCAAGACTTTGAACCTCAAGACCAAGACCGAGACCAAGACCGAGACCAAGACCCAAAAAATCACATTCAAACCAAGACTTCTTTTTCTTACAAAAAAAGTCATGTCGGACTACTCGCTATTTTAATGAAAACGTGAGTCTTTTATTTTATTCAAGCAAATTAACTTTAAATGCAGACTGCAGAGAATTCCGAATTCAGCTTTACAAAAGTCCTTCATGCAAAATGTTATTCCAAATGACTTTTGTATTCTATAAAAATCAATTCGCTCAGAATTTTCTGACTAAGATGTGCTTTGTGGGTCTCATAAAACTGTCGCCATGTGAAAAGATACTTTCCATAGGTTCTGAAGTCGCTGGCACACACAGTAGCTTTTCAAGCACTGGATTTAAATGTACAAAGCGTGAGCCTTTTTTGAAATCCTCCCATGGTTTATCAGACCGTCTGGCTCAGAAAAAACCTCGGCAGGGCTTCCAGACACAGCATAACTTAGTTGCTGCTGCCGATGGCGAGACCTAGACCAAGATTTGAACCTCAAGACCAAGACCAAGACCAAAACTTTGAACTTCAAGACCAAGACTTTTGGTCTCAAGACCAAGACCAAGACTTTTAAAAACGAACTCGAGTGCACTCGAGACCAAGACCTTATATACTCGATTGAAAACTGTCTTGTTTGGCCGTGCAGGAGTCGGGAGCACCTCTGAGTAGGTATAGGAGGTGCTATATAAATACTCGAATGAATGAATGCATAAATAGCACAACTAATAGATTTGAGCATTTCACAAGTGTGGCTTCCAAATTTAATTGTGTTAATTAGATTCAAAGCATTGTTGCAACGTGAATGCCGATAACTATTAATTTTGGTAGTTGGGGCCTTTTTCATGTGCTCGCTCCCCCTGGTGTTGAAACTTGAAACCTGGCTACGCCACTGCCAAAAGCCACTGGGTTAAAACGCTGTATCGTCAAATTATTATTATTATTATTATTATTATTATTATTATTATTATTATTATTATTATTATTATTATTATTATTATTATTATTATTATTATTATTATTATTATTATTATTATTATTATTATTATTATTATTATTATTATTATTATTAAGGAAATCTCGCTCCAGTTATACACTGTACGTCTGTAGTACATTCAGGAAATACGGAGTCTGTATATATCTACCACATCGACTGCTTTAATCCAACTGCATTTTGATAACTCTGGACTTAGATAATATTATATTGGTGATTCTCTTCGTCTATGTCTCTAAATTTCATATCTGGTCAGGTTTAGGGTGTGAGCTCTCGTAGTATTCAGCTTACAACACAACCAACTGAATGCAGCCAAGGTATGTGACGGGTGTGTCCTTCCCCGAGTGTCGCTCAACGTCTTGACTTCTTGATATCTAGAATCATTTCGTCTCGCGACCTCGCAACAGGGTGGGCCCAAACGTTAAATCGGATCCATTGAGCCGGTTGCTGAATCGGATAGTGAAAGTTACGGTTGTAACTTTCCCGGGTGCGCACTAACCTAGTCGTCTTCATGCATTTGGTACTTGAACAGAGTCGTTTTCCTTAACGGCACCAGTTAGATGAATTTCTGTAGCATGTTCCCTTGGTTTCACCCAGACCTATGTACATGTATTTGCTTCACTGCGAGGACTCAGACTGTCTATCAGACTACACACATCGGGGACAGACTCACCTTCGATGTTGTACACGTGTCGTTTCTCGAATTTCACACAACATTTGTCTTCCCGCAATCTGCAATCAGCCCATCTAGCGATCCCCGAAACAGTGTGGGCCGTACTCTGAAAGCGTATCCGAAACAAAAAGTGAATAAAAAAAGTGACTTATACGGGAACGCATTGACACGGGTTGAGTAATCTTTCGCAGCGTTACACCTTTGTTTCGCACAGACCTGTATAGCATGTTCTTCATCATGCTTCACGCAACGTCTTTAACTTGTTCGGGAGCGCACCCATTTACTTGGTTCTTGTTACAAGCAATGAAACAGCGTATTTCGAACGGCACCTTTGGGGTAAGCTTCCGTAGCGTTACCCCTATTTTAACACGTCTTTTATATACTTATTTAGCTCTTTTTATTTATCACAAGCGGGTCCTTCCACGAGTTTCGCTCCTACGATCCGTATTCGGACCGTTTAGCGATCTAACAACAGTTGGACCCAAACCCTGTCGGATCAATGGAACCAGTCCTGGACCAGGCAATGATTGATGGGCTGTAGTTCAGGAGCACACTGATTAAGTTTTTTCCTGAACGCTCTCTAGTCCGTAAGTATATATTTCGTAACTGACCAACTCCGGACCTTGATTTATGTACGCTATGTTCGTCCAACACACGAATGTACTGTATTTATCAATAGCCACACGATACCCAGCTTTTAGTGTATCTGTAGAATGCACGATTCGCCATTGCGCATCAAGTGCAAGGAATCGCACGACGACCTTAAAAGGTGGGTGCAAAATCATATCACACAGAACATCTTCAGCTACATGTCATGGATCGTCTGTGTATTTGCTTCTGTTACTTCTTACGTATGACTCAGAGGCATTAAGAATACTGAAACAGTTAGACGTTGGTAAATTAAACATCTGTTCCCTTAGAAATAAAGTTGCGGCCCCTGTATAATTTTCTTGTGAACATTCTTTGTATATACTTTGCTTTTCATGAGACACTATAGAACATTTTACAATTATTTGCTATTTGTGCTTGCACGTCATTTATAAACTCACGAAACTCTTGTAATAGTTTCGCATGGCTTATATATGGTGGATGTATGTTGAATAAGTAAGGCAAGATCGGCGTCAAATGCCCTGGTGGCAGCCATAAAATGTCACCATACACTGGAAATTACAACTACTGTTTTTACTTCTGTGTGTGAAATTGCAGCCAGTAACAAACGGTTAGGGCGACGTCAAAGGCCCTGGCCGCCGCTCGACATTACTTGTATAAGTTAAAACTGAATTCGAAGTGTTTTTGTCCTCTCTTCACGTTTGGTTCTGCTTTACTGACCTCGCAATCAACCCAGGTAGGTTAGAGGCAATTCGTTTGACAACCGACCAGCGTATGCAGTCATTCTCTTCACATTCATCGGTTGACCTTGCAGGAAACAATATCCCCAATTAATTATCAGACTAAATTGGTGTCGCAATTGATAGCTCGATCCCTTTGACTTCACATGTAGGCCTATCTTCTATTTGCAGGTCTTGGTTGTACCACATGAGGACATTTCGCCACATCAAACATTCTCCTACGATACGGCTAGAACAGTTGTTTGCCCACTGGTTGGCTCTCGATTAGACTATGCGAATGCAGTGCTATATATACGGTATATCCTCTTTTAATCTAAAAACGTTTCTGGTTGTTAAAACTCTTTCTGGACTTGTTAAGCGTTCTTCTTCTTCTTCTTCAAATGCATTGAATTGCGTTCGTGAACTTCGCTGGCTTCCTGTTGAACGACGTGTTAAGTTTAAGATAATTGCATACCTTACCTGTAAGACCCAGAATATCATCCTTTCGTTAAGGGATACGGACAATTTAGCCCCAAAAATTCGCTCCTCAAATTTCATCCCTCAGAAATTTAGCCTCCCATGCTGTAAACATGTAGAAATATGACACAACACGTTTATTGAATTACAAAAAATCTTTATTATAGAATTTCAATGACTTGAACACTGCAATGTCTAGAACTCAGTAGACAATACCTAATTAATATTACATATTGCCGCCTTTGTTGAAATTGCCTGTATGCATGCATGTATGCATATATGTGTGTATGTATGTATGTATGTATGTATGTATATATATGTATGTATGTATATGTATGTATGTATATGTATGTATGTATGGATGTACGTATGTATGTATGTATGCATTTATATTTTTGGGGCTAGAATTAGTGCTGGGATTTGAGGACTCTACTTATCTGTTTACCCTGTTGCGTGGGCGGTTGTTCACGACCAGTGGTATTAAATAGGAGCGTCTACATGTTCAACCTATCTGCGACCTCTGCTATTTCACGACAGCAAAAAGGGATGGCACTTCACTATGCAGCACTAGAATAAGGGAGAATCTTGGTGATGATTGCAGTAATACTAATGTAGGACCTGAATGCAGCGACTTGGAAATGGGCGACGATGACTTGAATGATCTAATACTCCGCCTTGATGGCAGAAATAGCACTAATGAGGAAGGTGAGGATGATGAAAATTTGCTTAATGTTAGATATAACCAAGACCTTGAACTTGATGTGTTTTCACCGGAGGCAGAGACTAATAACACTATGGAAGGCAATAGTAGTGATCCTGACCAAAATTTCTTTAAAAAGAGCACTTGGACTAGTAATTATATATCTCTTGATGAACTGCAAAACAACCTCTCTCACGGCAGTCAATGTGATAAGAATCTTACTATGGTGCACATTAACTGCAGAAGCATTGTTAGCAAATTGGATGAAATTAGAGAGATTGCTGAAAAATCTCAAGCAGCAATAATTGCACTCACTGAAACTTGGTTGGATGAAAATCTCCTAGACACTGTCCATATACCAAAACATAAATTTATAGGTAAATCTAGAAAGGATGGAAGGGGAGGGGGTGTCGGGTTCTTCATCAATGAGAAACTCAGTTATCAGATATATTCTCCTAACACAGGAAGAGAAGTCTTCTCTACTTTTGAATATTTATTTCTTAGATTAAAACTGAAAAATTGTTCCCCAATTTTTGGGGTTCTATATAGAGCCCCCGGACAGCCCCTAAAGGAATTTCTGGTGGAATTCGAGCAGCTAATGATGAATCTTAAGACAAAATCCAAAGATATCTTTCTGCTTGGAGATTATAACATTGACTTGTTAAAAGTCAATGAGCATAAAGAAACTAATCTTTTTTATAACAGCTTAATTTCCTACCATTTTCTCCCTCATATAACCAGACCTACCAGAATCACCGCGAACTCAAAAACTTTAATTGATAACATATTTAGTACTTCCTGGTCTAAACTACAATCAGCCTCTATTATTATATCTGACATTTCAGACCATTTACCCATCCTTGCTAAATTCTCCTTCGAAAAAATCTGCAGTATTGAAAGTAGTTATTCGGAGAGAAGGTCTGTTACCTTAAAGGGCCTAGACAAATTTTCTGAGACTTTAAGAGAAGAGGACTGGGAACTTATTTCACATTATTGTCAACGGGAGATGGATAATGAAGCCTATGAATGTTTTATTGACAAATACATGAAATTATATAAAAATGCATTTCCTCTGCAAGAGGTGACTAAGGGAAAAAAAGCAAAATATAAAAACCCATGGATGACTCAGGGTCTCTTAAAAGCATGCAGAAAGAAAAATCAATTATATACAAAGTATCTAAGAAATCCCAATCCCGCAAATAAGGAAAAATTTGTTATTTACAGAAATAAATTTAAATCCATAAGAACTTACGCAGAGCGCCACTACTATGCGACGGAGTTTCTCAAACATCATAACGATTTAAAATCTACTTGGAAATTGATAAGATCGGCGCTGCAACTAGAGGATGGTCAGGAAAAAATAGATTTACTATTGATTAATGGTATTGATATAAAAGACCCAGAGCAAATGGCAAATAAGTTTAACGACTATTTCATTAATCTTCCTAGGAATTTGGTCAAAAATATACCCACCTGCACAGGGTCCCACGAAAATTACTTACCCGCACCTAAATTGTCATCTATGGGACTAACTTTAACCTCCCCTGATGAGATAATTAGCATTGGTACCAGCTTTAAGAAAACCCATACAAGAGGATTAGATGATATTGATCCTTATTTGGCGTTGCCGTATCTACACCTTATTGCTCTTCCTCTCACAGAAATCATTAACTGTTCTTTGATGATTGGGATTGTACCGGACCAATTGAAGTCTGCCAAAGTCATACCTGTTTTTAAAAAAGGAAATAGACAAAATATTGAAAATTATAGGCCTATATCAGTACTCCCATTTTTTGCAAAATTCTTAGAAAAAGTTATGTATATTAGGCTTAATTCCTTTATAACTAACGCTAATATAATTCACCCCACGCAGCATGGATTTCAAGCAGGTCATTCTACGCTTATGGCGTTGCTCAATATGGAAGATAAAATTTCAAAAGCAATAGATAGCAATGAATATTCCGTGGGGATTTTTATGGACCTAGCTAAAGCGTTCGACACTGTCGATCATAAGATACTAATTAACAAATTAAGTAATTACGGTGTCAGAGGAACTCAAATCCAGTGGTTTAAAAGTTATTTAGAAGCTCGTACACAGATAGTTAGCTGTAATGGTTCTCTCTCAGCTCCAGGCTATATCACCTCAGGAGTCCCCCAAGGATCCAACTTAGGACCACTCCTTTTTCTGCTATATATAAACGACCTAGCGAACGTCTCGTCTGCACTCTATTTTATTTTGTTTGCAGACGACACTAATATATTTTACTCTAATAACTCGTGGAAATCACTTATTGAAACAGTTAACAAAGAGCTTCATAAAGTTAATAAATGGTTTATAGTAAATAAATTAACACTTAATGTAGACAAAACAAACTTTATAATCTTTAAATCACACAGGAAAATTAAACCAATTGACTGGTCTATATCATTAGATGGAAGTCCGATAACTAAAGTCGAGTCCACTAAATTTCTTGGAGTGTATGTGGACCAACATCTCACTTGGAAAGCTCATATAAACTATATTTCATTAAAAGTGGCAAAAAACCTTGGAATAATCTTTAGAATTGCTAGGGTTCTCCCCAAGGAAGTTAGGATGAGTCTATATTATTCTCTAATCTTCCCTTATCTAAATTATTGTAATCTTATATGGGCCTCAAATTATGACTCACGTCTTCATAAACTTCACATACTGCAAAAACAGGCAGTAAGAATGATTGCTGGGGTCCCAAGGTATCACCACTCCTTACATATTTTCAAAGACATAAATCTATTGGAATTAAAACAGATTAGATCTTTCCAAATTGGAATCCTGTTCTATATGTATGAAAATCACCAGCTTCCTGATGTATTTGCTGGGTATTTTACGCTTGCCTCTTCATTACATGACCATCATACGAGAGGTGCTGTGTTATATCGACCAATCCAAGCGCGCACTAACATCAGATTATTCAGTATAAAGTCTACCGGTCCAACTACTTGGAATTCGTTCCCGAGAGAAATTCGCAACTCAAAGAATAAATACGAGTTTAAAAAGAAATTACGATTATTTCTTGCTGCCTCTGAATTGGTCTCTTATTGACTCCATCAAGTGAGACAGTCGTCGGGAGTTGTCAGAGTGTCGCACTGGAGCCTAAACCTGTAGTTAAGTATAGTTAAGCTATTACAGTAAATAAATATGCACCCCTGTAAATTCTTCTCACGATTCTCAATATGGCGGGGTGTCAACAGTCTACTGCCATACACTGACTAAGTAAGTGATGGTTAGGGTGCCCTATTTAGCGGGACTAACATCCCTTAGGGGTCACCCATTGTTGTCGATGACAGTTTGGCCTATTTTGCATTTCAGATTCTTTTCTCTTGTTGATTTAGATTAACATGAACTTCTGTATGCTATCTGTTTAAGATAGTTTAGTTGTCTAAATTAGGCTGGTATTGTGTTACTACATGTTAACTATGAAAAAAATTCAGATGCTGTTATGACTGTCATTGTCAGCAATAAAAAGATATTGAATTGAATTGAATTGAATATACCTGACTAGCTATGTAGCCACTAGCCCTCTTGTCGCACAGGTCTATTTAATATTTCTTGAATGAAGAAGTTCTCACACCTAATTCTGTGTCTACAAGACTACAACAGTCCAATGTGAAACAGAAATAAAAAGAAATTCTGTACGTTAAGATATTCATTCATATTAAGAGGATAGCTTAGAATTATTCTTAACTCACATTCAGACAATTTTGTAAATGTAGAGTATACAATTTCTATAATAGTTTCTGAAGGGGAGTACGTTTTTCGTTACTCTTCCGTTGATGCGTTTGGACGCTAGCATTCCGAAGCCTGATTATAAGGAGGAAAACGCAGATTATCTCTGTCCTGACACAGGCTGACAGAGCGTCATTAAACATCTTCTTTGGTTCTCTGCCCTGAGGCAGGTTCATATGTCCAACGGCGCAATTCTTCTCGGTGTTGAGCCTCTTCTTTCATCTTTCTGTAGCCGTCCTTCTTCATTATCCAGTCTAGGAACATAGTTCTTGGTCTCAGTGATATGTTCGTTAACGAAAACTAAAATTAGAAGTAAAAATAGGCCTAAATGATTTCGTTAACGAAAGCTAGAAGTAAAAGTAGGAATTATTTCAGCAGCAAAACGAAATTAGGAATTGAATTAGGAATTATTTGCGGAACTAAACTTATGAACGAAATTAGGAATTATTTTCAGAACTGAAATCATTTTACTTCTTGTGGCGCTTAAGTTGAGACGAAGGCGAGAAAAATTGCACGCGATCCAAACACATATGAAGGGCTTGCCTCAATAACCAGGTATGTCGACATACCTGGTTTATGTGAAAAAGTATGCCAGCGTGCTGGGAATATAGTATTCTATATACCCTGGAAATTTGGTGCAAATCTGATTACTTTTGAATTGGCTTTTGGATAAAACAGTTTGTCGACATATGGTATTTAGCAGCCGGCAGCATTACTCCAATGCAATAACCCGGTATGATGACAAAAATTGTCGTTTTTTCTTGTAATCTTTGTATAAAAACCGGTGCAATAATCAGGTTATTTGACATACCCGGTTATTGTCTCTTACTTACTCTACAATTCACTGATTTTGCGTTATTTTTTTCTTACTGTAATGTAGCTATGATGACTTACCTTCTTATTGCACGATTAATTTGTACTGTGTGCTGGTCACCATTTGGTATGTCGACTAACAGCAGACGATTTTTACTTCATACAGGGTTATTGAGTGTCAATAACCAGGTATGAAGCAAAATGTCGTGAAAAAAACATTAACGTTATCTTTTGCATTACATTATGTAACAATTTCGTGAAAGACAATAATAACTCACATGTTGCTTCAAACAGCTTGTCGATATCGCGTAAAATGGCTTAGATACAACAGTTTGAAGTGTCAAATCTTTGAAGCCATTTTCCCAAAACTAAAAAAATCCGACATACCTGGTTATTCTGCAAGCCCTTCATATAATAATTCACTGGAAAAATTCGGTTGAGATGAAGACGTATGCCATTCTCGATGTATCTCCTATCTTTGGTCTTTGTTGTCTAATAATTGTCCCCACTTAATTGCGTACCAACGACCTCTGCTTCATACGCCATTTCATTTTGGTTTTGATCGTTAAAATGTAAAATTATGAGTTTATCGAGAATGTTGGCCGGAAGGAAGTGAAATAGCCTGGTTTGGGTTTTTCATTTTGACGAAGCTACAGGCAGATATACATGCCAAGTATTACAAGAGGAAAATGAATTTGTGGAACAGCAGTAGCTAGAGAAATACAAGCAATATAAGTCTTGGGAGGGGGACATTTTGCTTCATACCTGAATGGTAACTCGCTGGCATAGCCTAAGAGCATTAGATCTTGAAAAATCGCGGTTCGATAGTAAAATGAGCGGGTGCACAACAGGCTGCCAAGATTTGTTTTAACTAAGATCTTGATAATTGTACCGTCATGTTTCAATGTAACTTACTGCGGCTTGTCAATGAGCTTGTCAATAAACACGAATAAAAAATATGATTCATATAGCTCATATGCAACGCTTGCATAGAGCACACCAGACTTTTCTCGAGAAAAAAAAGAACTGAAGTACCGGTAGGCCTAAAACAAGGCACCACGGTGAAACGTAAGTTTATCAATGCAGATATGCCATCGTCGCTGAAGATCCAGAAAATAGGGGATTGTTTTCAACATCGAATCGTCACATGGCCGACTGACTCGAATGAATTCCATCAGCGACTGCACAGCATTTTGGATATGGTTGTCCACACAGCAGGGCCTACCGGTAACGCTGATACTAGATATTCCTTCGTTTCTTAAAATGATAACCACACTTGACTCAAAGTTCAAATTACCAGCAATGTTAGACTAACATTTCACCCTTCGTTTTACTTCAAACAGTGTTTTCCTTCTCGAGACAAGTTTGGTGTGCTTCTCTCTGCAATCGTTGCATACTTTTATAACAGCACGGAAATTAATAATTATTTAGAAAACTAAAATAAGAAGTAAAATTATTTGAGAACTAAAATAGGAATGAGAAGTAAAATTATTTGTGAAGTAAAATTAGAATTAGAAGTAAAACTCAAGAGCTTAGAACTGAATTAGAACTGAATTAGGAATTATTTTTAGAAGTAAAATATCACTGCTTGGTCTTCCTCTTGTCTTTTTCTCTTCCATTCTACCCTCGATGATATCTCGTAGCAGGGAATTTCCTCTCATTATATGGCCAATCCATCTTCTTTGACGTTCTCTAATTGTTCTCATCATAGATCTTTCCTCTCCCACCATTTGCAGTACCTCCTCGTTTGTCTTATGCTCTGTCCAGCTAATTCTCTCCATTCTCCGCCATATCCACATTTCGAAGGCTGCTAGCGTTATGTTCTCTCCCCTTATAGTCCATGTTTCAGATCCGTACAGGACCAGTTTCTTCACCATTCGCTTTTCAGATTTCTATTTAATTTTCCTCTCAAGAGTTCCATTCTTTTATAGAATGCATCTCTTCCCATGGCTATTCCTCTTTTTATCTCCGCGTGGCACTTCGCATCCTGTGTGACCATACTTAAAAACATAAATTGATAAATTTCTTCGTTTTTCGTATTTAGGCAGACTCAAAGGTAATTGCAGCCTTAAGACGTAGTTAATCAAAGAAAAGTACTGTGCGATTAATTTATAGCAAGGAAGCGATTCGGGCTGTACTGCCCTCATAAGAAAGAACAACGCATCTGCAAAAAGTTGATTTTGAGATAAATGCAAAAAACATAAATTGGTTGTTGCCAAGTAGATCCTATAATCATATTCATTTTTGCTTTTAACCAACATATGCAACAAAAAGCTACCATTATTAGAGGGAAATGAATTTTAAATATTTTCTCTCATAAATATTTTAAATGTCAGTAAATGTGTTTTTACTTAGCTTTGAAGACCGACGACATAACCCAATAATTGTTAAGAACAACGCATCTGCATAAAATCGTGTTTTAGTGTGGAACAATTCAACAATTGACTCATATTTCAGGTCAATTATATCAAACAACATAGGTGTAATGTGTGGGGGTACGAGGGGTACGCGTACCCCCACTATTTTTTACACAGGGGTACCGTACCCCCACTTTGTAAACAATGCCAATCAATATTCTATTATTGAGCCTTCCCAGAGATCGCAGTCTCCGCCCTGCTTCGTATTTGTAAGAAATTGATATTCCCACTTTTTAGACCAAAGTTACACCTCTGGGGTACTAGGGGTATACGTACCCCCAATTTTTTAAACAATGCCAATAAATATTTTATTATTGAGCCTTCCCAGAAATCGCAGTCTCTGCCTTGCTTCGTGTATGTAAGAAATTGGTGCCCCACTTTTTAGACCAAAGTTACGCCCCTTGGGGCACGAGCGGTACGTGTACCCCTACTTTTTTACTGGGGGTAACGCATCCCTAGTTTTTAAACCATGCCAATCAATATTTTTTACTGAGCCCTCCCAGAAATCACAGTCTCTGCCTTTCTTAGTGTGTGCATATAAATTGGTGCCCCCACTTTTCAGACCAAAGTTACGCCCCTGTCAACCATAATTTTAAAGATATGAAACCAGTTATATACAGCTTAAAAAATTTTGATATCGGTATATTTGATCATATCCGACTATCAAAACAGTCTGGGATAGTGAACATGTCAAAGGACAGATGAAGAAGTACCACACCTACTAATCTGCATCTTAAGTCTACAACATCTGATGTCTTAATATCTGGCCAGAATATTTTTCTATTTTCTGGCATCAGAACGGTCAGTTAAGAAATAGGCCCTAATGTCATCTTTTTTTCGCCCGGGAATCCCTCTCGCCTCAGTTCTTCCATTTGGGTTTTGGACGTCTAATTTGTCGGATCGAACCCCACCCTGGAGGAACAACTTTTGTGGGGCGTGGTGGCTCAGTGGTAAGTTCGGCGCCTTGTTACCGGAGGGTTGCAGGTTCGAATCCCACTCTAGACGCTGCGTACGGACCTTGGGCAAGTCCTTCACTCGCAATTGCTCGAGGCGCTTCGGCGTGAAAATTCCGGCACAGTATCAAATGCTGTAGTTGGGAGCGCCTCTGAGTAGTAGTTGACTTCGAGAGGCGCTATAGAAATATCCGGAATAAATAAAAATAAATACGTGCAATTAAGATTATCTTTACTGCATAGACAATTATGTAAAGAAAATTCTTCACACCGCTCACACTCTTCGTTACCCAGTTTGTAAATGAATTGTTCATCCGCTTTATCACATTATGATCTAGAGATCATAACAGCAGACTACAACATAATGTTTCGCTGCAAAGTAATTATACATTTCTGTAGGCCCTAATAGAAATATCTTATGGGAAGTACGCCTGCTTGA
The DNA here is from genome assembly GCA_963556255.1 of Allolobophora icterica. Taxonomy (NCBI): domain Eukaryota; kingdom Metazoa; phylum Annelida; class Clitellata; order Crassiclitellata; family Lumbricidae; genus Allolobophora; species Allolobophora icterica. The sequence goes on along the minus strand of OY744602.1, from coordinate 54,796,911 downwards.
ATGAATCAATGGGTAGGCCTAATCGAATAAAAAAAACAGCCAAACCATCCCACACCCTTAGGCCTATCCTCTCCACACATTTTATCATATCGTCTTTCTGACTCTTTCAAGTTAAATCATAAAAACCTCAACCGTGTAAGCTTAAGCCTACAAAACAGTCTGGGTCTACCAGAATGCCCGAAACTAGACCAAATGTGGAAATGCAAAATTGATCGAATTCCCGAAAACAGTATTCTGCCAAGCGCTCGAATCCTGAAAACTAGTATGGATTAGCCGGCCAATATCTTGTATAGTATATTTTGAAAATATATCTAAAAGTTAGATTTGCGCAAATAACTTTGTTGTAACTTGGAAAATAGATTTCGGAGATCCGACGAAATTCTGTTTCGGGAATTAGGGTGTCGGGAATTCGCTACGCACCCAAAACAATCACCCGTGGTCACAAACAAAGTCATGATAAATCATTCAAAAACATTTAAAACGTTTGAAATTACTATAATATTTATTGCTGCTCAAATTTCACTTAATCTCACAGCGTGCTGAATAATGAAAACCACCAAGACGAATTAAAATTACAGTCCTAAAAATAATTAATTATCGCTGAGATTCGTAAACTTAAACGTAAACATTGTCGGGAAATAGTTACTGCGCATGCGCGTGGACACGGATCTGCAGAAAACGCTCTGTGTTACTAGCAAAAAACCACGCATGTGAGATGCGTGGTTCTTACTTAGTATTTGATACAAAGTGTGCAGATACGTGGTATTAACAAACGCTGGTTCTCTATGATCGCATCAAGATAGGAGGTTCTTACTTCCTACCAAGGTGTAAGACCACTAATACATGCAGAAACTGCATCTAACTCAAAACGGCCAAATTTTCAGTTACGTGGTTCTTTCTTATGAGGGCAGTGTAGCCTAGCGTTCTCTTGCCCCCTAGCGAATGCACACGACACTACTGATGCTTTGTGTACACGAAAGGCACAAAAGTGTACACGAATAGGCATTCCGTTTTAGCACTTGGCAGCGACATATTGGTGGATTAGGAGTGCCACTGAAACTTGCCTTACACGCGCCAGTGTGGAGTAATATAAGAGCAGTCGAAGAAGCTCGTCTCACTGACTCAACTCTTTGCGAAGTGATGTGAAATATTGAAATATACGTTATATTAAATTACATTACATCGCTTCGTGCCTTAGCAAGATCAGACTCACTATACAGTGTAATGCAGTGTTACATGAAAGAACCAATTACAGGAACACATGACCCGGAAAGTGTTGTTTGAGTTAGTCGAAGCTCGAGACCATTGTGCATTGTTACTCCATGTATATACGTATGTAGGTCTATGTATGTATGTATGTATGTATGTATGTATGTATGTATGTATGTATGTATGTATGTATGTATGTATGTATGTATGTATGTATGTATGTATGTATGTATGTATGTATGTATGTATGTATGTATATTGTATATATGTATGTATGTATGTATGTATGTATATTGTATATATGTATGTATGAATGTATGTATGACTGTATAAGCAAGATAAAGGAAGGTATGCAATTGCCTTTGAATGATTCTATCAGAATGACTTGCATTGCTCTGCGCAACAACAAGTGACTGTGAGCTCATGAGCAGATAGTGCTCTACTTGCTCTGAAGCTGCCGCATTGACTATTGCAATTCATTGTTTGCTGGGCTCCCTAAAGCGCGCCGTTCATATCTGCAGTCTGTTCTGAATGCGGCTGCCAGGCTCATTGCCCGTTTTCCTCGCTTCTCTCACATAACTTCCTTTATGACTGATGTACTTCACTGGCTTCCTGTTGCTTCCCGCATCCAATACAAGGTTCTTCTCCTGGTCTCTAGGACTCAACTGGGAAAAGCTCCTAGATACCTCTGTGACCTAATGCGCAAACCTCTATCTGCTCTGTCTTCCCGCCCTCTTCGGTCTGCTGACCGCCTTGATCTGCTTGTCCCTCGTGCAAGGACTTCGATGGCTCAGCATCGTGCTTTTGCCATCCTTGGCCCTTCCCTTTGGAATGACCTGCCCCCTCTCTCCGTAGCAAGATATTGCTTGGGATCTCGCCTTCTTCTCTCCGCTGCCTAAAGACCTTTCTTTTCCCTCGGGGCTGACACGCTGGGAGCGCCTCTGAATAGTCTATGCTGTGAGAGGCGCTTTATAAATAATCATATAAGATAAGATAAGATAAGATATATGTATGTATGTATGTATGTATGTATGTATGTATGTATGCATGTATATAAGTATGTATGTTTGTATGTATGCATGTATGAATGTATGCATGTAAGTATGTAAGTATGTAAGTAAGTAAGTAAGTATGTATGTATGTATGCAGGTATGTATGTATGTAGGTATGTATGTAAGTGTGTATGCGTGTGTATGTATGTATTCATGTATTACAACACACGCCAATATCAGTATAGCCATCTAACGACTGCTTTGGCATCGTTTCGCTTATTCTGAGCGGTCGGCTGTTATTTCCTCTCTGACTCCAGAGTCAGTGGAAAACAGTTTAGATGCTGTTATTTGTCATAGGCTGGAACTGGAGTATTTTAAACTCTGACTGAACTTTGCTTTAGTCGTATGCTAAGATGCATACTTACAAGTGCATTCTACATAGCCATGTGGAAAAGTATTGTAAAGGTGCTGTGTAAGTGTTCTGCTGCATATATGCATACATACACGCATTCATGCACACATACACACACACATACACACATTCATGAATTCAGTTTAAAACCCTCCCCCTCGTGCACAACTGCCTCACTGGGTCTGCTCCGTTTCACCTAGTGAATTTTTGCACCCCGGTTTCTTCCTTGCCTGCAAGGTCTTTCTTGCGATCCTTGGCCCAAGGCCTTATTTCTATCCCTCGAATGTGCTCTTCCACGGCACAATCCAGGAGTTTCACCAATGTTGGTCCCTATGCTTGAAACTGTTTCCCCTTGTTTCTCCGCCAAGAGCTTCTTGCCCTCTCTCCTCTTCAGTTCCATAGACGCCTGAAACTATCCTTTTTGCCGGTGCTGGCATTGACGCCAGATGAGAGCGCCGCTTATCAGAGTGGCGCTATATAAGTGTTCGGTTAGAATTACAATTACAATTATACGTATTAATATACATACATATATACATATATGATCCATAGTTCCGTATATATACACACATACTTTTAAAAACATACATACACACATAATCGGTCCTGCTTTCAGTTAAGCGTGTCCCATCCAAAACCACCCACCCATCTACCTAGCATGCACGCGGCATGCATCCAACCATCCATCCATCCATCCATCCATCCATCTATCCGCCCGTCCATCTTTGCATCCTTACACACAGTGATCCATGCATGCATTCATGCATCCATGCATCCATGCATCCATGTATACATGCATCCATCCATCCATGCATCCATCCATCCATCCATCCAGTATAAAGCTGAAATAGCCTAAACTAACGTAGACGGAGTCGTAATTGAGAAATGAGGCAGAATCAAGGCAGGGGAGGGGTTCCTAGGGAGGGTAGGGTAGGCATCAGACAGACATGTTGGCTGAAGCAAAAGCGCGAAAGGATGGGGGAGGAGGTTTGATTTGTGGAGGGTGTTCTTCGATTGCTAGGACGAAAGCGACGCATCGGTTCTGACGTGTGATCGTTATTCTGAGTCTTTTGGTGCGACATCCGGTGATCCGTCGAACGTGGAGGATCTATGAATATAAATTCTCCTCTTATCGATTGCAGCCAATTTCGATTAGTACGCTCGTAGACTGGACACCAGGAGGACGGCGGGTGGCATAGGGAGGCACAGAAGGACAGAGAATGAGAGGCGCACCGACTGACAGAGACAGAGGGAGGAAGAGAGTAACGTAGACAAAGAGAGACAGAGAGAGAGGGGGAGTCTAAAAAGGGATGGAGACAGACAAAAGTAAATGCAGAGGCTGGAGCAGTTACGAAAGCAGAGGGTGACACAGTAAGAGAGTGACGTAAAGAGAGATAATGGCAGAAACATAAACAGATCGAGTGATAAAGAGGCAGACACGGGCAGACATACTGAGTAGGAGAGAAACAGACAGATACACAGATGAAACAGACAAGACAGACAAACGGAGACAGTGATAAAGGGATAAACATGAGGATAGAGAGAAATAAAGCAGCAACAGAAAAAGACGAAGGAAAGATGGAAGAAAAGCACAGTTCATGTCTAAAGAAAGAGAGATAAATTGCAGGAACACAGAAGGAGAAACGCTAGAGAGGAAGAGGGGCACAAATATAAATAAAGAAAAAACACAAATATTAAGAAAGACAAAAACTGTGGGACAAAAGTTCATAAAGACGCACCTAAGCATATACAATGATTGTTGCACATCAGCCAGATTTAATGAACAGAAACACAAGTGGAGGAACATGAGTCTATGAAGACTCATGGCTCGAAAAAGGGGAGTTACCACATACCCGATCAATCCATCGACGTATCGATCCATCGATCCAACCATCATTCCATCCATCCATCCATTCATTAATCCATATATCCATCCATCGTTCAGTCCATCCATCCATCCATTCATCGCTCACTCGATCCTCCCTCCCTCCCTTCCTCTCCCTCCCTTAGTCTCTCCGTCTCCCTCTCTCCTTTAATCAGCCAATCAGTCAATCAATCAATCAATAAACTGTCCGTCCATCCGTTCGTACGTCGTACCAACCCCTTGTTGCTCCATCGAGCCATCCGTCCATCATTGTATATTCGTCAAACGCCGTGAGGTCATCGTCCGTCTGCGTAGCCACCTGTTGATGCCTGACGTCATCTGTCCATCTGTCTGTTCATGGCAATTCCTATCGCACAAATCTAGCCGTCATTCCGCGCAGAGAGCAACACTGTCGTCGTCATTCTAAATGGCTCCATTTCTGACTATCTCACGTTTATAGCGACAGCAATTTAAAATATCATTTATGTACCGCCCGACTAAATATACAGTCATCCTTGGCGCACGACTAATCGTTCAGGCGACATCGGGTTCTGCAAAGTGACTATCGCATTGGATCGGGTAAGATGCCAAGTCTGGGTTCGATGTCGAGGGTGAGACAGGGAGAGAGGAAGAGACGGGGAGAGAGAGAGAGAGAGTGTGTGTGTGTGTGTGAGAGAGAGAGGAGAGAGAGAGGGGGGAGAGAGAGAAGTCACTGCTGAGGTTACAGAGGAGTAATACTAGAATAAGGGTAACTATTTCTTGCCTGAGTAGGACCTATTACACTTTTAAATCTAATGTCCGAAACTGCACACTCTAATGTCACTAGAACGAATAACAAAATTAGCAGCATCGAATAACAAATAGTAACATGCTAGTCATAGCTACTAGGATGGCGATATTAGGAGTAATGGTATGGTAATGGTAATGACATCGAGCGATATTGATATTGATAGTAATAGTCACAGTAAAATAATGCCAATAGCAACATCAGTAGCAGTAGCAATGGTCCAATGAGTAATAGAATCAGCAATAACAATGCCAATAGTAAAAGTAATCGTAATAATTGTAGCAACAGTAACATTGGAAGTAGTAGTACAAGTAGCAAAAAAGCTGCAACAGTATTAATGGTAGTAGTTGTCAGTTGCCTGGAACAGAGGTCGGACGTGAATCGCATTGCACCCAATGTCGTTTTCCGATGTCGTCGATCTGTCGCCAACCTCCTAAGCCTCGTGGATTGGCCAACACCGGATTGATGGCTGCAATTGTCCGGTCGCTGCGATCCGCTTCGATAATCGGACGAGTCCGCAAAATCCGCTGCTAAACGTTCTGCGTAATTGGGTTCTGAACGGCCCGCCCTTCCGCTTCGCCGCCTCCCTCCCTTCATTCCTTCCTTCCTTCATCCCTTCCTCCTTTCCTCTCTTCCTCTCTTCCTCCCTGCTTCCAGGCCTTCCTCCCGCCTTCCCTCCTCTTCCTGCCTGCCTCTCTCCCTTCGCCTCTGTACGTTCTTGGTTCTGAACAGAGGGCCAGCATCGATCTTCGCTCTCCTCCGCTCCGTCGCTCAGTCTCTCCCATTGTCCGTCTATATCCTCTGTTTTCACGTCTCTTAGTCCTTTCTTTCTTTAGTCCTTTTTGTCAACGGGAAGATGGTTCCAGAGGGAGGGAACAACGCACGAGAGTGAAAGGTGCAGTCGTGTTGATTGCGTGTGGGGCTGGAAGATCTGCGTACAGAAATGGAACGAAGGACTTTGGTAGGTGGAAGATTAGTTGCTCGTTTGTCTTTCGCCACAGTAATCATTACAAGGTCATGCATGTACAATTGTACATGTACCTAGCATATTGCTATAGTGTAAAAGTAATGGTTTATATATTTGTAATAAATTGATGTACATTCATTCAGTGCCCGAATAACTGAAACTGAAACTAAAACGGAAACTAAAAAACTGAAACTGAAAGTAGGAAGTTTCAGTTGTTAACTAAAACTCCATCTAGAATCATCTCCCACTGCAGATTCGCCTTTTGCCTAAGAATGGTTCGCTTGCTTTTTTAAAAAGTCACTTAAGTCCAGTTTATATTGCGTGGTTGGGCTGGGAACGCTTCTGAGTAGGTAACTTGATGGGGCGCTATATTAAATTTTCAGAATGAATGAATGAATGAATGAATGAATGAATGAACTTGATGCAAAATAATAATAACTAAAACACTAGCATCTGAAACTAATGATAACTTAAACAAAAACTCAACGAAAAACAAAAACAACACCAGTGAGTTGAAGAAACCCCCAACTTATAATTTTTCGTCCAGACCGCGACCCGCCACAAGGCTTAAGTCGAGGCCGTAAGATGTCTTTCATCATTGGAAAACTCTGTGCGCTGTCAAAAATAATGTCTGCTGCTTATAGACACTACTATATTGCCTTTAAAACGCTTTCAAACGTAAGCGGTTTGGTGATGGGGAACAGTCAATTTCTCTTGGCTAATCACTTCAAGTACTGCTATAATCTCTCGCCTCATAGACTTTGTCTGCGAGATAAGTTCATTCATTCATTCAAAAAATTCAAATACAATGCCCCCTCAAAGTACGAGGCGCTCAAATGAAATCTAGCATCGCATATCTGGCTGCGTTGATGTCTACTGCATCTAGACTTTTGTTTTAAGGGAATGATGTATGTTGAGATGGTAATATTATCGATCGTAATCGTAATAGTAAATGCCAAATTGCTAAAGTGCTAATCTAATGCTAAGCGCAGGGCACCAGCGTATTCACGAGCGCTGAAGCCAATGCTTAATGACTTCCTATGGCTGCTATAGGTCGGTTGTCGTCGACTTTTCCTTAGCTATCACTTCGTAAGTTAGAGCTGAGGTTGTACTGGTGTCAGATCTTCTTCTAGTTATACATGGCGACACATAAGTGTCTAAAATATCAACAGACGATCGATGTCAGTGATCGCACTGTCTACAGCAGCGTCTGCTATTTCCAGACATTGTTCTTCAGATTGGGTTCGGAGATGTTGGGCGGCAGAGTGTTAGGTAATCGAGTCTCCAGGAACTGACAGCTTTGGCCCCATCGCTACAACCCACCAAAAAGAAGAACTTCGCTCCGAGAAGCTCCACTCTTCTCCCGCATATATACAACGATGGCACTCTCCTCAGATAAACCATAGACGTCTGCGTAAGGGCAATGAACGAATGAACGAAAACTCCCTCAGATGAGCGAGAGACGTCTGCGCAAGAGCAGGTGGACGAAAATCCACAATCCAGGCGACTAACTGGCGGCGCGCAACAATCGCCCTACGGTGCGCTCTCGCGCGACTGCAACAGGCGTCGCTGGCCCCGAAAAGTCTCCGTCGTTGGCTGTGTTCACGTCAACGCCAGCCAAACTCCGCCAAACGGAAAAGTTATGAAACAGCGTCCGTTCTTTAACAGCCGCAGTTGACAGACAGACAGACCGAGGAAACTGAGCTGTTGTCAAGTCGCCACTGACATCGAGAAGCGTCATCTGGTATCTAAAACGACAGAGGGAGCCGTCGAAAAGAGGAACTGCCGACGTTCAGAGCGCTCGTGTTCTGTGCATCGTATCCGTGTGTGACAGCGATCCGAGTTGAGCAGATATTCGTAGTGAAGATTGTTTACTTTTGCGGTCAATTATACGGAGTAATTTAGACGCTTTGACGTAACATTACTTTTCATAACAAAACATTTCATAAGTTTACATTAAGTTGCCATGTTCCACTGACAATCTTAACAAAATTGTGACGCCATCTCGCGGAATCGACGCGAGAAAATGTCGGACTTAAGCTGCGTTTCGGAGACGGGAGTTTTCAAGTACGGCGAAGAAGGTACTGTTTCGGAATTCTTGTCAAGTAGAGAAACGAAGCTGTAGTACTAAAGGAAGACTTCGCGAAGTTGAGGAATTCTGTAAATCCGAAGCTATTGGTGTAAATCGACGGTCACTGTTCCAGGATATTCTCGCTAAATTGTCGAGTGGCAGCTGCATTACAGTCACACAGAGGAAATCCGCAAGACCCCAACAGGTATTCTTCGTACAATTTATATTTTTGCCAGTCGAGATTCAGGGCAAATACCATTACGGAAATTTGCCGGAAACTTTGCAGGAACTCAGAAGGCGTTGCTTCTTAAATTTCATTTGTCCAGTCAACAATCAAGACAGTTATTACATCAGACATTTGCCAGGTAGTATCGTTACAGAGATTCCGCCCGAAACTGTGATACTGTGAAACGGAAACTGAGAATACCAGACGTTGTCGAGTTTACGAAGTCGAGGCTACAGTTCTGTCCTACGAAAACGTGGAGTGGCAAGCAATTTGAATTTGATGGCAGATTGTTTATGAGGCGTCAGCTGGAAACAGATTTATTCAGCAGAAGTCAAGAAATTTAAGTATGATTACATAGTTCAAAAAAATTGTGAAATTACGTAATCTAACAGAAGTTGATTAGGAACTTTCCGGAAATTTTAAGTCTCCAATTTACAAACTGTTAAGTTAGGGTTTCGCGACGTTCATGAGAATTTTCGCTGGTATTCAAAACTCCAAGATCTGGCTGGCAAGTGTTAGGAAAGGTCGTTGAATTTGCGATTGATGATAAGGAAAGATTCAGGCAGTCGTGGAGCGTTATTGCACATTAACTGCATTACATCAGATAAAAGTAACTTGGTCAGTTTACCATGTGTTGACTTTGTGAGTTTCGTAAGAGATTAGAGGAACTTTAGCTGACGAAGCTAAGTTATTCATCAGACTGAGGTAACGATTTCTGGAACACTGGAATCAATATTTCTGTTCAAATTACACTAGAGCTTATTCGCAGCAGTTTTACTTGAATCGGCTCATGGTGTAACCAGTTAACTGGACTGAATTTGTACCGGATTGTCTTATTAGTAAACCATACATCGCTGAGAAATCAGTCAAGGTAATACTTTTGCCGCGGCTTTCAGGGACCAGTTAAGATAAGAACCCATAGAAGTGGAACCAGTCAATTCAGTTGCTTTTGAACGCAGAACCGGCCACCACAATCACCCCAACGTAAAAGGAATCAGAATAAAACTGGTTTCCGACAGGCTCTTCTGGACGCGAAACCAGTCATCGCCGCCGGAATCCGGTTTGAATAGGTTATAACTCGTTCTGCTTGACTTTTTGAGGACGCATTCCTTGACAGGCCAGTCCAACGATGCACGAGGACCAGGAATCCGACAAGCTGATGACGAACTGTGCCAACTCGAAGGCCAAGTCGGTGATCGAGGTCTTCGACCAGATGCCGACGAAGGAAGTGACGGAGGTCAAGGGCGGCGCCGATGATGGGGAGCCTCGCGAGACTTGGGGAAAGAAGGTCGACTTCCTGTTATCCGTCATTGGATTCGCCGTTGATCTTGGAAACGTCTGGAGATTTCCCTTCATCTGCTATCGCAACGGAGGAGGCAAGTATGAATCATCGGAAAAAACTCTTCGTGCGATGCGGTGGAAGACGATGATGCTCTAAAGGGACCCGATATAATGTGTCCATAGGCATAGGGTAACGAAGCGAACGGAACTGAAGTGAAGGGAATTAAATTTAAGTAAAGTAAAGTGAAATTAAGTAACGTACGTAAAGTGAATAGAACGAAGGAAACTAAACTGAAGCCAAATAGTGAATAGAAATATATTCACGGTAACGTGAAAATTCAAGAATTGTAGTTAAGAAAATACAACCAAACTAGTTAAGTAAAACGGAGTGATAATAAGTAGCGAATTTAAGTAGCGTGTAATTAAATTACGTGCAACAATTATATGGATGTTATTGCATTTGTGGGGCCTATTTGTGACTGTACAATTATGCAACTGAAATTGTACACTTGTAAAGCGACTTTTCACGGTATCTCCTCAGAGGCATTCATAGCAAAGTCCAGAGTAATGTAACGTCAATGCTAATATGTGCTGCAATGTGCTGAAATCTGCTACATTGTGCTGAAATGTGCTGCAATGTCTCACAATGTGCTGTATTGTGCTACATTGTATTGTCGTGAACTGCAATCCACTGCAAAATATTGCAGCCTACTGCAGTTTATTGTAGACTTGTATTGTCAGGCAGAGCGAATGGCAATAGGTTTCTGCCAGTCTTCTGTGTTTTCTTCAGGTGCCTTTCTCATACCATACGTCGTGATGCTCATCTTCGGAGGGCTGCCTCTCTTCTACATGGAACTGGCTCTAGGACAATACCAGAAGTGTGGCTGTATATCCGTCTGGAAGCGAATCTGTCCAATGTTCAAGGGTAAGCTGTTAACCCATGCACGCGCAATGTACTTATGTAATATTAAGTCAAACCCAGGTAACATAGCGTAACATACTAACATAGCATACGACAGACCATGACATAGAATAACATAACGTACCTTACCATGACATAAAATAACATAACGTACCATACCATGACATAAAAATAACATAACGTACCATACCATGACATAAAAATAACATAACGTAGCACAACATGACATGACATAATGTTACATTACGTTATGTTTTGCTCCATTATGCTCACTACCCATCGCTGTATTACATTAGATCCCAGCAAGTTTTGTACGTAGGCCTATGTACATAAGTTTATAGTATATATCTTTGTGTGTGTATGTATGTTACAGTACAGTATGTATGTATGTATGTATGTATGTGTAGCGATTATATTATATATAATTGTACTTCAGCGTTCGTGCCAGGAATTGAAGATAAACATTCACATCACATCTAATGTACAAATCCATTCAATGAACAACAATCGTTTCTTTAGATTTGATGCAATATATGTATATTAAAATAAGACAATTATTTCCATTTTACAAGCAAATAAACCTTATCTACTTAAAAGCGGCGTATTTAACTTAAGGATTAGTTTTATTATATTCCTTATCTGAGCCGTCGTAGAGTAAATTGTCAGACCATCTCCATAGATCGCTGTGAGATCGTATCTTGCATTGTCCCAACCATGTCCATTTCTAGGCTGTTGATAGGTAGATCTTCTTTGTAGTATCGAATTGTTTGAATCGCATAAATCCCTTCAATTATCGTAGGCGATGACGATTCAGAATACTGTACGAAAGTCAGTTTATTCTACTTGACCTTTGGCAGTCAAACAGTAATCGTAACAGTTCGATCTTCTCTTAGAACTCAACTTCAATCGAATAACTTACAGCAAAACGAGCGCTGTAAGTGTTACTTCTGTGGCTTACTGGTGAGCACACAGATTCGATGAATTATCCGTTATTTGGCTAACGAATCTACGTTCAATTCAAAACATCTATCGTGAACGAATCACAACAGTCGCCATCACTGTTTCTTGTCCATTCGAACACTGCCCCACGACATTTCATTGGTTCGCTTCTCCGGTCGCTATGGTAACGCATACCTAGTATCTCCTTCCACGTCATCTTATCAACATCGGCTCAACGGCTGCTTATTTAAACTGAGTTTTATTTATATAGCACCGCTTTTCTTTAGATAAACGCCGCTTACATTAGCTATCTTATACTAAACCTTAATTTAATTATTGAATTAAATAACAAGTTATTTGATAAGAAATAGTATTAGCTGCAGTATGTATGTATGTATGTATGTATGTATGTGTGTATGTATGCATGCATGCATGTATGTATGTTGGATGCATGTATGTATGTATGTATGTATGTATGTATGTATGTATGTATATAAATACGCACATGTGTAGTGAAAAGGCGTCTTTATAAGAGACTGTTAGCTTATTTGCGGAGGCTGTCTTTGGAAGAGTTCAGATAAGAATTGGTCGAAATTAGACCTGGGACCGGTCAGCTTCTCCAAAGCCCCGTCGATTCCCTTGACCTTTGACCTAGATTCTTTGGTTCTCTGCTTCTGTCCGTCAGGCGGCCATCAGAGTACCGTAGTCACGGATGTGGGTCCTTTGAATTCCGATCTTTGAAACGTGGTTGCTAGAAAAAAGTTGTGCTATAAGCCGTAACTATAGGAAATTCGTTCCGTTAAGCATAGTTGCTAGAATCAAGGTTGTGCAACCACGAGCCTATTCAGATATTCATCAAATGCATGACACACACATGTACATATGTATGTATGTAGTATGTATGTGTGATGTGCGTATATATATATATATATATATATATATATATATATATATATATATATATATATATATATATATATATATATATATATATATATATATATATATGCTCAAGTCGTAACGAACAAGCGGGAACATCCTGTTACCACGAAATATAAGCAAGAAATGCTACACTGGCTTCCAGTTATGGAGCGTATTGAATTGCTCCGGAATAGAGGGCGCTACTCTGCGACCCGTGGAGATATGTAGGTGCCGCGTTTCCACACATCAACTCGAGCCCATGATGCCTTATCGTGTATTGGATCATCCTCCTGGAGCATTCTCAATTCAATTCAATTCAATATTTGGTTTATTTTATAAATACAGACTGTCATCACTGGCGTAAACTTGCCCAAAATATTGAAGTGGATTTGGTTATTCTTTCTATACTTAGATGTACAGTCCATCTCAATTATTGGGGGACACGTGCCCCGGCTGCCCCCTCCCCCAGAGTCTACGCCTATGGCTGTCATAGACGCGACATGTTTACATTTTCGTTAATATTATGTTCTTAAAGAAAACACGAGAATTAAAATTTTAGTCGCCATTTGTTTGGCAGGTTAAAGTCGTGTTTCCGGGTGCGAAGGTGGTAGTGATTATGTCGGGTTGTTGGAAAAAACTGTCGAAGGGCGTGCGTTGGATCGGCGATGATAGCTTTGAACAGGCTTTCATCAGCCGTCCCAGCCAGTGGCGTCACTAGGGTTGGTGTCACCCGGTGCGGTCAGTCATGGTGTCACCCCCACGGACCTCCTCCTTGATTGTCTTACCAGACCATACAGCATCTTTAGTAATGTTTTGTACTAAAGTTACTATTAAATCCTAATTCCTGTATATCACTGAATGTAATGGTAATATTAGTGACATAAACAACTATAGCAGAATTAAAATTACAAATGGATATCTTTTATTTCTTTCATTTGCCATCAGATCAGCAGTTACATCATCAAAAATCAAATTAGCAAATATTAATTAATGCTTGAACTATGGAGGGTAATGAAGGTGCCTGTAGCTTTTACAGGCCTCATCTCTTATTTAGTTTCTCATATCTGTGTGTCCGTCGTACGATAAACGCTGTGAAATGTATGGAATGTCACTGATGATGCCTAAAGCCTGCATCTGGCGATGCCCGATGAGAGGCCGTTCGCAGACCACCCTACTGATGCTGCCTACGGCCTGCATCGGGCGAAGGCAGCATCGTCCTATGCAGGCAAACGGGCGCTGGTAACCATGCCTGAGAGGCTGAATTATAAAAGCGGGTATAGTTGCAAGGACAAACCTTCGACCACGTGAGACTTTTTTCACCGAACCCGTATTTTCACATGGACAGCTTTATGTTGCATTGTCGCGTTCAATAAACAGGACATCAAAGTAGCCTACTAATCAAGAAAACCGACTGTCAATGTGTCATTTGGTAACTGATGCTCGATTTTCACTAGCAATGTCACTCATAATCAAGCATTCCAATAAACAAATTATTTTCTCCACCTATCAATCCATTCTTTTTCTTTTTTCAACCCGTCATATCACGGGCAAATAGGCCTACTCTGGTTATAAAATAATGTTCAAAGAATATAAATTTTATATAATGAGGAAAAATAATTGGAAATTTGGCTGAGTATTTCTTAAAACGTTGTAATCTAGTAATCAGGCTAGCAATTAAAAATATAAATTGAGACTATGGAAATATGCTCATAAATAAAATAATAAAAAAAACACAGGAGCAAATACGCAAGCATTTCAGCACTTAGTGATATTCCTCATTAAATCTGAAATTTCCTTTCCTGGCTTTCAAAACTGCGAACTTGTCAATCACTTCATCGAAATCAACGCCTTTTGCACTCACTTTCAATTGATAACTTTTTCTATTTTTCTCCTGTTTCTCCTTTAATGAATAGCCTACTTCGTTTCTAAAAAAACGTGTTTAAAATACTTATTAGGGCCTACCATAACATTGCAGCTAAATACCAGAAAATTGGACGAAATCAGCGATTATAAAATGCCACACGAAAACGTGAAAAACAACGCATGCTTGTAGCATGTGCTGACGAAAGTTACGAAACAACGTAACTTGAAGCGTTTTGTAATTGGGTAATAATGATGGCACTGACCGGAGCGCATTAGAAGGTTCAAAAAAGTAAATTACCATAGAGTTTCAGCTGTACATGTAGGTAAATTGATAATGGAACATTACATGTAAGCTAAGTTTACGAAAATTTGTTGATTGTTATCTGTTATTGTTAATTTAAAAATAATAAATTTATGCTGAAACTCTGTGCGCAATTTTCTTGAAAGTCATTTTGTCATTTTGGTGTCACCCCTCTGAGGGTGTCACCCGGTGCGGTCCGCACCCCCCGCACCCCCCTCGGGACGCCACTGGTCCCAGCCAGTGCTTCTGCACCCGGGGACGAAGAGGGAAGAAAGCAATTTAATCCTCTTACACTTAAATACTGACGCCTCGATAGTGTAGTGGTTAGCGTGCTGGACCGTCAATCGAGAGGTCGGGGGTTCAAATCCCCGCCAGGGCAGAAATTTAGGTTGAGAGTTCTGCTCCACGTGCACCGTTTAGCGAACTCAACTATAATGAATATACTTGATCTAACCCAACCTTGGCGTTTTAACGTACCTTGCTGAACCTTAGCAAACCTCTAATCAACCTTGCATTATATGATTTTACATCACATTATGCTGTTTCATCTTACCTTATCGTTACTAACCTTATATACCTATCTCATGTACCCTACCTTACCTTCCGTAAATTACATTATATGAGTTTACACAACCTTACCGTAACTACTAACTACCTTACCTAACCTTAGGAGTCCTCAAATAACCTTACATTATGTTGTCACGGACTGATCTTCTGGATATCGGTGTGCCATCGGTTGATGCCGTGTGCATTAGACACCGGCACAATAGAAGTTACTAATTACATTACATTACGCCTAAACTAACCTTAACATAATTCATAGTAGCTTACCTGACTAATGTAGCTGTAATAGCTACATATAGTAGCTACATTTATAGTATCTTACCATTCCTGCCTTACATTATATTACCATACCTAACCTTCCTTCACAATGCATTTCATTTCCTTACCTACCTTGCCTTACCTGACACTGGTTAGCATTACCTTGCTAACTAAAGAGGGAACGCGGAACCCCACATGCTGCAGAGCGCAGTGTTCGTCGGCCTGGTCGATTCGATAGAGGAAAATAGATCTCCTGAGGTATTCTGGACAATCGAAGCTCCGCAGAAGAAGTGGATCTTGAATGTAATTCGATCCTCAACCGGAAGTTAGTGCAGCGTCTGTCGCATGTAGTTTGAAACATACGAGAATTATGGCAGATTGGCCACGACCCAGGCAGCGCAGTTAAGGACAGACTGAATCTTGCGAATTCTGACCTTCCGCAGGGCAGTAAGCGTTAAAAAATCCAAGTGCATCATGCTAAAGGAATGAGTAACAGCAGAGCCATGCGATTAATTCCGCCGAACGACAATGACTATTTTTTTTAACCCGAGGTATATATGATCCCTCAGGTGCAAGATACTAATTAATGATGTTGACTCTGGAGTGGCCGTCCTGGTCAAGATCCGGGAGAACAAAAGTGCTATGGAAGGCGACTGCGTTGAAACGTTGAATTACAACGGACAGGCGCTGGAACAGATAGCTGGTTTCCCTTGGGTCTCCCGAGATTTGGCTCAGAAGACGTCCAAGGTCGGAGAGGAACGCCTGTCCCACGCATTAGCTGGTCCCAAGGTTTCAAAAGCCAATGGAACAAAATGGTAGAAATGCATCAATTCGGTGTACTTAGCGTTTTTCCTGAACTCAGCCAGTTCCCCTGCACCTCCCGCCCGAGTGGAGGTTGTAGGCAGATAAGAATGGGCTACTGTGTCTGCCACAGTGACGTCCCAGGTCAAACATCGACCCGAGCGCCATGGTATTGTAGTTAAGTAAAAAATTATTATTATTATTATTTATTAATTAATTTATTTATTTTAACGCCCAAGGTACGAAAATCCCTCAGGCTCTAAGAAACTATAAAACAGAAGTGTATTTAAGCTTTGATCATGCCGTCCTCGTCTCCGGGTGTGGTGTGAAGGTGCCTCTAAAAGCAATGGCGTTAAAACGTTGGAGGCAAATTGATAGTCTCTGGAAGAGAAAAACTGTCTCCCTTGGATCACCTGAGACTGCGGTTATTATTATTATTATTATTATTATTATTATTATTATTATTATTATTATTATTATTATTATTATTATTATCATCATCATCATCATCATCATCATCATCATCATCATCATCATCATCATCATCATCATCATCATTATTATTGGTAAAAGCAGGATCTACAATGGAAGTTGGCTTGGTCCACCATCAATAGATCTTCGTCTAGGACTACATTTCTTAACTTTTTACTCTATACAATCTTACCATACATTACATATATTATCTTATCGTAGTTTACGAGTTTCGATCCATAAATATTTGAGTCGGTGCACATTTTATCGTTGCCCATACATTCGCAAATTCCTCGACGACAGGCGACGATTTCTTCTGCAACCTTTTCGGGTTTTTTTCAAGGACTCTATGTATATTCTGTTTGTCAGACGCTATCAAAGTTATCACCAACGAAGTTCCGATAATGCTTCCTGACGAATGATTTCGTCGCCTATAGATATAAGAAGTACGAAAGATTCGGAGGTAGGGAATAAGTGAAGGAAAATTTGGGATGGGCAGCAAGAACTTGGATGGATAGAATCTGGGATGGAAGGAGAAAATATGCAGGGAGAATTTGGGCTGAGTAATGAGAATTCTGAAACTCAAGAGGAGGAGGAGGACCTGGGCGTTCGTGATTTTGGACAGGTGGAAAGAATTTTGAATGCTGAGGAGAATTTTGAATGGGTGGAAAGAATTTGGGATGGATGGGGAGAATTTGGGAAGGCTAAGAGAATTGGGAAGCGTTGGGAAGGATTCGGAAACCCAGAGTTTATGCAGGTTGTAAGTTGGCTGTGACTGCTTGTTTCTTCTTGGACAAAGTGCAAGAATTTAAGGGGCAAATAACTCGAGGCATAAATTCTCCTATCTATTTATTCGCTGTGCTTCCTATCGTTGTTGACCTATGTCGAATTTTTCTTTTGTTTTTAAGTATCCTTTTTGGACTCCTTTTCATGTGTTGATATCCTTTGTCGGACTCGTGTGGTTCGCTGTTCTGCTCTCTTTCAACCGTACTCACCGGGAGATAGGCCTATGCTTAGACATTTATGCAACAAGTGAGAAATATAGCCACAGTGACACCATTTCTTAGATTAAGTTACATGTTACGTGGGGCGTGGTGGCTCAGTGGTAAGTTCGGCGCCTTGTGACCGGAGGATTGCAGGTTCGAATCCCACTCTAGCCGCCGAGTACGGACCTTGGGCAAGTCCTTCACTCGCGATTGCTCGTGGCGCTTCGGCGTGAAAACTCCGACACAGTATCAAATGCTGTAGTCGGGAGCGCCTCTGAGTAGTAGTAGACTTGCGGAGGCGCTATAGAAATATCCGAAATAAAAATTAAAAAAATAAATTGTAATAAATTGCATTACATTAAATTGATTTCATTGTTTTACATCACATCCAACTGCATTCAGCTGAATTCAACTAAATTGCTTTTCGATTGCATTGTATTGAATCGCATTACACGCCATTACATAACGTTGCATTGCACTGCGTTAGTATTGTATTGCATTTCATTACGAGGCAACACAAGGTGTTACATTACATTGTATGGCATTGCATGGCAATAAGTGATATTACGTTACGTTGCGTAACATTAGTCTTGCGTAAAATGGTTCGTCTGCTTTTGCGAAATGGCGCGAACGTTGGGCGATGACGTAGAAGTTTCGTCGATTAATCTAGCGCCACATCACATGAGGTGCTTCAGCTCTCCTGCCATAGTACGACGCAGGTGAAGAAGAACCGTCTCTAGCTAACATGAGGAGGAGGATAAGACGGGGGAGGAGAAGGAGTAGGAGGAGGAGAAGGAAGGATGCTGGTGATTGAGCTGTGACCTTCTGATCCCGAAAGTTTCACTTCCGGTCTCGGGACGGAATGAAATTTACCTGTCTTGTCTGGTTGCCTCTGTCTGTGTATGTCTGCATGTCTGTCTGTGAGGCGGTGACGATGTCCTTTTGTCTATCTCTTCATGTGGCTCTCCGTCATTCTCTGTTTTGTTCTTCTCTCACCCATGGCACTCATCCATCCACCCGCCACCCGCCGTCCACCGTCCACCTATTTACGAAACCCATATACGCTCACCCATTGATCCTTTAACGAATCGGCTACGGTGTCGATATGCTAAGTTCTACTCGACAATGTTATGAGGTATGCTCGAATATACTCCGAGCATGATCCGCTGCAATCGATACACGTTAAAGGCGTTACCTTGAAATAAATACAAATTACATATGTATACATGTATAACAATGTATCTTTATATATATATACATATAGATGAATAAGTATTACGTATTACTTATCCAGCCATGTAAAATATGGTCTGTCTGCATAATGGGTATAAATCTAATATACATACAATTAGTGTACAAAGCTTTTAATGTAGATGTATAAGTATATATAAATTATATGCATATATATATACATGTATATATATACTATGATCCACTTTAAAACTAAACTATATTTATATAGCTTGAAGATTACTTGACTATGTATGTACACTATATATCTAATATGGCGTACAATTATTCTGCCGCCCAAAACAGGTGTCCTTAGGTCTCTGCTAAATGGTCTCTCCTCTTAATCATCTGCCACCACACTCTTACCAGTGATAGCAGATAATGTCATTCGTATGCATATATTATATATATATATGCATGAATATAAAGGTATATATGCTATGCATATATATAAAATGCATACATACACATATCCAAGTAAATGTACCAAACAAAACCATAAACATACACATAGCTATATAAAACGTGAACACATGCAAATAGACATAGGAACATGCAAATATACAGGCATGCGCACTCATCTATATATTTATATGTAAATACATTCACTTACTTACGTCCTCATTTACTCGCTTACTAACGTACTTGCTTGTTTACTTACCTACTCACTTACTCATCCACGCTCTCACACACACACACACACACACACACACACACACACACACACACACACACACACACACTCATGCGTACACAAATACGCAGTGACTGGCACTGGCTACTTTAAAAGTAGTTTTAACTACCCTTACTATTTAAATACAGACGTCATGGACATTATGACAGCGGCGCCATAGAAGTCAAATGGTTAGATTACATTTTGAACTACTTTTACTACTACTTGTGGGTGCTCGATAGTGTAGTGGTTAGCGCGCTGGGCTGTCAATCAAGAGGTCGGGAGTTAAAATCCCTGCCAGGGCAGAAATGTGGTTAGAGATTTCTGTTCCACTTGCACCCCTAGCCAACTCAGCTATAATGAGTACACTGACAGTACAATGTCGGTGGGAAGATGAGACGGAGAGGGAGATGACTGGCCATCCGCCCTTATTTGTCATGGCTAAGAAAATGAAGACGCTAGCACTTCATACCCATGGCTGCCTCAGGGCTATAGTTTAAGGAACTGCTCTTCTTCTATTAACATAAGATGGGATCTGGGTTGTTTAATAATAAGACAGAAGTGTAATTTATTGTTATTCTTTATTTGACAACAACCCTATTTTATCGTGCCCTATTTGGTTTTACCTGACCTCATTGTTTGCGTCGCCTTACTTTCCCTCAGCTTGCCATGGATTGACTCATATCCTTCCGGAATAACAAACCTAATACTGGAACAAAGGTCAGGGTGCTGAGATAGTCACTGAGGTTCGGAAATAGTCCGCTGGGAACGCCGCCGATAAGATTCGAAAGTCAAAGGTCATATATTAAGTGAGTCAGATTAAGAGAAACGTCATTGGCCTTGACCGACAGTTAACCTTTGACTCCATGGTATGCCTGGATGTATGTGTGCATCTTTGTACGTGTGAGTGTGTGTCTGCATGGCACGATGAGGCAAGAGAAGGTTATTTAACTGAGGAGAGAGAGGCAAGCCGAAAGCTAGTCGAGGTAAGTTAGCGTAAGTAACACGAGACATGACAAGGCAAGATAAGGTCAACTGAGACGACAGTCAGTGGTTCCCCTACGTGACTTAGTTACAGCACTTACTGATTCGTCATTGACCGATGCTTCTTCGGGATATATTGTAACTGGGTCCCTGGAAAACGGATGCTAATGACACTGGTGGTGGTGGTGGTGGTGGTAGTGGCGGTGGTGGTGGTGGTGGTGGTGGTGGCGGTGGCGGTGGCGGTGGCGGTGGCGGTGGCGGTGGCGGTGGCGGTGGCGGTGGCGGTGGCGGTGGCGGTGGCGGTGGCGGTGGTGGTGGTGGTGGTGGTGGTGGTGGTGGTGGTGGTGGTGGTGGTGGTGGTGGTGGGGGTGGTGGTGGTGGTGGTGGTGTTGGTGTTGAGGATAATTATGATCATGATCATCGATAACAACTCTTTTACTGATCTTAAATAGAACACGTCAAAGTTTACAGATAGTGTATTATTACCTATGATAGTGGTACACGAACAGAAATTTTAAGAGTATTAACAGAGTCAACTTTGGGGATGTTTAGTCTAACGAAACCATTTTCATTGTTCATTCCATACAGTGTGGTAAATAGGAGTTGATCGGTGCAGCCGGGGCGGAACCATCCAAGCGCGCCAATAGGGCGACAAAATGAAATTTTTGAAGACATTTTTATCATCTGAACCATAAATTTTAATGGTGATCATATAAAAGACAACCAGTGACTTTGTCTTACGGATCCAAACATTGTACCGACGAGAAACTTAAGACTCTATTACACATTGTGTGCAGTTGTAAAGGCCTATCGAGTTTCGAAGGAATTGGAACAGTTTTTCTCTTTCTCTCTTTTTTCTGTCTCTTTTCTCTTCTCACTCTCTCTTCCTGTCTCTCTCGCTGTCTCGCGCGCTCTGTTTCTCTCCCTTTCTTTGCCATATATAATAAGAAAGAAAATCCATCTGTCAACAACTATATTTACATGTTTACGCCTGTTAAAGTTTGAGGACCAAAGGGTCAGGGTCGAACGATGCCCTGGGGCCTAGGCAGTGGCCTTTCTGACTTTCCATTAGGTAAGCGTTGGTTTTATGAGGTTTAGAAAACTAAGGCGTATGGGGAATGACACGGAGTGTTAAAGTCGTGGAATATTTGAAAGACGTAATATCGGATTTTATTATTTTTGCTCATCACTCTGTGCATATCACTTGTCCTTGTCGAATATAAATTGACCGAAATAAGGCGTGGCTCAGTTTAGGAAATTTCGAAACAAAAGAGCAACAGTCAGAGCAAGTTTTATAAAGTTTATGACATCCTGTTTGAGCGACAATAATTCTTCAGCAGTTTCAGATGTCGAGACAATGAATTCAGCGCTGTGGCATTTTCATCAGTGAGCAAGTAGAGATGAAGATTGCGATGCTTGTTGAGTTAACATGAAGTACCACAATCCCTACAAGTGCGACTGAAAGTTACTGCCAAAATAATATTGGAGAGTCGCTTTCGCTTTCATCGTAATGCTAAATGTTTTAGGAATCAACTTGATCCTCACAATCTTGAACTGCGCATAGAAATCGAAACTAAAATGATGTATCAACCTATAGCACAATATTATTCAAAGGTTTTGAAAGGATTGGAACTATGCCAGGTCTATGCGGATATTATCGCTTCCATTAAAACAGCAAACCGAAATAGAGAAGTTTCGATTACTCTCCGACTGGGACTAGAGAATGACAAAACACCTAGCTAAATTCAAGATGCCAACCATGCTGCTATCATGTCGAAATCCATCTCTAGTAAATAGGTGTCCCTGCTAGCGGGAGTTAATTCCTCCTGGGTCTTCCTTGTTACCTGCTTGATAATGAAAGTTCACCAATGTATGTACCTTGATGTACGGTTACAATAAAGATTGATGGATTGAAGATAACTTCTGAGGAAACCAAGTGGGAGTTTGCGCAGTAATAGTAGTAGTAATCATAATAATTATTATTAGAATTGCGAAGGCAGTAGCAGAAGTGACGCCAAAAATCTCTCAAACACCATAAGTGATCGAGTTTTTTGCTTTTCATATTCTTCTTGTTTTGTGCTGCCAGTGTTTTGGTGAATTAAGGTTTGATATTGTGACTCCTATTGTGATAAGAATGGGCACGTGACAATCTGATTTGAATATGACACGAAATCCGTAGATCACAGTTTAGATTATAATCGGATTGCGGTGCTTAAGTCCGAGATTAGATAAGATAAAACGAATGCAATTGGATGAGATGAGAAGCGATAAGATTAGACGATGAAAGTCCTGCATCGCATCGATCAAGCTGTTTAGATTCCATCGATGTCCAGACGAAGTTTTATCACTGCGATAATTGCCGCAGCCCAGGAAGAGAGAACAGAGAAGGAGACAGAGATAGAGAGAGAGGTATAAAGAAAGGGAAAAAGAAAGAGAGGGAGGAGAGGGGATAAAGTGAAAGAGAGATACAGGAAAAAGAGATAAAACGAGTGAGATAAAAAAAAGAGCAGAGAGATACGCAGAGGGAAAGGTTGAGACAAAAATCGAGTCATCCAGAGGGAGGAAGCGAGAGGAAGAGGCAGAGAGAGACAGTATAAGAGAGGTACACAGACACACACATGAGTAGAGAGAGACACACACACACAGATAGGTACAGAGTGAGAGACAGAGAGTGAAAGGAAAGACAGCTAAAGAGATACCTGGACAGAAACAGAGGGCCAGACAGACAGACAGACAGACAGAATTAGAGTAGACAGAGGGGATGGATGGGGTGTGTGGGTTCGGTGGGGAGTTGAAGACTCGGAACCTCTGGCGCCGTCTAACGAGGACAGAATCCGGATAATTGGTCGTCGTCGACGGTCGACCTGGCTCCCATCGTCGATTTGTATCGAATCTACCTTAGAAGAGAGGAGGAGGAGGAGGACGAGAACGAGGAGGAGGGGGAGGAGGAGGAGGAGAAGGAGGACGTCGTCCAGGGAATCGAACGTCCCTTAATTACCCATCACTGCTCCACCCAACAACCGATCTTCGATCCATTCCTGTCTGTACCTGTCTTTCGCTGTCTTTAAATCTCTGTCTTTCTCCGTCCCTCTGACTTTCTGATTATTCCATTTCTATCCGTAAAGCTAGACTTCTCTCCCTCCCTCCCTCTACCTGTCTCTGTATCTGTCTGCCTGTATATATATATATATATATATATATATATATATATATATATATATTGTATTGTATCTTTCTCTGTAACTGTGTCGCTGTCTGTATCTGTCTTTATCTCTCTCTCGTTGTACCCGTTAACATGCCTCAGTTTCTAACGCTCTCTTCTTCCGCTCTTCTCTCTTTTTCTATCTATGTCTCTCTCTGTGTCTCCTTCTCTCTTTTTCATTTCTCTTTCGTTTTCTTCTTCTCCTCTTCTTTCTCTCTCTTGACCTACCTCGATGTCGCATTGCCTCCTTCTTTCCGAGACCCTCTCAGCTCTTTTGCCCTACTTTCCACCCGCCCTCCTTCCAGTTCCTTCCTGCCCTCCGCCCATCCAATCCGTCAGCATTCTGTTCGATCCGCCTCCGGCACTTGGGTGCTGGAGCCCTTCATCCCAGGGACAGCGATTAGGACACACTGATTGCTGTGACGCTTTCCGAGTTAAACGCCCGCAACGTACGATAACAAGTCTCTCGTTACTGTGTTTCGCGGGCGATTCATTGATTACACTCAAGCTTCAGCGAGAGTATATACGTTGATGAATGTAGTGCAGTGGTCACAGCTCTTGCCTTCATGCATAGACCCAGGGTTCGAGTCGTGGCGTGAAGTGACAAAAGACGCCAAGAGAGGTTGTTAAGTTGCTGGATTACTGTTGTCGTCTTTGCGCTTAAGCCGAAATGTCCTTCAACGCCTCCGAGTAGCAGTCTTAAACGATTACCACGCCTTACTTTATCTCACGCTACCTCATCTGGCCTTACCTTGCATTATTTTACCCTACTATACCTCACCTAACCTTACCTTGCACTTACCTCAACTGACTTTACCTTGCCTCGCGTCACCTCACCTCACTAGCTTACCTTACGAGTACTTCGCTTCCCGTGCCTTACCATGCCTGACTTTGTGTTACTTATCCTAACTTACCATACCACTCCTTATCGTACCTCACATTATCCATCTAACCTTGCCCTAACTTCATCTATTTCTCTGACTGTCTGGCTGACTGTCTGGCTGTCTGTCTGTCTGTCTGTCTGTCTGTCTGTCTGTCTGTCTGTCTGTCTGTCATAACGCAAGGTAAGGGCAGATGAGGGAGACTGTCAGCTCCATCATAAGCTTCTCACTCGGTATTTTCCCAAACCCAAGTGACCCCGATAAAAACTCACACCCCATCAAATTCTTGACGTGGGTCGAGATCGACCCCACCAAACAGATCGGAATAGAAAACAGATCAGCGTCAGAAACGGTCTTATAGAAGAAAGCGGAGGCAGATCCATCTTTTGGGCAGAGGAAAAAGGCGCTACAGAATGTGAAGACTTAATGTTTGCACGCGTTTGTCTTCACGTGACAATGTGAAACACGACCACCGGCAGATTAGAGTGAAACACTTCGGCTTCACCTGAAACGACCATCAATTGGTGTCTTGTGCATTTAGACATTGGCACTATAGAAGGCAGTGGATTCGATCAGACAACTAGGAATTACAAGGCCTATAGTGTCTGAATCGGTTAAGCGCAGCAATAGTGTCTGATATGCGCAGAGCTTTGAGGAATGTACGATCATTAACGATGGCATTACTTTTAAGAGTGGCGATGTTGCCAGTACTATAGTCCGCTTATACTCGCTTCTAACCGTCGGCAAGATGCGATCGCTTAATTGCCACCTTCGCCTCTGTCAGCTGTCACTAAGGTTATGGTTTATTGGGAGGGTGTAGAATGGCTCAGTGTCGCGAAAGCGAAGGGGAGGGGATTTGTGATGATGGATAAAGGATAAATTTATGACATTAAAGTTATGTAATGGATGGAAAGCCAGTCGGTAGGGACGATTATTCGAGGTCCAGGCCATCTGTTGAGCCCAACAATACGAAAATTGACCTGGACACTAGCCATAAGGCTCATCATGGCCACAACAACCATATGCTACTACGAACTTACCTCATCTTATCTGACCTTATTTCCTTTGTACCTTTACTTTGCTTTACTCGCACCTTACTATAAACTTCCCTTCTAATGCCTTATCTTACTTTAAAATGCCATATTCTATATGCTGTAACTATTTTGTACTTAGAAGACGATATATATAAGTGTTTAGTCATTTAGCATTACAATTCATTACAATGACTTAGATGACACCAGATTACATCATGTTACACTACTATGAGTTGGATCAGATAAGATTGCATTACATTACATAATGTTACGCTACGCTGCGTTACAGGAATCGGGTTTGGGATCTGTTTCATCGCGAGCTACGTAGCGATGTACTACAACACGATCATCGCCTGGTCTGTCTACTTCCTGTTTGCGTCCTTCTCTTCGGAGGTTCCTTGGGCCAGCTGCGACAACTGGTGGAACACTCCCAACTGCAGCACGATGGAAGTCTATGAAAACGCCAGCCGCAGCAACCAGACAGCCAATCGATCCGCTTCGGCTGCCCAGGAATTCTTCGAGTAAGCAGCCTGGCTTACCTTTACCGTGCCGCACTTACCATGCCCTGCCATACCATGCCACACTTACCATGCCCTTCCATGCCATGCCGCACTTACCATGCCCTGCCATACTATTCCCCACCTACCATGCCCTGCTATACCATGCCACACTTGCCATGCCCTGGCAGCCCTGCCATACTATTCCGCACCTACCATGCCCTGCTATACCATGCCACAGTTACCATGCCCTGCTATACCATGCCACACTTACCATGCCCTGCCATACCATGCTGTACTAAAAGTGTCGTACACTAGGACAGCGCAAAGTAACTTTAGCATCTACGTCTAAGCCATGACACGGCTTTATAGATTGTTGGTTGGATGGATACACGGATGAATGGACGGACGGACGGATGGATAAATGAACGAATGGATGGTGGATGGGTTGGATTGATAGATAATTGAATTAAATGATGCTCAAATGATTGTCTAATAAATGAATACATAAAACGGAGAATAGCATTAATAAGTTAATTAGTGAAATTATTAAGTACAAAAGACTGTATGCAATCTGTGGTGTCCAAAATGTCGTGCCTTCAAATCGAGCCTTTATTAAGTGTCACGGCTATATTAAAGCTCAAATCGATAAATCGATCAATCGATCGATTAACAGACGTATCGATGCGATTGATTTTCAGGCGTAACGTGCTGGAGATGTATCGATCAACCGGAATTGACAATGTTGGAACGGTCAAGTGGTCGATCGCTCTTTGTCTGATGGCAGTCTTCTTGATGGTCTACTTCTCCCTTTGGAAGGGCATCAAAAGTTCGGGCAAGGTATTATCTAAACAAATCATACCAAGTTAAGTATAGTCCAACCCAGTGCTTTTTTCTAGAAAAAAGGTTCCGCAACTGAACTATAGATTCCGGAACTGAACGATTATGGAAGGGGTAAATCCCGAGAAAAACGGGATGGGGGGGTTGGGAGGGGTCTCAATAAACACTGAAAACAGTTCACAACACTGAAATTAAATTAAAATTACCAAATTTTTGTTTTTATTATTAAAATAAATAAATTATTCTTCAGGCTATAGCTGAAAAAAGGTGCCGGAACGCTGTTCCGGCTGTAAAAAGCACTGGTCTAAACTCTAGTCTATAGTCTAATCTAACCCAATTAGTCTGATCTAATCAAGTCAAATCCTTCGCTTGATTAATCGATTGACCGACTGATATCATCTGCCAGGTGATTGATTGATTGATTGATTGATTGATTGATACGTGTCATTTTCCTATCGATCTTTATATCGAAAGCGATCGATCTGATTCGTCTGCAGGCTGTCTGGATAACTGCCACCCTTCCCTACGTCGTCCTGTTCATTCTGCTCATCCGAGGTCTTACCCTGCCCGGCTCCAGCGATGGAATCATCTACTACCTGACGCCCACCTGGGATAAACTTTTGGACGTTGGGGTAAGCACAGTTACCATACCATACCGTACCATAATATATTGCACCGTATCCTACCGTACCTTTCCACATCGTAATGTACCGCAACATGCCATAATTGTACCGCGCCATCCCATAAGCGCGCTATACCATAATCGCACTTTACCATACCACATCTTTCCGCATTGTACTGTTCATGCTAAATCATGTTTCATCACACCATACGATGCCGTAGCACACCATACGTACCGGATCATACCATGTTGCTGTACCATACCTTACCGTACCACAGCCTTAACTGAGAAAGAACAAATCTATCTCAATTTACCTTAGTTTGCATTGCTGACTCTTATGCCTATACGTATATAAATATGTATATATGCATTATATATGTACATACATGTATATACATCAAAACACTTCAATAGCACCTGATGGGATACCTCACAAACGCGCTGACTTACATTACTTCACCTCACCTTACCTTACATAACCTCATCTTGAATTACATTACAGTACCTGTTTACAGGTGTGGATAGATGCAGCTGCACAGATTTTCTTCTCTCTTGGTCCTGGATTCGGCGTTCTTCTGGCTCTGTCCAGCTACAACAAACTGCACAACAACTGCTACGCGTGAGTGGATCCGTCATGCTCCAATAATTCTAACCAGATACCTGGAATATTCTCTTTCCACAATAATTGCTAAAACTGTGCGCAATACGATATAAGGACTAGTCATCCACCGCCTCTTCCTCCGCCGCTAAGCCCTCAAGCTGTTAAGTCAGTCGCTAACTTTTCAAGTCAGTCGCTAACTCCTTAGCGATGGTAATTAGTTAGTAGAGACGACGGGTCACTGACAACAGACGCCTTTTAATCTGGTCATAAACTTTGCCATTGAAATCTTGTCATAATTAGCAACATGCATTACATTTCTGATCAGAATATAAATTTCAAACTCTGTGAAAAGTAGTAGTCTATGATAACGACATCTTACGGCTGAAAGGGTTGTTTACGTTGACCTAATTTCACCTCTTGCCTTCATTGAGATATCACTCTAAGCGACTATCGAGGGTATAGACTCTGAAGTCATTAGCTTAGATCCTTTATTACACAAGTTTTATTCAGTTATCAATTCGTTTATCATTTATCTTACTATTTTACAAAAAAGGCCAGATCGCGGCCTCACTTTAGAGATGCTGTGCTTTGTTCCTAATTTAGCTTCTTCTACAAGCGGACATTAAGCTTACATTGAAGATGGGCTGTTGTGGCTAATAAGACACCTTGTTAAAATATAGAGTTCTGTATACAAGAGGAAAAAGACGGACTGGCGCTAGAAGGCATGTAGGTAGGTAGTTTATATTTAAGAACGCTAATCAAAGCCCTGATGATCAGCGACGTCATCGTCCTTCATTCAGGCCTGGTACTTGAATCACCTGAGTACGGCAGTGCTTCTTAATTAGATCACGTGTCTGTTAGTGTTTAATGTCGTCTGCTTTTGTTGATCCGTAAAAACAGTGATGCTTTGGTGACGGCAGTCGTCAACTGTGCAACGAGTTTTCTGGCGGGATTTGTCGTCTTCTCTGTTCTTGGTTACATGGCCTTTAAACAGGGAACGACGGTAGACAGCGTGGCAGAACAAGGTATACAGCTAGTCATAAATGTAACTGTAGAGCTGAACGTAATTGTAAAAAATGTAATTGAAATCGACCCTTTTGCATAGGACCTTTTCTGGAACTCCGAAGAGGTTGTTGCACTAGATTCAGATCGGCGTCATCTGTTAACCATGCCTCTATCTGTGCAATCCCTTGTAATTGGCTTAATATTCATTTACGTATCGATCCATTTAGGCTTATACTTCCTTTATCTTTTTTATTACATAGTATTGTTCTGATATTTGTTATCTCTTTATTCGTGTAGTTCTCTTTACAATCGGTTTTATTTATTAACAGCTATACAATTTCAGCAGGTCGCGTCAGGGTCAGGGAGTTATTCAGCAGGTCGAAGAAAGTAATGTGTGAGTTTGACGCATCAAGCAGCATAACCTCAACATAAGCAACGTAACTTAGACCTAAGATATAAAAAACGAAGAAAATTATTATTGAACGCATATAGCCCATTTCAATTTTAGAGTTTACAACATAGACTTCTATTTTCATACTAGATAAAACGTAAAAAGGTTGTTTGGATCTAATAATTATGTTTTAAATGTTAAATTAATATTAATAATTCCAAAGGTCAAGAGTAAAATAGGCAGGTCATAAAGCAGGTCAAGAGTAAAATAGGCAGGTCATAAAGCAGGTCAAGAGTAAAATAGGCAGGTCAACGACCCATGGTAGCGCCGCCACTGTTTATTAATTTGTTTACATATTTACCTATCAATTTGTGAAAACATTTTTTTCACTTGTTTTTCTATCCATCTATGTAATCATTTATTTATTTAATAGACGTTATCTATTTATCCATTTAGTGTGTGCTTTTGTATCAAGCTTTATCCATCTAGCTTGTCTGTCTATCAGTGGCGTAACTTCATATTCTGGGCCCCCCTGCAAGATTTTCAAAATGGGCCCCCCTCCATACAGCCGATGACAATCTGATAGACAATTTTATGTTTCAAATTATCGACTCACTTTTGAGGCATACATTTTAATGATTTTAATTTATGATATTTTATTTTATTATTAATTTGTAATCTTATGCCACAACTAAAAATTGTTTTCGATTTGCATTAAAATTGATTAAATGTTATAAATGAAATGTTACTGAATATTGTTTTATTCAATGTTACGAAATCATAAATCAAGAACAGTTTTGTATCTATCTGTAGTTCACTGACTTCACTGCCTCTGGTATCCTCCTGAGGCTCCTGCTCATTTTCTTCATTACGTACATTTGCAACAGATTGTGTTTCTTCCTTTTTAGTCTGTGCCGGTAACAAGAATGAGTCAATTTTACATCGTTTTTTAAGTTCGTTTTGTAAATCCTTCTTTTTCCGTCGTTTAGCTGCTCCACTTAGAGGCTTGCTAGCCATCATTAGTACAATTTTTTATTTTTAAATCTTAAATTTTGTATTGTAAATTGTAATCCGATCTAATCTATTTAAACAAACTTTTTAAATAAATATCAACAACGATGGCCGACGGAAACTTGGCAATGAGACTAATGACGTCAGCATAAATCAAAGACGAAAAGTGAAACTAATTGAGTGAATTAACTGCAAATTTCAGCGTCATCTGGCGATTATAGTTTGCCTTCGAGTCACTGTTCACTAGCTTAAATCAAAGCCTAGAAAAATATGCGCCGACCGCGCATCAATAGTAATATTCCACATCATCTGCCTGCCTGCATGATTTATTGATTTTACAAGGCTAAGGAGTTTACAAGGAGTTTCGGTTTCCGGCTTTCTGCTGTGCATTTATTAATTAAAATAGTTCATTTTTTCAGGTTTGAAAATGGGCCCCTTTTACCTGGGCCCCCCCGCAGTTGCGGGCCCTGCGGGCCCATAGTTACGCTACTGCTGTCTATCTGTCTGTCCGTATCCCTGTCTCTGACCGTCCGTCCGTCCGTCCATCCGTCTGCCTGTCTGTCAGTCTGTCCGCCCGTACGTACGTACACATCCATATACATACATACATCGGCGCAACTCATCATCTGTCTATCTATGGTTAGTTACTTATTGGCGGGGCGTCGATGGTACACAGCTGCTGTCCCATTGTAGGAGCGGGTCTGGTGTTTGTCGTGTATCCGGAAGCCATAGCGACGCTCACGGGATCCGTCTTCTGGGCCATCATCTTCTTCCTCATGCTGATCACCCTCGGCCTCGACAGCACGGTATATAGACGACACATATTCATCTGATGTCTATACACTCTGATGTATTCTATCGTAATGATTGCATTGTGTAGTATTTTAATGCGAATGAACATGCGTTAATGCTGACCATGCTGTTATAAACAATTAAACTTCATGAGAAAGTGATCGCCTTTTAAAAATTACTATCGATAAACTGTTAATAGCACAGTCGGGAGTTACTTGTAAATATCACACTTTGTAATAAAACTTGTTCAACGTTAACATGGCCCGCGATATTAGCAGTCCTTCGTCGTGCTGGAAATATGCCAGATATGCTAAAAACCCAGCAGAAGCCAATAAGATAGCATTTACTGTTTTACTTTTTCAGAAATAAATCTAAACAAAGAAGAAAATAACAGACAGAAAATATTACTTTGAGATATCATGAATTGTGAAAACGATCTGATACTAAACGCCGTGTTTGGAGTTCATGGTAAATTGAGCAAAAGAGATAACTCCCTCACTAAGAAGAAGTCAGAACGAAAGAAAATTATCGAGTAACATCCGAATAGTCTATGACCAAAAAAGTGATAACAAAAATTAAACGCTGGATCAGCTTTGGTCACATGCGCCTAGTAGCCTAATATCGACAATTGATCAATTTAAGAAATGCATCCATTCACGAACGTTGGCCGCATTGCATAACATAGTATATTCCATTAAATAGTTTAGTCAATTCATATCAAAGTATATTGCAGTATACAGTATTATAGTCCGGCATAGCTTTTAACTGCAGTTTGTATTGTTTTAGTTCGGAGGACTAGAAGCGCTTATCACTGGAGTCTGCGACGAATGGCCATCAATTAAGAAAAATAGAGAGCTGTTCGTCTTAGCTCTTGTTGTCTATTGCTTCCTTGGGGCGCTGTCGACATCTACCTACGTAAGTCGGTCTCCTCACCTATTTACTCAGTGATTTCTTGCACTTTGAAGCCCTTTGTGATCACTTTTGTACGAGTCGTAATAGTAAACTCCGAATTTCTAAGGCGCCGCTCGAAAACTAAGCTTAGGGCACCAGCTTATTCACGAGCGCTGAGCTTATTCGCGAGCGCTGGGTCAAGTTGCAATTCAATCAATTGCTGATGTGCACCTCAATTAGTCCGACCGAAGTGGCATAAAACGTCTGGCCAAATGTTTCTGATAATAATTACTGATTTCCAGTATCTACTGGGCAGCACTTAGAATTTAACTGTCCAGCGTTTAAAGGACATCTCCTGGCTGCCAGGACCAAAGCTGTCAAACATTTCCTTTCTTGTCCCTAATTTTGTATTCGAAGGCGTTTCGCTGTTGTAGCTATTGTTTAACGACATCTAGTGGCCGCCAGGATCGTCGACCTTACCTCACAACACTAGCAGCTAGTATGGACTTCAAAACTATTTCATTGCAGTTTTCAGTGTTTAGCGACATCTTAGGTAAGTAACTAAGTAAGTATATTCTTTAATGAACGCTAGCAAACGCACAGCGCTTTACATACAATGTTACACAGAAGGAAAGAAATAAAACAGTTAAATAAAAATAAAGAAAAATAAAGAAATAATAATAGCCATCCTTCTTTATCCAGGCTTGGGACTGGCACCACTCTAAAACGGCAGTGACAGAGTTCACAGCTGTTTCTGGACTCCGAGTGCAGCTGTAGGAAGATTCATTGAAAGAGGTACATGTTCCGTTTGTTTTTTGTAGGGCGGAAACTACGTTCTGAACCTGTTGGATACACACGGGGCTCCGATCTCCATTCTTTTTATCTGTTTCCTCGAAGCAATCGCAGTCAACTGGTTCTACGGTAAGAAAACCCATCAGCTCCCTTACATTAGCTCCTCCGAGAGGTCCGTAGAAAGGCGCCATAAATCTGTGTTTGTGTGTGTCTCACTGTATAAATGGTACCAAAACTGGATTTATATTCGCAGAGGAATTCAGGTTTTAATGGATAGAGGTCATTTTTCACTTATTGAGTTTTGCTTGTGTTTTATTGTACTGGTTCTGAATAATGCTGGAGAATCAAACTTTCATTGTAATTGAGTAAATGAAGTTTGTTTACTTTGGAATAATGGTCATCTTTGCGAGGATCGGTCGCTTTCCAATGAACTCAAGTCTTTCGACAGTATACCATCATGTCAGAAGTGCTTAACGCAGCTGCTACAGATAGGCCTTTATGGGTTTTGCTGATTCAATGACAGTAACTCTTAACTACATGAAATGTCTAGTTTTTAGGATTGCTTGCGTTTGTCTTACATGTTTATACAGGTTATTTACTTGCTTACCCAATTCTTGCAGAAAGACATTCTCCATCTTTTATCTCTACTGTATTAAAGTAAAAA
Organism: Allolobophora icterica; assembly: GCA_963556255.1. NCBI lineage: Eukaryota > Metazoa > Annelida > Clitellata > Crassiclitellata > Lumbricidae > Allolobophora > Allolobophora icterica. Next base: position 54,762,966 of record OY744602.1, on the reverse strand, counting down.
AGTCAAATTCGCCAGCTTTTCTCTATACCGATGCTTACTTCTTGTACTGACTGGCACCAGGTTCACAATGCATGTGACAGATACACCGGCTGACGCTGGAACAAGCCATATTGCGGCTAACATGGCGATTAATCAGACACCAACATCAGACACTACGAACACACTTTCCAATCGCTCCGGCAGCCGCACGAGGACCTTTGACTTCTCCCAGTAGAATTTATATTACATCTGTATCTTGTCTCTCTTTCTTCATTATCTATTTTATATATTTTATCCCGGATCTTACATTCGCAGCTTTACGTGCAGGCTATCTTGTGGGTCACTGTTCAGTAAACATATCATTGCGCGTGTCTTGTAGCTGACTGTTGTACTTGTTTAAGAAGAGATAACATCCCTGACACATAAAACAAACGCTAAGATCATTCAAGTGACAGGAAAGAGTTCCGTCTTTGGCGCTACACAATTCTTACAATTGCAATACGCGAATGATGTTTGTTGGTGCGGCAGGAGTAAATCGTTTTGCAAGTGACATTGAAGAGATGATCGGCTACAGACCAGGACCATTCTGGCTGCTCTGCTGGTCCGTCATCAGTCCAGCCTTCCTGCTGGTCAGTGTCTCTCTGTCTGTCTGTCTGTCTGTCTGTCTGTCCGTATGTCTGTTGTCTCTATCTCGGTTTGTTGTCTCTGCCTCGGTCTGTCTGGCTGCTGTTTTGGGCGATAATCACTCCCACTGGTCAATGTCTGTGTGTCTGTGTGTCTGTCTCCCAATCCATCCTTCCACCCATTCGCCCTCTCAAACCCATCCGTTCATCCATTCCATCCATCTATCAATCAATCCGTTCATGTCATCCCATCTTCCACTTATCTTATCGAATCCTGTCTTATCTTAAATAACCTTATCGTATATTAAATGTACTTATCCTTAAAGTAAATATGTTCTATCTGGCTTTTTCTTGCCTTGCCTTGACTCTCCCTGCATCTCTGTACATCTCCTAGCCTCCTCTTGCATCTCCTTGCCTCTCCTTACCTCTCCTTGCCTCCTCTTGCATCTCCTTGCCTCTCCTTGCCTCTCCTTGCCTCCTCTTGCATCTCATTGCCTCTCCTTGCCTCTCCTTGCCTCCTCTTGCATCTCATTGCATCTTCTTGCCTCTCCTTGCCTCTCCTTGCCTCTCCTTGCATCTCCTAGCCTCTCCTTACATCTCCTAGCCTCTCTTTGCATCTCCTTGCCTCCCATTGCATCTCCCTACCTCTCCTTGCCTCTCCTTGCCTCTCCTTGCATCTCCCTGCCTCTCCTTGCCTCTCCTTGCCTCCTGTTGCATAGCATTGCATCTTCTTGCCTCTCCTTGCCTCTCCTTGCCTCTCTTAGCTTCTCCTTGCCTCTCCTTGCCTCCTCTTGCATCTAATTGCATCTTCTTGCCTCTCCTTGCCTCTCCTAGCCTCTCCCTGCCTCTCCTTGCCTCCCCTTGCATCTCCTAGCCTCTCCTTGCATCTCCTGCCTCTCCTTGCCTCTCTTTGCCTCTCTTAGCTTCTCCTTGCCTCTCCTTGCCTCCTCCTGCCTGAGCCGACGACTGTCTGGTTTGCTTCGCTGTAGGTCTTGTTTATTCTGTCGATCATCAACTACAAGAACTTGATGCTGAACAATTACGTCTACCCAGATTGGGCAGTTGGCGTCGGTTGGGTGATCACGTGCAGTTCCATTGTCTGCATCCCCATCTACATGGTCTACCGACTGCTGACATCAAAAGGATCCCTCGCCAACGTAAGACCCTACTTACTCACTTACTCTACAACCTGTTTCATTCATCTTTTCCATAGGTGGCAGTCTGTCTGACTGACTCTGTCTATCGGTCTATCTGTCTGTCTGTCTGTCTGTCTCACTGTCTGTCTGTCTATCTATCCGTCTGTCTGTCTATCTATCTATCTATCTATCTATCTATCTATCTATCTATCTATCTATCTATCTATCTATCTATCTATCTATCTATCTATCTATCTATCTATCTATCTACCTGTCTGTCTGTCTGTCTGTCTGTCTGTCTGTCTGTCTCTCTGTCGAATGATTAAATTGTAATACTTTGTGAACTAAGAGGCAGATTTTGAATTTAAAGTTAGAACAACATGTAGCCCTACTTCCTGTCAAACAGGAAGTTTTGATTGTAACATGTCTACTAAGTTCAAAGTTATCGACAAAGTTATCCTCCTACTTTGCAGTCTTGCCATATTCCTTTCAGTAGCCATAATTTCTTCTGAAGAGTATTTTATAGAAGTGTTTCATAAATTATTGAGCGCCGGAACTTCCGGTTTGTCTTTTTTTTAGCGCATTCGGTCAATGGTCGAACCAGAGGAGTTGCCGATCCACCGTCGTGGAACAATGGTTCCGGTCCTACTTTAGTCGCCAGGTGGCGGTCCAATCACCAAAATGGGGACACCGTCCGGTGCTGCGCTTTAGCACGGTCTGCCCGCCAATCAGAACTAAACTTAACGTCCGCCATTTTGTTTCCTTTGTTTCGCGTCTGCCGCAAAAAATCGAGCAGTTTCAAAGGCTCAGAGTTTTCACACGATGTAGAGACTTTCTTTGGCCGTAAGCATCACCAAAGGTCTTAGAGTAACCTAAACTAGGATATCACACTCGCTATATTCGCTCTTTAACTGGCGTTTGTATACTGGTCAAAAATGCAAGACAGCCGAGTCATCACACCTAGACGAAGGCTGATATGTATGTAACTAGGTCAGAGTCATACGGCACAGACACACTCACTTGACCCGTTAAAAATACGACCTCGCCTATTGGGACTATGCAACTTCATCGATTTCTGCACAATCGTGAAATTTGAATTTTATAAGGGCATTAGTAAAATTGATGGTTATATCCTAGTGTGCTCTAAGCTCTTTGGTATTTAGTAAATTGAGTGTTTTTGTACCGGCTGTACAGTCCGTAGCTATGTCTACCTGAGTTGGTGTTCAATGTCTATTTCCGTCGCTCTTCGATACTTTCCGACTATGTTCGTTATGTGCGAAAGATTCGTCGTTTTCAAGTGTATGAGTGACTACTTTGACATAGCTTGTAATATTATGTAACTGTTTGAAATAACCTGCATTCCGATGGATAATATCTGCTAAGAGCTGAAACTGTAGTGTCGACAAATGCATATATATGCATGAATTCAACATCCGTGTGCGAACTTAGCTAATCTAATCTAATCTAATCTAATCTATTGTAATCTAATCTAATCTAATCTAATCTAATATAATCTGATCAGACATTATAGCTTCGTCTTGATGACACACAATAGGAGCCTACATCAATCGACGGTCGCTTCAATTTAAACCATAATTATCATCTATTCTTCTCTACTTTAATTTGAAACAAATGGAAATTATTAATATTAATCAAGCGAGTTCTATATAGGTTGAACGTCGTAGTAATGACTTTCAACAACTTTAATTATTAAAATAACGTTACTGTTGTTATCATCATCGTCAGGAGCATGGCCATCACTTATCACCATCATCACCTTCATCAGCTTCTTCATCTTTATCGTCATCATCTTCATCATCGTCTTCATCGTCATTATTGTCATCATCATTACTACAATGGGATTACACTAGTATGCCATCCAGCGAATGCCACTGTACTAAAACTATTGTCAGTTGTCGTTTGCATTCGCCAGATGGCAAAGGCGTTCTAAGCACTTCTGAGCTTTGACCACTGTTTTATTTCTAGCGTCGACGAAGATCTGTTAGTCTGGTAGAACGTAGTATGAAAGATATTGTAACTCTGATATAAAATATATGTTGTATAGAATAATGGGTATGTGAAAATGTCCACTGCGACCGGTTACCGTACAACAACAGACTCACAGTTACACCAATTGCGATCATTTAAACGCGGATCATGAAATCACTGCAGCAGTGTAGCTGTGTAACTTTGTAAATTTCCGTTTCCTTATAGTTACATTTCGTACAGTCTCTGCCTCCGTTTGTTTCCATCTTACGTTGAAACATGTTGGATGCATTGCAATATACAGGCATCTTGTGCAAGCCTCTGATACGGTATAATTCTGTATGCAATGCAACACGTCATCTTGTGTTACCTGGTTGTTCCTGCGTCCAAGTCTTCCTCATTGCAACACATAACTGTTGCGCTGTGCTTGGTCCATCCTTCGAGAATAAGTAGGTTGCTTACCCTACCCTGTCATAACCTACCCTATTCTTCCGTAACGTGTCCTGTTCTGACCTACGCGACCGTAACATCTACCTTAATCCACCCTAAGCAATCCTTAATCTATCCTAACCATCATGTTGTACCTGCTCTTACCCTACTTCGCAGTGATATTTTCGTTAACGAAAACTAAAATTAGAAGCAAAACTAAATGATTTCGTTAACGAAAACTAGAATTAAAAGAAGGAATTATTTTAGCAGCAAAAACGAAATTAGGAATTGAATTAAGAATTATTTGCCGAACTAAAATCATTTTACCTCTTGTGGCGCTTAAGCTGAGATGAAGGCGAGTAAACTTGCATGCGATCCAAACACATTGGAAAACTTTGGTGGAAATTTTTGGTATTCGTTGTCAAATAATTATTCCACTTGCATACCGTGCACCGACCTCAGCTTCCTATTGCCATTTTATTTCGGGTTTGATCGTTAAATTGTAAAATTATGAATTTATCGGAATTTTTTTTCATTTTGAAACGCTACAGGCAAATATACATGCCAAGTACTAAACGGGAAAAATGATGGAATTTGTGAAACAGCACTTGCTAGAAAAAGTACTAGCAGTAGCCGACTCAGCCTTCCACTCCCTAGAGGTAGCAGTAAACTGAGCGGGTGCGTTCTGACAGCTGTTTTATTGAATAAACGAATATACAATACAATACAATAACGTCCAAGAGTGTGTTAATTAAGATCTTGATAATTTTACTGTCATATTTCATTGTTTCAAGGTAACTTACTGCGGTTTGTCAGTGAGCTTGTCACTAAACTTAACACGAATAAAACAATATGATAGCTCAGCTGTAACGCTTGCATAGAGAAGAACACCAAACTTATCTCAAGAGAGAAGGAAAAACTGTTTGAAGTAAAACAAGGGATGAAACTTAAGTCCATCAATGTAGATATGCCAGCGTCGCTGAGGTCAAGAAAATCGGGAATTGTTTTCAACGTCGAATCATCACATGATGGGCGACCGACTCGAATGAATTCCACCAGTGAATGGACAGCGTTTTGGATATGGTTGTCCATACGCTACCGGGTTACGCCGCTACTGTTTGCATCATAGACTGTCTTCGAAGGACTTCTTACATTTTGGAACTGTAACAATTTCATCTTCTATAGTTAGGCCTAACTAAGTTATACAAACATCGATTAACTACATAACGGTTTTGAGGAAACATTTCTTTGAAGTTTACTTTTATGCGTAATAATATTACTTTCAAGCATGCCTAACAACTTTAAAGCTTTCAGTGGGGCGTATATATGTCGGTCTTATCTGTCGGGGCTTATCTGTCGGGGCTTATCTGTCGGGGCTTATCTGTCGGCCCGTCGTGGCTAATTATCAGTCGGGGCTTGTCTGTCGGGGCTCTTTCCCGGAACACATTATTTTGTTGAGGCGCATTATATCGTTGACGCTTTTGATGGTGCACCTCTGTTCTATCCTACGCTACCCTACCCTACCCTGCCTTACCCCACCCAGCATGCACAAAAATCACAAAGACAGGTTATGATTAGTATTGAATTGTGAGTTTTATATTGTCGTCACATAAAGTTTACGCTGAGGTTTCGATGACGGAAGAAAAATCGTCAAAAATTACGAAAATTACCAGACCTTCTCCTGGCTTTCCGAAATGCAACAATTAGCCTATATACAAAAACAAGAGAAATGATAGGTCTAATACTTTTGAGACATTCAAAACACCCTATGCAGCTGCTGTTCAGTTACATCGAGAAGGTTAATTTCTTTTGAGACATCAAAAGCACTATATAGATGTTCAGTTTCTCTTCTCTCGCTCTTTTTAACCGTCCTCGATACGAGGGTTGGTCGCATTGTAGACGATTCTTCTCCATCCTTTCCTGTCCTCGGCTACTCGCAGCAACCTCTCTGTTGATAATCCCAACCATTCGCCAATGTTGTCCATCCACCTCTTCTTTGGTCTTCCTCTTGTTCTTGTTCCCGGTACCGTTCCCTGCATAATTTCTTTCTCTATAGGCAATCTCCCTGTTTCCTCATTATGTGCCCAAAGTATGACATCTTTCTTCTTTTGATTGATTCCAATAGGTTCCTTTCCACCCCCGCCGTCTCCAGTACCCATTCATTTGTTTTCTTCTCTGTCCATGATATTCCAAGGATTTTTCGTATGCATTTCATTTCAAATGCCTTTATTCTATCCTCCTCCCTCTTTTTGATTTATTTATTTATTTATTTATTTATCAGACATTTATATAGCGCCCCTTCAAGATATCTACTCAGAGGCGCTCTTGTCCAACTCTCACAGCCATACATCATCACTGGCCATATAAGTGTCCTCATTAACTTTAACTTTGTGGGAATTTTTATGTTATGTTAGGTCTAATACTTTTGAGCATTCGATTGTGTGTCACATGAGCAATTATGCCTATCGATGGTTGAAATGGGATATCCAGCACACATTATCAACCTGATAGCAGAACTGTACAGAAAACAGACGGCAAAGGTAAAATTCGGCGATGTTCAGTTAGCCTACATTATTTCCGTAAAAAAATCTTTTATAATCCCAAAGTGAAAAATTCGCCCACAACTATAGGCCCTATTATGTTAATTTAGTTGCAAAATAAATTGTTTCTTTCCGCCAAGACTTGAACTGTAGGCCTCCGTCAATGAGGCACATACTACATATAGTCGAATATAGTATTCTAATGACTTATATAGCGCCGTAATATTGTTGCGTTATATAGTCGCTTCAACTGAGGCTGTAGGCCTAGTCACAATCGGAATCCTTAGGAGAAGCCAGATCAAAATTCCGTAAGTCAGATAAACTAGAAACCAGTCTGCGGTTGGTAAACAAGTTGAATGGATGAATCTGAAGTTTAGACGCACACGACATTAATGAACTGACAGAACTCACTGATCTGGACACAACATTCAACGCCGCTTCAGGGTATACCAGGTAATTTTATCCATTTACTCTATCAAGTGAGCATGTTATTTTTCCGACCAATTGTCACAGTTGCTGTCCTTTGTTATCAGACAATCGACGACTACGAGCGTTTCAACCACATTAATGTCTGATTATTCTAATGTTTGAAGAAGACCAATCTCTTACCCATCTCTTTTAAGTCTGTTATTTTTCAATAAAAATTGAAGAGTCATTCAGTTAAGACCCGAGCCGAGGGGGAACGACCTTCACCAGACTCAGGATAGGGCACCACCACAGCTTAAACGCGCAGCAGATACTGTGGGGTCGGTACAAGATCGGATTGCGATGAGTGCAGCGTCCAAGAAACCGTTTGTCCCTGCTCCTTAGACCACGTGGTTCCCAACCTTTTTCAGAGCATGTTACCCTTGCTAAAAGTCATTCTGTTAACGAAACCTAGCCTTGATTTCATTTATTTTTCTTCCAATTAGTTCTTTTATTTTAATGACAAGCAACGTTTCTCGTGTATTCAACCGCAATGTTGCGACTATTTGCACACTATTTTAACTTTTTTTTATATAGTGATACAGTAGGTCTATGCAGGGGCGTCTACACCATAGAAACCTTGGAGCAAATGCTCCATTCAAAAAATGGGGGGAGATCTGTCAGTGTGTTTGCAACCATTTTAAGGGGGAAGGAAGAGGAAGGGGAAGAAGAAGGGGGAAAGGTGAAGTTGCTCCAAAGACTTAGGGGGGATAGACGCCTCTGGGTCTATGTAAGTATAATCTGTATAATAAGTAGTTTTTCGCACTTGTTAGGTTTAGAAACACTGCCTGAGATTGTCTGCTCAAACAAAAGTCCTGACTGAAGTCGCGTGAGAGTGCACACAGAGGAACTAGACTTTCTGATCTTTGATCTTGTTTTGTCAACCCAGCTACATAATAGGCACCGTCTATAAATTGCAAAAGCCATTTTGAAAGAAAATGTAATCGTCTGGTTAATGGTTATGCCTGACAACCCGTTGGCCATAAACAAAAAGGAGGTTATTTACCTCTATTAACTTTCGCAGCCCTTGCGATATAAAACAAGGAAGCGAATTGCGACGAGTGGCATAAACGATGTTAGGCAATCTCCATATATCTTTATGGGGGAAGGGCAGATGGACGACAGGCAGAAAAAAATAGCAAAGAAAATCAAGAGGACCAAGATCGCTGCTTAGCACTAATTGCAATGTTTTCCCAGATGCGCTTTCATTCATTCATTCATTCATTCAGAAATTTAGTATAGCGCACCTTCAAGAAACCTACTCAGAAGCGCTCCCATACTTATCCCTGTGATATGTTACCAAGAGAGCAGAAGAAAGTAAAAACAGTTCTATTGGTTCGAGCATTGATAAACTACCTCCAGCACCCCATACGGGTCTTATGGTTTGGTTGCTGGTCAGCAGCAGACCTCTCTTGGAACCCCATAGCTTAGGTTACAACGTATACTCTGTTTATCCTACGTTTTCTATGCATCAGGCCACTTAATGCGGCGCATTTCAAGTATCCACAAAGCGCTGGACACACGATTGTCTAACTGATCTAGAAATGGGTGCGTTTTGAGACAGTTTAGAAAGTCTGCTGAGCAATGTAGCAAAACAGAAGTTCGTAAATGCAGTGGCCGACTTTCCATGAGGATAGGTCAAAACATGAGAAGGCACGATGACCTTGAGCTGATGTGCGAAAGAGCGGCACCACCCTATCTCCAACGATCGCCAATGAAGCTGATGCGAAACTGCAACAATGAATTTTTCTTACGTATTCTGAGGCAGTGCCAGCAAGTGAGCCACGTACCAACAGGATGATCTCGGCGACAGAAAACCAGTATAGCGTTTCTCGCATATATTCCGAAATATGCGAGTGTTTCTGCTTGTTCGATATATACGACTCCAGCTGGGGCACAGTTAAGGCGGACTGGAGCTGTCGCAACCGGAACTTCGACAGCCAATTGGAAGACATGAGTGGAAGATACACAGTTAGGTGTCACCTACGTAGGTACTGCGCCCCCAGAGCACTTGTGATTTACATCCTGCTTTCCGTGTATAAAATGTTTGGAAGCTGATCTCAGGCTAGCACGGTCCTAACACGGGGACCTTAAATGGCGTGGCACCCATTCAAACGGGCAGCGGTGGTGAAGGATCTCACCCGATCAATTCATTGAAAAATGAGCAGGGTCGAGGCCATAATATAATATACGGTCGCTGTAGAAAATCGCGTACATTTACATTTACATTTGCCCGAAAACAGAACCCTGTGAAACAACGAATGAAACTGATGTCCAAGTGGTGTCACCGGCATTATCCGGCCATCCTGTGGGGCAGAAAAGCCAGGCCAAACGTGGTCCAGCGATTCCTTTTAAGGTTGTGAGACGCCTGATCAAGATTTCATGATGGACCGTTGAAAAAACTTCGTTTACATCCTAAAAGCGAGCAGCGCGACACGTCCAAACTCACTAGCTCCACGGCCTCCACCTATGTCAGAGATTAGCAAGTACGTCGTCATAGACTATCCCAGGACTGTCTCTTAGGCATAAAGCTGCTTAAAAACAACATACTATACCTGATCAGCAACGAACTTCCACAGACAGCGTACAGTCACTGTCCTCATTTTATAGTTGAGGTGAGTTCCCAAAGTGGCGAAAATTGAGTATAAATCTTGAACCATACTTCTGCCCTGACGGATATTTGAACGCCCGATCAATTGGTTGACAGTCCACCACGCCAACCATTAGCGCCTATCGCGCAGCGCCAGTGTCTGACTTTAACCAGACATTAGCTTGACGGATGCAGAAGCCTGCGTTAATTTGAAGGATTAGGTCCGCCAAACGAAACCAGGATAATGAGAAAGCTGGATAATGAGAAAGACATTAATTTTGCGTCGCATCGGCGAAGACTCGAGGACACCTGCTATGGATTCGATTCCAAAGAAAAGGTTCCCATGCACCAGCTGTCACCGCTTCCTAGTCCGACCGCACACAGACCGGAAAACGAGGTAATTGTAATTGCAACGATAAATTTGTATAACGCCGCCGTGGAAAATGCCAATCAGAGACGTTGTCTGCATTGGCCTTAACGAATTTATATAACGTTAAGAACAGAACTTTAATCAGTTAGCAACCATTGCTCAGATGACTGGAAGAGTAACCAGGAGCACATAGTGAATTGAGGATGAAGAACGATGGTCAATATGGTCGGTCGCTGATTGCACACGCTTGTCTCACCGTCCTACACTCCCTCGCAGATGGAAGACGACGTGGCGCCTGGAAATCCCTCGACTCACGAAATACGCTCTGGACGTATATATGCATACCCAAGGTAGGTGAAGCATTCCGTGATTGAGAGTTCATGTCGTTGTAACTCTTGCTCCTCCGGGTCCAGTGCAATGCGGACAATGCAATGCAAAGCAGTGCAATGCAGAGCAATGTGATATCATGCATCGTGATGTAGTGTTACCCAAAGCAAACTGGTGTAAACTCGTGTAATTTAGAGCAATTATTGGGCTGATGTATTGTATTGTAGTGTAGTGTAACGTGAGGTGGTGTCGTAACACTGCAAGGAAGCTGATGTATGGTTGTATTGTTGGCCTTTTTAAAAATTATTTATAGAGAGCCAATACATAACAAACTATATATGGGCACTACACATGCATGATGTTGTTTCGACCCACGGACTTCCATGTTCAACACCTTGAGTCCAACACTCTTCTACTGTGTACTCTACTATCTATTGTGATGTAGTGAAACTACGAATTTCTATAGCGCTTATATAAGACCATAGAACTTCTTGAAAACGTTGCTCGCTAGTTTTATGATGTTCGTCTTATGGAAATATTACTCCAAATAACTGGAAAAGTCTTCACTGCCGGGCTCTCTCTCTCTCTCTTTCTCTCTCTCTCTGTCTGTCTCTGTCTGTCTCTGTCTCTCTGTCTCTCTCTGTATCTCTCTCTGTCTCTGTCTCTCTCACTCTCACACACACACACACACACACACACACACACACACACACACACACACACACACACACACACACACACACACATACACACACACACACACACAGGTGAATCTCAACAAACAGGCGAACAATGCCAGTGCTGCATTGAAAAGAGCAAAAGCCTCGGCACAAACGCACAGATCTAGATCCATTAGATCAGTCACCTAATTATCCGCTTCTCAGAACTGTGCGCGAACTCAACGAGATCTCGTATTTCGATTCCAGATGCGACCTCTTGTGCTCGTGCTGAAACTAATGTCTGATAAAAGCAGATACATTTTACACTCGAAGGTCATCAGTTCAAAGTTGGGCTAAAAACGATTCAGTTTCGTTTTCCCAGCCATCAATGATATTTTACTTCTAAAAATAATTCCTAATTCAGTTCTAATTCAGTTCTGAGCTCTTGAATTTTACTTCTAATTCTAATTTTACTTCACAAATAATTTTACTTCTAATTCCTATTTTAGTTCTCAAATAATTTTACTTCTTATTTTAGTTTTCCAAATAATTACTAATTTCCGTGCTGTAAAAGTATATGAACAACGCTTGCAGAGAGAAGCACACCAAACCTGTCTCGAGAAAGAAAAAACTGAAGTAAAACAAGGGGTGAGGCGTTAGTCTAGCAATGCTGGTAATTTGAATTTTGAGTCGTGTAGTTATCATTAATACGAAACGCAGAATTATCTAGTATCAGCGAAACCGGGTAGGCCCTACTGTGTGGACAACCATATCCAAAACGCTGTGCAGTCGCTGATGGAATTCATTCGAGTCAGTCGGCAAGATTTAATGCTCTTAGGCTATGCCAGCGTGTTACCATTCATCTATCCCCCTTCGAAGACTTATATTGCTTGTATTTCTCCTGAAAATAATTCCTAATTTCGTTCATAATTTTAGTTCGGCAAATAATTCCTAATTCAATTCCTAATTCAATTCCAAATTCAATTCCAAATTCAATTCCAAATTCCATCATTTTCCCCGTTTAGTACTTGGCATGTAGACCTGCCTGCACATGTAGTTTCGTCGAAATGATAAACCCAAAATTGGGCTATCTCGCTTCCTTCCGGTCAACATTCTCGATAAACTCGTAATTTTACAATTTAACGATCAAACCCGAAATAAAATGGCATATGAAACTGAGGTCGTTGGCACGCAATTAAGTGGGGACAAGTAGGCCCTAGTAGACAACGAAGACCACAGATAATAGAAATGGTATGCGCAGCGTCTTCATCTCAACGAAGTTCTCCAATGGATTTTGTTTGGAGCGCGTGCAATTTTACCGGTACTCGCCTTCGTCTCAACGGTTATAAGTTTTTATATTATGTTTCGTGCACCTCTTTCTGTATTAACCTGTTTGTCAGACACAGTGCGTTTGCAGGTGGTTTATTAAAGAACATACTTACTTACTCACTCACTTTAAGCGCCACAAGAAGTAAAATGATTTTACTTCTGAAAATAATTCCTAATTTCGTTCATAATTTTATTTCGGCAAATAATTCCTAATTCAATTCCTAATTTCGTTCTTTCTGCTGAAATAATTCCTACTTTTACTTCTGGTTTTCGTTAACGAAATCATTTAGTTTTACTTCTAATTTTAGTTTTCGTTAACGAAAATATCACTGCCAGCCATAAATAAAAATATTATGTTTTTCCTTTAAAAAAACTTAATATGCTTATGTACTTAACAAAAGAGCTTTCCTGACCTTTTTTCTGCATAATTTCTTATGACAGTATCAAAATGAATTGTTCTGGCAATGTTCGACTCAATCCTCAGTCTGACCAAATTCACTCGAGACGTTGCAGACCTTAAAGAACCGTTAATCAGCTTGGTGTAGACTTTGCTGACTATTCTCTCTGCAGAGGTTTCTGCTGCTGCTGCTAGAATAATAACCAGGTCACCAATGCAACTAATGCTTAGCATGACACAGCGCTACTCATCTTTAATAATAATTATATAAATGATATAATTCATATATATATATATAGTACAGAGGCATCGTCACAGTCTCTTCTGGCAAATCATTTGTGTCATTTATTTATGCCAAGTTGTCACTGGATGCGTTGTCATCATGCAGCCTGCCTTCCCTCTTGCGACTACACGTAACTTAAGAACGCCCATGCACGAGAGAGTTTAACTCTGTTGTTAAGGTTAGATGCAACGAGCTAAACTTCATTCCCCATGCATTTCCAGTCGTTTCAAAGTTATGTCAAATCTTCGAGGATTGTTCCAATGTTTCGACATCCATGTGGCATCTTTGGTTTGAATGGACTCGTTACAGTTTTCTATGCTAGCTAATACTTTGTGTCAAATAGCGGACTTTAATACACATAGACAAAAGAAACAACACAGGATAAAGCTTCGCGAACCTCATTTCTTGTTGTTGTTGTCTTGTGCTGTCGGCTCTAGGAGCCCTAGCGATCGCCATGACACACAGTCTCCTTTGCCGTCTTGCTACTTCCCCAGTAGCCCTTGAGTCGCGCTCCGGCCTGAGAGTCCCACCATCAGCGACCATCGGCGTGGTTTGGTGTGTCTCATGACGATTTTTCTTGTTATGGCTGTCAAATTAAGCTCTATAGATGGTGTTCCGATGCTAATTTAATGCTAGGCAGGTGAGTTGAAGAATCGTAATCGTAAACGACAAATTTCTAAAGCGCAAATCTAAAGTTAAGCGTAGGGCACCAGCTTGTCCACAAGCTTTACGCTTAAATACGATCTGACCATCTTGTTTCAGACATACGATGAAAGAACAAAGTGGGTCCAAAGTGACAGGCTGATACCCACATAATTAGAAGAACGGCCTGAAGTTCTGAACAGAACCCATAATTATAGTGTTATATTTTAATGGGCCCAAGAAACTGGAAGTCCTGCATTGGCCCTAAGGGCCCAGGAGCAATGAACCGGCTGCACCACTCTCATCTATAGGCCCTTTCTCGATATATTATATTTACTAGTTTAAAAATTCAGCAAAAACGTAATATGAAGTTATCAGACGTGTTTGTTGAACTCCGAAATTACTCCCCACGTAACTCTCTACACGTACGTAGCCTATACGAAGAAGAAGCGACACACCAATCCACTGATGGCTCATGCATCACGATTACGGCGCCATCGAAATTTCAATATTAGATTAGATGAGATTGGAGAAGGGAATCTTGCAGAACAGTGTGGTGCCACATATTGTGGACATGGCTATGCACTCAGCCGAGTTTGGTTAGCAAGAGAAACAGAGGGAGAGGGAGTAAATCAACTTCAGATGTCAGCAAAGTAAAGACTTTGATTCTTTAAGAGAGAGAGAGAGAGAGAGAGAGAGAGAGAGAGAGAGAGAGAGAGAGAGAGAGAGAGAGAGAGAGAGAGAGAGAGAGAGAGAGAGAGAGAGAGAGAGAGAGAGAGAGAGAGAGAGAGAGAGAGAGAGAGAGAGATCAAAATATAAATCTCTTAAAATGTCTTAAGAGATTGATATAATAATTCGCCCGTTTAAGCTAACCCAGGAACTTCCAAAGCGCCACTACATTGAGTTGATGTTATATAAGAACATCGAGCCTGGGTGATTCGGTCAAAGTACACCGTTTCTTAACAGGGATACAACTCAAAACGTCAATTAAGTAACAACGTGTAATAAACCGAGATAAACCAAAGTTTACGAATCGTGTTTTTCAGTGTGAGTCTAAATTAATTGTGTTCATAATTCAAATACTGTGTACTCCATATTACAATTTAACTTGATGTAAGACCTACATTCTAACATGGAATACGCAGTTTAACTACAAGTAGGATAGCGACACTGAAGTTGTCACTTAGATTCGGGCCTACCATACCCGTTGCGATTGCCTTTTTCTATATAAGTCGCTTGATGTCACATCCCAAAATATGACATCATCGGAATATGACGTAAGTTTTCTTTGTTCTTTCATCAGCTTCGGGAACAATCAATTCATTCCTGTCATAGGCTGCAAAAGGAGAAGAAGACGACAAAGAATACGACAAAAATGATGAAAAAGACAACGAAAGACGACGAAGATGGCTAAGAAGATGAGAAACAACAGTTCCCGAACTGGGCGGCAGAAGATCATCGAAGGCGAATGAAATTTATCGTAATGTATGACAGAAATTAATCACGGTCATTTTAACGACCGAAAGTAAGCGGTCAATAAGTGTATGGTAAAACTTGAAATAAATTAAAAGGAAAAGTAATTTGATGCAAGTAAGAAGTGAGTATGAAAGTGAATAAGAAAAGAAGTATTACTTAAACTAAGAAAATTTTAGGGCATGCCTTCTCTTTTATTGAATCTGTTGTTCAAGATTTTCGTTTGATGGACAACAGCCAGACGCAGACATACAGTTAGACCATAGACGCATACATGTATAAGCGCAGCATAGACGCCTGCGCTTATACAGGCGTCCATGATTAAACGGAGTCTTTTCCGTTGTCTGCCTGTCTGTCTCTAATCTTCTGTTCCCACATCTAAAGAGCGCAACATGCATTATGACGTCATGTTCATAGACTTAATATGTCCATTAATGTAGATTATGTCTATGATTTCTTTAAATGAGTCTAATATGACGTCATATATACTTTGGACCATAGACGTCTTATGTAAGCTTACATGAAGTGCATTATGACGTCATTAGGTAATATTTGGAAAATTTCTTAAGTGGAACTTTAATGTTAAGCGTTGTACATTGACCCTTAAGCCTATATTGTATTGAGCGATTGTTGGAAGGTCAGGAAGGGAAGGAGACTTTAGATGAACATAACGAGAAGTGAGGAGACCGCGGATTTGATAGATCATCTAGAATTCTGTATCTCTCTTTCTGTCTGTGTCTGTCTGTGCCTGTCTCTCTGTTTGACTGCTTGTACCAATGTACCTGTCTGTCAGTTTGTGTCTGTTTATCTATCTCTGTCTGTCTCTGTCTGTCTGTCGGTGTGTCTGCCTGCTGTCTGTATCTATGTGTGCCTGTGTGCATGCGTGTCTGTGTGTGTTTGACTGTGTTTTTCCGTATGTCTGTGTCTGTGTGTCGGTGTATTCCTGTCTGTTTTTGTATGCCTGTTTGTGTCTGTCTTTGTGTGTCTCTCTGTGTCTGTTTGTGTCTGTTTGTGTCTCTCTGTACCTGCTTGTCTGTTTCTGCATGCTCTGTCTGTCTGTCGATGTGTTTCTGTCTATTTTTGTCTGCCTGTCTGTGTCTGTCTCTATCTGTCTGTGTCTGTCTGTGTATGTCTCTGTCTGCATCTGTCTGTGTATGTCTGCGTCTGTATCTGTCTGTGTATGTCTGTGTCTGTCTTTCTGTTTGTTACTATCTGTGTCTGTCTATGTCTGTCATTCTGTTTGTGTCTGTTTGTGTCTGTCTGTGTCTGTCTGTTTGTCTGTCTCGATCTCTTTCTCCTTCTGTTCACCATCTTTTACAGTGGCAAAACTGAGAACTACACTTAAAACTCATCTGTTTCAGCTTACTTACTCTCCGTTGCTTCACTTCTGGTTTCTCTGGCTTACCTGATTTCGACCTGGTTTCTCCAATGGACGCCGGTGACTTTAACTGATCAGTGGCCATCTAGCGGTGCCTTTTGCATTATATAACAGCGCTATATCAAGTAATTAGACTACAGTTTAGTCTCTTTCCATGCTGTTTTTAGCGTAGAAATTTATGGATTTCTTTCAAGCATGGTAGATATTCAGTGTTTAATCTAGTCCCCCTCTTCTGGGAGGGGAAACAAGGTTTCTGGGGGGAGCAAAGAATTGACACAAGATTTTTTCCAGCCATCTTGAAAAATTTGTGACTTTTCCTAATTTCATCTTCAAAAAAAGTAATTTCATCTTCAAAAAAAGTTGATGACTTTTTTTAGTCCTTCGTCCAATTTGTAACTTTTTCTACAGCAATTACATCCTACTAATTGTTAATATGACATCCTACTAAAAGTTGCTGACCTTTTTAGGAATTAATCTCTCTGGGAGGGGGAACCATGTATCCACATGTATCGTGGGGGGGATTTTACTCCCCTAAAGGTCTCTACATTGTAATATTGCTGGCCTCTGGGGGGAAACATAAATCCTGGGAGGGGACATTCCCCCCAAAGACGTCTAGATTAAACACTGGTAGATTTTGATATGACTTTTCTCCAGTGTGGGTTGTTTTAACATAATATATTATATATATTATATTTGCGCGATAGGCTATGACTATAGGGTATAGTCTGCTACACCATTAACCGAGAAGTCGTGGGTTCAGAGTCCTGTCACGGCAGAGAGATGTTTCAAAACATATCATCGTAATGGTAATCTCGACATTTTAAACGCTACGTAATAGCCAAGCGCATGGCAATACGGGCGTTTTCACGAGCGCAGCGTCGTATCTGAGGGTTTGTCCAGAGATACCAAATCACCTAATTAGCACCTTTTCTTCGGATATCCCTGCTGAGGTACCATGTTCACTTCTATTCTTCTCGAAGCTGAAGGCGCCTATAGCGTTGATGAAAATGGACCGAATTTCTTTCTCGACTAAGTTTAGAAGCATAACAAGGGTTTATTGAAAAACGGAAATGAACGGCAACGATTCAATTCATTCATTCATTCATTCGATCATCCATTCGATAATTCATCTGTTCATTCATCAATCCATCCATCGCTTAGCTTAAATTAGCGTCTTGTAATATGACATCCTACTAATTTGTTGTATAGATAACCAGTGGAGTTCCTATCATCTGAAATAGGATGTATGCCCAAACCCAAGATCTTTCCACTCACTCGGTTAGTCGGTTAGTGGAGAAACCTTGGCCCAAACCTATGTGTACAGCAGATCAGCCGAGTAGCAACATGTTAACAGATCTAGGGTAATTAATCATTAATGAAGGACAGATGCTCTAAGTCTGCTTGAATGGTATTGCCATAGTCAAGCCAGGTGCAATGAATGTGTGTATCAGGGCCGTCGCGGCTGGAGCGCAAGCGAACAGCGTATTGTTCAAATTTGCCCCAAGCGTTAAAAGCACCCCTTTCGTCTTACGCTCTTCACATGCTCTGATAAGGTCAATTCCTGGTCCAGTGCCACACCGAAGGTCAGATCACGCACAGCAATGGAGAAAGAAGAGCCATCAGAGAAACAATGTTGCACGTTGGGCAAATCGATTTTTGAAATCGGCCATGGTTACCTAGCCAGATGAATTAGGCTTTTCATGGCTCATTGGAGGCGGTTGGACGACATCCAAGCACCAAATATATCCGAAGTCGAGGCATTTTCTCCGCTAAAGAGATAGCCTGTGTACAGCTAGGTCATGGACACATGTCATGGCTGAATGTCGTCAGCATACTGATGAGCCGCAACCCCATAGAAGAAAGGACTACGTTTAAATCTGATCCATCAGTGGCCATGCCATTAGCTCACAGGTGGGCATAGACGGCCCGCTGGCCCGCCAACAGTTTTTATCCTGCCCACAAAATTCTTCAGAAAATTAAAAAAAATTAAACAATTCAGATCGCGAAAATTCTCGTTTTACGCACGTGGCGCTGCTTTCTTACTTACTATTCCGGTCTCGTCTTTCATAATAAATCTATGTATTAACCCCGCGAAAGTATAATTTAATTTTAATGAGAAAAACTTTTTCGTGTTAGTCGTTATTAGAATTTTTCTTAAATTTACCCGGCCCTCCGAATTTGTTTGGCTTTTAATGTGGCCCAGTGTGCAAAAGTTTGCCCACCTCTGCATTAGCAGATTAGCTCATACGCTTAGGAGATTGCAAACAGCGGCCTGTTTTCCAAGAAACGGAAAACATTCTTTCACAACAGCAGCAAAAAGGGCAAAAGCGCATATATATCACAACGTAGCCTAGGCTATACTGTATGAAATAGTATGAAAGTAATCAGTAGTGAAGTACTTTAAAGTGACTCAAAAACGGTAATTATATAGCGTCGCATCTCTCGATAATCAAGATAATAATAAATAATAATAATTATAATAATAATAATAATTAATAATAACAATAATTTATCTTCGTGTTTATTCACAATCTCACTGACAAACCGCAGTAAGTAAGTAAGATGGCAAACTAAAACAAATCAAATGACGTCATTACAGTGTGATTCTCGTTAACGTTAACGATAACGAAAATGTTCGTTAACGAACCAAAAATGATTTCGTTAACGATAACTATAACTGTAACTAAAAAATATCATTAACTATAACTATAACGAAAATAACGCTAACGAAAATTCACCGCTATTTTCGTTAATGAAATAAAAAAAGTGCAATATCGATAAATATGACGAATTTCATCAAACGCGATATTTTATTCGTTTTAAACTATCCTGTTTATTGTCCCGAGATAAAATGAGAAAATGTGCTGCATATTCTCCTTCCGAATATTCTGGTTTCTTTTCGAAAATCTAATATTTCGAGTTTCTTTTTGATGGAAAAATAATTTTTTCTTTAGATTATGAATTTAAGAGTGAGAAACTTGTTTTAATTTTAATTTTCTATGTTAAAAGGAATATTATAAAAAAATTAACTTGTTCAAATTAGAAATGTTCATAATAAAAATCAAATTGAATACACATTTAAAAGAAATCGAGCTTGTATTTTTTAATGGGAAAAATCCATTGAATATCTGTGACAGACAGTATTACACAAGTACTGTGGCCATTAAGTATCAAATTAAAATCTGAATAACAACGTTTTGTTTTTTGGCAATTTCAGTTTTTTGCATGTTAGAGTCATAGAAATATTCTGAGGGTGGGGTTATTTTCTTTGACTTAATTTTGTTAGGGGTCCTTGAATGTTTGACAGTGGATGACAAAGGGAGGAGATCAAAAACTGCCTAAAATTTTCCGACATAATTAATCAATGACCCCGTATATGAACCAAGAGGAGTGCCATTGGGGTCACTTGTAATTATGTACTAACTAAAATTAACTAAAATTAAAGTCCAGTAGCTATAACTATAACAATAACTAAAAATAATACTAACTATAACTGTAAGTCTGTAACTATAACTTAAATGAAAAACATTTAACTACTAGTGTATTTGCCCGTCATAATTATGACGGCAGTGTATATCGTTGGCTAAAATGCTCGTTGGCTAAAATACTTTGTATGACGTCACAAACAAATCGAACAGAAACTGTTTGTGACGTCATAATATAGGCCTATATGTATCGTTAGTTATCCCCGTCGTCAAGACCGCCGTCGTCAAGACCACCGGTTTATGTTTCACAATAGAACAGAACCCGTTTGTGACGCAGCGTCCCCCGACAGACGGACACTATATGGATATTATATAAGAGATAACTGTAACTATAACTAAAATAAAATCTGTAAGGAGAATCACACTGCGTCATTAGTTTCTTTTCGAGCGACACCTAACGATATGTCTCGCTTCCTAACTTGCTTCCTGTTAAAAACAGGATGCTTCCTGTTCCGGCCGAAACCGGAAGTTACTTCCGTTCGATGCCGGTGCTTGTGCGCTCTGGATGGTGCCGCTGCTAGCATTGTTTGTGGAAACGTAGTTCTAGGAATCCCTCCGCCGCCCGCGCTTGTTTGGAAAGTAGTCCTCACGTGTTGCGCTGCTTAATAACGGACGAATTTCGTCTCGGGTGACTGGCTGGAGCTAAAAGAAAGCATTTCGGTTGACCAATCACATCTAATGCTATCACATCAGACCCTCCTAAAATATCACGTGGAAGGAAGCACTCATAACAATATCTGGGTAAAGCACTGTATGTCTGTGTAAAGCACTGTATGTCTGGGTAAAAGCAGGCACTAATGACATCGCTCATAAATGTCAGTATTGTCATCGTCCACGTCCTCTTTAACCTTTTCGACAGCATCTTCAACCTCATCGTCGTCATAATCGCTATCGCTTATTTAGTAGTCAACACCGTTGTCGTCGCGGTCATCATCGTCATCGTCGTTGTCATCGTCAGCGTCATTACATTCATCGGCGCGAATATAGGCCTATAAATGCAGACAAATACACCGATATACATGCACTAGTGTATTTGCCCGTCATATTATGACGTCATATTATAGGCCTATATGTATTGTTGGTTATCGCCGTCGTCAAGACAAACGGTTCATGTTTCACAATAGAACAGAACCCGTTTGTGACGTAGCGTCCCCCGACAGACGGACACTATATGGATATTATATGTATAGATAAATACATAGGCCTATATACAGTTTTAACAACGTCGTCAGCTAAAGTCTGGTTAACTCCTATCCTATCGTATAAATATGGGTATTTAAATATTATACACACGCACATACCAATATACTTCCAGTCATAGGCGTATGCCTACATTGAGGCAAGACCTCTTGCTTTCTTAGATTTAAAAAATTTTCAGTGGGTAATACCCCCGCACCCCTGCTACAACTGGATGTCTCCCGAAGTTGCCTCCTCTTGAATTTAAGTCTGGCTACGTCACTGCTTCCAGTCTATCACGTATCATGAATATCTGTATGCGTTTACCTATTTTTACCAGATATCGCTTTTATGCGACCTCTTCGTAAACAGATTCCGGTGTGAGGCTTAAGTCTAACAGACGTTCATTTGTTGTGCGCTATTATAACAGTTTGTTAGCCTCTAGAGGAGCTTAGAACTTCGAATCAAACACAAACACGAAATAATATAATATTAATATAATATTTATTCTTTAATTAAGCGCCTGCAAACGCTCTGCGCTGTACATGTACATGTTATGCGATAAATCTTAACTACTAACAGAACAATACACGCGTCGCAAATTGCAGCCCACAAAGCATGTCCGCCTATGGGACTCGATCTCTGTACCTCTCGCACTCTACGCCAGATGTTATCCAATGCGCTATCAGTACTTTAATAGCGACTCAACGTCCCTAGCATGTCACCGGATGTGACAAATTGCCCTGTGCGGACGTCACCCCGCGGGATTTGAAGCCCCACTTGGCCGGCGATAATTCGCGGGCGGTAAACAGTGAGTGGTTGTTGTTTTTCTGTTTGCTTCCAAGTACAATAGCTATAATTGTAACAGTGTGGTGGTACTGCGACCTCTTCTAAGTAGATTATTAAATATGAAATTGATTGGAGAACATAGTCTTTTGCGATCTTCGTCCTGTAGCGTCGATTTGTTTCAAACATTGGGACACGTCATTCTTTTAAGATCGGACTTTCACTGTGTCCATGTTTACGTTAATCTAGTCCGTCTCCTGGATTTCGTGTGGATGAGACGATGTTTGGTCGAATGCCATCGAAGCCTGACCGCCATCTTGGGCCGTGGGCAGGCTATAATCAGCGGTTATAATCAGCGTAAATTCCGAGTGTATACGGTTGATTATGGAATCTAATCATGGGCGTAACTTTGGTCTAAAAAGTGGGGGTACCAATTTCTTTCATGCACGAAGTAAGGCGGAGAAGCCTCAACAATAAAATATTGATTGGTATTGTTTAAAAAGTGGGGTACGGTACCCCAGTCCAAAAAGTGGAAAGGGGTACGGTACCCAGTTAAAAAATCGGGGTACGGGTACCCCTCGTACCCCGTACAAATTACGCCTATGAATCTAAGGACACAGTTTCCTCACCTTCAGCCGGGTAACTTTCTTTTCGGCGGAGGGGGAGCGAATCGGTTCTTTGGAGTGACCTCGACCGTTAAGGCACCCGTGGTGGTGCTTCGATCTATCGACCGACTGGCCGGCAGGCAGGCGGTGAGTGGCTGGTCTACCTCACGCGATAGTTCGAGGGAGAGCTGGATGTGCATCATTTTCCACTAATGAGGGATTTCTGGACGGAGATGTAACAGGTGATGCTAACGTTACCGCCCATCGTCGCTACACTACATACTATCGACGCAGCTTGGTCCAGGACTCCAGGGACTCTGAATACGTTGCCGTCTGTCGACAGCGGATGGCACTGGGGTGTTGGTTGAGCTCCGTGTGTGTGTGTGTGTGTGTGTGTGTGTGTGTGTGTGTGTGTGTGTGTGTGTGTGTGTGTGTGTGTGTGTGTGTGTGTGTGTGTGTGTGTGTGTGTGTGTGTGTGTGTGTGTGTGTGTGTGTGTGTGTGTGTGTGTGTGTGTGTGTGTGTGTGTGTGTGTGTGTGTGTGTGTGTGTGTGTGTGTGTGTGGTTATGTGTGTGTGTGTGGTTATGTGTGTGTGTGTGTAGTTGTGTGTGTGCGCGTAGGTGTGTGCGTGTGTGTGTGTACTGTGTGTGGTTGTGTGTGTGTGTACTGTGTGTGGTTGTGTGTGTGCGCGTAGGTGTGTGTGTGTGTGTGTGTACTGTGTGTGTACTGTGTGTGTGCGTGTGTGAGTGAGTGAGTGGGCGCGCCGTTAAAGACCCTTCTGGTATACAGTGCATTATTTAGTTTGCTGATGAGATTTCTCATTTTAGTGATATTTAACATCATGTCGACTGACGCAAAGCAACGGTTTTGTCAGCTGGATACACACACACACACACACACACACACACACACACACACACACACACACACACACACACACACACACACACACACACACACACACACACACACACACACACACACACACACACACACACACACACACACACACACACACACACACACACACACACACACACGCACACGCACACGCACACGCACACGCACACGCACACGCACACGCACACGCACACGCACACACACACTGCCAACGGTAGGCCTAACTGTTCGTGCATAGTGGATTAATATGTGCCGGACGAGTTACTCGTCAGAACCACATTGCAATCGTAAACGTGCTTCATTAAGTATATCAACTGTTTATATTTTATATATTTTGAAATAAGGTGAAATAAAGTGATTCTGTTTTCAAATGTTGTGTTTTTAATTTGAATTAGTCGACGTGAACAAATCATCGAGCTTCAAATCCAATCTCTTGCCAATGAATGCAAAGGCACATTGGGCAAACCCAGGCATCTAACTCACCCACATCCAGATCGCTTGGCCCTCTGTTGCGAAAACCTAATGCTGCCATGATTTCGTCCTGACGCCTAGTTTCTTGTTGCAACCATTTTACCAAGAAACCGCTTATATTTATAATTTACACCCAAGGCGATAATACCTTGTGTCATGGAGACATTTTCTGCTTGTGAAACCAAATTATTCTAATGGCCATCCTTTAGGAAGAAAAAGGTCTTTGTCCTCAAGTAAGCTCAGCTCATCGACACCGACTGTCTTCCTTCCCACAGACGATTGCTCGCTTTTCAAAGAAACTCTGATTTACGAATCATTCAAGTCGAGTTGCCCTCTCTCTACCACTCTACCTGTATGTCTATTTTCCTCTGTGTCTGTCTACATGTCTCTCTGTCTGTCTCTGTCTGTCTCTGTCTCTGTCTCTCTTTTTGTCTCTGTCTGTCTCTCTCGTTTCTATCTGTCTGTCTGTCTGTCTGTCTCGCTCTGTCTGTCTGTCTGTCTGTCTGTCTGTCTGTCTCTCTCTCTCTCTCTCTGTTTCTTTGTTTTATAAGTTTGGCTCGCTACTAATCTCCGTCTGCACGACTTTATGTAAATCTGCCTCGATGTATATAAGTATGTATGTATGTATGTATGTATGTATGTATGTATGTATGTATGTATGTATGTATGTATGTATACATGTATGTATGTATGTATGTGTGTATGTATTTACATGTATGTATGTATGTATGTATGTATGTATGTATGTATGTATGTATGTATGTATGTATGTATGTATGTATGTATGTATGTATGTATGTATGTATGTATGTATGTATGTATGTATGTATGTATGCATGTATGTATGTATGTATGTATCTGTCTATTTTAGAGCGCCCTTAGGAACCTCTCAAGGGCGCTTAGCACAGCAATCTAACAGATCTGAAGTCTTAAGATGTTTTTGAGCTGTCTGTTGTTCGTCAGTTTTAGGATAAACTGTTCCAGGAGGATGGTCTAATGTCTGTTTGTCTTTCCATACTTCTTTCTTTGTCTCCCTGCCGTTGGTTCATCCATCTGGTTCTTCGTCGGTCTCGACAAATCGTGTACTTAACCGTTTCCTGAAAATCCGGAAACGCCGTGACCTTCCTTGGCTCAGGCCGATGTTGCAGTGTTAAAACAAGCAATCACGTCTCGTTTGCAGATCACCTCCACTTGTGGAAGGACTTACCGCCGTGGCGTCGTTAATAACAATCGCTGGAGACGTTGCGTGGAAAATGCAACGGTGAGGGAGTAGCGCTAATAAAACCATTAACGTAAGAAGAAGTTGGAGAAGAAGGAGGAGGAGGTTAGTAGAAGAAGAACAAGAATAAGAACAAGAAAATAGGTCGGCACCCAACGGTGTGACTACTTCTACAGTCAGGA
Source organism: Allolobophora icterica (assembly GCA_963556255.1). Taxonomy (NCBI): domain Eukaryota; kingdom Metazoa; phylum Annelida; class Clitellata; order Crassiclitellata; family Lumbricidae; genus Allolobophora; species Allolobophora icterica. Next base: position 54,737,537 of record OY744602.1, on the reverse strand, counting down.
AACGATAAAAACACTTTATCTTAGCACTGAAATGTAAGGCATGAGTAAAAATAGCCACAAAAGCAACCAGTTAGCATATAGCATAACAAGCTGCACAACTAGAAATCTATAGACCTTGATGCTTTTTCATCAAACTGCTGATAGAGTGATACTACAAAAAGTTTGCCCCATGATTTTTTTAGCGCAAGAGCGCTACGGAAGAACACCAAGACCAAAAAGATTTGAATTTAAACTCGATTATACTGACAGTTTAGAAGCAGTAGGAAAGAACTACACGGTTAGGAAAAAGTAGTCTGAAAACAATTACACTGTGCTTAAAGAAAGTAGCAGAACCTGGGAGAAAGAGTAAACTTCTTGAGCTGGTTTACAGCACAGAGAAATGTAACTCCTTCATCCTGCTAATGTAGGGACTAGGATTGGGAAGCCGACTGGTTAGCTATTCTAATAACTGTTATAGATGTCCGAATACAATACACCAAAAGCAACTCGAAGACAACGAATGTTGTTAATCAACCATAAATGAAAAACCTTTTGACTATTTCGTTTAGAATCCATCACAATAAGTAGTCCCAAATAACAACAACGCGTGAATCGACAGAACCAGAGGGTCGTTAAACACTTGCCACTAGGGCTGTACCGAATAGGTGATTATCACTATTCGGCTGAATACGAATAATTGGACTAACAATTCGGCCGAATACGAATACGAATAGTGTACAAAATAGGTCTACCGACAACATTCAAAAATACGTTAACGTTCACTCACTGTACACAAAGAATGAGACTACCGACACTGCGATCCAGGCAGTAGGCAACGCCTGGCTGCAACCACAGCGTATACTATATTAATCAGAGAGTTACTTCAGTCTACTCGCTACAGCAGCTGCATATGCAAAAACATATGTCACGTGACCATTATTCGTATTCGGTCCGACCGCTACTATTCGGCCGAATACCGAATAACTATTTGGCCCACTATTCGGCATCGAAGCGAATACGAAGCGAATGTTCGGTACAGGGGGACGCGGTGGTGTAGTGGTGTAAGTCGGTGCCTTGTAACCGGAGGGTTGCAGGTTCGAATCCACCTCAAGCCACTGCGTAGCGACCCAAGTGCTTCTGAATCGCTGCTTTGATCTTATCGACTGTCTACGAATATACGGCACTCTAATCTCTAGAATTTATTTACAGCCCTACTTGCCACCACTGCAAAGTTAGAAGAAGGCTTTAGACACTTTATGACGTAATGTACCCCCGTAATAACAGAAGTAGCAGAAGAGAGACGTCGTGTTCATATATAGATAACTCAAAGGAAATAACTGTCGAGTATGTGATGTTTATAGTCAAATGCAAACTGGTGTCTTCTATTTCTAGGTAGGCCTATAATTTATTCATGGAGAGTGTATAAAGAAGTAGAATGGATGGGAATGGTGTTCTTTCGCGAGCCTCGCGAGGTCATCAAAAAATTGGGGAGCGCACTGGCAAACAAGTCCTTTGAATTTGAAGTCGTCTGTCTTATTTATAGTAATATTTCCGTTCATGTGTAATGTAGCCAAGATTTAAGTTTTTATATACCAGCATCAGTATACCAGAATCGTAGGGTGTATCTCTAATATTAAAGCTCCCATATGAGCCACCATTGGATCTTTTTGCATATAAAATTCTGAGCAGCACAGAGACAGCGCGAAGTATTTGAATTCGTGAGAACTCGTAAGACGAGTCTTACGTATCGCAGTGTACTTTGTGTACTGTAGAAGCAGACGATGTGATCGTAACAGTCGTAATCGTAAGTTTACGATTGCAATCACGATTACCTAAATTTTGATGGCACGAGTGGGAACCGCTCCGGGAACTAGCTTCCATTAGGTGGAGTCTCCTGAAGTGGTTGGACATTTTACAGAAAAGTTCGAGAAACTCTCGATTAATTTCGAACAGATTTGTGTAATCGATAACTAGATCTGTTGAACGAGAAAATCAATTTATCAGTTTTTCGACAATTATAGTCAACGTGGCTATTTCATGAATGCATTAGTGGAGTCTACAATGAATGTGCATTGTCTGCGAGCCACAGTACTATATGACCTTAGCAGACATTACTTTTGAGAATGTGCATAATTTGTTCTTTTATTTTAAACGCGATCTCTTTTCAAAAAGATGTCTTAAAACATCATAAACTGCTTTTGAAGAAGTTCGACCTCCAGCGACTTAGTCACGCTGGTGTCTGTTCTTAGCAGTGTATCCCAAATATATAGAGATGAGTCTGGGTGTTTGTGCCTCTGACGTTACACTATAAACGCCAAGCCTTTAAGCTCTCTCCTTGTTTGGCTGACTCTCACTCCCAATTCTTTCATTTTCAACTTCTGGTGTCTAATTTTTTTAAATCTCAACCGGAGCTTGAATGCAATTTTAACTGGCAATTCGCAATCCAAGTACTATATCACTCGGAATTGCGGTTACTTAATTGATGCTATTTCATTGATGTTGCTGTGTATAGCATACCGTCTATAAGTATGATTGTCTCCTAAGCCGGCGCTTCAGTAACAGTATCGGTAGTTCCTCTGGAACTCAGTGGCGTCACTAGGGGAGTGAGGGGTGCGGACCGCACCGGGTGACACCTTCAGAGGGGTGACACTAAAATGACAAAATGCCTGTCTAAACAAATATTTTGCAGAGTTTCAGCGGAAATTTATGATTTTAAAATTAACAATAAGAGATAACAACAAAAACACTTTCGTGAGCCCAGTTTACATGTTCATTCATTCATTCATTCATTCATTCATTCTAAGGATTTGATATAGCGCCTCTTCAAGATACCTGATACCTATTCAGAGGCGCTCCCATCTCAGCCACAGCTGACATGTACTGTATCATACATGTACTGTATCACAATCAGTATCAATTTACCTAAACCTGAAACTCTATTCCAATTTTTTTAACCTTCTAATCGGGGTGACACCATGATTTACCGCACTGGGTGACACCAACCCTAGTGACGCCACTGCTGGAACTGTAGGTCCTGGGACTGTAGGTCGAGAATATCAGACAGCCGAATCCACAGAAGAGAATCTTCGTTCGCTCAATTTCGGTGTCAGTAACGGCAGTCAAATAACGAATGCGACGAAAGAAAACTAACAGGTGAAAGAAAGAGTGACGCAACCAAATCAACAGGTAAAAGCTGTATTTGTTCAGCTGCTAACGCAATAGACTATATATAGCGATGGATATCGTCCTGCATTAATCTGCCAGATATATTTCTGTGTGCAAATGGACATTGATAGACACGTGCTGTGGCAGGTAAGCAGTGATACGAAAACGACTGAAGAAATAATATTGTTGATGTTCGAGGAAACAGCGCTAAACAGAAAATTATCACAAGCAGAACCGTAGGTCCACATTCACTCGAGATCCACTTTATTCAAGGCGACATTCGTTTAGTCGTCAGACAACTTGAGAAGTGAGGCTGTAGAAGGCGATTAAATTGTGTAGGTATTGTCCAGGTACAACCAGACATGGTCTTGTCAGTTGACCATGAACGGTGCATAGCCGATCAGCTAAGCTTCATAAGAAATGATTTAAACTGGATGTGGAAAAGTATGTTTGGCAACATATGCCAGCCAGCTGATTAAATCACGACGCACCAGCTACAGTGGGTTTGGCTCTGTGGCCTCATACATAAAGAAACTAGCGACTGAGTCACAAAATGGGATAATGGGCTATATATAGACAGGCACTTAGTCCTCCTCCAACTTATGCCAATAACAAGGTGATGTTACTAAATTACTGCACACGGTCGTGTAAGTACACTCGCCACAGTGATAACGTCATCACGACATATAAAACTGACAGAATAGACGTCGCTATTATGACTCGAATAACCCAATGACTGTTGGTGATACCCAGTAAATTGAAGGTTTGAAGGACCGATTACATGTTCATGTTACTGCCGATCCTGTTAACGAAACACAGACTACATAATATTCGACTCGAACCAATCCAATGACAAAGGGCCAAGGGGCTATTTCTGAGTGGATGCAATAGGTTGAAAACGCATTTGGACTTGACCCCATAGTGCATGCGAAAAGTGCACCCCAACGGGTGGGAAGTTGATCTGAGCCAGTGCGATGTAAGTTTCCTCTTCTTAGTGGTAACCGCAACGTCTGACCCTGCCAACGACAAACAACAAAGATAATCATCCATTAACCCAACTCAGAGGCGCTAGCAGCGTGACGCATTGGACGCACGTGCGTCCACCCACCAAATCAAATCCACACAAGGAATAGGCTTCGCATCGATATTTTTGAAAGCAATGGAATCACCTAAATAACATGAAAAGCAGAACATTCTTAAATTATTTTTAATCAGGAGCGGAAATAAATGCTCACAGAAAACAGTAGGCCTATTTGTTAAACGGCAATAGGCCTACGGCAGATACTTCCACTGGAGTAAACTTGTCCAAAATATTGGGGGGGGGTATTTGGTTATTAATTCTACACATGTTGCATTGGGTGTACAGTCCATCTCAATTAATGGGGGGGCACGTGACCCGGCTCCCCCCCGCCGATGAGTCTACGCCTATGGATACTTCTACTCGAAACCAGGAAACCTCTTAATCTCATCCATGACTGATTACCCAGAAGCAATTGGTCGATAAAGTCGTCAGACGAAACGATTTTCCTAGCGCAGAATTGATGAATACCCGACGAGAAACGTATTATGTTCTTGTTATCTGTGAACCGTCGCTACCTCTATTTCGCGCCATTTTATGCGAGCAGACGAACTCGGCGCGCAGTATTCTATTACGGTCGTATACCCGTGTTTTTCAGGTAGATATGACCGTCTTTTGAAGACGGATTTATGACGCGGCTGGAAATACGAGTCGCAACCCTAGTCATCTGCAATTACTTAGTTCGATGGACCGCGCTAGCCATCGTCACTGCGCCTATAGTCAGCGAATATGGAACGCCGCGATAGGCATCGTAAATCTTGCAACTATGGAACGCTAAGTGGGGCATCGATGCCCTCCCGCTTGGCCACGCCACAAATGATATATTAGAATCGCTGATCATATTAGAAATAACGAAATTATATGGTAGACCAGAGTTTCCCAAACTGTGGGTTGCGACCCAAAGTGGGTCGCGACCCAAAGTGGGTCGCGACCCACTTTGTGTCGCAACCCACAGTTTGGGAAATTTGGCAGTTTGGGAACTGCCAAATTTTTTGGAAAAACTTTTTTTTGTAGCAACAACATTTGGCTATGATTGGGCTATAACTAGCTGGATCGCAATAAAGTGTAAACTGTTTTTACCTAAGCTTCCTTTAAATGCTTTAAATTTCTAAGCGTTGTGCGAAAATCCGCATATTTCGATACCAATTTACGAAGGAATATTTTAGTACACAATGCTTAATTTATACAGTGGGTGTCGAAACTGCCTAGATATTCGCAAGTCGGTCGCGACCCAGAAAAGTTTGGGAACTGCTGTGGTACAGTGGTAGACCGTAGACGAATAGTTCTATTCAGCCAGTCAGAAGTCTATAAGAAGTCAGAAGTCTATAAAAAAAGAGGTGTTTTGTAAATACGGAACGCAAAGTCCTGTGACGGAAATAGGTTTCCGTGTGTGGCGAACTGTCGGGTGTTTCGTTGGCCGAAATAGGCCTTGAAGAACTATGAATGTACGCCTAGGCATTGGCGAACTTTTGTGTGTTCTACGGGACAATTGCCCGTTGTGGCGAACGTTACAATTTCGCCACGCCGTTTCCGGCGTACTTGTATACTATTTTTGCCTATGTTTAGATAGATAACTCTTAGATTTGTTCGCCTTTAGGGTTCGCCTGTTGGTGGCGAACTTTGCTTGTTCGCTTGGCTTGGTCTATGTTCGCCAATAGGTAGTTGTTCGCCAAGTACACTATATAAGGACATTGTATAGAGCATGCGCTCTCTCTCTCGTCGTCGTCTGTTCGATTCTGTTCTTCGTGTGTTCGCTCGTGGATTTCGTTTGGATAGTTATCGTAGCTCTTCGTGATTTTATAAGTTATCAAGCGCTAGTTTGATATATTATTTGAGGTACAGTGTCGAATAAAGAAGAATTTGGTCGTTGTGAAATAAAAGAGTTTAACTTTACAGCGAAATACGGTCTTTTCTTATTTAAAATCTTCAGCCAAAAAGCTGAAGTCGAACTCGACGGATATCAGCGACGGTCGTGAGGCATCCTGGGTCGCGACACGAACCGTCGGCTGCCTTATCGGAAATACCTTACAGAAGTCCGGTCACCTGGGAGTAGTAGTTACGCGACAAATTGGTACCAGAAGTACGGGTTTAGGATTCTGTTCGGAAAAAGACTGTTCGCCGGAAATTCACTGGATTCGACGACTGGTGAGTGACTTTTCAAGATTCCTTCTCTCGAGCGAAAATGACGGACGAAGAGCGGACGATAATTTACTCGTTGTTGGACGTGGGAGAACCAACGCCCTTGCAGCCAAGTACGTCGACCCCTGCGGCGAACAAGACGTCGAGGAGGGCCACCTTTGACCCGGACCAACTGCTGGAAAGCATTGACTTTGATGAGCCGGGATCGACGAAGCCGAAACCGTCGCGCATGAAAAGGGTGCTGCCGAGTACGCCAAAACCGTTGGAGAACGCCGGTATGGTTCTGGGCTATCGAAAAGCACCGATGAAGCCGGGCAAGTTCGACGGGACGGGGTCGTTGGACTCCTTCCTTACGCAATTTGAAGTCTGCGCACGCCACAATGCATGGACTCCGGAGGACAAGGTCGATTTCTTGCGTTGCGCTTTGGATAAGGCGGCGACCCAGCTGCTATGGGACTTCGGTTCGCAACCTGATGTCACATATGAAGAACTTGTGGTGCGTCTACGACAACGATACGGCACAGAGGGACAAGCGGAAACCTTCAGAGCGCAGTTGTACTATCGTCGTCAACGCCAGGACGAGACGCTGAGTACCCTTCTCCACGATATACGAAGATTGGTGGTGCTGGCCTACCCAGTGCCATCGAACGAGACTACGGAGATAGTTGCGAAAGACGCTTTCCTGGAGGCCTTACGAGATCGAGAGCTGTCGCTGAAAGTTCGGGAACGCGAGCCGAAGACGCTAGACGAGGCATATCGCACAGCTCTACGACTGGAAGCCTACCAAAGAACGTCTGAGTCGGTGGATCGGCGGACACCGCCCAATCGTGTGCGCGGGACCGCCGAGGCCGACGCTGCAAGTCAACTCCAATCTCAATTGGACCGGTTCCTGGCAACGCAGAGGGAAGAGCAGAAGAGATGGCAAAGGGAGATCGAAGCACGCATCGACCGACAATTCGAGAGCTGGACGAGCAACGCGCCGAGGCTCCAAGAAGCGAACCTCGATGCCAACCATGGAGCCACCAACTCATCGTCGAACCGGCCTACCTATGGCCGGACAGCGGTCTGCTTCGGGTGTGGTCGTCCTGGCCACATCGTTCGGGACTGCCGTCAGGGACGACGACGGTTCGCCAATCGCACTCCTAACGCCACCACCGCCGGACCGGAGGAGCAAGTCGCAGTCGAGGACACCGCAGTGAACCACACCACGCGCTCTCGGACATCCAACAGAGCCAGCAACAACGCAATCTACATTCGGGGATCCATCGAAGGAAGGACCCAGCTGTGCCTGATCGACACTGGTTCGGAGGTGAGCCTTGTGCCTTTGTCAGCTGTTGAAGGGTTAGAACTTAAACCTTGTACTCGCTGCTTGATGGCTGCTAACGGGACGGAAATTAATGTCCTAGGGGAGGTCACGGTACCACTTAAGATGTGGCGTGGGTTTGCTCTAACTACAACATTTTTAGTTTCTGACCAGATAGTTGAGGCAATGCTGGGCATGGACTTTCTTCGACAACACCGCTGTCGCTTGGGTTTTGGGACTGGTGCACTCTTTGTTGGGCGGAAGAGGATTCCCCTAGTAAAAGGTAATGGATCTGCATGGTGCAGACGGGTGATAGTCGCAGAAGAAGTAATTGTCCCACCGAAGTGCCAGCAAGATATCAGCGCAAAAACCCTATATTTGGATTTGAACCAAACGGCACAGGCTTGGATGACTGAAGCCAGAGAGCTTCAGCCGGGAGTCCATGTTGCCCGGGTACTTGTAGGGGAAGGTGCTGGCACACCGCAAATCCGTGTGATTAACTTGACGGAGGAAGTAGTCAAGTTAGAAAAAGATGAGCCATTAGGGGGATTGCACCCAGTACAAGTACAATCTCGTGAGCATAGGATGGAAGATAAGGTAAGTAAGGAGGCCACAGGTGTCAAAGATGTTTTGATGAGTGACATCCCAGAGGAAGTGCCGGCAGATGCGAGGGAACGTTTGAGTAAGTTGTTGGATGAATACCATGATGTGTTTTCGCAGAATGAACGAGACATTGGAAGGACGTCAGCTGCTATGCATCGTATAGACACAGGGAATGCTGCTCCTGTGCGGCAACCGCTGAGGCGGCAACCTTTTGCGTATAGAGAGGTGATTGATAACCAACTGCAGCAGATGCTGGCAGATGGGATCATAGAGCCTGCAGCTAGCGAGTGGGCAGCCAATGTTGTCTTAGCAAGAAAGAAAGATGGATCGATGAGATTTTGCATCGATTATAGAGGTCTAAATGAGAAGACGAAGAAGGATTCATATCCTCTGCCTCGTTGTGATGAGTGTTTGGATGCGCTGTCAGGGGCTAGCTGGTACAGTACGCTGGACCTCCGAAGCGGATATCATCAGGTTGGTTTGTATCCGAAGGATTCGGATAAATCTGCTTTCGTCACTCGGAGAGGAACATTTAGGTGGACTGTGATGCCCTATGGATTGTGTAACGCTCCGGCGACGTTTCAAAGACTTATGGACCTTGTCCTTTCTGGATTGAATTTTGAAACGTGCTTGGTGTATCTAGATGATGTTATCATCTTTGGAAAAGACATTGATCAGCATCTAGAGAGGTTGGAGCAAATACTGCAAAGGCTGAGGGAGGCGAATTTAAAGTTGAAGCCGAGTAAGTGCCGGCTATTGCGTAGAACGGTTGGTTTCCTGGGACATATAGTGTCGCCAGATGGAGTGGCAGTGGATCCGTCAAAAATCTCTGAGGTTACTGAGTGGCCGGTTCCTAGTAAATTAAGAGAGGTTCGCGCATTTTTAGGCCTCTGCTCCTATTACAGGAAATTTGTTAGGGATTTTTCATCACTGGCTGCTCCTTTGTTCGCCTTAACTAAGAAGGGTCATGTGTTTACTTGGACTGAGGAATGCCAGGAGGCATTCGACCACCTTAAGGCGTTGTTGACGACGGCGCCGGTCTTGACGCTGCCTAAGGAAGGAATGGCTTATGTGTTAGACTGCGATGCGTCTGACATCGGAATTGGGGCTGTGCTTTCACAGAATATTGATGGAGAGGAGAGAGTGATTGCATATGGCAGCCGGCTTCTTTCGGCAGCTGAACAGCGGTACTGTGTTACCAGGCGAGAGTTATTGGCTGTTGTCTACTTCACTAAATACTATAGACAGTATCTGCTAGGCCGACATTTTGTGTTGAGGACAGACCATGCTGCACTTAGATGGTTACAAAGGACGCCAGAGCCTATAGGACAGCAAGGTAGGTGGCTGGAGAGATTGGCTGAATTTGATTTCGACATCCTGCACCGGCCGGGGCATCGTCATGGAAATGCTGACGCCCTTTCAAGAAAGCCTGTGCATTAAAGACGGAGTCATGTACAGGAAGCGCCTAGATGGAGTCGAGCAGTTGCTATTGCCGAAATCTCTACGTGAAGAGTTTCTCAGGCTAGCGCATACGGGATTAACCGGCGGGCACCTAGGGATCCGTAGGACTAGGATGCAAATTAGGAGAAGGGCATACTGGGTTGGATGGTCGCAAGAGGTGCAGCGGTTTTGTCGACGCTGTCCGCAGTGTTGTCAATATCGGAGAGGTAAGCCTCCGCAGCAAGGCCCTTTACAGCCTTTGCCCACCGGGGAACCTTGGGAGCGGTTGTCCATAGACATAACCGGACCACACCCACCCAGTCGTAAGGGGCACCAGTACATCCTTACAATCATGGATAACTTTACAAAATTTGTAGAAGCAGTGCCACTTTATAACCAAGAGGCTACCTCAGTTGCCAAAGCCCTGGTAGAGACAGTAATTGTCCGGTATGGGGCACCCCTACAAATTCTCACGGATCAGGGTACAAATTTTGAAAGCCACCTTTTTAAGGAGCTTTGTCGCTTACTAGGTATAGACAAGGTGAGGACAAGCAGTTATCACCCGAGTTGTAACGGGCTCATAGAGCGTTTTCATCGCACGATGAACGCTATGATAGGTAAGGTTGTTAGCAGCCATCAGCGGGACTGGAACGAGTTTCTACCCTATGTGTTGGGCGCCTACCGGGCCTCCGTTCATGAGGTGACCGGGTACTCACCCAACTACCTACTCTTCGGACGCGAAACGCGTGTTCCCATCGACTTGGTATACGGAAGGCCCGCTTCAGTCTGGTCTGCTGAAACCACCTACGTTAACTATGTGGAGGACATGGCAAGAAGAATGGAGACAGCCTACCGAGAAGTTCGGGAATCGCTAAAAAAGGCTGCGGAACGCCGGAAGCACGATTATGACCTTCGAGTTCGTCCGGTCGCTTTCAAACCAGGAGATAAAGTGTGGTGGTTTTCACCTCGCAGGTTTCAAGGGCGGAGTCCGAAGTGGACAAAAATGTACTCGGGTCCTTTCCACATCCTGCGGCAATGTGGGCCGGTGAATTATTTGGTCCAACGTTCGAAGAATACGCAGCCGTTCGTAACTCATATAGACAAACTGAAGGCTTATGATGTATCTTCAACGGAGGATGACCTGGGGGTCTCGGAACCGACTCCGGAACCGCCGCCGGACGAGCCCTGTGAGCCGTCGAGACCACGACGGGTGATAAGAAAACCCACCCGATTTCAGTAGCTGCAACCATGGGCGGTTGGTGTGTCGGTGAGATAAATTCTTACCGAGGCGTAGTCGGGGTGCTCCCTGCCGATTACGGCGGCTATCTTGCTGGGCGATGCCCGGCGAACTTACCTGTGAAGCTGGATCGCTAGTACACACTGAAAGACTACGAAATGTTCGCCAGCAGCTTGGCGAACAATTGTGAGCGTCGGGCTGTTTCACCATGGTAGGACTGAAAGATTGTTCGCCGGCGCTCTGGCGAAAAATACAGGCTGAGCTTGGCTGCGTCTGCGTAGTGGTTGTAACCGATGTTCGCCAGCTGGTGGAGATCAACACAATCAGTCATTCAAAGCGTCACTCGCTTGAAGATCGTTGAAGAGGAAGGACGAAAGATGCCACGTACAGCTCCTGTCCTGTGTGATGAATGTGGAGTCATGTTGTCGTCTTTGGATGCTATGAGGAAGCATAAACGCCGTGTGCACCCGATACTAGTGCGCATGGTGAGTGAGGTCACATCCTCGGCCAACCCTAGTGCTTCGTTGGGGTCGCCCTTGGGGGTGACGTGCGGTGACGACAAAGACAGCGTTTCGTTTAGCTCTTACTTGGACTTCCTGAACGAACCGGACGATGCCACGCCAGTACCAGCTACGGTTCCTATTTTATCAGGGGACGTGGTCACAGCAGACGTGTCGGTCTTCAAAGGAACCCGAAATTTGGACGAAGAGCTGCAGGCCGATTGGACCTCGTTGCCTGCGCTGGACCTTGAAGTTTCCGCTTCGGCTTTCCCCCTTCAGTATCAGGAGGCACAGGACTGTCCGTCTGAAGCGGTCGTAGGAGTGGAATGCATGGCGGATGAATGGGCCACCCAATGGCCATGGGATCGATTCCTGTTGGAGACACAGAAGCTTTGGCCAACTTGTCCGGAGTCGCTGATTCGTAACTCGTACCTGGCAAGGCAATCCTCGTCGGAACTTCTGCCGCCTGTTGATTGGTCGCCGATGCCGTTTGAAGAGGTCGACTGTGGCTTTGATGGCCTTCTCCATGAATGGCAATCTTACTAAACTCATTACGCCTTTGCGTTTACTGTTGTTCTTGTATCAAAATGTTTCTCATGGTTCACCAGGGTGAATAATAATGTTTTAGTTAATTAAAAGAATGTTTAGTTGAAAAAAAAAAAAAAAAAAACCCTTACCCGAAGAGGGCTTCGGCTTTCTTCTTGGTGGGAGGAGAGTGTGACGGAAATAGGTTTCCGTGTGTGGCGAACTTTCGGGTGTTTCGTTGGCCGAAATAGGCCTTGAAGAACTATGAATGTACGCCTAGGCATTGGCGAACTTTTGTGTGTTCTACGGGACAATTGCCCGTTGTGGCGAACGTTACAATTTCGCCACGCCGTTTCCGGCGTACTTGTATACTATTTTTGCCTATGTTTAGATAGATAACTCTTAGATTTGTTCGCCTTTAGGGTTCGCCTGTTGGTGGCGAACTTTGCTTGTTCGCTTGGCTTGGTCTATGTTCGCCAATAGGTAGTTGTTCGCCAAGTACACTATATAAGGACATTGTATAGAGCATGCGCTCTCTCTCTCGTCGTCGTCTGTTCGATTCTGTTCTTCGTGTGTTCGCTCGTGGATTTCGTTTGGATAGTTATCGTAGCTCTTCGTGATTTTATAAGTTATCAAGCGCTAGTTTGATATATTATTTGAGGTACAGTGTCGAATAAAGAAGAATTTGGTCGTTGTGAAATAAAAGAGTTTAACTTTACAGCGAAATACGGTCTTTTCTTATTTAAAATCTTCAGCCAAAAAGCTGAAGTCGAACTCGACGGATATCAGCGACGGTCGTGAGGCATCCTGGGTCGCGACACGAACCGTCGGCTGCCTTATCGGAAATACCTTACAGAAGTCCGGTCACCTGGGAGTAGTAGTTACGCGACAGTCCCTTACCTGCGTTCTCTAGATAACTGGGTTGAGTGGGTTCTTTATGATGGGTAAAGGTGTTTGAAAAGTATTGATGCATGTATGTATGTATGTGTGCGTGTGGGGTGTGCAAGTATGTACATTGTATATATGTACCGGTATGTATATATATGTATGTACTTACTTATGCATGTACGTATTTTTTATGTTTGTACCTACGAATGTATATGCATGCATGTACGTACAAATGTATGTATGCATGTATATGTACCGGTATGTATATATATATTTATGTATGTACTTACTTATGCATGTACGTATTTGTATGTTGTCTCTATGTAAGTAAATTTGATGCCGATTGGCTCAACTGCATAAATACAGGGAAAAGAGGCTATTTTCTTTCACCATTGTCAGTCATATTGTAAATGTTACTGCTGCTTTATATATGTGACCCTAGTTAGCGGGACGAATATCCCTTAGGGGCCACCTTTTGTCACCAGTGACAACTCTGCTTATTTCTGTTTTACATTTACTGTACTCTATCATAATTGTCATTTGGTTGCAATAAAAATCTTTGATTGATTGATTGATTGATTGATTGATATGTACCGGAAAGTATGTGCGAATAATATGTATGCATACATGTGCAAGAGCTGTAAGAGGGTTCAGATTGGTCTTTCGTGTGGTCCGGCAGGGGAGACAACGAGTTCGAGTTGGAAGTAGTTCAGCGTATCGTCTATGTAGCTATGGACCGTTGACTCAAATTATTATTATTACTATAATTATTTTTATTATTATTATTTTTTTTTTATTATTATTATTATTATTACTATTATTATTATTACGAACATTTTTAACGCGCGCGAAGTCACACAGAAATGCGAATTGATGAAGACAGGTTTCATCCTCAGCCAGGGGCGTCTATCCCTCCCCCACCCCCACCCCCCACCCCCGAAGTCATTGGAGCAACTTCCCCTCCCATCTCTACTCTTCCCCCTTCCCCTACTTATATCCACAGAGCCGACTGACCGAACCTTATTGAGCATGTGTGGGATGCATGCATGCATGTGTGTATGCTTACGTACGTATATACGTATAGGCGTATACGATGTATGTATGTATGTATGTATGTGCGTATGTATGTATCTCAGCTATTGCTATAGCGCCTTATAATTGAAACGCGATGTGAGTACGAGTGCCTAAGACATCTAAACATATGCATGCCCGACATACATCAAAGAGCTCTGTGTTCTAGTCTCAATTCAACCTGGTCGGCGATCGTTGCGCTCTTTTAGCCGTGGAGATATGCAGATGCGGCGTTTCTGCATTGAACCATGGTCGTGCCTCCTCGTGTAATGGATCATCCTCGTAATTCAATAATTAGTTTTAACTAATTTATCACAAATAAATTTATAAGATTGTATTTTGGTGCCCAAAAGAATTCTCATTACTTAGGACTACAAACCAGTTGTCAGGTATGATTTTGGCGGCCTATTAAGCACTAAGGGGCACCATATACTATCTGTATTTTTCATATTTTATTTCATTAATTATTTATACATTTCATTAATTATTTATACATTTCAAAATTCCATAAAACTTGTCCTAGCTTGTCTGCCTAAATATATATATATATATATATATATATATATATATATAAATTCATGAAGTCTGCGACCCGCGCCTTACATGAATCCGCCATCGACTAGAACGTGAGTATAAAGACAAGTTGACAAATTAATTATAATAACTAATAATTTATGTATAGATGTATATATACTGTAGGTATGTAACTGAGCTCTTGTGTTTCGCTTTTAAGGATCGCTATAATGCGTTGCATGCAGATGCGCCTTGTAACATTAGAATAATAGAGGCAGTATACATAGGTTCAAAAGAAACGAATAATAGTAATAATAATAATATTCACTAATGTTGCGGAGGACGAGGCCTGATTTTTCAGACATTCAACAACAGCTCCTTGCATAATTTTTTAGACTTCTGAGGGATTACATATACCTCGGGAAAAAAAATAATAATAATAATAACAATAATAATAATTATTATAATTATAATGATGATAATAAGTCAGTTCCAGAAGGTTGGACCAACGCACGATGAGGCACAAAAATATGTTTGACCTTCCATTTTTTACTTTTGAAATAGAAATTATACGGCGCCAAATTTTTTATTTGTGCGACGCGCAAAAGGTAGGGGCCTACTAAATGCCGCAACTGTCTTAGTATCATCCTTTTCAACAGCTACCATTAGGTTAACACCTTAAGTGCCAGCGGCAGTGATACAATAGCAAACATAACACGGCTTCACTGAAGCAAACCTGACGGCGGCCATTGTCGAGTCATGATTATGAGCGACGCCACGACTCTGCTGTCCACAGCTGCACTGCATTGCATTATTATTAGCGTCATTATGGAACGCCACGGATGCCATCGTCAATAATGGAACGACAGACATGACGCTGTCAAATTTCAGCAATGCCAAAGCCGAGTCCTACTAAAGCTTCTCGATCGCTGTTCTTGTCAGAGGAATAACCGACATCTACGCGGATGAAGACAGACAACTGTGTTCGCATCAGAGGCCTTGTAACGGACTGGCAGGAGAAAAAGGGGGAACTGGCTGCGGATTCGGGAAATTCCATATGCGAGGAACTTTCTAGGAATTGGTGTATCGCCGTACTCTTGCATGGCGCAAATGGGAGATCAGTTGGATGCAGAGTGCAGCACTGAATGGAGCGAAGTACCTTTAGACTCTAAGTTTAGAGAATGTGCAATTAAGATTGATTTATGACAGACAGACGAAAACGAGAAAACATTTGGGGCGTCGGAATTTACAAACGTTGAACAAAACCGATTTGAAGAAAAAAGAACTCGTAAGAAACTCGATTTTGTTGATGGCGACATGTTTGTGTTCGAAGTGACGATTCCTATTTCATTGTATCCGAGAAAGTTGGCAGATGAAGTGCGTTTGCCATTGCACAAATGCTTTTGACTTTCAGGTCAACGTTTTGATTCATCTTATGAAACTGATGATTCGTTATCAAGCCGAAGGTCTTGTAATGCAATGCGTTACTGGATTGTGAACGTCGTGTTTTGCAAGACAAATTTACGCCTATAAAATATTATAGCACTCTAATCCAGCAGAAAAATATAACATTTCTCATGAAAACCAACAATCCCAAAAACCTAGAATTTCTATGTAAAAACCAACAACCCACGCAACATATCCCATGACATATAAAGCTTCTCAAACGAAGAATGCGATACGTGAAATCTCATCTTAAATTCCTCTCCGAAAATCACGATCCTGCTTCTAACATGTTTTCAAGGCTTATGGTCGACTATATCAATTGCAATATGTAATGCTGGTTGAAGAAATGTAAGCTATTTTTTTTTAAAACTACCAAAAATATACACACGAAAACTTTCTATGGCAATCGACACAATTCATAAGTAATTTCCTTGTTTATCAAACGTTTTAAATAAATAAATAAATCATTAATCTTGGGACTTTTTAAATCGCGAGGTGTCATCGCTGTTTTATAAAAATAATTAACAAGTATAAATGTGTTCCGTGTAATAAAAATAAAATTGTCTGCAACATAATACAGGCTTTAATTTAAAATGTAGGCTATAGGCCTAAGCGCAATATTCGTTTCATATGTCTTTGACGGCGTTCCATAGTCGTTATATCGATGAGTAATATATTATATCAGTTTCACGGCGCTCCACCAGTTCGTGTATACATGTACGAAATGGTCTAATGTTACTGCATCCACGTCTACCCCTATAGCATCAAGAGAAAGCTTCTTAAGCGAAAGTTCAAGGTCACGATGACGAAGAGTATATAAAACCTTTAGTTTTTCGTGCTTTTGAGTTGTTCTGCACGATGAGAAAAATTATGCAGCGCCTTGATAGCTTCGTCTGATGCGAATGCTAATGTACATCATTTAGTTTTTACGAGTTCTGCTACAGCTCTATGCACTGCACAGTATTGCTGTTTCATACTTGAAATATTTGTATAGCGCTGATTTTTTTCATCGCCCGCATCCGTAGGAAGGATCTTTTCAGCGCCGCGCAGTTTCGTGTTTGTATAGCGCCAAATTTCGCGGACGACTGAAAACATTTACATAGCGCCAACAGCCAATCTTCGATATGCAATCTTCGCATGACAGCTGCAGAACCCTGAAAATCTCTTTCGCTATTGTTACTTGTTTGGAACGGCAGAGTCATTTTTATAGCGCCTGCTGACGTTTTCTCATCTAACCACCATTTGCACTGTGTATTGAAAACACAAACACTGTGTCGTAAAACAGTCATGTAGCACTGGGTGTTGATTGCAGTGCATCAGCTGCGGATTGCAGACAGGATACGTTAGATACGCGATTTATATGGCGCCGAGACTTAATCCCTGCCGTCTTAGTCGTGCGCTCACGCTGCAATTGTCAAGCGAGAGATTTATATTCCTGCGGCGGATGGAAATTCTAAATTTGGAGAAGGCGACGTGAAGTGGAGACGTGGAGTTTGAGATGTAGTGACAAAACAGCTCCAAGGTCTGTGCGGACCCTCGATTCTCCTCCACGTGGAAGGCTTCATGTCCAAATCACCTGTCTGGATAGTACGCTGTAGGCCATATCGTTAATCGTTCCCCTTGACTGATGGCTATAGTACAGGATGGGGTTTGTGTTAGCAAGTTGCGAGAAGTGAAGAAAAATGTGTTATGATAAACAATTGGGCAATTGTCCGCCATGTTTCCGGGTGTATATTCACTAACCCACTCTTAAACTGGCAATCTGTGGCCTCAACACAGCTATTCTTGTCTTACACACATACAGAAACATTCCTGGGCAGAAGCCTTTTGATAGCTAGAGGAATGCATCAAAATGGAGGATGGTCTGGCCATCTTTCCTCCTAGGAATCAATTTATATAGCGCCGTGTTTCCTCTTTCCAATCTTTCGCTACGTATTTATGAAACGCTCATCTTCTCCTTAAATAATGATTCTGATTAATTTGGCGCCACTAAAGTCTCTTCTCTTGACCAACTCGTGCTGTAAAGCGCCATCTGTCTTCAATTCATATAGTGCCCTTATCTCGTGCACGCTAGCTCCGCAATATACGTCGGATTGTTTTTCTGCGACCTGGACGGACCAGTCATTTCCTGCATCGTCCGGACGGCGCCTGACCTTGATCCGGAGGCGCTTGACCTTGACCTCCTGAGTTCATGAACGGCGCAGAACAGGACGTCCTTCCAGGTCTTGCGGAACTGGACGTTGACGATGCAGTAGAGTACAAAGTTGAAGGCGAAGTTTGCAGTTAGGAGTATATTCGCAATGACGATGATCATACCGACCCATCCTTCCTGGTCGGCGGTGACGTCATAGAAGAACATGTGGAGCAGTTCGGATGGTGTGACGAGGACAAGGAACATGCAGACGATCGAGATCAAGGTCAAGGTCAAACGATTACTGGCTGCCTCCGACGCAGACCGGAAGTTTGCTCGGTACGTTCGACCCATACGGAAGGACTCGCGTAGCGCGCGGATCAGCTGGATGTTGCAGCAGGCTAAGATGGCTGCCGGAAGCAGGAACCCGATCACCGCCCAGATGTACGTGAAGGCGATTTTGAGCCGCTTGTTCTGCACGAACAGTCCATGGTCGATTAGGTGGTACTGGTTGGAATCGTTGCATGAGATGTGGTATACGTTGAAAGTCCAGATGGTAGGCAGTTCCAGCGTTCCCATGAGTAGGAACGTTAGGCAGATTGCGGCGCGCGTGGTACGGACGTCGACCATGTAGCGAGCGTGGATAGGACGACAGATAGCAACGTACCTCTCGACGGCTAGTATGACAGTCAACCACGTACTCGCTTTCATGCAGACGTTCTGAAAGTACAGACCGTACTGGAGTACGTAGAGGCGGGGATCGGCGCCGACGAACAGCGCCTGTTCCGGACCGGAGATCGTGTAGATCAAGGAGCCAGCGCAACAGAGCATATCGGTGACGGCCAGTCCGATCAACCCAGACCGCGAGGATCTTTCGATGGCGCTACTCATGGCCTCCTGCATGCGACCGCGTGATAGGATGATGATGTTCAAAGCGTTTCCGAACAATCCGAAGACGCAGATCGAAGGGTTGACGACGACGGTGAGGAAGAACTTGACTGGCCAACCGCCGCTGACTCGGAGTTGTCTCGGACCGAGGATGAGACGACACAACGCATCAGTGGAGTTCATCATGAACTGTGTTTATCAATTGGCAGTGGTTGCTCTAGTATAGTAAGTTCAGTTTATGCCTCCGCTTTAAGTCTTAGTTGAGTCGGATGCTTCAAAACTCAGTTGAGACAACTTCGCTTTTAGCCTCAGCTGAGGTAACTGTGCGTCAAAAGCCAAACATACCAATTTCTGTCTATGCGTAAGTGTTAAATACCCGTGTTTCTGGTCTCCTAAAAAACCAACAGTGCGTTTTATTAGTCAAGTCGGTCAGCTTTATACCAAACTGTAGGTCATTCTGCAAGAAAGATATATACATACCTAGTCATGTCTTCCATCAGTGAAGGTAATAAAAGGTAACTTCAGAAAGTTCAGAATACACAGCTTGCAAGGACCTTTGACAGCTTACCTAGACGAAGGTTATGATCGCCTACTATCGCAAGCGTTCAATCTAGCACCTTGACTTGTGCATTAAACAGCACTTCCTATCGCAAAAGCGGTGCATGCATATAATTAACTAAATATTTATGTAGCGCCAACTGCTGGGGTTTCTAGATGAACACGACAAGACAGCAGATAATGTAATATTTGTTCCTTCCAAAATTCGCTCATCATCGCATCTTAGACGCGTCTGCAACGTGCGCAGTCGCTCATATACGTCTAGTATCTCTCTACGTCTCTCAGTCTCTGCCTATGTCTAGTTGCGCGCCGGCTACTGCGGTAGGCGAGCGCATTAAATTTTGCTCGCTACATCGGCGCCTCTTCGCGCTGACTGTATGTCCGGGATTCGATTCCTAGGCTGTCATAATCATTTAAGCAGAAGAAATAGATGCAAGAAGTAAGAATAAAAAGTAAGAAGGAGAAGAAGAAGATTGAGGAGAAAATGATGGTGGAGATGGCGTTGATGATTATGATAATGGAAAAAAAGAAATAATAATGACGCTAAGAACAAAACAAGAATTAGGCCTATGATGAATAAGTAAGAAGAAGAAGAACGAGAAGAAGATTATGGTGGAGATGACGATGATGATTATGATAATGAGAAAAGATTAAATAGGTCCTAGTGATGATGTTAAGAACAAAAGACGATGACGATGACGATGACGACGACGACGATGATGATGACATGATCATACCATGAGTGAAAATACGCCGTGAAATTATTTTTGACGTGTATGTAAATAGTGATGATATATTGCTGTAAATAGCATCACTATTGTACACGGCACAAACGCTGTGAAATGCCAAATTTATGATTATATCTGTAAAAAAAGAAAAAGAAAAGAAAAAAGAAAGGAAAAGAAATGACTGAAAACAGGATAAAATGAGAAACCAGTGTTCTTTTCTGCGGAAACTCTCCGAAGCGGCGTTCCAGCACCTTTTTCAGCTATTTAAAAATAACTTAGTCTCGGTGAGACCCCTTCCCAAACCCCAAACCCACGTCTCTTCTCCGGCTTTGCCCTCGATTTAGCGCTTCCGTATTTTCTAGAAAAAAAAACATTAAGAAGAATAAAAAATAAAAAGGAGAGGAAAAAGAAAAGTAAAATGAAAAAGATAATGGGACAAGTAATCGAAATAATAGTGTACAAGAAAAGGTCATGAGGAAGAGCACTGCGCTTATTCTTACATAAGAAATGCAGGTATCAAATTAAAATCTAACCTCAGCATTTTTATTGAAAAAATTAACAGTGAAAATCAATTTCAACAGGTTAAACCATAGTTGTTAAAAACGATAGAAACTAAATAAAAACGGAAAAAACGTCGTTTTTTTCGAAAAAATAAAAAACGGAAAAAAACGGGAAAAAAACGACAAAAGAAAATAATTTGACTTTCTCGCATCTTGTAGGCCCTACTGCAATTTAAAATTGAAAACCCTGTTTACAGAATTTAATCAGCAAATAACACAACTTTATTAGTAAACACTAAATAACATCATTCTACAACAATTATTTTATTTCTTATAGGTTTGGTCTAATAAGAAATTGAGAAATTAAAAATATTGAAATTTTTTTCAAATGTGAATTGTAAACATATGTCCACACAAGTTCATGCTGACTAAACTAATACAATTAAAAACTAAACTTTGTAGGTATTGATTATATAATGTAAACTTTCTCACAGTAAATGCATTTCAATTTAGCCAATGCTGAGTTTTTGTCTTTCTCGTGTATCAAAGTAACGTGAATCCATTCCACACCCTTTTCTTTTGGTATTTTAGATAACTTAGAAATAACTTTAAAAAATTTAATTTCTGGTACTGTGCTCTTTCATAAAGTATTTATTTCTCAAAATGATGACGTAAATAGTGAGGTAAATTAGCTGAATCCTTGAAAGTACGGAGACAACGTAAGGGACATCAGACAAAAAATTAAACAGAAACTGAAAAACATTAACAGACAGTAAATAAATCAATAAATAAAGTTACATAAAAACGGAAAAAAACGACAAGAAAAATAAAAAACGAAAAAACGACGTTTTTTGGAAAAAAATAAAAAACGAAAAAAACCGTTTAAACATCTATGGGTTAAACTCAAAACAATGAAATAATGCAAAAATGTGCACAATAAGATTGCAATCAACACAAGAACAATCCTTCAAAGAATTATCGAATAAGAATATGAACAGTTAATTATCAGTAGTTTGAAAATGAACACTAATGACTTGGTGGTCGATTGTCAATAGCGTGACTAGTGGCACATCAAGGCATTGCATCGGTCAGTAACTTTAAATAAGTAAGCTGGTCCACTGCAAGTAACACATTAATTAATGTCACTAATTAATGTCTCATCTTCTTCTTCTTCCGGTTCTCTGCCTCCGTAGGTAGATTCGTAGGTCAAATGTCGGCATCCGTCGCGTTGTTTAACCCTTTCCTTCAGTTCGTCCTTCATCATCCAGTCCATCACTCCAGGTCTTCCTCTCAACCTTTTCTCTTCCATTCATCTTTCGATTATAGCCTTGTGCTGACAAGAAACAAACTCACTGCAGTGGCCTATTAAATCGTCAGACAACCTATTTCCTGAAGTTTTGTGCCAGGTATACCAGAGAATCAATGGATCCAATTAAATGTTTGTACGCGATCCAGCAGAAAACTTGAGCCTGTGGAAGCAGGTATGAAAATAGGGCAGCTGATTAAAAAGCACGACCTAGTGAATATAAGACAAGATTTTGAAGTGAATCCTCTGCTAAAAGAGAGGCCAGTGTCGTGTTTGTAGCACACCAGTATTCTTTTTGTATACAGTATTTACTATGGCCATATAGGCACGGAATGTTGAAGCAATTGAATTATCAGATCTTTGTTGTGATG
Organism: Allolobophora icterica; assembly: GCA_963556255.1. Taxonomy (NCBI): domain Eukaryota; kingdom Metazoa; phylum Annelida; class Clitellata; order Crassiclitellata; family Lumbricidae; genus Allolobophora; species Allolobophora icterica. The sequence goes on along the minus strand of OY744602.1, from coordinate 54,715,168 downwards.
CAAATGCAAAATGAATTTCTGAAGTCCTAGCGATGCAAGACAATAAACTACAGGTTATGCAATGCAAATACAAATAGTATGTAGGTTGTTGTATCTGATTATTTTGTACAGAGCCAGTTTCCCTCTCAAAGGCGCTGTATTGATTAAGTCGTTATTTGGGTTTGTTCGTCCATTCACTCGTTCATTCGTTCGTTCGTTCATTCGTTCATTTGTTCATTCGTTCGTTCATTCCTTTGTTCATTCGTTCGTTTATTCGTTCATTTCTTAGTTGCGTAGGTCGTTCAAAATTTCGTTCATTTGTTTGTTCATTTGCTTGTTCATCCGTTCGTTATTTGTTAGTTCATTCGTCAGTTTATTTGTTTCTGCCTTCGTTCGTGCTTTGGGTGATTTATCTGTTAATTAATTTCTTCGTTCATTCACTCCATCTTCGTTCGTTTGTTTTGAGATTATGCTGCCAAACACCAAGGAATGTTTCCTTTTCTGTAGCCAAATGGAATGCAGACATTACCCTCGCAATTCTCGCTCAAATATCGTGAACGCGACTCGGACAACCGAACATCTTGAAAATTCATTTACTGTGCATTAGACCCATACCAGACGTCACGCTTTCACCAGGAATCCCCTCGGCCACTTTTGGCAAACCCAGTGGAAGAAAAGACTGTCAGGAAATTTATAAGGCCGCCGTAATTCAATAATTCATTCATTCATTCATTCGGAAATTTAATATAGCGCACCTTCAAGAAACCTACTCAGAAGCGTTGCCAGCCGAAATACGGCAATAGAGATTAGACTCGAGCAGCTTATAAAAAGCAGACGTGTTACCTCTGGGGAGTAGGCGAATCGCTAATGTAAGACCATTCCACATGGAGGGCCCAGCAATAGAGAAAGTCCGGCGTTGCCTAATTGTGGAGCAAGCCCGGGGGACTAAAAGTCCCACCCCACCCCCAAGAAGATCGAAGGGCAGGCCGGCCAACTGAATCAGAGACCGGGCGGCAAAGCTCACACAGATAGGCCGGGGCACAGCCTGATAGACAGCGCTAAACCAGTACAGCAGCCCTATAGCAGAATACACCGCGGGACAGGCGCAATGCAGCACATCACCCATGTATGCAGAAATAGGGGCATATTTCGAGATGCGTCCAGTGAGCCGAGCAGCTGACCGAAGAACCGGGTCGAGGCGGCCAATTACTCTAAGCGGCAGACCAACCAAGATCGAACTGCGGTGATCCAGCCTGCTTGTTACACGAAGCATGGATAAGGATGACAGTAGCATCATGAGACAGGGAGCGAGAAATAACTCGTAATTGGCGTGGTTGATAAGAGCAGCTATGGGTAAGCTGGTTGACATGTTGGGAGAAGCTAAGAGTACGATTCAGGAGGACTACTAAATCCCGAACCACATCCAGGAAGGTGATAAGCGGAAAGGCTTCTGCCACCAGGGACCAGTCAACACCCTACAGTCGCCTACCACCACCCAGCCAGATGAATTGAGTTTTAGTCACCTAAAAGCAAGTGGTTGGAGGCCAAACAGCAGAAAGGACCTCCATAGGTTGTGTCATCTGTTGTATAGCAGCTACCACTGCATAAGGACGACATTGAACGTACAACTGAACAGCATCAACATATAGCTTGTGAGAAGCCCACATGCCTCCAACAAAGGGCCAATACCAGCGGTATAAATAATAATTATAAGCAAGGGGCCTAGCACTGAGCCCTGAGCAACGCCAAAAGGGGCAGATACCAAGCCAGGTCTAGAGGAGCCAAAAACTACGCAGTTACTGCGCTCTGACAAGAAGGAGCGAAGCCACTCAAGGGGCTCATCAGTCAGCCCAAGAGAAACAGAGAGGCGTTGGAGGAGAATGTGATGGTCAACAGTGTCAAAAGCCTTGCTGACGTCAAAGAGGGACAAAAGAGAGATCAGCACAGCATCCATGGCAACGTAAAGGTGAGACAATAGGCGGATTAGGAGGGTCTCCGTAGATTGTTAATTAATTGTGTCGTGCTTGGAGAGGCAAGGGAACCAGCGGGCAAGACAGTGTGCAAGATGATGGAGATGGTGTAGATGCAAGACGTGGGTAAGGTGTAATAGGTAAAGGTCAGATGTAGGCAAGACGATGACACGACGACGAGTGAGATTACAACAAGACGGCTATATGGCTACGTACAGGCAAGGTGGTTACTATGCAGATTAGGTTGAGGGTCAGATCTAAGCAAGACGCATATTAATAATTTTCTGCCACCCGTCCTTTGGTCCTAATGAAATGGCAGATCGGAACAGCCAATGAGCCCCCATTACAAGATGGCGATAGAGGAAATCAAGATGGAGATTATAGAGACACACTGATCGCACGCTGGATTGGGGCAGTTGATTGTTCGTGTAGGTGAGGATTGGGTACTTGTAAAGCTGGATAAAGGATGGGAGGCTGTTTGCATGAATGGATGAACGAATGGATGAATGAATGAGTGAGTGAATGAATGAATGACAACAGGACAGGCAAACAAACAGACTTTCGTACAGTCTTATGTGTGCGGTATTTCTTTGACTGATCAGAGACAGAGAAACAGACAGACACACAGACAGACACACAGATAGACAGAAACACAGACAGACAGACACACAGACAGACACACAGATAGACAGAAACACAGACAGACAGACAGACACACAGACAGACAGAAACACAGACAGACACACAGACAGAAACACAAACAGACACACAGACAGACAGAAACATAGACAGACAGAAACATAGACAGCCACACAGATAACACACAGACAGACAGAAACACAGACAGACAGAAAGAAGTACAGACAGACAGAAACACAAACAGACACACAGACAGACAGAAACACAGACAGACACACAGACAGACAGAAACACAGACAGACAGACACACAGACAGAAAGAAACACAGACAGACAGAAACACAGACAGACACACAGACAGACAGAAACATAGACATACAGAAACACAGACAGACACACAGACAGACAGAAACATAGACAGCTTTCCTGAAACATAGAAACAGCTTTCCTGACAGACAGAAACACAGACAGAAACACATACAGACAGAAACATAGACAGACATACAGACAGACAGAAACGCAGACAGACAGCGACACAGACAGACACATAGACAGACAGAAAAACAGCCAGATGCGATGATTTGTTTTCCACTGATTTAGAGCAATTGAGAGAACAGGAAAGCTACTTTTGTTTAGTTGTTTACGCTTCCTAATCAAATATAAACGAAGAATTCATTAATTTCCTACTACGACCGGCATCTGGATGACAGAAAATTCCAGGCCATCTGGCGACATTGCAAACAAGCCATTGTCAAAACAACGCATATAATTGATTTTACCATGGATGATTTAACTCAGAGACTAGCACCTCCACGGCAGCCCACACGGCAATAAACGTCCCTCTTGATCACATTGGGCTTTCTGTCCTGACAACGGATTATTCACGACGTACACTGGCTCCCACGTCAACGATTAAGCTCTCATCCCATCTAACAGTCCCGCGTCTTCACAGCAGTCGTTATGGCGCCCGATAATAAACGGTCTCCATGACAACGGGCATTTAGCAGTCGCTTGCTAATTTTCCTCAGGGTGATCTGCCACAGCCCCTGCCGACCTCTTCCTTTCAACCATTAGTCTGTGGGATTAGTTAGTTTTTTACATGGGTTTCGTAAATAGTTCGCGCTTGAGAATTTGCCTAGTTCCAGGAAGCTGGAACTGGCGATTTACAGTGTCGTCTCTTCAGAAGTTATGTCTGCATAGAGCAGACACTCTTGTGGCTGAAAGGCCGTGATAGCACTTCAGCCTCGAAGTCCACGAAGTAAGTTGTAATTGTTGGTAAGAATGAGTGAATCACCGAATCAATCAATCAATCAATCAATCAATCAATCAATCAATCAATCAATCAATCAATCAATCAATCAATCAATCAATCAATCAATCAATCAATCAATCAATCAATCAATCAATCAATCAATCAATCAATCAATCAATCAATCAATCAATCAATCAATCAATCAATCAATCAATCAATCAATCAATCAATCAATCAATCAATCAATCAATCAATCAATCAATGAAGGAATTACACATAAACTTTGACCCCTTCTTAACAGATTTTACTTAGACTAACCTTTAAGGGCGCTAAGCGCCTACTGTGTTGTCAAAACTCGGATGGTGCCAGTCCAGAGGCTAGAGAAAGGAGGTGGGCAACGCTAACCATCTGCTTTAATGGCACAGCGTCGCTGAACAGAAACTACCAGCCTATACGCTGACGGTAATATACGAGAAAAAGAAGGTAATGTAAGGTCGTCGTAAACGCCACTGGCAGCCACGAGATGTCGTTAAACACTCTATGGTACTCGTTGGTCTTCGATGACACTTTTGCCTGTTAAAATCAACACTTCAGTAGCGCTATGGCGATACCATAAACCGTCTGATCGCAGCGCATAATCTATCTATCTATCTATCTATCTATCTATCTATCTATCTATCTATCTATCTATCTATCTATCTATCTATCTATCTATCTATCTATCTATCTATCTATCTATCTATCTATCTATCTATCTATCTATCTATCTATCTATCTACCTGTCTGTCTGTCTGTCTGTCTGTCTGTCTGTCTGTCTGTCTGTCTGTCTGTCTGTCTGTCTATCTATCTATCTATCTATCTATCTATCTATCTACCTATGTATTACCATTCAAACATCCATCGATCCATTGTCTCTTCAATCTATCGATCTATGTATTTATTTCTGTTGACGAACTTCCGAATTTGTGAATCGATCGGGCAGGGAACCACAATGACAACAATGCCTCAGTCTTCGCCATACAGTTTCCAAACTATCAACAACATTGTAACTGTATCAACTGAGTAAAAAACAGTCTATCGATACAAATTATTCTTGCGCTCTCCACACTATCCATTGATTTCCCCTTTTTAGGCCCGTCCCCACTTAGTCAACGGTCACCGTCCACGTCAAACACCGACCAATAAAACTCAAATAGATAGTTAATATTTACGACCGGTCTAGACAGGCTTTTGCGCGTTTGGCCACTTGCTGATAACTTTCCAGGTCACCATATATATGCTAATTACATGCATTTAATCCTGTCATATAACAACTCTTCCTCGGTTAATTCCGCTTGTAATTTGTAATTTGTAATCGAGAATTTATAGAGCTCTTCAACTACTAATTGCTGTTGGTTTCAGCGCTGTTCAGTCCTGATTGGCTAGTAGTAAACTTCTGCTAGATCCTTCTATGATGGAACTCATTCTGCATGGAACAAGTCAACAGTTAAAAATTATCTGACTGGCTTAATTCTGCTCAAATGACTGAAATGCTGATTTATCGTAATGAATGCCCAAATAGTTCAGGCATAATCTTTACTTTGTGTTTTGATCATGTTCCCAGCATATGCAGATGACCTCACTTTCACATACGAGATATTGACACAATCAGATCTCATATGCCTAAACCTGTTTTAGTTGCACTAGCTAATGCCCTGGTTTCCAACTGACTTGACTACTGCAACTCACTGCTCATTGGCGTATCTAAGGGTGATCTGTACAAACTACAAATGGTCAAAATTCTCTGGCCAAAGCTATAACAACAAGTCTTAATTTAAAACATATAAGAATCTTACTACTCATGTAACTCTGATTGCACTCATTAAGTTATTACTCTGACTTAGGCTAATTACATTGACTAATCAGTACCATTTAAATCTATTTTGTAGTTCACAAGTTACTATGTTTAAATCAGCGCCACTCTAAATCTCTGTTCCATGCTTACCCCTGAAAGTTCAAACGAACAACTATTTCACTCGATCAGCGGACAATGTGACTCACGTTTTGCTTCGTACCAGGACAGTGTTCCCTTTTGAATCAGGTCTTCATTACTCTGCTGGTCCATGATCTGATCTGTTTAAGAGTTTACTTCGGCAGCATGAGTTTTGTGAGTCTTGGATCCTACTGCATCTCCCAGTTACAGTCAATCTTCAATCCCACCGTTCATTTAATTGGTGGCATTCCCAACTCTGGCTCTGTCTCATTCATGCTGGATCAGCTCCACTGGCTTCCAACATCGAGAACTTTCTACTGAAGACCTGGATTTTGCGCGAAACTGTCTTACCCGCTGCGCCCGGTTTATATAAAGGAACTGTGTCCTAATTTCCACTGTTCCTGGCCGTCGTCCTCTGCGATCGGCGGAACACGAACGTCTTTCCCGAGACCCGGCCGTTGTATATAGGCCCTGCCTCGTGGAATGCTCTCCCTCCAGAAGCGACGAAGGGGGCTTCTCTTTTGGGTCTCCTTCTCTTCTCCGCAAACCCTTAAAGACTGCGCTATTTCCCATTAGTTGTTGGAATTCCATCGGGCTGGGAGCGCCTCTGATGAGTTCGCTTTGGAGTGGTGCTTTATAAGTTTCCAATTGCAAGAATAACTAGAAAACTAAGCAATAACAATGGGCTTTAGTCCAACGTGCGAGGAGGTTCATTATCTCTTGTTACCCTCACTCTATTGTCAGTCAATCACTAAGTCCGTTTCATCTCTATACCTCTGTCTCTGCAGAATCTGTCTGATGTCCGCAAGTATGTTTCTATTGTCGTCTCTCCTCCATCCATCCGTCTCCTCCACTCGAACGCCCTAGGTTACTCTGTCTCTGTTTGTCTGTCTGTCTGTCTGTCTGTCTGTCTTTCTATCTATCTATCTATCTATCTATCTATCTATCTATCTATCTATCTATCTATCTATCTATCTATCTATCTATCTATCTATCTATCTATCTATCTATCTATCTATCTATCTATCTATCTATCTATCTATCTATCTATCTATATATATATATATCTATCTATCTATCTATCTATCTATCTATCTATCTATCTATCTATCTATCTATCTATCTATATATATATCTATCTATCTATCTATCTATCTATCTATCTATCTATCTATCTATCTATCTATCTATCTATCTATCTATCTATCTATCTATCTATCTATCTATCTATCTGCCCGTCCGTCTCTCTGTCCACTTACCTCTGTGTCGTTGTCTGTCTTCATTCTCTTGCGTTGTCTGTTGCTTTCTATCTCACTTACAGGCTCACTGATACATCGGTTCACTGACTCATTGAGTCATTGATTCATAAACTCACGGATTCACCGACTCACTTGCTCATTGGCTCACTCGCGGAGTCACTCACTCATTCCTTCTCTATCTCAATCCCCATCTGTCTCTGTCTGTCAATCTGGCTGTCTGTCTCACTCAGTCCTTTACTCTCTCCATCCCTGGCAATATCCCTCTATGTATCTGTCTGTCTGTCTGTCTGTCTGCCTGCCTGCCTGTCTGTCTGTCTGTCTGTCTGTCTGTCTGTCTGTCTGTCTGTCTGTCTGTCTGTCTGTCTGTCTGTCTGTCTGTCTGTCTGTCTGTCTGTCTCTCTATTTGTCTCTCACTGTTGCCTTTTGTGATGGCTCTGCTTTCGACAGACCGGATATAATCTGTCATTTTCGAAGGCGTTTGCTGCAAATAGTATCATTAGTCCTAATTGTGTTTGCATAGCACAGATTAAAGCTCACTACTGCTTTGTCAATTATTCAAATGCACGCATTGCCTTCCATTTGTATCTCGGTCAACTCAGTGTAAGTATAGAGCAAGGTAATGTTCAGTACTGGAGCCAAAGTGAGTCATGGTAAAATAAGTTAATGTAAAGTAAGGTAAGCAATGTATTATAAGTTAATGTAAGTAAAGGCAAGCAATGTAAAGTAAGATCAGATAAAGTAGGCAATGTATTGCTAGAAAATGTCAGGTTAATAACCGCAAATCAGCAATTATAATAACAGTAGGCATAATAATATACGAATAGTGGCAAGACAGAACACTAGCCCCCTCCTCTTGGCATTCACATCCGAACATTTTGTCCCATGTCAGGCCATGATAACATGTCTCAGTTTCATGTTGTGCCCCCCCCCCTGCACAAATTTCTGGGGGCGATCGTGTAATGATATTATTGACCTTATTTACCACTCTGAGAAATTATTGTTAGAACTGCGTATTGCCCTGATATAGTAGAACAAGATTTACAAAGGTTTGTTATGTGGGATTGGAGTGTGAGATTACTGTCCAAATCACTCAAAATAAGGTAAGGTCGGCGTCGACGGGCCTGGCAGCTATAAGATATTGTAGCACTAGATACTACTATTGTATTAGGTAAGTGTAGCATGATAGGCGGTAAAAGTAGGTCGATGATAACCGCATCTGACCGCCACAAGATGTCGCTAACACATGGAAATTAGTACTACTGCGTGCTGCTCTGGTGAAATCAAACACCAGTGTGGTTTGATTTATAACATCGTGTCTTTTAAAAACGGACTAGGCTTATGCGATACGTTCCTCCATCCTCCTGCTGTTTAACCAGTATCACTTATCTCAGGCTGCTGTATCCAGTCTTGTTGTCCTCGAAACCAAGGTCTTGGTCTCGAGTGCACTCGAGTTCGTTTTTAAAAGTCTTGGTCTTGGTCTTTGTCTTGAGACCAAAAGTCTTGGTCTTGAGGTTCAAAGTCTTGGTCTTGGTCTTGGTCTTGAGGTTCAAAGTCTTGGTCTTTAACAAAAAGCAAGAATTTAAAATTTTTTACAATAATTACAAATACAATTGCTTTTGTATTTATTTACACGGTGTGAACGAGGCTTTACTGTTATTTTGGACAATTATTTTGACTTCCGGTAATTTACCATGGAACGATTTCAAAAGTGACTCACGATTTGCTGCTGTGTGTGCCTGCGATTTCAGCACCTGTAGAACGTAGGCTATTCTTTCACATGGCAGAATTTTTATGAGGCCCCACAGGTCATATCTTGGTCGGAAAATTCTGAACGAATTGGTTTTTATGAAATTACTAATACAATAACATTTCGCATGAAGAACTTTTGCAAATACTAATTCAGAATTCTCTGCAGTCTGCATTTAGAGTTGTTTTGTTTGAAAAAGACTCGTGTTTTCATTAAAACATCGAGTAGTCCGACTTGACTTTTTTTAGTAAGGAATAGCAGTCTGGATATGATTGTGATTTTTTGGGTCTCGGTCTTGGTATTGAGTTTTAAAGTCTTGGTCTTGGTCTTGGTCTTGAGGATCAAGGTCTTGGTCTTGGTCTCGAGATTCAAAGTCTTGGTCTTGGTCTTGAGGTTTAAGGTCTTGACAACAAGACTGGCTGTATCCATCACTCCTAATTCAAGACGAATGTTCCACCTTTTCAAGAAATCTTACCCTGATGCTTTCAATGTCGCCATTATTCCGATGCCGTTCAGCAAATGCAGGTGATTGAAGACAGCGATGGGGTGGTCTGAAGTGAAGGGAAGATGGGGGGACAAGGCGGGGGAAGGCAAGGATTAGGGAATGAAGGCAACGCAAGGGAAGACAAAGTGAATGACACGACAGAGGAGGCAAGGCGAGAGAAAGGCATGGGCGGGTGAGGGAAGAGGATGGAAAGTAATGCGAGGCGATGGAAGGGAAGAGAAGGCAGCACAATGTAATGCAACACCACAAAATGTAAGGCAAGGGAACTGGCTGCAGGTTATGGAGTGGCTCCCTGCGTTGAACGGCCACAGAATACGAGATCGGTTGATCTGCTGATTAGTCTGAGCAGCAAACAACAGCAACAAATAGGACAGACGTCAGCGACTGTTTTGCACGCATTGATGATTGATCCATCGCCTGCGGTTGACGTGGCCACGATGTGTGAAAGCAATGTCTGCTCAAAAGAACGGCTGACCATAGGTGGCCATGACGTAAGCTGACAGACGAACATACCAGCGTTACCACTCCTTGGGTTTTTCACAAGATCTTGGGTTTTTAATCCGAACTTGGGAAATGGGGTTTCCCTGGAGACCTTGGGTTTTTCCTTGGGTTTTCTTCTTTAAATTGAAACCCTATTTTTCATTAATTTAATCAATTTTTGCAAAGGTCCGGATGATCGAGGTCAATAATGGCGCAATATGCGTGCAAACATGTGATATAGGGGAACCCGAGGCAAGTTGGGTGGTGGGGCAAGTTGGTTGTGCGGTCCTGTGAGCTTACGGGAGGTAGTGAAAAATATTATATTACTACTCAAGGTCAAGGCCATCTGTGATGACGTTTGTGCGTCCATGTTTTTGCGCTGAGAATTTTTGTGGAATTTTTGCCGAATAAAAGGTAATTTTGTACCTTAAGCAAACTTTTTTCGTAAAAAGTTCAATTCTCTGTATATCCCAAGCTATTGGGACTAAAAATTTAAAGTTTGCACAATGTTTAGCGCCGTTATCGTGGCTTTGAACGGTATGTCGGCCATGATTGAAGTTATTCACGTTGTTCCGCTATATGTGATTTTATCAAAGATTATCTACGGGGGCAGGACGGTTGGGGCAAGTTGGTTGAAAAAACCAACTTGCCCCTTAAAGCAACCAACTTGCCCCATACTGTTATTTTATGTTATATTACCATTAGGCCCAGGCCTGTAATAATAATCTATATGGCCTACTAATTATGTATTAGACTAAACTTATAGAATTTATTTAAACAAGTAGGCCTATTTTAATTTTAACGCTGTCACTTCTGGTCGGAAGGACCCTACGTTCAGAAGGTCGGCTATTTCGCGGTCGGCAAGTCCGGTAGACACCTTCTAGCTAACTAGGCCTACTACTATCCTATCAACAGCTCTTCCCATTTAAAAAATATATTTAATTTTAGTTCACAAGAATGGTTAGAAATTACTTAAGAAAAACCAATACTGGCCCTGACTGTGGATGGTCTTCCGTTAGCATGATTGCAGCAGTTGAAGAAGTCAAAAGCAAGCGAATGTGCCCTGCACAGGGTTCAGCTGTTTATGAAATCCCTGAAACCACCTTAAACGATAAAAGTTGGACCTGAAAGGTATCCCGTCAATGGTGGTAGATATAAGCCGGTTTTCACTCCTCAGCTTGAAAGCGAACTTTCTGGATACCTCTAAGAAATGAGCTTACGGGGATTTGGTTTGCCAATTTCTCAGGTATGCAAAGTTGCATTTGATTTAGCCGAACGTAATGGAACACAGGCAGACATTGACTGGCTCAAATCATTCATGAAGCGAAACGCTGGAGTAGCTCCTCGATCTCCAGAGGCCACCATTTTTTCGAGAGTGAATATGCAGGATACACTAATGATTGGAGCACCTCCTTCGTCATTTGGATTAGCAAACAAAAGTGGGTGGATGACAGCGGATGTTTTTGTTAAGTATTTGGAAATTGTCAAACATACTCGACCAACACGAGACAATCCAATGTTATTACTGTTGGACAATTATTCTTCACACATAAGTTTACAAGCTGCTGATTATTGCCACAAGACAACTTGCCCCATGAGTATAGCCAACTTGCCCCATTGGTGTATCCAACTTGCCCCATGCATTGGGCAAGTTGGTTGATCTGGTTCATTGTTTTCTTCAGTGATTATTACTTTTTTCTTAATTATGTAAGATAAATCTGTTGTGTAGTATGAATAGTAGCAGAAATAGTAATGTTCTGGTATAGATAAATTTCTGCTGATAACTTGCCGTCAGGTTTAAATTAAGAAATTGTAAACACCAACCAACTTGCCCCGGATTCCCCTAGTAGTCTATTTCTATAATTAACCTTGTGACTCTTAAGACTAAATGCGCCATATTAGTCTACTGCTATATTTAGAAAATACAACTCTATGACTAAAGGAGACTGCAGACTCAGTCTACTTTTCGGAAGTGAACCGAAGTAATCAGCTCTTGCTCTTTTTTAAAACTTAAGATAATTATAATATTTTGAGTGTCATCATGGGCATCCAGCAGGAATTTTTGAGGTCCTAAATATTTTAGCGAGCAAAATATTTTTGGGGGATATTTTGCATAGAAACAAGATTGGCATAGAAAAAAATTAAAATAAATAATGATCAAGAAATTTACATAAATAGGCCTAACTCTTTTCGCACTGAAAATCGTGTGAGTTTCATAGTCTTTTATCTTTATTCTTGTTTTAGAAAATAAATAATAAAATGTGCGATAGAAGTAATAATTCACGTGATTCGAACTTTCATGAAAATAAAAACATGTATATAAACATTTTGAATTTGATTCGAATATCAACTTATAATTGTTAGCAAAAACGATTACCCATAAAATTGTAAAATTGAAAGATAGAAATAAAAGAGAGAACAACATTTTCATAACAGAATTGGTATGGTATAATTGCATTATATTATTATATTTTATCTTATAATTCGTTTATTAATTCCCAAAAGATTGCTGAAAAACTACCTTGGGTTTTCTTGGGTTTTTCAGTGTCCTAGCTTGAGTTTTCATTTTTTTATGAGTGCTAAAACTGGAACATACAATTCGTAGGCAGGCAGATATGGGAAGAAACAGCAGTGCCAGGCAAGGCAAAAATGGCCGACTGTCTAGATTATATGACCTTAGATAATTATATAGGCCTCAGATTAAGTGAGATCAGTTAACATAAAAAAAAGTCTAGATCAGATTAGCTAAGCTCAGATCAAAGTAGATTATAATATATTTGATTTGGTTAGACTAGACTAGACGAGATTATATTAGATTAAATGAGATAATTTGTTATCAATATCAGATCAGTATGTGGTCATTGCTGAGATAAAACAAACATGGCGTACAGAACTTTTTTTTTGGAACATTTTTTTATTTTTTTTATTGGCCCACACATTTGATTTACATATATTCCTTTAACATCAGGTTGTGTTATCAGTTACAGACTCATTTGTCGTTTAACAGATACTATTTTAATAAACCATTGTTTGTATTAACAACGATACACAGAACTAATTTAACTTATCTTATTAACATGTTTGTTTTAATACATAAAGTTCACAAATTTTCAGAGCAATAATACATGATCATTAAATTAATATCATTGGTTAGTGCTGAGCCTGTTTTTCAATAAAAGAAAAGTAAAGAAACCTGAATGATAAAGCTCGGAAATATTAATAATAGGACACAAAGGGAGACCCAGAAGGGATGGTGTCCCGCTAGAACGAGCCCCCTATTGCTTGTTAATTCCCAACATGGTAGTCGAGTATAAGGACCAGGAGATTAAGCGAGTTAATATAATGTTGGATACCAAAAAGTAAAGTGAAGTAAAGTGAGGCAGAGCTATAATAAGTGAAGTAAAATAACTTTGGCAAAGTAGTGTAAAGTAATTTCAATAATGAAATAATATTATTGTAACACCAATCTAGTGTTGTCAGAGTTCGTTCCAACCCTTATACATCCAAGCTGATGAGGTCAGTATACTATCAACAATCCACCAGTTAGCATTTCAGGATATACAAACACTTCAAACAGCTGCAAACGCAGAGAAGTAGGCCTACTTTGAGCAGTTGACTGTGTTTATCTAGAGCCAGTTCTGTACACAAAGCGTTTCACATAATCCTCACTCGTCGCCAGGATTCGCTTCGTCGTGTGCCGTTGTCATAGCGACACGACGGATTCTGCTGCCTTCGGAGGGAGCACGCCACAATCGGTAGACCCCTCTGCGTGATTGAAATACGCCCCCCCCCCTGTCGGTCGTAACGCTCCCTGGTGAGAGCTACTTCCTCCGTCGTCAGCTTTTGGCGTTGCCTATTATCGCGATATGCGAATCCATCGTCAGTGTGGGAAGCGAAATGCAAATGACATCAAGAGGAGTAATATTGATCAGGAAGACACGGGTTTTGTGATGGAGTTGGTATAATTGTCAATCAGTTCAAATTCATATTATGGAAAGAACTTAAATTACCTATTGAGCAACAAATTAGCTTACATGCCTTATCTTTGTGGAGACAGTCTGGCTTTCAGTGCCTTCATCAACAGAGCAATATCGAACCGAGTACCACTCCCGTGCGGCAAGGCTCTGTCCTCGGCGCCTTAGTTTCCTATTTGTACACCACTCCACTAAATGTTTTACTGAGTCTAAAGTGGTCAGAAACACCATCTTCACACTATTTACACTCAATCAATCAATCAATCAATATTCGTTTATTGCATTAATTCCCGTTGACACAAACGCAACGGGATTACACAGACTTTGAATGTATTAACAGCAAATGCGGTAAAATTAGATCTCAATTAGGTTTCAGTGACTAGTTAATAAATGTTTCTATGAAGCATACGGGATGTAAAGTTTTTATCGTTCTTTCCAGGCAATGTGAAATTGTGAGTTCGCACTCGTAGATTGTGGGGAATATTCGGTCAGCAGGAAAATAGGGTCACAGAACATGGCCTGGGTCAGCAATGGCTGCGTTGAATAGGCGTTCATCAGCCTGCCTAGCCAGTTGTGAAGCGCTTTGGATGGATGGGGAAAGTGAGCCAGTTCGGCGCATTTTTCTAAGTAGTTGCTCAATCCTCTCCCTGTCTCCTGCCCCGGTGTAGCCCCACCATGCAGGGGATGCATACATCAGGGAAGATACGGTGGTGGCCCTTGCTATGTCATGTAAGACATTTGGTGGAAATCCGTGGGACCTAAGGACTCGGAGGGCGTGGAGTGAAGAGGAAGATTTCGATAGAACCTCTTCTAGATGAGGCCCCATCCCGAGGTCAGAGGAGATGGTGACACCTAGGACACGCAGGGAAGTAACGCGGATGGCCCCCGGGATAATAAGGGGAATGGAGGGGATTGATTTCCTTCTGGTGAAAATAATTAATTCACGAGTTTTATTTGGGTTGAGGCGAAGGTTATTGCTACTCGCCTAGGATGTGATATGTGCAAATTCTTCTTGGGTGGTATCTATACTAGAGGAGCCTATAAGGAGGTAGGTGTCATCAGCGAATTAGTGATAAAGTTAAAAGCATATTTAGGGTGGAGATCTGAGTAGTTTATGGAAAAGAGTGCAGGACCAATTGCGGACCCTTGGAAGACACTGGAGTTGCTTGACATCACGCAATCGTTTTCATGTATTGAAATTGAACGGAAAGAATTCAACCCTTGATCCTCACAGAGCTAATTGACTCTCATTCATCCACGACAATATAAACTGTAGCCTACCATAATATGACCAACACCAAGTGATCGCAGCATGTTAAACTCTGTACGTGTAGGCCATCTGAAACTGGTTTCGTTACATGCTAGTTTTTATACGGTTTGATAACGTCTTTTAATGACGCGACCATTTCAATGAAGACTGGCTTTGTTAGTTTTTACGTTCATCCAGTTACTAGTGAACGGTCTGCCCTGTTGAATTGCTCAACTGCTGCTGATTGCTAAATGGATTAATCCAGTTTTCCCAACTTGGATACCGCGGCATCCAAGGGTGACGTGAACCTGTTATAGCTACAGGGTATCGCGGCTAGATGGCAGAATGGGTGAAAATGTGAAAGACTACTGAAAATCACTGCTGACGTAGGCCAATTACTATTTTAAAATGTGAAATAATGTCGAAATAGTCGCGAAACGGTGGTTGGATGTAAGGAACGTCACCCATTACGATAAAGTACTAAGTGGAAGAAACAAGATTAAAATAAAGTCAGATGCCGTTTACCGAATGATTTTTGTAGAGGTTCCTTGCTCTGATAAAGGTTGCAAAACCACTGGATTAATCAATGAGCTTATAGATCGCAGCTGAACGAGCAGTGCAGTTCAACCTCGGGCTTAGTCGTGTGTTTTTTACTTTTATAAACACTCGTATGCGTCTGTCACCTTCTTTCATAATTCACATTAACATTTCACAGTCATCAATCTGTCGGAACAGCAGGTGGTGCAATGCACTATATTATTGGGTAAACTACTAGACATATCGGATTATCTAGGAAGTCGATTGCAAGTCGGTATGTCAATCGACAAGTCTAAGCGACTTAGTCAGTTGATAGGCATTTGACTTAGTCGACTGAGTTGTTAAGTCAGTCGGTAATTCCTCAACTATACTGTCTCCAGAGACTATGCTTGCCAATCTGCCTGCTCGCCCATCCGCCCGCCCGTCTGCCTGCCTGTGTGTGTGCATGCATGCATGCAGGTCGGCATGCTACTCTTCGCTGCTCCCCGCCAAGAGACGGACCACGAAGTCTTGGAACTGAGAGACTAAGTCGAGATTTATGTCAATTCTTTGCCTTAGAGGTAATTATACAATCACGGGAAATATAATTTGGCGATGTTCAGTAACAAGAACACCGAAAAACTGGACCATCAGGTAACAAAAATGGTCAAAGTGAGGCCGATGTAGATCGTATAATACTAAACTATAGCAGCACACGCGCAGAGACTTCACGATAGGGAAGAGCAACAACAAAAACACAGAAAGACACCTTTGAGAAGTCCACGCAGTCTACAAACATAAATTATATGAATGATAGTTTATATACCACATTATGATTTTATACCAGTATCCAACAAACGTGTATAAAGAAACTGCGATAGATGAACAGAACGTGGCATATTCCTATTCATACATGGCCGACGCATCAACGAATATTTACAACGATTCAGTATTTCCATACAGTGTCACGTGCCCTAATTGTTCCCATTCCTCTAATCTAGATTCACTCTCTCGCCAACCAAGCACATCACTTCGCTTCTGTACAACATATAATTATCGTAATATTCATTTGTGCAATTTGCTCGGGTGAAGGAAACACGCTCTGCCTGAGGTTTAGCTCGAGACAAAAAGAAGACGGAATATGTGCAAATGCATTGAACAGACTGTTTGCAATCTGCAGGGGCGTCTACACCATAGAAACCTTGGAGCAAATGCTCCATCCAAGAAATAGGGGGGAGATCTGTCAGCGTGTGTGCCACCATTTTAGGGGGAAGGAACGGGGAGGGGGAAGAAGAGGGGAAAAGGGACGTTGCTCCAATGACTTAGGGAGGGGGGATAGACGCCCATGGCAATCTGTCGATAATATATAGCCTTAATATGCGCAATTTACAAAAGCAATCAACACACATCATTATATCATATATCATAACAAGTCGTCGCAGTCATTAGTTTTAGTCGTTGAAACAGATATAGAATGCGACAAATTTATGTGCATCATACCAAGTAATACGCTTTATTTTTCAAATTGCCATTACGTAAGTTTTTGTGTAAAGCTAATACATCCATGTGTTTTGCAGTACATTTCTCACGAAGTTTGTGCAATGTGTTCTTTCAGACAACGTAACAGACAATGTGAAATGGCTTCCAGAACATTTCACATATTACTTAATCCAGTTGTGTATATTTTAAGCTTTTGCAATCCAGTTTACATTCACATGGTCCACAATAAACGTGGCTGATTAAACTCCCTTCTTGAGCAGAGCCTAGGCACTTAATATCGGTGCTTGTGATAGGACATAGTGCCTCATAGGATTGACTCCTCTGGTCCTTAGTGTTTTCTATTTGCCGTCTATGTGTCATTTTATCAAGGTCATGTAGTCCAAGAACTTCGAGCACAGTCTCTACTATCTGCTCTTTATTCCAATCCATCGGTTGGTCTCATCGTGTCTTGTAGGAGCTCGCCAGTGGTGACTCTTGTTGTAATCGAAGCTTTTTTTTACTTCGGTAGGATTATTAATTACGATAATGAAAGGATTATAATTGATTATCTTGTTTTTCATGAATTTAGCATTATGTAGGCTGCAGGGGCAGAGAGCGCTTTTGTGAGGTACTTAAAAGGGGCTTTTGTGAGGTACTTAAAAGGGGTTTTTGTGAGGTACTTAAAAGGAGTTTTTGTGAGGTACTTAAAAGGGGCTTTTGTGAGGTACTTAAAAGGGGCTTTTGTGAGGTACTTAAAAGGGGTTTTTGTGAGGTACTTAAAAGGGGTGTTTGTGAGGTACTTAAAAGGGGTTTTCGTGAGGTACTTAAAAGGGGTTTTTGTGAGGTACTTAAAAGGGGTTTTCGTGAGGTACTTAAAAGGGGTTTTTGTGAGGTACTTAAAAGGGGCTTTTGTGAGGTACTTAAAAGGGGGTTTCGTGAGGTACTTAAAAGGGGTTTTTGTGAGGTACTTAAAAGGGGCTTTAGTGAGGTACTTAAAAGGGGCTTTTGTGAGGTACTTAAAAGGGGTTTTTGTGAGGTACTTAAAAGGGGTTTTCGTGAGGTACTTAAAAGGGGTTTTTGTGAGGTACTTAAAAGGGGCTTTTGTGAGGTACTTAAAAGGGGCTTTTGTGAGGTACTTAAAAGGGGCTTTTGTGAGGTACTTTAAAGGGGTTTTTGTGAGGTACTTAAAAGCGGTTTTTGTGAGGTACTTAAAAGGGGCTTTTGTGAGGTACTTAAAAGGGGTTTTTGTGAGGTACTTAAAAGGGCTTTTGTGAGGTACTTAAAAGGGGTTTTTGTGAGGTACTTAAAAGGGGTTTTTGTGAGGTACTTAAAAGGGGTTTTTGTGAGGTACTTAAAAGGGGCTTTTGTGAGGTACTTAAAAGGGGCTTTTGTGAGGTACTTAAAAGGGGCTTTTGTGATGTACTTAAAAGGGGTTTTTGTGAGGTACTTAAAAGGGGCTTTTGTGACGTACTTAAAAGGGGTTTTTGTGAGGTACTTAAAAGGGGCTTTTGTGAGGTACTTAAAAGGGCTTTTGTGAGGTACTTAAAAGGGGTTTTGTGAGGTACTTAAAAGGAGCTTTTGTGAGGTACTTAAAAGGGGCTTTTGTGAGGTACTTAAAAGGGGCTTTTGTGAGGTACTTAAAAGGGGCTTTTGTGAGGTACTTAAAAGGGGCTTTTGTGAGGTACTTAAAAGGGGCTTTTGTGAGGTACTTAAAAGGGGCTTTTGTGAGGTACTTAAAAGGGGCTTTTGTGAGGTACTTAAAAGGGGCTTTTGTGAGGTACTTAAAAGGGGCTGCGGACACTTAGGCTCCACAATTCGCCTCAGAAATATCGCTTCCCACATTTCGTCCTTCGGAAACTTTGTTCCTCGGAACTTTAAAAATAAGATGAATTATAAAAGAATTTTATTTTGAAGTAAAGATGTAGCAATAAGACGCAACACGTAGAATATCAATGACTTGCAACACTGCAAAGTAATGTCTAGAGCTCGAAGTTATAGGCAATACCTCATAAATATTCCATTTAGCCGCAAATGTTGGAATTGCTGTGGGTTTGAATCCCCAAACTCTAACAACTACACTATCGCTCCACCTCAACCCGGACAAGAGCACTCAAAGATGTCCACGTGGTTCGTTTTACAGAAAAGCTATTGTATTAGGCTACAGGTTCACTGGTTTGTTGGTTAAGATGCTTTGTTCGCTTACGTTGGACTATCCTTCGTCCGTCTACATGTCCGCGAGGCGATGGAAGAGAAGAGAAGGCAGCACAATGTAATGCAACACTACAAAATGTAAGCCAAAGGAACTGGCTGCAGGTTATGGAGTGGCTCCCTGCGTTGAACGGCCACAGAATACGAGATCGGTTGATCTGCTTATTAGTCTGAGATAGCAGCAAACAACTGCAACAAATAGGACAGACGTCAGTGACTGTTTTTGCACGCATTGATGATTGATCCATCGCCTGCGGTTGACGTGACCACGATGTGTGCAAGCAATGTCTGCTCAAAAGGACGGCTGACCATAGATGGCCATGACGTAAGCTGACAGACGAACATACAGAATCGAAGGCAGGCAGACATGGAAAGAAGCAGAAGCAGTGCCAGGCTAGGCAAGGATGGGCAAGGCAAATATGGGCGACTGTCTAGATTATATGACCTTAGATTTATATAGGCCTCAGATTAAGTTAATATAAAAAAGACAAGATCAAATCAGATTAGGAAAAGATCAAACCAAGATATAGATTTCGTTTGATTGGATTGGAGTAGACTAGACTAGAAGAGATTAGATTAGATTATACTAAATTAAGATTAATCAGACATTTTTTTGTAACCAGGGCATAGCCAGGGCAGTTATACAAGTAACCAGTGCAGAGGGCGATTTATGCCCCTAAGAAATTCTGGGTAGGGCAAACATTTTGGTAGGGCAACGACCAGGGCAAAGGCTTTTTACCGGGGCATTTGCCCTTGCTCGCCCTGGTGAAGCGCCGCCACTGATTAAATCAGATCACATGTAATCACATCAGATCAGTGCTAAGCAAAACAAACATGGCGTCCCTTATGAAATCTTTAGTGCAGTTGCGAACAACAGAGAAATACTAGTGAATTCATCTAGAGCCAGTACTGCACACATCCTCACTCGTCGCCAGGGTTCGCTTCGTCGTGTGCCGTCGTCATAGCGACACGACGACTTCTGCTGCCTTCGGAGGGAGCACGCCACAATCGGTAGTCCTCTCTGCGTGATTGAAATACGCCCCCTGTCGGTCGTAACGCTCCCTGGTGAGATCTCCTTCCTCCGTCGTCAGCTTCTGGCGTTGCCTATTATCGCGATATATGCGAATCCATCGTCAGTATGGGAAGCGAAATGCAAATGACATCAAGAGGAGTAATATTGATCAGGAAGACACCGGTCTTGTGATGGAGTTGGTGAAATTGTCAATCAGTTCAAATTCACATCATAGAAAGAGCTTTACCCATTGAGCAACAGATTAGCTTATATCTATCTAGTGCCTTATCTTTCCTGGTAGAGGAGCAATGTCAGACCGAGTGCCACTCCACTGCCTGCGGCATCCCTCAAGGATGTTTTCTCGGCACCTTACTTGTCTATTTGTACATCACTCCACTACATGTTTTACTGAGTGTAAAGTGGTCTGGAACACCATCCTCACGCTATTGACACTCAACTCTACATTTCCTTCGATAATTCCTCCTCATTCAGCTCTCTCACTCTATTATCTAACGTCCGTAACCAAGTTCAGCAGAAAACGGATTGCTTTTAAGTCCATCCAAATCTGAGTTTCTCCTTTTTGGAATTTTACAGCAGCTGGACAAATTTTATTCCTTGAATTCTATCCAGCTGGGCATTTCTGTCATACAAGGCAGCTGTTCAGCCCGCAATTTTGGCGTTTTGTTTGTCTCAAACCTGTTATTCAGAGAGTACGTTAACTCTAGATGCAGGTTTGCCCACTACCACATCAGTGATATCTGTAAGATTAGAGGCCACATTTCCTTTTCAACCCTCACTTCTTTGGCTAATGCCCAGGTCTCCATCCGTTTCGATTGCTGCAACTCGCTCCTACTCGCATTTCGAAAGGTAACGTTCTAAATTCCTTGGCCAGACCTATCATAAAACTCCTAAACATGAACGCAGACCCTGTGTCACCGATCATAAAATCACTGCAATGCCTATAGAAAATCGAATAACTTTCCAAACTGGGTTAACTGTATTCAAGACCCACATTTCGGGTTAACCTTAATAACTTCAGGTTATTCTGAGTCCAAAGACTTCTCTGTAGGCCTACTCCTTGCTCTGAAAAAGGTTGGGAACCATTGGATTAATCAATACAGATTGCAGGCTGAACGAGCAGTGCAGTTCAGCCTCGGGCTTAGTCGTGTGTTTTTGCTTTTATAAACAGTCTATGCGTCTGTCACCTTCTTTCATAAATTCACATTAACATTTTGCAGTCAGCACAGTAGGCGGTAAAGTGCATTACATTATTAGATAACTACTAGACATACCGGATTACTACGAAGTCCATAGCAAGTAGATGAGGCAGTCGACAAAGTCTAAGACACTTAGTCAGTTGATAGGCATGTGACTTAGTCGACTGAATTGTTACCTCAGTCGGTAATTCCTTTGCGACTGTCTCCAGGGACTATGCGTGCATATCTGCCTGCTCGTCCACACGTCCGCCCGTCTGCCTTCCTGCCTGTGTGCATGCATGCAGGTCGGCATACTACTCTACGCTGCTTCCTCGCCAAGAAGTCTTGGAATTGAAAGACTATCTCGAGATTTATGCCAATTCTCTGCCTTAGAGTTAATTAAACAGTCACAGGAAATACAATTTGGTGAGGTTCAGTAACAGGATTACAGGAGCACCGAAAAACTGGGCCAAAAATATCGGTCAAAGTGAGACCGATGTAGATCGTGTGGTACTAAGCTAGCAGCAGCTAACGCATAGAGTCTTCGCAATGGACAGGGACAGGAAGAGCAACCAGGGGAGTCTTTTCCCCCGAAGTCATTGGAGCAACTTCCCCTCCTCTCCCCTTTCTCCTCTTCCCCTTCACCTTCTCCCTCCCCAATAATGATGGCACATACACTGACAGATCTCTCTCCCCACCCTATTTTTTGGATGGAGCATTTGCTCCAAGGTTTTTATGGAGTAGACGCCCCTGAGAGCAACAAAAAGTGGTGTAAAATTGCATGCGATCCAAACACATAATCCATTGGAAAACTTCGGTTAAGATGAAAATGCTGCGCATACCATTCTCGATGTAGGCGCTAATCTACTATCTTTGGTCTTCGTTGTCTAATAATTGTCCCCACTTCATTGCATACTAACGACCTCAGTTTTATACGCCATTTTATTTCGGGTTTGATCGTTATGAGTTTATCGAAAGTGTTGGTCGGAAGGAAGCGAGGTAACCCGGTTTGGAGTACTAAACGGGGAAATGATGGAATTTGTGGAACAGCACTAGCTGGAGAAATACAAGCAATATAAGTCTTGGGAGGGGGATAGATGAATGGTAGCACTCTGGCATAGCCTAAGAGCATTTATAGATCTTGAAAAGTCGCGATTCGATACCCGTAGGTCGACTCAGCAAAATCCACTCCCCATAGGAGGCAGCAGTAAAATGAGCGGGTGCCGGAGAGGCTGCAAAGACGTGTGTTAACTAAGATCTTGATAATTGTACCGTCATGTTTCAATGTAACTTACTGCGGTTTGTCAGTGGGATAGTCAGTAAACACGAATAAAAAATATGGTACATGTAGCTCATCTGCAACGCTTGCATAGAGCACACCAGACTTATCTCGAGACAGAAAAAAACTAAGGTAAAACAAGGCACCACGGTGAAACGTAAGTCTATCAATGCAAATATGCCAGCGTCACTGAAGATCCAGAAAATAGGGTATTGTTTTCAACATCGAATTGTCACATGGCCAACTGACTCGAATAAAAGTTCCATCAGCGACTGCACAGCGTTTTGGATATGGGTGTCCACCCGGCCTACCCGGTGGCGCTGATACTAGATAATCCTTCGTTTCATAAAGTGATAACCACTCTTGACTCAAAATTCAAATTACCAGCATTGTTAGACTAACGTTTCACCCCTTGTTTACTTTATACCGTTTTTTCTTTCTCGAGACAAGTTTTATGTGCTTCTCTCTGCAAGTGTTGCATACTTTTACAGCACGGAAATTAATAATTATTTGGAAAACTAAAATAAGAAGTAAAATTATTTGAGAACAAAAATAGGAATGATAAGTAGAAATATTTGTTAAGTAAAATTAGAATTAGAAGTAAAATTTAAGAGCTCAAAACTGAATTAGAACTGAATTAGGAATTATTTTTAGAAGTAAAATATCACTGCCAATCACATCACTTCGCACCTGTACAACATAAGCCTAATATTCATTTGTGTAATTTGCTCAGGTGAGGGAAACATGCTCTGCCTGAGGTTTAGCTCAGATCAAAAGAAGACGGAATATGCGCAAATGCATTGAATGCATTTGCGCATATTCCGTCCTCTTTGCAATCTGTCGATAATATATAGTATGCGCAATTTACAAAAGCAATCAACACACATCACTATATCATAAAATTATATCATAACAAGTCGTCGCAATGATAATTAGTTTTAGTCGTTGAAACAGGTACGACGTGCTATAGAATGCGACAAATTTATGTGCATTATACCAAGTAATACGCTTCATTTTTTCAAATTGCCATTGTGGAAGTTTTTTTGTAAAGCCATACATCCACGTGTTTTGCAGTACATTTCTCACGAAGTATGTGCAATGTGTTCTTTCTGACAACGTAGCAGACAATGTGAAATGGCTTCCGGAACATTTCACATATTACTTAATCCAGTTGTGTATATTTTAAGCTTTTGCAATCCACTGTTAACATTCACGTGGTCCAATATAACCTGGCTGATTAAACTCCCTTCTTGAGCAGAGCCTAGGCACTTAATATCGGTGCTTGTGATAGGACATAGACTTAGGGTTGCCAGGTGTCCGGTAATGAACCGGAAAGTCCGGTATTTAGACAATCTGTCCCGTCAGAAATTTCAGACGTTACCGGACATGACGATGTCCGGTTATTTGCGGTAAATAATTATTGTTAACAATAAGTGTTGGAATACATGATTCTCGTAGGATCTGGACATCATAAATATCTATCGTAAGTTCGTAACAATTACATTTACAAGTATTTATTAAATTTTATTTGAAATTTACAATGGCGAAATTACGCACTGTACTGTACAGTGCGCACGCGTTCGTTTATTACGATTTACGAGTTAACTCATCATAATTGTAGTTGTAATTGCAACCGAACATCGTTATATTTATACTCAGATCAGCGGCGCTCTCGACCCAAATCATTGCCAGCACTGGCCAAAAGAGAAGTTTTCAAGCGTCTGCGGAACTGAACAGGAGAGAGGGCAGGAAGCTCTTGACGGTGGGACTGCGAAAGACTGTTCCAGGCTGAAGGACCCACACAGGCAAAGCTCCTAGATTGGGCCGTGGAAGAGTACATACGTGAAACAACCATAGGGCCACGAGCCGAGGGTCGCAAGGAGGCCCTCTCATGCAAGGAAGAAACTAGGGTGCAGAAATTCAGTAGGTAAGACTCAGTGAGGCAGTTGCGCATGAGGGTGAGGGTTTTGAACTTAATTCTCTATTGGGCAGAGAGACGGTGAAGGGAGTCGCGAATAAAGGCAAAGATGTGGGCAAACTTAGGAATATCACCTCTACGCTGAGCAGCAGCTTTAAGACTAGACTGGAGTTCTTGCATATTGGAGGAGGGAAAGCCAATGTATAGAGCATTGCCAAAGTCTACCCGAGTGCAAAGCGTGGACCAGTAGTGGGAGCATGAACCAAAAGACACCTGCGGATCGATCGAAGCTGGCGTAGATGAAAAAGGGGAATAAAAGGTTAACCTGATCGGTGAAGGAAAGGGTAGGATCGAGGACAATCCCCAAGTCACGAACACAGGAGGAGAATTGAATGAGGGGAACCTGAAATAATTAGTTTCCAAATCAAGCTTGCTGTGTAGGCCCCTACAGAGTAAATTGTCTAAGTGAGGTCACATGCCAAATTCGCCGATAAACGGTAGGCCTATGGTTAACATACTTGTTATTTATTACGTCCGAATTTCAAAAGAGAACATTTCAACATTTTTCTACATTTTTAAGTTTCTAAGCGTTTTAAGCTACGCTATTATTACTTTTCTCAATAGTAAAAATCAAAGTGTAGTAGGCCTATATTTACAATTTGTATAAATCAGACTCTTTTTAATGTTCATTTTAAAAGTAACTTTTCAATTTTTACTGCTGTTTCCTAATCTTGTCAGCTTCTGACCTCTGAGGGTCCTGACCAGAGGCTTACCCAAAGTCCCTGGACCGATCTGGGGGCATCGACCCCAGACCCTCATGACGCGCTCGCCATAGTCCGGTAATTTCCTGAAGACTACCTGGCAACCCTAACCACTTACTGTGAATGATCGGCGACCAAAGACAAGAAAGGCGTATGTCACAAACAGCGTATGTCCAAGATATGCTCACCGAAGATTGGTCTCCACTATATAAAGGTAGAAGCAGAGGCAATAGCTGTAGGAAGACAAATCGTCTGCAGGGACGTAACTAGCGTTGGGCTTGGGGGGGCTTAAGCCCCCCCAAACGAAGTTGAAGCCCCCCCAAACAAGTCAAGCCGTTGTATGCTTACGGCTAAAATTCGTATGAACACTGTATAAATGTTGCCATGTTCAAGGTTTAAGCCCCCCCAAACGAAAAATCCTAGTTACGTGCCTGATCGTCTGCACGTGCTTAATATTGGAGAACTCACCTTCAGAATTGGAAGATGCTGATAAAACAATTTGTATTGTCTTGAAGTGACGATTTATAAGCCTAGTAACTCATAAATATTGTTAATATCGTTCAAAACGGCAAACAAAGACAGCATAACGGCTGTTTTTCCCTTTGAGTTCGATAATAAATTCCCTTCGAAGATAAAACTTTATCAGTAGACCCTCAAGAATGGTAACCACTGATATGAAACCCAGGTGCATTTCATCTTATGTCTGTGATTTATCTCGATTTCAATTCTTAATTAAACAATTAGCAATTTCCAATGATTCACGACATAGGCGATGTATCACAGACTTATATAGCACCTTTGTAGTCTCTCTGAAGAGGCGCTATATAAATAATATGTGAATAAAATTGTAAATACAATTATGCAAAGAAACAAAATGAAAAATTATATTTGTTAATTGGCTTTTTATTTAGCGCCTTTAAATAAAACCTTTTAAAGTCGCCGAATCTTGGCTGTATATATGTTAGAAAATGGAGTTTTACGATCGGTTGAAACGAGTCTTGAAGAGTAAGATTTTGTTTTAGCGAAAGATCGTAATCGGAATCAAGAGAGAAATTCTGAATTATGCCTTTAAGTTTGCCAGGAAGACATCGAGATTGGAGAACAGAAATGTTGCAAATCGGCATACGCATAAACTTGTTTTTGGGCTCCAATTCCACATTCCTTCGCTCAACCAGCACCCCTCAAACATAACAATCGACTTTAATGCCTAACTTACCTCTTTAACCTACTCCTAAATGCAAGCAAGCGCTGGCACGCAATCGTTGGCTTCCATATCCAGCACGTTACCGGATAGATCAAATAGCCAACAGAAGATCGAGGCTTCCCGCTCCAACAGGATAATCATGTATTTTATTCCTTACTACTGTACAATGATACTACATATCTGTTGTAATAATAATAATCCACATTGGTTTACTCTGTTTTTTGTAGGCATCGGTGCGTTGCGACCCGAGGCCAGATGGGATCGATCGTGATACGTGTTACGGTAGCACTATGGAGGTACCGGTGCGTTGTCTGAGGCGAAATGGGATGGATCGTGATGCGTGTTGTGGTTGCACTACGGCTTTGTCTTGTTTTATATTGTGTAGTTGTTTGTTAGTAGTACCTGCTGGGCCTCTGGCGTGGCGTAAAACCCCGTAAGCCCTTTGTTTTGGCAGGTGAGCCTCTGGCGTGGCGTAAAACCCCGTAAGCTCATAGGGCCTGTGTTTTGTCTGTTGTTTGTGCAGTGCATTTTCAGCCGAGGGATAAGAAGAAGGATGAAGGAAGACTGGATTAGAGGGAAGAGGAGTTGGACGTGGAGTCAAAGTGCACAGGGGCGTACAGTAACGATTGGACAGTGACACCACATCCGCAAGAGAAGGACAGTCTCAACTCAACTCACAATGGGACAGACGCCTCTCTTACCTGGCATAAGTTCTTCGTTACGAGTCTGAAGCAGATTTTTACACTTGCAAACAATTAGCAGTGTGAGGAGGAGGAACAAACCTCACACCGTCGACTTTGTTATAAAGTAAAACAACTGAAAAGTTATTTTGTTCAATTTTCTTTCTATCGTCGTGTCTTTACAGACTTTAACGCGCCCTCTGACTCTCCAATTTCGCCTTTGATTTGTTAGTTGTTGTTTAACGACACTGTACTATAACGAAGGTGATTCGCGTCGTCCTCCTCCTTTCTCCAGGCTTGGGACTTGCACTGCCAGAGTACGGACAGTGGCCGAGTTTCTCGACTTTGACTGTCGTCCTGCCCTCTTATATAACAAAGAAAGTAAGCAACAGGGACCCGAAGTCCTGATAAACACTTTGTCAAATCTGTATTGTAACTGGTCTTTGACTGATTCCATACTGAGAATATCAATACGAGTATCGTACTAACTTCACTGATTGACACCGAATAGTGACTAAGCTAAATATGATTACTATAGAAAATACCAATGTTGACAACCAAAGGACCATTGATGAACTGTAGCCTATAGCAGCAAATCGATTTGCAAACATCTTCATACTCTAAAAGAAATAGAAGCTTTTGCCTCACACCAGGCTGCATCTGCAAACGAGGTTCTACATCTGTGAAAGAGGTTTATTCGTGGTACGAGTTCACAGTTGTGTTATGGTATTCTCAAGTATATCGTTTAGAATAAGATATGTTTCTTTAAGTGACATTAGTGTGGAGCGAAATTTCCGGGGGCGAAGTGTGGGGGCGAAAAATCCGCAAACCACTTAAAAGGCGCTATACTTAGTGTCTAGATAAATACATACATGCATACATCAATGCATTATGTATCTGGACTTTTACTGTAGCGCCTTTTATTTACCGCACGAAAAACGCTACATGCGTCAATCGATATGAAGCTAAATTGGATTAAGTGGAGAAACGTCATTAGCAAACAAAACAATGCACGGAAAACTAAAATAGCCACCAATGACGTGCCCACACTCCCACACACCCACACACCCACACACACACACACACACACACACACACACTTGGAGCTCAACCTTCGATAATATGCAGCAACAATTGCCTGAAGCGTCCGCAGCAGACGTTACGCCTGCGCCCAGCAGACAGCAGTCCCTCATTTGTTAAAGATGACGCACGTCCGACTACTAACGAACCATCGGATGCGCGTAGAACATGACATTGTATTCGTCACCTGCCGGTCAGTAGACTGAAGCACTATACGAGTAACAAACGGTCAAGCAGTGTTTAATCTAGTCCCCCTCTTCTGGGAGGGGAAACAGAGTTTCTGGGGGGACCAAAGAATTTACACAAGATTTTGTCTCATCCATCTTGAGAAAGTTTCAAACTTTTCCTAATTTGATCTTCACAAAAAGTTGATGACCTTTTTTAAGTCCTTCGTCCCATTTTTCTAACTTTTTCTACAACAATTACTCTCTCAAAAAGTTGATGACCTTTTTTAGGAAATCATCTCTCTGGGGGGAATTTTCCTCCCCTAAACGTCTCTACATGGTAATATTGCTGGCCTCTGGGGGGAAACGTCAATCCTGGGGGGGACATTCCCCCCAAAAAAGACGTCTAGATTAAACACTGACGGTCAAGGTCACTCCAAAGACGCGTCACCGCCGAGAGGAAAATTACCCTGCAGCACTGTGTTTAGATCCCAACCTCCCTCGAACACCGGGAAGCCCTTCCGTTCCCATTGAGTCACGTAGGACAGGTTGAAACGCGAGGAAAGCACCACTAAACCCGGTGAAGAACCGAGAAATGAGTCCGATACGTAAACTTAGCAACAGTAAACTCCAAATGTGTTAGAATTACTGAGCAAATTCTGCATTCAGACGAAATAATCGGCTGAAATAAATGACACAGAAATCGAACAGCAAGCGATCTCATCTGCCCCGATTGATGTTGGTGCCAGATGTGAGGCTGTGGATATGTCTGAAGCTGTCACATCTGATGAGATACGCCATGAGCATGACCACGAGATAAAGGTCAAGCCGTCGTCTGCATCGTCGCTTCTCTTATGCGGTCTAACGGTTCTTTCGTAGAAGAATGTTCACTCTGCCAAGCTCTTCACATGATATCGTTGAACATGTTAAGCCATTACTATTGTTGTTGTTGTCGTTGTCATTGTTTCTGTTGTTGTTATAGCCGCTGGCACTCGGACTGTTACGTCACAGGATCATTCATCGGTTAACAGATGAATAAACTTAATGGTTGATAGGAAGCCGGCGCAACTGTGTCCAGAATGTCTAACGTTTGTCTTCATGGGTGTTTGCATATATCTCTCTGCAGTGTCAGCATGGTTCGAGCGAGTCTACCTGTCTGTCTGTCTGTCGGCCTGTCTGTCTGTCTGTATGTCTGTCTGTCTGCCTGCCTGTCTGTCCTTCTGTCTGTCTCTGGCATGTAGGCCTACATTCGGAGAGACAGAGACAGAAGGACAAGAAACAGTTTTCGGCTTCTCAGAAGTGGCCTGGGTTGTTCGTGGAATTAGAAAAGTATATAACTGAGATCTTGATTTATGAGTCGCGTGTTATGATTGTCAATTGACATGACAAGAACAAAGACAGAGACAACCAGACAGACAGACAGACCCTTAGGTAGACAGACAGACAGATATACACAGACATACAGACAGGTTGAGACAGAACCGGTGACTCAGACTGAAACTGGGGAACGGAGGGAGAGAGACAGAGACAGAAGACAGACAGACAGACAGAGACTGAGACTGAGACAGACAGACGGAAAGTCATAGCGAGACGAAATGTGACATACACCTTAAGACGAATATTAAGAAATAAAGATAAAGAAATGGATGGATGGATGGATGGATGGATGGATGGATGGGTGGGTGGGTGGGTGGACGGACGGACGGACGGACGGACGGACGGACGGACGGACGGATGGATGGATGGATGGATGGAGAAATTGGAGAGAGTGAGAGAGACAGACTTCAGAATTGTGCAGGTCCAAGGCACATGACTGACTTTGTCGATGCCCAAAGAGGCGAAAGAATGGATTTTTATTGGTCGAAAATAAATATTATTTCCAGATATAAGAAGTCCGCGGAAAGAATTGTAACTAGCGCCAGCCGGTCATTCAATCTCCACTTAACATCCGTATAGCAAATGTTATAATCATGTTTATCATGACATCATCATCGTCATCGGGTGGGTGGTGACTGATTTAACACGTCTTGATCTCCATAGAGGGCAGTTGCAGAGCCTGGCACTAGGTGTCGCCAGACTACTCTGATCCATAATGGACGAGCTATTTTGTCACTTCCACAGGGTCTTGTATGCTCGCCAGGTTGGATTTGCATATATATAGTTGGTTCATATGACTCCGTTAGCCTACTGCAAATGAGTTGTATCTTTGAATATATATTCACCGGAGGACGCATTGATCGACGATTCGAGTTGCGTCCTCTGGCGATCAGGAGGATGTGATCGATAGTCGTCTCATGAGCTGTTAATTTCAAGCAACAGGAAAAGACAGATAGAAAGAGCGCAAGAGTCTGGGCAATAAACCCGACTAATCCCCGGGGGTCGACGAACTATATAAACCCGACTAATCCCCGGGGGTCGACACGCTTTTTTACAGCGCCCTTTCCTTCGGCCACGGCTGTGCTACGGCGCTATACAAATCGTCTTATTATTATTATTATTATTATTATTATTAAGAGAGAGGAAGAGACAGACAGAAAAAGAAGAACACAGAGATAGAGAGAAAGAAAGAAAGAGACTGAGTCGCTGACATAGTCAGAGAAAAGAGTATGAATTGATAGACAGACAAATAGACATATATAGATAGATAGATGATGTTTTATATTCATGTATGTACATATGATTATTTAATTAATTGACATAGTCTTTATAAGAAGGCGGAACCAGTAGAGGATTCGGCCTAATGATCAACGCAGAGAAAACCAAAACAATGTTTGAAAGACACTAGTAACTATTACAATCCAAGGAGAAGTTATTGAGCAGTAAAACAATTCGTCTATCTGTGGGAGATCTAATAAACGCAGATGGCAGGAACGAAAAAGGTATACAAAGGATAATTGGAAGCGCTTCACAGGCATTTTGATTAATGAACAGGATATCCGATATGGAGAAATAGAGAATTAACAAAGAAAACCAAGACAGAAATATACGAGACGATGATACAACCGATTTTCCTATAGGGATCGGAATGTTGGACAGTGCAAAACAAGATGAGAGGAGAATTCTTACAGCAGAAATGAGCTGACTGCGGAAGATCGCTGGGATTTCAAGACAGTAGAAAATAAGAAACGATGACATAAGACAGTCAGTCACCATGTATCCAAACAGCTCTCCTAGACAAAGTCGTTCACGAAGACTCCGATGGTTTGGACATGTGGAAAGAATGTCAGTTGACCGAATCCAACACAGTGCACTACCTGCAAGATTCGAAGGAAAAAGACACACAGGCAGACCAAGACTACGCTGGATAGATAATATAAATGAAGAGCTGACTGCGGAAGATCGCTGGGATTTCAAGACAGTAAAAAATAAGAAACGATGACATATTAAGACAGTCAGTCACCATGTATCCAAGCAACTCTCCTAGACAAAGTGATAGATTTACCCATGGACTAACGCTAAGGGGAGGAATACAATAGACTTGACAAATGACCGAGGACAATGGAGATCATTTATTTGTTCCCATCGCCGCCAAATCGCTGGCGTCAGGAACTGATGATGATGATGATGATGATGATGATGATGATGATGATGATGATGATGATGATGATGATGATGATGATGATGATGATGACGACGATGATGATGATGATGATGATGATGATGATGATGATGATGATGATGATGATGATGAAGGTGATGATGATGATGATGATGATGATGATGATGATGATGATGATGATGATGATGATGATGATGATGATGATGATGATGATGATGATGATGATGATGATGATGATGATGATGATGATGATGATGATGATGATGATGATGATGATGATGATGATGATGATGATGATGATGATGATGATGATGATGATGATGATGATATGCGGAGGCAGCCTATAGTAAGACCTTCTCTGTTTAAAACACATGCAAAGGTAATATATAAATTATATTTGCTTTTAGACTTTGTATGGCGCCTTTCATTTTAGACTCTTAGGAAGCATTTAATGGATGGTTGAGTGGTCTCTGACTTACAGTAATGGCTCGAAATATCAGACTTTATTGTAACTCCTTTTACGAGGGTGGAATGTCACAGTCACAGGTTAGACAGCGTATCACACCTAATTATTCATGTGTGTGCATGCATTCATATTCCACATATATTTTCATATGCATATTATTATGATTATTTTACCCAAGGTAAGTGTAATCCCTCAGAAACAGAAAATCACGTTAGGAGCTGTTACGGGTCCCTTAGGCCTAAATCAGGCATCGTCCTCAGCAAAATCAGTGAACGTGCCTTGAAGACAAGGATGGCGTAATAGCGTTGGATACAGATGCAAAGGCGCTGGAAAAAGGCAACTGGTATTATAATTAATA
>OY744602.1:54649763-54677263 GCA_963556255.1 Allolobophora icterica | reverse complement strand
AATCCAATCTTATTCTATATGAAAACTGGGGAAACCTAATGAAATCTAATCTTCACTCACTCCTTGATTAAGGCACCTACGTACACTCATCAGATTTTGTCTGTTTTTAGCAGTTTAGCCAAAGTTTTACGTAAACGAATATTCTGCTAAAATTTCTGCTGTGACCTGTTACTTATTATCATTGGCGTAAACTTGTCCAAAATATTGGGGGGGCATGGTGTCTGGACCAGAAAAACAAGTTTTTTCAATATGAAATTTTTTTTTCTCGTTTGTATGGTTTTGCTGTTTTGGTTGTTTTTTAAGATTTTCGGATTTCGGATGATAAAAATCATGAAAAAATGGCATGAATAAGAGCTCCAACTCAGTTTAATTCAGTTGCGATTTCCGAAAAATAAAAATCATTAAATCAATGTAATTAAAATAACTTCTACAAAATAAGAAATTTATTTTTTTAAACAAAAACAAATTTTGTCGTTTTCTTTTTCTTTTGGTTTTGTTTAAAACCAAAAACTGAAAAAACTTTTTTCACCTCTGATCTGGACAGTCAGCAAAGGCTTCCGGTTTACGTTAATGCGTATGAAATGGGGCGTTTGTTTACATGTAAATTTGTTTCATATTGAAGATATTAAAGATCAAAATTAATCTTAGTTTTCATTATGAATTTCTGATAGTATTTCAGTTCTGTGTCTCTGATTTTCTGTTTCTGAAGAAATGTGTCTATATTGAAACACAATATTTTAATATTTGAAAAAATTCTCCTCTCGATTTGGGGGGGCATTGCCCCGGCTCCTCAATTATTGGGGGGCACGTGCCCCGGCTGACCCCCCAGAGTCTACGCCTATGCTTATTATAAACAACGCTCGTTGAATGAATATATTCTGGTTCTTACGATTAATTAAATTGACAGAGCGCTATAGAACTCGTCAGATTATAAGGTTGCGATTTCTAGGTTGTTGAATGTAGTTAACGTCATACGTCGTCCATATTTCAGTCGCATTCGCTGGATGGCGCCAGTAACACTATCGGTCACCAGATGTTCTGCGCTGCAGCGTATCAACACCTCTTGCTATTAAGATGCCAAGCGCTATCATTTGTTTATTAATTCTATTCTATTTATATTGGATTTAATCAGGTCGTTTATTCATTTCCAATTCATTAAGCTTAGTCGTTTATTAACTTTTTTATTGATTTTATTCAATTCTAATTTATTTTTCTGTCGATGCGTTTAGTTTATTCCAAAATGTTTTCTAAGCTTCAGCTGAATGAGGTCGGTTTTTAAATCTTCTTAATTTTATTTCTTCTTTTATCTCTCCATCCATTTCTGGATTACGCACCCGTCCTCTTTTCATTCCTGTCTTTGTTCTGCTACTGAAATTTCCATTACTTCCCTGTATATCTTCATGATTCCCCTCCATCTCTTGCATACCTTTCCTTCCTCTCGCTTCCATCCTACCCTAACTTTCTCTCTCCCCCCTTCATCCACTTCCTTCATTCTTCCAACCTTCCCTCTCTTTCGCCTTCCTCATTTACTCTCTCCCTTAATTGATTCCTTCTTCCCTCTGTCAATCCTGTTTTTCCTTCATGTCTCCTCCCTCTGTAGCGCTCGTGGTTCTCGCTCCCTCCCTCCATCCTCCCTTCCTCTCTTATTATCTCTTTCTTCCCTCTCCCTTTTACTATTTCCCTACCTTCGTCTCTCTCCACTGATTCTTCTTTCTTCCCTGCCTCCCACCATCGCGCTTTCCTCCTCCCTCCCTTTCTCCTTCTTCCTCTCTATTGCTAACTCCCTCCCTTTCTCCCTCTGGCTGTCTGTCTCTCTTTCCTTTTCCTCTCCCTGTTACTCGCTCCCTCCCTTCGCCTCTCTCTCTCCACTGATTTTTTTCGTCCCTGTCTCCCTCCATCGTTCTCCCTTTCTCCTTCCTTCTCTCTCCCCCTCCTTTCTCCCTCTGTCTGTCCTTCCCGTCTTCCTTCCACTCGCTTCCTCCCTTCGCCTCTCTCTCCTCTGATTCTTCTTTCGTCCCTGTCTCCCCCCCCCATCGAGCCCTCATCTCATTAAGCCGCGCATTTGTACCTCGCATACGAAACAACGTCCAGCGAAACCTTTAGCAGCCAAGAAGCAAACGCATCGAATGTGTGCAGGCGAAAGCTAGTGTGGCTGCTGTACGAGACGTAGAGCGTCGAGCATCAAAGCCCAGTCACTGAGTCCAACAAACCAGACACTTTAGTCTGTAAGACGCGACGCTAACTTCTGTTACAAGAGCGGATCCAGGAACGGTTGTACCGATCCGGTCAAACCCCAATCGATCTTTTGTGGAAGCCACGCGATTGAATTGTCCCTCCCAGTTGGTTAGAGCAGTGGTTGCTTATTAAAAATAGGTTTTAAAATATGCAGGAAAGCTAGAAAGGAGGTAATTTAAACTCTGT
Organism: Allolobophora icterica; assembly: GCA_963556255.1. Lineage (NCBI taxonomy): Eukaryota > Metazoa > Annelida > Clitellata > Crassiclitellata > Lumbricidae > Allolobophora > Allolobophora icterica. Next base: position 54,674,842 of record OY744602.1, on the reverse strand, counting down.
GCAATAACAGTGAAGTTATTTATTTTAACGAAATTATTATTTTTTAATTATAATATATTTATTCTAGTGTATCATAATTCGCTAATTTACTTTATGGAAAGCGATGAGAAAACGAAGAAAAACTGGAGAAGACTCAGAAGAGGTGATGAGAAAATTGTTCTGAGTGAAAGAAGATCGAGATGACGGGTGAAAATAGTAACTGTTCTTTGCAGACATGAGTTTGAAAACGTCGAAGTCATCATCATCATCATTACCACCGCTCCCGGCGCCGTTGAGGTCAATCGCTCAGCTGACCAGCTATACTTCTCAGTATTGGTTGGACATTTCCGCTGATTAACGGTCAAGCAGGCCGACGCTAATTGACAGATTAGACCGGTCTAATTGTCCAGTCGGTCGGGTCGACTAAGCGCTGACCAAATGACCACAACTGGACATTCTTGACCATCCTTCGTTACGATAAGGGATATCGGGCGGTGTGTCAACGCCAATGAGTTTGGCAACAGCTGCAGAAACCCCAGAAAATGGGCTTAAAGGGTGGATTCTAGAGGTGGAGAGGAGATAGGAGAGCTGGGTCCCATGTAGGTTCTGCCATGGGTGGGTGGGTGGGTGGGTGGGTGGGAGACACTGGGAGTCTGTTATCATCGTGTCAAATTATGTAGAACTATATCTCATCCGCATATCCGGAGGAAGGATAATTACGATTTTTATGAAACTATCTAAATTCCCCGCTTTTCAATCATTCCTTTCTCTCCCCAATTATACTGATAAATTACAACATGTGTCATATAATAATGCATATGTATTACATTATCCACAATACAGCGTATAGTATATTTTGTTATACACTGTGTATTTTATGATGATGTAGGCCTATACATCGCGCAAGGACTTCGATGGCTCAGCATCGTGCTTTTGCCATCCTTGGCCCTTCCCTATATGGAATGACCTGCCCCCTTCTCTCCGTAGCAAGATACTACTTGGGATCTCGCCCTCTTCTCTCCGCTGCCTAAAGACCTTTCTTTTCCCTCGGGGTTGACACGCTGGGAGCGCCTCTGAATAGTCTATGCTGTGAGAGGCGCTTTATAAATAATCATATAAGATAAGATAAGATAAGATATATAATCGGCCTATACCACTGATAGATGTATCAGTTAGCATATTCCTTCTGTGTGTTCTTTTAACTATAAGGACTCTGCTTACAGCTTTTGAAAGCTGTTCCTAACTGTTTTTGGGGGGGGGATTGGGTTGGATGCGCCTCTGATATAGCCATCTGGAAGTCTCCATATGAGTGACTGAACGAACGAATGAATGACTGACTGAATGAATGAACGAACGAACGAACGAATGAATGACTGACTGAATGAACGAACGAATGAATGAATGAATGAATGAATGAATGAATGGGAACATATTTAATCATACATTTTTTCGATATATGAGGAAGAATGGTAACGAGAATATTCTGTACCAAAAACTTAAAAGACAGACAGACAAACTGATAGATGCAGGCAGTCAGACAGACACATAAAGCGACAGGCAAACTGACAGACAAACCCGCACACACATGGAGAGATCTATACAGAAAGAGCGCAAGGCTTTCGTCCATTTTAAGCTTAGTACATGTAAACAGACATTGCATCTATAGAAAAGACATTGACTCAGACAAACACTGGCAAACAGAAAGACAAAGACACATACACAGAAGAACACATCGATATGTATACAGGTAGGACATGCAGATACAGTCACAGGTACAAAATGGAAGCAGACGAACATATAAGCACATACATGTACACATATGGACACATACATGCACACATACGCACAACGAGACGAGTATATATGGAAGGAATCCTTGTCAGGTGGATAACGAAAACCAACGACTTTCTGAGTGAATCGGTTGACCCGAGGTCAGAGGTTAGGGGTCGATCCTGAGGGTATACAGTGTATACTTGGGGTCAACGAACCCATCATCATGAAACGCTGAAAATTTCGTCTGAATTTATTTAAATATATATGCAAATATTAATATTAATATAGCCTACGTATAAGTAGAAGTATATACAGGATATATATATATACATATAAATACATATTAATAATTATACCACTTATATACACATATTTACATATATGTATATAGAATATTTATACATAACATTTTATGCTTTAATATGCATGATTTTTTAAACAGTGCAACTCATTGAACACTCTTATAAATCCCACAAACACCTAAACTGCAGTATAGAAATAATGATTATTGGTATGGACAGTATAGATACATTTAATATGCGCTTGTATATACCAGTATAGGCTATTCATATACTATAAATATTATTATGGATATGATATATATTATTCACGCATGTATTATGTATATATACGTATACATACATGACATCGATGGAGAGGTTATAAGGGCTGAGGTATACTCGGATGTAAAACACGCAATCATATTTACCTGAAAGCCACAGAGGGTGAATGACAGGCATATCTAGTCGCCTAGAGTACTGTAGCTCGCTTCTTACTAGTATCAATAAGGCATGCCTGCTGAAGCTGCGGATCGAGAGTTTAGAACTCTTTGGCTAGTCATAACCGATGCATCCAAATGCGAACTTATAACCCATTTTCTTTAATCTTTTCATCGGCTTCCTGTTCAGCAAAGAATTAGTTTCAGATTGGGGCTCATTGTTTATAAAACTTTGAACTCTGAACAGCACAATACTTAAAATCAGTTCTTATTCCTCAGACTTTTAGTTATTCAACGAGATCAACTGATTATCTTTGTGTGGTCAATAATGGTCAATGGTCATGCCTAAATCAATAACTGTTCTTCGTGAACGAGCTTTATCGGATTTTGAACCTACCTTTTGGAACTCGCTCCGTGCGCTTGTGCATGCGCTCTGCTCAGTCGCTTGGATATCTGATCTGCTGAATATTGACCTGACCATGGCTTGGTTTTGGTGCGCGCCATCGGTTGATGCCTTGTACATAAGTGGTGGTGGTGGTGGTGGTGGTGGTGGTGGTGGTGGTGGTGGTGGTGGTGGTGGTGGTGGTGGTGGTGGTGGTGGTGGTGGTGGTGGTGGTGGTGGTGGTGGTGGTGGTGGTGGTGGTGGTGGTGGTGGTGGTGGTGGTGGTGGTGGTGGTGGTGGTGGTGGTGGTGGTGGTGGTGGTGGTGGTGGTGGTGGTGGTGGTGGTGGTGGTGGTGGTGGTGGTGGTTTTGTCCTTGCTGTTGTGGTGTTCATCTTTGCGATCAGTAGAGTAACGCGGAATTCATTTGTCATGATACACAGTGAGCAAACAACGGGAGGAAGAGCAGAGAGACAGATAGACAGAGAGAGACAGAGAAAGAGACAGACACAGCAACAAGACAAACTGAGAGACAAATATAGAGAGACAGACTGAGAGACATGCAGGCAGAACGTGCATGCTAGAGACACAGTATAATATATACAGATGCGCAGAAGTATACGGACAGACTGAGGGAACAGACAAAACGAGTGAGACACGCTGAGACACAGACATATAAAGACGTACTCATATGCAGATAGATAAACAGACAGGAACAGACAAGCAGAGATACACAGACGGACAGAGATGACATTAGGCCGGAAGCAACTATACAGAGCAGCATCTTTCCTTCCATGGTAGCGACAGAGTTCAATCCAGAATCCAAGTCGGTCAGCGACTCGGTAACACGCGGTTCATTCACGCGTGACCGGGCGCGTCACCACGTTTACTCATGCGTGGCTGACCATATTCTGGCCGCTAAGGGGATGCGGAAATGAGGTGCGGGTCCGGGCATCTCCGGAGTGAGCGCACCGGACCATGAAATCCTCCACAATAGCGGAGGCAATCGCCAAGAATACATTACCGCCATCTGTCGTCTGGATTTCGGTCGGTAGAGGGCAGGCTCCCTCTGATGTGCCGCCCACGATGGGTGGAACATCCGGTCGTCAAACCCCGAAGAGTGACCGACCCCAAATTTGTTTAGATATTGGGGTAACTGGCAACTGCCCCAATTCGCCGCAAAAATTCACCAATGCCAATGTCGCATTTTCAGACGACTATAGCATTTGTTAAGAAATTCTGGGATATTAACTAAATATGCTTATTATTATTATTATTATTAGTAGTAGTAGTAGTAGTAGTAGTAGTAGTAGTAGTAGTAGTAGTAGTAGTAGTAGTAGTAGTAGTAGTAGTAGTAGTAGTAGTAGTAGTAGTAGTAGTTGTTGTTGTTGTTGTTGTTGTTGTTGTTGTTGTTGTAGTTGGTGTTGTTGTAGCCTATTTGTATTAATTATTTAATATAATTATTATCACAATCGTCATCATACTCTTTCTAATGATTTGTATATACTGAATAACCAGTTGTCATATCAAAACTAACGACAGCTTACATAATATTAAACTTGCGTGATGTCAGCCAGAGTTGACACCGATAATATTATATACAATAAATAACTGGAGCTTTTCATTTTCAGTTTGGACGTTTGGTCTAGATAATATGGCTCAGCGAAGCTCTGTCAAAAGTGTCAAACATAATATTCCGCAAATGAGCGCTTGAAATGTTTAAATTTTAATCAGTTAGTCATTTCTAAGGCGTAAAAACGAAACGATATTCTTTGGAATGACGCAAACACAGGCGGAACGGCAGACGACAGCGTTGAGCGCCTGCGCAGTGACCCGCGTGACCCGAACATCTTGACCTATCGCGCAGCTGACAAATATTTACTGCGGAACGATTTCATAGCTCGTCAATTCATTGAAAGGATGCGTTCAAGTGAAAGTACTCAGCTCAAGGGCCGCATCATGGCGGCCGAGGGGTGGACACGCGGCTCGAGTGCTGTCCAAGATTTCGCGAGAAAAGAAGGGTAAACAGACCTTAAGGGTGGACTGTGTAATGAGCACGCGTGCGCCGCACGTTAGAACGGGCGGGTACAGGGGTGGAATTCGCAAGGGCCCCCATATTTCATCTGCCCCATGAAAAATAAACCCAGACGGCTAACGGTTAGAATTGGGTATGGCAAATTCCACCCACCCAGACGGACGGTACCTCCTTCCCGTACCTCGGATCAATTGGGTTAATTTCAAACTGGCTGTGGCTTTAATCACGCACCCTTCCCAAATCTCCCCAAACCAAGGCGGACGATAATTCATCTTTGGTTTTTGGGGTGGGCGTCAATGGTTTCAAATTTGTTTCGAGATGGCCTTCAGCTGGACACTCTAGACTGACCACTGGGCGTCCGACATTGGGTTACCATGCACAGTATACCAGCCGTCACGGTCACATCTCGAGCTGAATTAATGACAATGATATTAATTGAGATAAGGATATCATCATTTTTAATTAGAATAATTAGATCTAGGGATTGCATACATGATTACTGTTACGTATACATACATACACACATACATACGTACGTTCATACATACATATATATACACATACATACATACATACATACATACATACATACATACAGACATACATACATACATACATACATACACACATACATACATACATACATACATACATACATACATACATACATACATACATACATACATACATACTGTGAACTGAGTTTTGTGTACAGTCTTGCAGTGCGAGATATTAGCGTATATATTTAGTGCGCTTACTTTAGTTTCACGTGTATATGTATATATGATAAATGCATAACGTTTAATTGTACTGTCTTAGTGACACGCGCGGCCGGCCGATCTGGGCAGCGGCGCGCTATATGTATATTATAAGATTTCGCTTATGCGCACAGAAGACAGGTGTGTCAAGAGGCGCGAAGAATTATGCTGACTAGAGAAGTTTGAATTCGAGTGTGTTCGCTGTAGTAGTGTGGCTGACTAGTTGAGTTGTAATCGAATTGAGTTCTGTCTGTTTGTTTCTTATTAAACTAAAAGATATTAAACTGTGTTGCTGATTAATTCAGGTTATACTTATACGTAGAATTAGTGTTCAAAAGGTGAACGTTAAATAGGCGTTAAGTACGAAGAGAACAAGGATTTAATCAGAAGGATTGTCAACGGAAGGATTGGGTTGACATTATTGGTGGCAGCGGCGGGATGGATAAATACTCACGGTGGAATAAATACTCACGGTGGAATAAATACTCACGGTGGAATAAATACTCACGGTGGAATAAATACTCACGGTGGATATAAACTCACGGTGGATTAAAATTCACGTTATCACCTCCTTCGGCGGATAGAAGAATCTACGACGGTGATAAAAGAATTTACAACGGTGTTAGAAGAATCTACGACGGTGTTAGAAGAATCTACGCGTTGTTGCTGTGTGACGAGTTTACGATATCAACGACGGTGGAACACGAGAAACGGTATAAAAAATTTCGTTGTTTTCCACGAACAAATATAAAAGAAATCCCGTTTGTTTATCGATTCACACACCAAGAAAAACCGTGACTTCTTTGAAAAGAGAAATCACCAAAGTAAACAAGTAAGATGGAGAAACTAAGTGCTGAAAGACAAGCAGATATTAAGAAGATGTCTACGGAAAGGCTGAAACAGCGTTTGTTGAAAGCCGGTTTTAAAGAAGAACAATTAGAAGGTATGTCACGTGGTGACATGATGCAGGAACTCGCCGATGTGTGGGTTAAAGAAGAAGTCGAAGAAGAAGGTGCCGTTGGCGGTGCCGTCGAAAAGGCTATTGAAAAACCTCCTGTGCCTATGTCTATGGAGATGTTGATGCAGTGGATGATGATGAAAGAAGATAGAGAGGAGAAACGGAGACAAGAAGAGAAAGATAGAGAGGAGAAACGAAGACAAGAAGAGAAAGAGCTAAGACAGGAAGAATTACGTCTTCAGAGAGAGAAAGAAGAGAAAGAATTGCGCTTGCAAAGAGAGAAAGAAGAGAAAGCAGAACGTCTGCAGAGAAAGAAAGAAGAGAAAGCGGAACTTGCAAGGCAAGAGGAATTGCGCTTGCAGAGAGAGAGAGAAGATAAAGCAGAACAAGTGCGTAAGGCAGAACTTGAATTGCAAAAGCATCAGTTTGAGATTCAATTAGAACAGTTGAAAAGAGATAGGGAAGATGCTGAAAGAAGAAGACTGGAGCAGATGATTGAATTTGAAAGAGCTAGAAAAAGTGATGAAGAGGTTCGTCAGCAACAGATTGAAGCAAAGAGAATGCGTGAAGAAGAAAAAGAAAAAGCGCGAACGTTAGAGTTGGAACGTGCAGAACAGATCAGACAAGAAGAACTCAAATTTCAGAAAGAAAGTTTGGAAAAGGCAGAGGCAGAAAGACAAGAACGTCTGAAACTGGAAAAATCAAAATTGACATTGAAAGAAACGCAAATGAGAGAAGAACGGGAAGCAGAAAGAAGGAAGCAGCAAGAAAGTGAAACTTTGGTGTCAAAAATTAAGAAAATAGGTGATGCAATGAAGCATGTATTGCCTCAAATGCCAACTGATATGATGGAGGTGCCATTATATTTTGAAACAGTCGAGAACGCGTTTCGTAGTTTTGCTGTGGAAAAGCCGTTTTGGGTGAAATTATTACTACCATTGATGACGCCGAAAGCTCGAACCGTTCTGAATAGATTGTCATACGATGATCTAGACAATTATGATAGAGTCAAGCAGCACTTATTAAAAGAATTTAAATTGACCTCCAGAGAATACAGAGCCAGATTTGTGGATGCTAAGAAGACAGCAGAAGAGACTTATACGATGTTTACGGCAAGACTTAAGAACTTGCTAAACTATTACGTGAGAAGTCGAAACGTGAACAGAGAGTATGATACGCTCTTTGATTTGCTGGTAGCGGATAAGCTAAAAGAATGTTTACCGCCAGGTCCACTACAGTTTGTATTGTCGAAGGAAGGAACTGACTGTCTCCAAGCTAGTGCAGTGGCAGACCTAGCAGACATTCATGTAAACAATCGAATTGGGTTTGCGTTTCCAAATATAAACAGTTATCCTTCTCAACGTTCCGTAAACCAAAGCCAGAGTGGAAAGTGGAAAAGTTATCCAGAAACAGGGAATCAGTTCAAAGGTAAAGAAGTCAAGGCTAGTGTCCCTGTACCCAATGAGACCAGAGAAGTGACGTTTGGTCGTCAGGGATTTAACAAATCGTCAGCGCCGTTTGCCAAGAGGGAAGGCAACACATCGTTTACGCAGTATAAGAGAAATGAAGGAAATGAACAACGAGGTATGGTGGTGAAGCGTTGTCACAACTGTGGTTCAGACAAACATTTGGTTAAATTTTGTCCAGTTCCAGTGGCAGCAGCTAGTTCTAGCAGAAATCAAGAACACACAAGGGTGAATTTGATTCAAGTGGTTAGTGATACAGATAATCAAACCGCGAGTCAAGAAAACCAAGAGACTGAAGTAAAGTCAGTAATGAAATGTGGTATTCAAAAAGAAATTCTATTGGATGCTGAAATTCAGAGAGAAGTCATAGGAAAAGATGACAGTCGAATATTGAAGAAATCGTTCTTGCAATATGTCGAGGTTGAAATTCGTGCAGTAGACGGTAAAGAGCCAGTGAAAGTCAAAGCACTGAGCGACTCGGGAGCAGAGATTCCGGTGATTAGTGAAGAATTACTGGAAGGCATAAAGGTGGAACAAATTGGAAAAGTGAATTTGCAATGTGTGGCAGGAGATGCCATTCCTGCGAAGTTAGTGAAAGTCGATGTTAGACTGTGTGGTAGTGACGTGAAAGAAGAGGGATTTCCGCGTAAAATCCAGTGTTCACTTACACCTTATGTCACCTTGATGTGTGCTAGTATTGCAAAGATGGGCAGTACAGAAAGATTCTTGTTGCATCCAGAGATAATTGCCGAATTAAAAGCCGTACCACAGATGAAAATTAAAACGATACAAGGAGATGTGAGTGTACAAGCAAATGTAATGACGAGAGCGCAGAGTCGGAAACAGGAAATGGTAGATGTTGATGAGAAGAGTGAAACTGAAAGTTCAAGTGATGAGGAAAACGAAAGTAATGAGCAACGAAGCTTATCGCGAGATGGTGTAACATCAGAGATAAACGAGCAAGAGATGGCTGCATGCGAGAATGGCACATTAAATGAAACTGAAGAAGACAATGAATGTGATGTGGGGATAGGAGACTTGTATAGAGATGAAGAGATGGACGAAGAACAAAAGGTGCAGATTGCCGATTCGAAGAAGTTCGAAGAGCAACAGAGAAAGGATGAATCGTTGAAGCCGTGGTGGAAGTTAGCACAAGAGAAAGAATCTGAATTCTGTGTGATCAACGGTTTATTGCATAAGAAATATCAGATATTAGACCAGACGATATATCAACTAGTGTTACCAAAAGAGAGACGAATTAAAGTGATGGAATTGGCGCATGAATCGGTATTTGGAGGACATCTAGGAGAAGAGAAAACAAGAGAACGAATAAAATTATCTTTTGTATGGCCAAAGATGAGAAGAGACATTGTGAAATTTTGTAAGTCTTGCGAGAAGTGTCAACTAAAGGCAAGGAGTCTGGTGATGGATAGAGTGCCTATCACTCCGGTCTCAAGAGAAGAGGTCGCCTTCAGGAGAATGACAATGGACCTAATAGACAACCCGAGGAAATGGCACAAGATAATTCCTTTTCACGAAAATCATTTGAAAGAACTCAAAGAAAATACGGAGAAAGCATTATTGTTTGCAGAATCTTACTCTCAAGAAAAGCAGTTGCAATACACAAATCAGTATAACAAGAGAGCAAGACACAAAGGAATTTGCAGCGTATCGAATTCCTTTGATTTATCGAGCAGAAGTGGAACGTCAGATCAAAGAAATGTTAAAAACAAACATTATTAAACCATCATCGAGCAGAATGGCAAGCCCTTTGGTTATTGTTAAAAAGAAAGACGGATCTTTAAGACTTGCCTGTGACTACAGATACATTAACTCATTCACAGTGGATTGTAAATATCCGATGCCGATTGTCAGAGACGTTTTGAACAAAGTTGGAAAGTCTAATGTGATTTCTATTTTGGACTGTCGAAGTGCTTATTGGACTTGTCCTGTAAAACAATCTGATCAATGGAAGACAGCTTTTGTAACACATAATGGACTGTATGAATTTACTCGTGTTCCTTTTGGAATGATGAATTCAGGACGAACTTTTGTTAAGGCGATAAATTTAGTTTTACAGCCTATAAATGACTTTGCAGAACCGTATGTTGATGACATTGCTGTGCATTCTGACAGTTGGAAAGTTCACTTGCAGCATCTAGATGCATTTTTGATGCAAATGAGATTGCATAACGTTACTTTGAATTTGAAAAAATGCATATTTGGTAAGAGTGAGGTAAGGTTTATCGGTCATGTGGTTGGGTCTGGTAAGATAAAGATGAATCCAGACAGAATTGAAAGTTTGACTAATTTGAAGATCCCAGAAACTAAGAAGCAAGTTAAACAACTGCTTGGATTTTTTAATTATTACAGACAGTTTATTAAGGACTTTGCACAGATTGCGAAACCTTTATCTGATTTAACTAGTAAACGTGTTTCTGATAAGATTGATTGGACTGTTGAACATCAGCAAGCATTTGATTTACTTAAAGAGGCTGTGCGATCCAAAGTAGTGTTATATGTTTTTGAAGTGGGAAAACCATTCAATTTGTACTGCGATAGTAGTGACTTTGCAGTCGGTGCTGTTTTAACACAGATGGACGACAAGGGAATAGAACGCCCTGTGTCATTTATCAGTCAGAAATTAACTGATACCCAGAAGAGATGGGCTACTGTGGAAAAGGAAGCCTATGCTATTGTTTGGGCTCTAAACAAGTTAAAAGAAATTATAATTGGATCAAAAATTTTCATTTTTACTGATCACAATCCTCTTACATATTTGACTGAGTCAATGTCTAAGTCTGCTAAACTTGTGCGTTGGGCGTTAGCCTTACAAACTTTTGATGTTGAGGTGAAGTACAAGAAGGGCAGATTGAATATTATTGCTGATTGTTTGTCAAGGTTATAAGTAATCGTAAGACTGTTTATTGATTAGCTAGATGTATATTTGTTTCATGTATTTTGGTAATTTCGCAATTTTTTAAATTTAATTTGCTCAATTCCAGAAAAAGGAAGGAGGTAATGTGAACTGAGTTTTGTGTACAGTCTTGCAGTGCGAGATATTAGCGTATATATTTAGTGCGCTTACTTTAGTTTCACGTGTATATGTATATATGATAAATGCATAACGTTTAATTGTACTGTCTTAGTGACACGCGCGGCCGGCCGATCTGGGCAGCGGCGCGCTATATGTATATTATAAGATTTCGCTTATGCGCACAGAAGACAGGTGTGTCAAGAGGCGCGAAGAATTATGCTGACTAGAGAAGTTTGAATTCGAGTGTGTTCGCTGTAGTAGTGTGGCTGACTAGTTGAGTTGTAATCGAATTGAGTTCTGTCTGTTTGTTTCTTATTAAACTAAAAGATATTAAACTGTGTTGCTGATTAATTCAGGTTATACTTATACGTAGAATTAGTGTTCAAAAGGTGAACGTTAAATAGGCGTTAAGTACGAAGAGAACAAGGATTTAATCAGAAGGATTGTCAACGGAAGGATTGGGTTGACACATACATACATACATACATACATACATGCATACATAAATACATACATATATACATACATACATGTAGCACCTTTAAAGCAAAAACAATACATACATGCATGCATACACACACATCAAAATATGCACACATGTATACACATAAATACATGCATACGTACTTTTATAGGCTATACATTCATGCATACTTAAAATTTCGTGTATACGTACATTTTACATGCATGTATACATACATGCAAGCGCACGTTCATGCATACGTACGTACATACATGTATGTGCATACACAGTCATGCATACATGCACACGTACACACTTAGATACATACATACATACATACATATATGCAGTTATACACACATACATAGACATACTGAAATGCATACATGTAAAACATAATTATATCCATGCATATATACTCAGATATACATACACACATGCATGTATACATAAACGTATACATAAACAGATGTAAATACATTCATGCAGACATATCATACATAATACACACATATTCATACATACATTACATACTACAGAATTGCAATTACTGACATTTCTATTACTGTTATTATTATGATCTTCATTATTGACTCTTAATAGGAATGGGATTACTGTAACCATCACGAAATGCACACGCACGAATAGTATAGGGCCCAGTGACAATTGCGCCTGCGATGATTACGATTACGATTGTATTAATTAGATTTTGTTTGCGATTACACCAGTAAATGAATGCACAACTAATTTTCTGCTTTTGATCGTGATGTAAAAATTATCGCCTTTCCGATTGCATGGATTATATTTTGTATTACTCTATGATTACGATTAAGAAAAAACAAAAATAGAAGAATGGATGGATGGATGGATGGATGGATGGATGGATGGATGGATGGATGGATGGATGGATGGATGGATGGATGGATGGATGGATGGATGGATCGACAGACAGACACACAGACGGACACACAGGCAGACGGACACACAGACAGACGGACAGACAGACAGACAGACGGACAGACAGACAGACAGACAGACAGACAGACAGACAGATAGATAGATAGATAGATTGATAGATAGATAGATAGATAGATAGATAGATAGATAGGTAGGTAGGTAGGTAGGTAGGTAGGTAGGTAGGTAGGTAGGTAGGTAGGTAGGTAGGTAGATAGATAGATAGATAGATAGATAGATAGATAGATAGATAGATAGATAGATAGATAGATAGATAGATAGATAATGATCTTGTTGGCATTGTTATTAGCATTTTGCCAGTATATAGTTTGTTGTTAACGGTGTTGTTATCGTCACTTTAGTAGTTGCTGTTGTCGCTGTTGTTATCTCTACTACCTGCATTGTTTTCGCCATTTTAAATGTTATCTTTATTCTTATTATAGTATCGCGACGGTTAAGCGTAACCTGACCTGTCTTTTGGGCTCCTATCAGTTTCGACTAGACCAATGAGAATCAGTGGATCGTAAATGGTTCAAAGGTCGCATCAATTTCTTACCAGAAATTTCAAAGAACTCCGAACAAAGCCGAACAAAGCCGATTGCCTCCGAACTGTCGCAGTCATTAGATATATGAGTCAATTAGTGCGAGCGACAATAGGGCAATCATGGCGACATTAGGGTCGTCATTATGCAAGGGGTAAGAGCCCCTCAATCCCCAGCGACCATAATTACAAATAGGGTCCGATTTAAACGATTTGGGGTATCGTAAACCGGAGTTTTTGGGTGGGTATATAGTTAGGGGTATGCTAGGAGGGTTACTCGGGGTGCGGTGCTTGAAGAAGGCGCGATCGATTCGGTCCCTTTGATGTGGCGAGTGAATGGGTAGAACCCCCGCCAGAGTGAAACAAACGGACGGGGAAGAGGGAGCTACGACGGAATGGGAGCAGGAGTTTTGGGGAGAGAGGTAATTAAGAGAAACACTTTGTAGGTTGCCGCTATAGAAGTATCAACGGATGGGGGGAAAGGATTTCTGCGGACTGGAAGGGATTCGGTGATGTATATGTACGTGTATGCTTATATGTATATGTATATGTATATGTATATGTATATGTATATGTAGACTAAAATATACACATATATATAATCCTCATGTATAATTATAGTACAGAGAGACTGAATATCGTCTGAAATAAAAATTAGGAAATGGACAGACAGACGGCAGGCAAGCAGACAGACAGACAAGACAGATAGACAGGTATATAGACAGACAGACAAACAAGCATACAGACAGTCAAATACATTTAGACAGACATACAGACAGACATACAGGAAGACATACAGACAGATATATGGACAGACATATAGACAGACATATAGACAGACAGACACACAGACACACAGACAAACAGACAGATTCATGTAGACAGACATATAGACAGACATACAGGCAGATAGACTGATTGAAACAAAACGAACAATTGAGAGATATATGTAAACTTCTCCATTTCCTCTGTTCCTCTCTCTATCTCTTCCTCTATCCTTGACAGCCTCTATCCCTCTCTGCCTCTGTCTTTCGATCCCCTCTCCATCTCTCTTCTCCTATTCCTGTCGGCTTTTATCCTTTTTGCCTCTTTCTCCGTCTCTGGCTGGAGCGGTTCCTTTTCCAGTAACTCCACTCGACCGGGTAACGACTGGACAATGGTCAGCGTGGGATAATGATGTCCAGCTAATGACCGGACACCTGTCCACAGAGAGAGCGAAATCGTCGCCGGCAGGAAGCGAGTGATTGATAGGTCCCGATTGAGCCGAGTGGACTAATTGCCAGTCGAGATAACGCCGCTCATTTGTTGTTCGGTTCAAATACGATTTCAATTAAAGTAAGTAAGCAAGCAAGGGAATCAACACCGATCGAAATAACAAATTAATCTGCTCATATATTAGATGATTACTTTAGACCGAATATGATTTGATTTAATCAGCCAGATTATAGATTCGGCCAGATTAGATGATTAGATTTAAATTAGTAGGTCAGAGGCTGTAAGTAAACTTACTGAACATAAGGACACGTGATATGAGAGGAGAGAGACACAGGAAAGAGATGAGTTAGGTTAGAATAGATTTGATTAGGTTAGTTTGAATTAAACTAAATGGAAATTAATTTGATTAGAAGATATGAAATGATGTTAGATTATGCACAATGGGAAAAGGTGAGCTTGATTTAACTAGATTAAATTATATTGTAGGTAGATGTAAGGAAAACGGTTAACTTTAATTAGATGACATGAGATGACAAAACAATGGATAAATTAAATTATATAAAATTCGGTGAGTTGAGAACTTGAGATGCGACCAGATGACAACAGATCCGAGTAAATTGGATCACAAGAGCTAAATTGAACTGTGGATGGATTACATGGAAAGAGAAATTGGTTCATAAAGAGAGGATTGGCGAGGAAAAACTTAGAATAGATTTGATTAGATTTTGTGAGATCATAAGTTCCGGTCAGTTAATGGAACCACAATTTAGAAAGTGGAATACACAAATACAGATAGATAGGCAAAGAAAGTGAGACAGAGAAAGTGAGACAGAGAAAGTGAGACAGAGAAAGTGAGACAGAGAAAGTGAGACAGAGAAAGCGAGACACAGAAAGTGAGACAGAGAAAGTGAGACAGAGAAAGTGAGACAGAGAAAGTGAGACAGAGACAGTGAGACAGAGAAAGTGAGACAGAGACAGTGACAACGAGAAAGTGAGACAGAAAAGTGAGGCAGAGAAAAATGAGACAGAGAAAGTGAGCCTGAGAAAGTGAGACAGAAGGCGATAGAGAGAAAAATTAAGGCAGTCACAGCGATACGCGAAGACTGCAGGAACAAAGGAAGACCTATTTCAGAAAGGAACAAAAAGTAAGGAGGAGAGCGGAGTACAATGACAGAGGACAAGAAGAAGTAGACAAGGAGGACAGACGGACAATGACTGTAAAAGACATGAGAAAGAACAAGGAGCAGAAAGAGGGACAGAGATTATGACTGAGAACCAGCGAAGCACGCAGATACAATAGAACAACGGAATAGAGGAAAGATATAAGGGGCAAAGAATTAAAGAGATACATAGACGGACAGAGAGAAGGACAGAGAAATTATAAACAAAGGCATAAGACGACAGACAAGTACAGAGAGAGGGCCGACAAAACTGGGAGAGGGAGAAAGAGAAGTGGAGGGAGAGGGAGAAAGAGAAGTGGAGGGAGAGGGAGAGAGGGAGAGAGAGAAAAGGAGATAGGGAGAGGGAGAGAGGGTTAGGGAGAGGAAGAGGGAGACGGAGAGGAAGACGGAGAGAGAAGAAGAGGCACTGAGGCAGAGGCAGAGAGGCAGAGTGAGAGGGAGAAAGGGAGAGAGAGAAAGAATGAATGAATGAAAGAAAGAAAAAAGGAATGAAGAAAGTAAGAGGCGTGCACAAGATGCACAGATTGACAGCCTGGTGGACGGAGGGACTCGACAGGAACTGGATTTCCACCGGACTAGACTACCATTGGGACATACGCACAGAGGGAGGGAGTGAGGGTGAGATGTGAGGAAGGAAAAGAGAGAAAGGGGGTGGGGCGGTCGTCTCAACATCATCAGCGACGCTGTCAATCGGCTGCTGACGCTGGAGTCTCGCGATGCCTTCGTCGCTAATGAGTTATGATGAGCCAAGTTTCTCGAAATCGCCCGGAAACCATTAACATCCGGGTCTCGCTCGGACCGAACCGGAAGCTCGCGGCGGCGCTCGATCACGCGTCGCAAGGTCTTCTGGGAAATTTCCGACGATTGTAAAGCCGTCTGCGCGCGAATTAAAGAGCGCGCGCGGTCAAGACTGACCGCCCGTGCCCGTTCCATCGACGATAACCACTGACGTACGAAGTCTGCAGCGATTTTCTCGACAAATATAAACACCGTCTTATGACGATTGGCTCCGAAAATAACGGCTATAAAGAGTCGGTGCCGACTAATTCCGGAAATGTCCGAATCGCACTGCCCACCTGCGACGCTGACGCAACATCCTCTCGTATGATGGCGCCACTTTCAATACGTGACCGACATGCAGAGTGGTTCGTCGAAATGACGGCCATTTTGGTTCCGAGTTCCGGGTAAGAGCACTAAGACTCCGCGGCGTCGACTGATGATCGTAAAATGGCGACCGCTTAGGCGAAACCACACAATGGACGCCATTTTGACGAAGTACCTGGAAGCTGTATTATACTGAAACGACGCGTGACATGTGCACAATCTCTCGAAGTGACAGACACTGATGTGGCTAAGCTCGAAGACATAAATGTCTGATCACAGAATTCATTGCTGTTGAGACGTTGTTGTGTTAAATGTATATATTGACATGTATACATAAAATAAAACAATAAATAAAATAGTAGATAAGCGAATAAGTAAATACATACATGCATGCAAACGTATACATACGTGTGTATACATAAGTGTGCAATTTATATGTACACATCCATGCATTCATATATACATACACAGCGTTGCCTTAAAGAAATATTCATTCGCGCATATATATATATATATCCCGTAAGTTTAAAATAAATCTGACTAAAAATGCAGAATTTAGCCAATATTTGAAACCTGTCTGATTAAATGCCAGAGCATTGTCTTTATAGGATTGTCCGTTTTAGTGTAATGTATACTGCACGAACAGGCACACCGTTACCATGCCACTTGCTTCCGTGCAGAAGCTGCTGAAGGAGCGATTTTTTCCTTGTTCCATGTTTTTATGGGAAAAATTGTAATCAGCATTCTTTAGTAGTCGAAAGTCTTGAAGTAAGTTTCACAGTTTAAAAGTCACCAAAATGTATTATGCCTTTCTCGCATTTTCGATCTCCGGTTATTCTGAGCAATTCCAATGCTATATATATCCTATATCCTTCTGTCCGTAAATGTATAGCTTGAGTGCTTGACTTATGGTTTCTATGAAGTATCCAACTTCGACTTAACTTATATATGTATATATATATTGTGGGGCGTGGTGGCTCAGTGGTAAGTTCGGCGCCTTGTGACCGGAGGGTTGCAGGTTCGGATCCCACTCTATAGCCGCTGCGTACGGACCTTGGGCAAGTCCTTCACTCGCAATTGCTCGTGGCGCTTCGGGGTGAAAATTCCGGCACAGTATCAAATGCTGTAGTCGGGAGCGCCTCTGAGTAGTAGTTGACTTCGAGAGGCGCTGTAGAAATATCCGGAATAAAATAATATATATATATATATATATATCTCGACTGATGATGTCTTGTGCGTTACGATAACGCTGAAATAGAAGTTGTTAGATTATATAGATTAGTCTGAAGTAGATGTTCGTATAATCTTCGTGAGTTTTGTCTGTCACTGACCGTGATTAACTTTGTTTTGTTCGTTGTAAGTTTTGTTGCATTTGTAAACAGAGTAAGATGTAAACATAGTTTCTTGCGTAAATATTCTTATAAGACAACAACACATTATAATTTGGTTCGAACTGAAATTAATGTGGACAGTGCGATTAAATCTATTGATAGTTTGGACCCTTCCAATGATCTCTGCTAATCTTTAATGATCTCCCTTATTACAGCCTTTGATAATATCTGATATCATCTGTTAATCTTCACTAATAGCACTCAGTTGCTCGAATTTTCCTCTCTCAAAGTCGCCAACAAGTGGTCTACTTCCTCGCGCCCTGGGCAATAGTTTCTTCTCTTCCTCTATATTTCAACCATCCCGTCTAACCCCAGCTTTGAGAAACAATGGCGGCGGATAGTCGGTTGAAATGAAACAGGGACGAACTGGGAAGCAACAGCGTCGCGCGTTCAACACCTGGTTCACAGCGCGTTAATTACTCGTGAAAACAGATTGTAGGCGGGCTAGTTCTTTCGGACCCCCAGTCGCCTAATCACCCCTTACCTGTGACGGGCCCTTTGTCCGCGCTGTCGCGTCCACGGCACCCCTTAACGGGTCGTACAGAAGGGTGGACACAAGCAGGCAGACGCTTGTGCGTTTGTGGGCGGGGTACGTACCCCAAGCGGGGAGCGAAGGGGGGCGAACCTCGGCGGGTTACGTTTTGTTTTCCGATTGTTTTCCGCGATTGGTTCTTCGCGAGGGTTTAATTGGTTTTTGGCGGGTAAAACCGACTTGGCAGAGAGGTAATTGCCCCTCGTCCGGGTTCGAACCCCCTGCGCTGCGTCCATCGCTGCGCCTTCTGTCCAGGAGGACGGACGCGTGGGTATGTCTGGTTGGAAGATTTATAGCCGCAAATGACCGGTTGGTTTGAAGGGGAGGGGGAAGTAGGATTGGGTGAGCCAATGATGGGGAGCCGTGGGGTGGGATATTTCGCCAAATGTCGGTTCTTATATCATTATTCTAACAGCTTCTCCTTAGTTGTTCTTGACTCTTCCTGGCATCTGCTGAGCCAATATGTAATTTTCCAGTTTCATTATGATAATGGCGCTACAGAAGTCATTGTATTAGACTATTGTCCATATCTGCAAACATATGACACCATTTTGTCATTCATCGTCGTCATCATCGTCGTCGTCATCGTCATCATCATTCGCGGATCTTCCCGTGGGTTAACGAAAACTGGCGGCGCTATATAAGTTTTCAGAATAGATTATATCATAAGTAAGATCAACACTGAACCTGTGGCATAGCGTGAAATCATATCCTTATTACTTATAAAGCGCCAGTTTTGGACGAATTTAATGACTCGTCTTTTTATTCATTTCATAAAACTCTCGGAATCACACGTTCTCGAATTGTGAGTTGAAGAAAACCAATACGAGGAGACTATATGATCAGCTCCACGTGGGAAACGACCGAGAACAGCCGAGGTCAAGCAAACGAAGTCGTTAGCACCTGAAATCCTAGACTGCAACGTCCGGCCAAGAGAGTGAAGTCGTTAAAAGAGTTGAAGGCTGACAGTCCGTTTGTTTGGCTCTATGTTTGTGTATCAGTCGCTCTGTCGTTGTCTCTGTGTTTCTGTTTACCTGTCTGTCTCTGTCTCATTGTAATTTTAGACCGGAAGTGATCCTCGTGTTATCCGTTCTTCCTCTCTGTTTATGTAGCGCATTCGTTTCTTTTCCATCGCCGAATCGTTTGAGACAGTCTCCGGTCAGACTGGCCTCTGAGTCGCTCGAGTGTCCTGGGTTCGAGGCCGTGTCCGTCTGACTGTCTGCCGGTGTCTTCTTGTTCTGGTGGGTCTTTATGTGTTTACTGAGATGATCGCTTCGCATGAATCTCTTACCACAGACGCTGCATGAGAATCGCTTTTCGCCCGTGTGAGTTCGAATGTGTCGCTGGAGTTCATCCGATCTCGTGAATCGTTTCCCACAGAACAGCCAGTTACAGACGAAGGGTCGCTCACCTGTGTGCCATCGCAGGTGAGCCTTCAGGTGAGACGTCTTGTTGTAGATCTTGCCGCAACCGGGCATGTGGCAAGTGTGGATGTTGCGTTTGCGGAGATGGGCTCCAGCGGGGCCGAGACGGTCGGCCTCCTGGCAGTTGGGGCAGTCGCAGGTGCTTCGACCGGTGTATCGTCGCTGGGAGCGGGAACTGGTCGGCCCGATCGCCCCGAACCCTGTTGGAGGATGGAGGAATCCGTTCGTCGGGAACCCCGGCATGACCGCCGGGGCTGGAAGGACGGACTTGTAGCAGGCGTCGGGGGTCATGAAGTGCTGGGCAGCCGCGGATGGAGGTACGGGGGGCACGAAGGCGGAATTGGTGCCGAAGGAGTCGAGGGCTGACGGGTAGTCGTTGAGGTTGGACGACATGTAGTGCGAGAGGGTGGTGCCTGACCCAGCCATCGGAGTGAGGTCCTGCGTCCAGGCGGAAGCGTTCGACGGGTGGTGGTGGTGATGGTGGTGGACGTTCCACCAAGATGGTGACGAACCGGAAGTCGAACCCACTTCCTGTTTGACGTTGCCACAGGAACCGGAAGCGGAAGTGACCGGTAGGTGAGGCATTCCCGTCCACGAGTCGTAAGAGGGCGTTCCGGGTGGATTCGGTGCGGGCGCCCAGCGGGTGTAGACGGACCCTGGGTGAACGGGACTGGGCCAGTAGGCGTCCTTGGTGACCATGGCGTTGCCAGGGTGGATGAGGGTGTTCGCACAGGCCACGGCGCACGATGACATCGGTCCAACGCCCTTGGAGTGTCGTAACCCCACGTGGTCCGCTGGTCCCGTCGATCCGTGGTTAGAGTGACCCGTACCTGCGGTTGGGGCGCCCCCAACGGACTGATGGGCGCCATAGAATTGTGAGTGGAATGGTGTCGAGACGTCCATCATCTTTTTCCAGGGGTGGAAGCTCTTGCGGACGGAGGATGGCAGGGAGGGAGGGAGAGAGGACAGCTTGCTGCACTGAGCGGAGAGCATCGACATCGGACTTGGCCCAAACGAACTGAGATGATCCTGAAATTTAACAAACAGGAATATTAATAACGCCATGCACTTCAAAAGTTAAATCCTAAACTTTATACACATACATTAATAATGTGGTTTGAAAATACGTCCAAGCACTACAGGAAAATTGTGGATACAAAATATGAACAATAGAAGCTACCTTAAAAGTGTAGCTAAACCCTAAACTATAATTGCAGAAATAAAAGCATTAATGACACAAGAAAACGAAGTTTCCAGACCTTAATTACAATTGCAAACATAGAATAGTTTTTATTACATGATAGTTTAAACCTCTTGATCAGTACCATGCCATCCATCACTTGAGTTTCAATGGGTGGTATTGCAGGAGTGTATAGCCACTGGACCTGCCCTGTGTAAGGAATTTAGATATAAATTTACTATATTCACTTTTTTACATTTGACTTATTGTTAAATTATATAAATTTAACATTAGCTATTATTAATAACAATAAATAAAAAACATATATAGGAGCCGTAATTGCACAAATTATAATTAATTAAACGGCACCAATATATATATATATATATTTGAACGAATAACTGCACAAAGTATTAACTACACTAAATACTAACTATATTTTAATCATCACACTAGACATTAGCTAATTCCTTATTAATCACAGTTTTAAGTAACTAATAATCATATTAAGACTTTAAAATTAGTTAATATCTAAGCACTACATGTGTTTAAACATTAGTCATGTGCAATTAAGCGACAAGCCGCTAGATGTCAGCAGGCGTTTAGCACTGTCTCTGTCCGAGAGGTCAATGACCTCTAACCTCGTGACCCCGCTCTTGTTAACCGTATTTTGCAATGTGCGCGACAGATGGACTTTTGAAAGGCAGTGTCTGTCGAATTGTCCTGATTTTTAAGGCAATTAGGTAGAATACGGTAAGACAAAGCAAGGCAAGTTTAATTAGAGTCCAGCAAAGAAAGAAGAGAGAAGATAACAAAGGCAGAGATCTGAGAAACCAAAGAAAGATGAAATAATACAATAATTGTGTACTACATTCAACACCAGTTTACAGAAGCTGTTCAGGCCTAATTACGTTTGCTCTTTATGGAAGTCAGTTAGGCCTACAGAATGAATTTTTAGTAATCGTTTATAGTAATCGTTAACAGTCGTCGTTTATACATATGTAAGTCGTTTGCAGTACTTCTTTGGACTACTCAAAGAAACAAATTTTTTTCTTAGAGATTTAAATAATTTGTAGCTTACAATAATCGTTTCTAACGTATATTTAATAACTTACTGGCTACAAGTATATAGTTTACTGAATGCAGTAAATGTTTAGTGACTAAAATAATCGTTTCGGAAGTACGATAATCGTTACTAAGTAGAGTAATCGTTTATTAAGGACCACGACTGATACTAAAGGTAGTCATAAATGAGAGTCGTGTGAACCGGCGTTGACAGGGTTCCAGCGGATCCCTCTAGCGGTCAAAATATGTTCCCAATTATTTCATTTAGAGCGAATTAAATCCCAACGCCCTTCAAAGGCTTCCCGCAGGGCCCTGTGTACCCCATTCCCTGCTTTATATCCCTTCCTACTTCCGAGAGCTTCTCCTTTGTCAATCGAACCGTCTACCCTCGCCACAGCCACTGAGAGAGGAGAGTCTGCTCTGCGCCTAACTCGTCTTCGGTCTTCTCACTATAGATAGCGCCTTGTGCTGTTCTGAGAGGCGCTATATAAATATTCAGATAGTTACATAAAGATATACACACATACATACATACAGACAACATACATGCATACATGTATATGTACATGCATACATGCGTACGGGCCCTACATACATACATAATTACATACATACGTACATACGTATATACATACATAAATACATGCATGTATGCATGCATAATTACACACTTCATACTTACATGTACACACGCAAATTTTTTGACTAAATTGACCAAATTTTAATACTTCATATTAGTGATCTTATGTATCGCTATGTAAATCAATTACTACCTGACGAATACAGTAGCTTCTTCAGTACTTATGCTACTAGAAATTCATTATCTTTAAGAAGTGTCTTTGCCAGAACGAACTCCCGCAAATTTTCCATTAAATGTAGGGCACCACTGCTTTGGAATGGATTACCCATTACGATTAGAACTCTTCCCAACTTAAATGTATTTAAACAGCAGCTACGGAAATGGTTGATCATCAATGGGAATCAATATGCATCATCATCCTCACTCACAACTTCATCTTTATACTAGAATACTATTGGTCTAGCTTATTTTATTGAGTGATGTTGCTTCAATCGTTATAACCAATGCTATTGCGCATGGTACAATGTCTCTTGACTTCTGACCACCATCACATCACATAAGACAACAGGGGACCCTAGTTAGCGGAACTTGTACCCTTTTGGGTCCCCCATTGTGGACCAAGAACCCTCAGAACCTAACTTATCAAAACTAACTTGTGTGTACTAACTTGACATAGGTATGTTACAGATATACAGTATGACGTTATTGTGTAGCTACTATCGGTTGATAATCTGTATTTTCTTTTCTTGGAATTGTTCACTTGGACCAATAAAATGCTATGTTATGTTATACATACATACATAAATGCATACATGCATACTTCTACATACATACATACATTAAAACATATATATATATATATATATATATATATATATATATATGTATATGCATAAATACATCATGCTCACATACCCAAACTATATACATCCATGCATGCATACGTTAACCATTTCACTGTCGTGTAAGCATAGACGGAATGATGGATGGAAAGAATGACGGATGGACGAAATGAAGGGTAGAAGGTGATTAGGTTGGATGTATAAAGACGGCCACTCTTGAGTAACATTGAGAGCGACACATGGACAGACAGGATAGGACATACAAACAGATAGAGCAGGGCAAAGAGAAGGTTTTCATGTCAGGGTCGCTTAGCATTCAAATGGTTAACCAGGCATCGATGTCAACCTCTACACGAGGGGGATGGGAATCCACTGGGAGAGTCCTGGTCGCTCTCCACCAGATGTCCAGTCAGACAGTCGGGAAAACAGACATACACGGAAATAGGCAGCCAGACGGGTAGACCCATATGCCCACAGGGACTGGCATACACCGAGATAGGCAGACAGGCACACAAGACGATATACAGACAGACAGGTAGGCAGGCAGAAAAAGGAAAGTGTATACGCAGACAAGCCCATTCTAAGAAGACAGAAGGGCATGTAGAAACATATCATCATCATCATCATCATCATCATCATCATCATCATCATCATCATCATCATCATCATCATCATCATCATCATCATCATCATCATCATCATCATCATCATCATCATCATCATCATCATCATCATCATCATCATCATCATCATCATCATCATCATCATCATCATCATCATCATCATCATCATCATCATCATCATCATCATCATCATCATCATCATCATCATCATCATCATCATCATCATCATCATCATCATCATCATCATCGTCGTCATCATCATCATCATCAGTTTTTGATTCCAGCCATTTGGCGTCGATGGGTACGTACAAATGATCTCCGGTGTCCTCGGCCATTTGTCAAGTCTATTGCCCCTTTACTGTTGGTCCAAGTGATGTTGTGTCTTCATTTATATTATCTATCGAGCGTATAGTCTTGGTCTGCCTCTGTGTCTGTTTCCTTCGAATCTTGCATGTATACGAGCACTGTGTGGAATTCGGTCAATTGGCATTCTCTCTACATGTCCATTGTCCAAACCATCGGAGTCTTCGTTGAACGACTTTGTACAGCAAAGTTGTTTGACTACCTAACGATTGTCTTAAAATCCCTGCGATCGTATACGCATCCAGCTTATTTCTGCTGTGAGAATTCTTCTCTCGACTTGTTTTCGCATTTTCCAGAATTCCGAATAAGGGGCGGATAGAGAGATAGGTAGGTAGGTAGGTAGGTAGGTAGGTAGGTAGGTAGGTAGGTAGGTAGGTAGGTAGGTAGGTAGGTAGGTAGGTAGGTAGGTAGGTAGGTAGGTAGGTAGGTAGGTAGATAGATAGATAGATAGATAGATAGATAGATAGATAGATAGATAGATAGATAGATAGATAGATAGATAGATAGATAGATAGAT
>OY744602.1:54639763-54644763 GCA_963556255.1 Allolobophora icterica | reverse complement strand
TGCATGCAGCCTTTCCGAGTTGATTTGAGAGAATCTGCATGGCACACGGCGTCGGTGATATTCAACCATGCACCTACGTCAGTTTTTGTATCTCATTCTCATTCTTGGTTATAGATTCACTGAAGTGTGATATCAGAGCAATGGGGCACTCAGCTGCAGCATCATTGACCACACACAAACCATGGCAGATTCGATCTGTTCAAATCTCACAGATGACCTCCAAGTTTCTGGATCATTAGACATGACGAAGTCTGTATCAATGCCAAGAGAACGCATGGTACAGATTGAAGATGGATGAACAAGCTCGTTGCATAGATTTGTCAGAGGCACTATTTTAGTGCCTCTGACGCTTCAGTCCTTGCCATGTTCACGCATGCGAGCAATTAATAATGTTGCGTTTCAAGTAAGCCTATAGTATACAATGATGCTTTGTCAGAAACAAAGCCAAAGGAACCAGTTCAGATCCCATATACCACAGATGATTTTTTCTTTGCAACCTCAGATACAACTTTGTTAATTGACGTATACTGCCTGATCTGCTTGTACAATTGGAAGTCGTTAATTGGTGCATCAGATGCCACCGAACAAGCTATCCATGCTCTCACGTATAAATGACTTGCAAATAAACAGAAATTGGTGACATTTCTTTTCTCATAGGTTGTCATTTGTAATTGATCTCTAAAAGGATAAATCTTGAAGCAATAATTAACCTTAGCCATCCATCTGGTCATATATATGACATGCACCTGGCTGTCTGAAACGATGCATCCCAAAATTGTACCCCAATTTAATTAGAACGTTGCATTACAGTGTCTCATCAATGGCAGATACGTTGCTTTCTCCATATATGGGATTATATCTCAAATTTCAGAGCGTTGAGCAACCAGTAAAGTTAACATTCATAGATTACAGTAAAAGTCTGTTTAATTGTTCAGTACAACCAAAGGAACAAAATAATCTAATATATGTGAGCCAATCAGCTAAAAATTCTCCATTGCGGCGTGAAATTGAATCACCCTATAGATATAGTTATGTATATGAATGTATGTATGTCTGTATGTATGTGTATGCATGTGTGTATGTAAGTATGTACATATGTCTCTGTGTGATCTTGCTATTTATATGCAGTGATGGGCACTAAACTATTTTTTAAGTTAAACTAAAACTATTTTCCAATTAAAAAAAGAGTTGAACTAAAGTTGGCAACTGATTTGGGAAATTAGTAAACTAAACTAAAAAAAAGTAGTTAAACTTTTTCCAACTTTTTACGACAAACATTTCACAATAACAGAGGTTAAGTGAACTGTTATAATGCAGATCGTCAATGACAATTTCACCTTCAAACTATGCAATGTGTACTGTTCTAGTATACAGTTACATGCGTACTGTAAGTAGTGTATGAATTTGAAAACACAGGCTGTTAATGCTAAAACCATGCAGTGTTAATAAATAAGTTTCGCGTTGAGTTGTTGAAAGTGTTCAATGCATATTCACTGCGGAAAATAGTTGCGTATGGCTCATTTTTTAGTTAAACTTTTTAGTTATAAGCAACTTATAACATTTGTTAGTTAAACTATGGTTTTAACTACACTATATTTTTTAGTTAAACTTCATCCTTAACTAAAAAATTTTTAGTTAAGGTTAAGCAACTTTTTAGTTAACTATATTGCCCATCACTGTTTATATGGAGCGCCGAACAATCTCATATAATGATGATAGTCCAGTGGATATATCTTGTGCTGGACTGTTAATCAATTGGTCTGAGCTTCAACTCTCACCAAAGTCGACATTGGTTTCAAGATTTCTGCTACACCTGCGCCCCCTAGCCAACTCAGCTGTTATGAGTACACTGATCGTACACTGTCGGTGGGAAGATCAGAAGGTGAGGGAGAGGACTTCCTAAAATCATATATTAATTTTTAAATTGTCTACGTACGGTCCTAAGCTAATTGCAAGAGGACTTCGCGCTCGCCTGTTGTTTTGTTCTGACCTTTGCTGATGGAAAGCCAACATTCGATTTTTTACATGGTGGTACAATAAAAATAAAGTTTGAAAACCGCTGCTCTATTATATACCTGCTTTACTCAGTTCTGTAAAGTCATATAAATTTTTAGTGAAAAGCAGCACATAACAGAGGAGCTATACAATGATTTCTTACATTATAATGAATATTTGATATATGTCGTTTTTTAACCCTATACAAAAAAGCTTAAGATTAAGCCCATGAACCCTAGTCCATGCATGTGACCAACCGTCGCGCAGCGACGTCGGTGTTTGACATGACATGACATACAAACTATGTAGCTTTTTCTTCATCATTATCATATTCTTCTTCTTTTTCTTCTTCTTTTTATCATCATAATCATCATCACCATCACCATCGTTGTTGTTGTTGCTGCTTCTGTAATTTGTATATGTTATTATTATTATTATCACCATTATTAATGTTATTATTATTAATGGTTATTATTACTATTATTATCAACATTATTATTGCTATTATTAGGCTCTATTAATCATTATTATTATTTGTGTTTTTAATCCAAAGGATCAAATTCAGAGGAAAACTATTCTGTGCACATGTGAGGGAAAGTGCGTCTCTGATATAGTTTCTCGACGGAAGTGGGCTATACGCCTAACACAAAAAGCAATCGCTTTGAAACGTTAACTTGTTGTAGCAACATTTTGGCCTAAAAATTAGTAGGCCTATTATTATTACTTCTATACTTATTAATCATTATTATTATTATTACTATTATTATTATTATTATTACTATTATTATTATTATTATTATTATTATTATTATTATTATTATTATTATTATTATTATTATTATTATTATTATTATTATTATTATTATTATTGTCAATAATAATATTATAATCGTAATCGCAATCGTGAACTCCGAATTTGTAAAGCGCTACTTTACATGCTGAGCGCATGCAGGGAACCAGCTTACACACGAGCGCAGTGTCGTGTCAGAGGGATTGTTAGAGATGTCAAGTAAAGATCTGAGTCCTGTTGCCAGAGAGACCATGCAGAAAGAGGGAACAGAAGAGCTGCTAAGGCGGGTTTCGTTGTAGACGAAGAAGCTATTGATTGACGCCATCATGCAGTCAGCTATAGTTAATGTGATGCATTGATTTATCAACTACACGAATTTAGTTAACTCACCTTAACTCTTCGCAGTATCACTCTTTGCCAGTTCCACTTCGAATGAACTGCAATTACTTTGCACCGAATCACCTGCAATGATTTCAAGCGACTCCACACTTAATTCCAAATCTGGTTAGAACTCGCTTCTTTCCCACTCACAAGGCCACGATTGGATCTTCGTATTTCGACAGTTAATTGCAGTGAATATTTGCACTCCAAGAACCGTCTCAGCGCGTTGAACGTGTTTCCTCGGCACGGGACTCTTTTCGGCATTCGCGGCTTATTTCTGAACAATTTTTCAGCGTTTGACAAACTGCCTGGAATGCTCGTATACCAGAACGCTCTTTCTCAGAGTCCAAAACAATTTTTCAGAACTGGGAACACCATCTGAGCGTTCAAAGAAGTGTTTTTAATGCTCCTATATATCACTTTCTCAATGCTCCTATAGCGCTTATCTCAGCGTCATATAACTTCTCAGCGCTCCACAGAACTCTTCTCAGTTCCTCACTTGTCGACGAAGCCCCTAGTTATCCGCATTTGCCAAGACACCATTCAGTGTCTGTAGCTACACTGGTCAAACAACCGGACACTTGAAATTCGCTCAACGACCACTGGTCATTCAGTCGGGACCCGATCTTCCGCCGCCCGACCGACCGACCGAGCGACCGAACGGGAGGAGAAGGGCGGGCCGCTGCGTCGACGGGGCGGGCACGGGCGGAGATGGGAAGGCGGATTCGACAGCGCTTACCGCCGGCTTACAGGTGCGCTGGGCGGCCAGGGCCAATGGCTGGCCTCCGATGTCGGATATTGGCGGATGGAGGCGGACCAACGGAGGCGGATGGAAGACCGGAGAGGGTTGGACTTGGGACCGCCTGGAATACGCCCGCGGATACGCCCGATGGAACGCCTTTACACGCTCCAGTTGTGGATTGTACATTCCATGCAGCAGCAGTAGCAGCAACAGCAAATACAACGGCATAGAATCCTTGCGACCCATAAACGATGCAAGACACGTGTATGCCAACCAAAAATATGTGCACATAAGCCTTCAGGTTCATATGTATACGTATACACACAATACATGACGATGATGATAACGACTATACATTGACGATGACTGTCATAAATGTCATATAGGGTCTGTAAACAAATTTAGTATATACGTGATAGTCTAACGCCGTGTTTCCCTACCTGGGTGGCGTGGCATCCAAAGGTGCCGTGAACCTGCTCTATGGATGCCGCGATAGGCTATGGATATGCAGTTTTTCCGTCAAAAATGGGAAAAACTACTAATTATTACTACTGAAATAGACCTTGAACTATTCTTTTAAAACTGAAAGTAGTGTAGAAACTGTCTCAACGCTGCCGTTGAATACATGGAACGTTGCTCTGCAAAAAAGCTTGGGCAGATACTTGCTGCGAAATTTCGGCTCCACCTGCCCCCCACCCCTTGTCAACTCAGCTATAATGAGTACACTAACAGTACGCTATCACGTATATAAGATCAGATGGCGAAGGAGAGGACTGGCCATCCGCTCTCGTTGGCCGAGGCCAAGAAAAATTCAGTCGTTGAACCTTCATATACAGGAACTGATCTCTTCTGACGCTTCTTAGTATACACTGAAACCTGCTTATAAAGCCATCTGTGAGCCATTACACATGTATGGCGCTTTAGAAGTCTATCAGTCGCTGACCAACTTCTTTCGTCTTATAAAGACAGGAAGAGCCAACGCATCATTTTGAACTCAGTTGCATAATTATGTCTAAATCTTTCATTGAAGTAAGATTAGGTCGACCTCAATGGCCCTGGCAGCCATGGAATAGATGTCGTTAAACAATGGCT
>OY744602.1:54377263-54637263 GCA_963556255.1 Allolobophora icterica | reverse complement strand
TTCAAAAGAAATGAGGGCAACTAAAAGGCAAAGATCAAGCATGGAGAGAAAGCAGAAAGAAGATCAATATTTTTTAAGCCATGAATGTGAGAATTATTCTTGAAACCTCTAGTAGTGATGATTCAACTGAAGAATGCAAAGATGGTGGCAGTCAAAAATGTAAATTTAGTTAAAAGGAAAACTCCTTTTAAAAAAGCCACTAACAACAAATATTGTGACACCAAGACTGGCAGCAGCTTTGGACAGGACAAATTTCAGTGACAGGAAGGCAACACACGTGTTAGCAGCTGCAGCTCAGAGTCCAGGCCACAATGTAGACGAGTTGAAAATCAGCCGTTCTTCAATACATGGAGAACGAGAACAATATCGAGAAGAAACTGCTAAGAAATTAAAAGATATATTTAAAACAACTACATCATCTACACTGGTTGTGCACATGTATGATAATTCCTTCCTGATCTGACAGGCAAACATTTGGTTGACCGTCTACCTGTCAATTTATCTGATGTTGGGGAAAGCCAACTTCTTGAAGTTACCAAGCTACATTCTGGCGCAGGAGAAGCACAGGCAGCCGCTGTTGCTAAATTGTTGCTGGAATGATTTATGGTTACTGAAAACTCTGGTTAGCTATCAGCAAGAAAATCCTGCTCTCTCCAAAGTAGCCAGCAATAAATTTGCAGGTCGTCTGTGGTATACCTTAGTGAGGAGCTCGTGGCTTTGGCATTTTTTGATTTGGCATTGACAGCCAAGTCCAAACGAGCAATGGTGAAAGCTTTACACGAGCGACCAGGCCAAGATGATCCTCCTAAGAGAATGTAGGTAAATGTTTAGAAATCTGTGGTCATGAACATACAATGAACATACAATGAACTCCATGCTATTTTTTGACTGGCTAAGAATCTCTAGTGATTTCCTGAAAAGCGATCCTGGAACATGGGAACTTCAAGATGATTATAAAGTTGCCTCAGAAATTATTCATCATCTACAAGTTGTAAATAACAATGCTGAAAGAGGAGTTGCTTTGATTGAAGAGTACAATTCCATAATTACAAAGAAAACCAGAAACAATATCTGTTTCAAGTAGTGCATGATCACAGAAGCAACTTTCCAGAATGCAAGAAAGAAATGCGTAAGTCAAAATAAACTTCAGCAAATGATTTGTGAGCCATATATTATTATTACATAATAGCATAAAGTCATACTAATTAATTGAAGTTATTTAGAACTACTACTTTAACAGTTTGTACACTTAATGATAACAACAATTAAACATTGTTGTTTCATTAGGTAAAGAAAATATGAAAAATGATGGATAATTGAAAATTTTCCTTTTAAAATACCTTTATGTCAAATTTAAATGTTATTGAGCTACCCCTAAATGACAAGATAATGTTCTATAACTTTGCACAAATTTCTTTTATATTCATTGGAACACAACTAAAAGCGGAAAGTCGAGAAGAAACAATTTTAATTTTTTTCCATGGAAGTCAGAACCACCCTAATATATATATACATGAATGTCTTGATTCTGTTTCCTCAAAATCTCGTCTAGAGAGAGAGAGAGAGAGAGAGAGAGATATATATATATATATATATATATATATATATATATATATATATATATATATATATATATATATATATATATAACATGAACAAAGACCATTTGAGTTGGAGTGACCATTGCAAGAGAAACGTGTTGTATACACTTAGCCAACTATAGACTGATAAGAATGGAGATCATTCATTCGCCTCAATGATTTACGGATATAGTGTTGCCACAGTTTGAGTAACCCAACATATCCAACCATGTAAAAAAACAGCGAGTGTTTGACATTTTGAACATCAATAGAATGGAAAATTAGGGTTTATACATCTATGAGGCTGCAAAGCCTGTTTGACTCCTGCAGCATATCATGTATATCTGATTATTATCTGTATCATTGTATATATACATATATGCATACATGTGCGTATGCATGTATATATATATGTACATATGGGCGGCGATCCCGGGGGCGTCGAGGGGGACAAGACCCCCACCTGTCCCCCCCAAATTTTGAAGAAGCCCCAAAAAAGGTCATAAAATTGCGTGGTTTTGACCTCTTTTTGACCAGTTCAGGTCAAAACTCTTTTTTTGACCAGATCATTTCTAAAGTGTCCCCCCACCTGTCAAACAAGATTGCCGCCACTGTATATAGACATGCTTGCGTCTATAAAGACACTCAATATTTCCCCTTGTAAGTAGGCCTATCTCCTTAAAGTTTATGTTATTATCGTCAGTTTATTTTCCCTCTTCTATATCAACGCTTACGTCAACGCTGACGTAATTATTTCTACCTTGAGGCAGATGACGTCAACCTTACGTCGTCCTTTGCCCATAACTCTTACTCCACCAAATGCGATCGTACCTTTACCTTTCATGACGGTAGTCGACTCTGGCGCCCCCTGAGAGAGCGTCCGTAACCGTCGCCGCCACTGTTCCTGGCGACATCTAGCGCCTACACTTATTGAGCGATAATTAGGGGTGAGCGGCGCAGCGAACGGGGTGCGATGTTTCAACCCAGCGCTCTTGGAGTCGGGGGTAATTTATCATTTTCGCCGACGCCCTCTGGCGAGGTTACGCGGCGTTAGATTGTGTTACGTAACGCATTAGAAACGGAAACCTTCCAGTCAGAAGGAACAGCGTGGAACGCTGCAAACCAGCAAATTAAGGATGGGACATCCTAACAAAGGATTCGGTTGGGGTGGGGTAGGTACCTCCGAATCGGGGTACTTCTAAAAATAACCGAGATTAACCTGTTACCGCACCAGGGTGTTAAAGTGTAATGTCTGTTGACAGCGGACACTATAAATGTGGCCTGAACGATATATACAGACATCAGTTGCATGACAATATTTGAGTCATCTCCTTTAGGATACTTGGAAAAAATAAGTGGGAAAAGAAGACGAGAAGACAACGTCCCCAGTCCCCCACCACCCGTACTCTTGCAGTGACAGTCCCAAGCCTGGAAGAAGGAGGGTGATGTCAACGGCACCGGCAGTCACAACATGTGGTTAAGCACTGGAATATTAAGATCGTATACCCTTGAGCTAACCCCATGCAACATGTGTATAACTTGCTATTTACTTCATTTCTTCTAAGAAGCCCTCGACAGTATACTTGAAACCTAAGTATTTGTGACATCTCATGCTACTTATAATATATTACACTGACTTTGCATTAGCTGATATATTGATACGGTATTCTTTCACGTTTAATTGATTTACACACGACACATAGGTCTATAACCGATTTGTAACTGCTATAAGGTATACGGAAAGTTCGATGTCATCGACTATTATAGCCTACTGCAGCGATAAGACCTGATGTCGAAAATCGTAAGGTCCACTGAAAACAATCAGTGCATGCAGAGTTCGGTGAACTCTGCATGGCATCCATGCAGAAGATGAATGTTAAACGCTGGTTACAGTATCGTTCACAGTCGTCAAAGTTATATGATGTATACGACAGTTGATATATCAGCACTGTATACATGATTGGAAAGTTATTAGTTAACTGATCAATTCGTTGAATGTGGGACTCTGTGGAACAGTATCGTCTCAGAGGTTTCCATTTCTTGTCACGCTGGCAACAACTATATATATAGTCTCAGTTTCACGGAGCAGGTGTTGCAAAGCCCAATATTGGGAATGACATGAGGAGCTCTTCTTGATCAGTTCTCACCCATGCCTGTTGAGTTCCGATCCACAGATACTGTGCTTTGGCGAGCTTGAGCGAAGTAAATTAGTTGACCTTCACGATTTTATTATGTATATATATGTATACATCCGTCACGGTGACCAGTACACACTACACAGGTTAGTGATTCCGATGGTTGATAGCTGGAATAGTGATGTGTACGCGAGATCCAAGTGTTCTGATGACTCTGGTCAGATTAGCTGTGCATTGGGTCACTATATATAAGAGTGGCCCAAGAACGGCACTGAGACGCTCTGCATAAGTTAGTGTCAGCATTATATGTTTGGCAATGCTTTTATCTGCATGGACGCAGAAACCCTTTTGTTGGTTACCCTTTACTGTTACCCTGGAGGCCGTCGTTCACCTCCATATGGTCGGACGGTTTTGTGGTGGACAGAGATCTGGCAGCAGTAGCAGCAGAAGGCGGTTCGGTTATGCCCCATGGGGGTGGGACTGTGGAAAGAAAAGCCAGACTATGAATAGACGAGGCATTTCGAGGTTACGGCTAAGAAAGAAAATTTAAGGCACAGTAGTTTCAGTTTAACGACATTGTGTATTAATAATGATCATTAGTGTCACCCTCCTCCTTCATCCAGGCTTGGGACTGGCACTGCCTAGCACTAAGGCACGGACGTGCAGTGGCGGAGTTATGGCACCAACTTTAAGTGCTATAGCATCAGTGGCGTAGCTAGCCTTTCATGGGCCTGGGTGCAGGGATCCTGCATGAGCCCCTGTAAGGCCTGTAGCCTTGTGTTCTTACCAATATTATGGGTCCCTGGAGGTCGTGGGCCCGGGTGCCTTGCACCCCCTGCACATATGATTGCTACGCCACTGTATAGCATGTCATACACGACGGACAGGCCAGAAAACTCACAGACAGAATTCATTAATATAGTTCCATTTCAGAAGTAACATCCGAATTGAATAATGTTTGAAGTTCAAATTGTTTCGTTCGCCTCAGTTTGTTTTATTTTAAATGGTTTTAAAACTGAGTGTTATAATGGACTCCTTCAGTTTACAGCGGCTTACAATCTTCATCCCCTCCCCGTTTAATAATTAATAATTAGTGCCATTACGGAAAACGAGTAAGAATACAGCAACAAAGCCACACCGGAAGAGTTCGCTGTCAGATTAAACGCGACCAGGATGCCAGCAATCAACGACAGCTGCCGCCCTTAGCTTTAGACCAGTAATAGTACAATTTTAAGGCACCTTTATAGGAATATGACGTGCGGGGCTTCCGTATACGCGTTAAAGACAGTGCACGATAGTAGGTGTACCGCTCGCAACAAACTGAGTATAGTACGGAAGTCACTCAGCGTCATCCGTCCCACAATAATATAAAATACAAGCATCGCATTCGGGGTTGACTAAAGGACAGCACGACATGTCCCATTGCTTTAGATGTTGAAAGGAGAATGGTGTGTCCTGCCTATATGTACATAAAAGACGAATCTTGTTGTCGTGGTTAGTAACTCCGCCACTGCTCGTATATATACTCTGGCAGTGCCAGTCCCAAGCCTGGATAAAGGAGGAGGGCGACGCTAATGATCTTTGTTATCACACAATGTCTGTCTTATCGCTGTAAGAGCTAGGCAGACTGTTCGGTCGTGATCCCGGGATATAGTAAAAGAAGTTGCGTAAAGCTCATAGAATTAAGGACACATCAAGCAGGTGTTTGCGTGCAACAAATGCATGGGTAACGTTATAGATATCTACTCCACTAGTGCCATTAAGGAAAACGAGTCTAAGAATACAGCGACAAAGCCACACCGGAAGAGTTTGCTGTCAGACTTATAAACGCGACCAGATAGAAGATTAAAACAGACAGACAGACAGACGGTCCATATTCCAAGTTTAGTCCAAATTTTGTTTTGAACTCATTTAAATTGTCTCTGCACTGTACAGGGTGCGGCAAAATAAAGTAATCCCCTGCAGTGTGTTGCCAATTGTGTAGCAGCCGCTTAGAATTTTCATATAAAACTTGGTAATGATATTGTCTGTTCACATCTACATATAACTTCCAAATGTTATTTAACAATCTTGAAATATGACAAAGTTATGTTATTTCAAACACGACACCCCCCACGATTTTACATGGTTAAAATAGTTACTTTGTAAAGAAACAAGAAAATAAATGGTACAACTTGAAATATTTTTACAACAAAGCTTTACGAATTGCACTTTCAATTTTACATTAAGTGTTCAAAGTGTCCACCATTGGCCTGCACGCATGCCTTCAGCCGTTTGGTAAAGTTCTTGATGGCCTTGTTGATCGGCGCCTGTGGCATATCGTCCCATATTGACTGCAAAGCGGCTTTCAACTCGGCGATTGTCTTTGGCTTCGGCTGGAGTTTGTGATACCTTTCCAGCATGGCTCCCCACACGTGATAGTCAAGGGAGTTGAGATCTGGGGAATTTGGTGGCCACTGGTCCTTCTCAATGATCTCAGGACAGTTTGCGTGCAGCCACTCCTGCGTGACACGTGCCGTGTGCGCTGGAGCGCCGTCCTGCTGGAAAATGAACCCGACTGGCATCAACTGGTTGCAGTCCTCAATGAGCTGCGGAAGCAGTCCACGAAGGTAATACTGAGCGTTAACTTTCGCTTCCTCGTCGATGAAGTGGAGCCGACCTTTACCCCAAAGCAGACCCCAGCAGACACCATAATGTGTTTTGCAAACTTTTCCCTCTGGACCAGCAAGCGACTTGGCCTGACAACCAATAACGCAACCGTAAAATTTGCACGTTATAAAGCGTGGGCTTGTCTCTGTTCAAATAGCATAACTTAGTCAATTGTTGTGATAATATAATGTAATTTGGCAATTGTACGTAGATATGAATGACCAATGGCCGTGTAAATTTTCTTATAAAAATCCAACTTCGTTCTTGAGATACCAACCAAACACTGCAGGGGATTACTTTATTTTGCCGCACCCTGTAGGCCTAGTTTAGGACTTCCTTAATGTTTGTTTCTCTATTCTTTCGCAACTTGCATGCAATGCATTGTACGGAATTTGGTGAGAAATATTGAATTCTGGGAGTCTTCGATGAACGCTTTTATCTAGAAGAGCTGTCTGCTTCTCAAAGGATTGTCTATTCAAATGGTATTAGTCTTCTGGATCCTGCAATTATAGTACTGTACATATACATACCCATAAAGATGCATACATTGCACGGCGTTAGATGAAGTCATGCAATGCGAACATTTCATGTTCAAACATTCTTAAACTGTCCAGGTCTATTATAGATACACAGGTCTAAAGTTCTGGACATAGGCTACTTGAAGGCCTACGTACGTGTGTAGAGATGTGCATGCATATGTATGTATGTATGTATGTATGTATGTATGTATGTATGTATGTATGTATGTATGTATGTATGTATGTATGTATGTATGTATGTATGTATGTATGTATCTATGTATCTATGTATGTATGCATCTATGTGTATGTATGTATATATGTATGTATGTATGCATGTATGTATGTATGTATGTATGTATGTATGTATGTATGTATGTATGTATGTATGTATGTATGTATGTATGTATGTATGTATGTATGTATGTATGTATGTATGTATATATGCATGCATGCATGTATGTATGTATGTATTTATGTATCTATGCATCTATGTGTATGCATGTATATATGTATGTATGTATGCATGCATGTATGTATGTATGTATGTATATATGTATGTATGTATGCATGTATGTATGTATGTATGTATGTATGTATGTATGTATGTATGTATGTATGTATGTATGTATGTATGTATGTATGTATGTATGTATATATGCATGCATGCATGCATGTATGTATGTATGTATTTATGTATCTATGCATCTATGTGTATGCATGTATATATGTATGTATGTATGCATGCATGTATGTATGTATCTATGTATCTGTATATCTATGTATTTATGTATGTATGCATTCGTGCATGCATGCATGCGTGTAAACAAGTATGTATGTATGTATGTATTTGTGTATCTGGATACGTTTTACAAAACGGTTGACCTTAACAATTCCATTTCAATTTCTGATCTGTAGTCGTCGCATCGCTGACCGACTTCAGAAAAATAATCATATTTTAAATCTAATCTACTTAAGGTCATTAAGCTGGACATCCCATTCAGTAAACGAAGCGCGGAGGCCACGCCCCTGTCGAGGAGGTTCACAACCGAGTCCTTGCCCTCCGGTCCAACGAAGCGCCGTTGAAGACGTCGGTCCCAGCGGGGCATCAAACAATCTAAATCTAATTTTCCAAGGAACATCCGCCAGTTGAACCCCGGCCACAGAGGGTGTCCAGACGGGCGCATGACCCTTGCAGCAGGGTCGCCGACTGACGGGGCGGTTTGTGAAGAGGGAAGGGGCGGACTGGGGCGAAACGGTGCTCAGGTGAAAGAAACGGGAACGGGAACAGCCGTTCGCCAAATCCAATTTATTTCCAACGTGGTATAGTTGGTCTTTATCCCGCCCTCTGCCACTTTTCCTGACTCGTTCAATCCACGTTTCCCACTTTCCCTATTTCGTACCTCTTGCATGTTGGACCGCTTTCTCTCTTTCTTTTTCATATATCTGTCTGTCTGTCTGTCTGTCTGTCTGTCTGTCTGTCTGTCTGTCTGTCTGTCTGTCTGTCTGTCTGTCTGTCTGTCTGTCTGTCTGTCTGTCTGTCTGTCTGTCTGTCTGTCTGTCTCTTAAACTCTTTCTCTGTGTCATTGCTCTATCCCTTCCTCCATTCTTACCTGCCTAATTAACTTCAATCTTACTTCCCTCCTTCTCTGACTCTTTTTCTCTGTCCTTACCTACCTTTATTCCTCCATACTTTCCTCTATTGTTCCTTCCCTGTTTTAATACCTTCGAATCTCCCTCCCTCTGCCTCTTCTTTCCCTGCACCTTCCTTCCTAATCTCGTTGCCTCCCTCATTTCCTTTATTCTTCCTCGCTCCATCTCTCCCTCACTCTCTGTCATATTCAACCTTCGATCCCTCCTGCTTCATTCCCTCCATTTCTCCCTTGCTTCATTCCTCCCACCCTGACCTTCTCTCCCTCCTTCCTTCCTTTCTGTCCTCCATCTCTCTTAAATTTCCTACTTCCTTCTTTCATTTCTTCCCTTCCTCCTTTCCTCCTTCCTTCCCATCTTCTTGCTTCCTCCCTTCCTTCCTTCCTTCCCGCTTTCCCTCTCTCTCTCTCCCTCCCTTCTTCTCTCCTTCACTCCGTCGACAACGAGGTTCGGCATTTCAAACCTGTCATCGCGAGGCGCTAATATCATAATTAACGAATTATTTTCGCACCTCTTTCTCTGCCCCTCCGCCTTCGCCGCCGCAGACGGACAGTGAGGAGAGACCCGGATGAGGCGGTGGCGGCCATCTTTGAAGCGTCGTCTTGTTTCCAGAGGGCGCACGTGCGCCGTATAGGGCCTACTCGCGAAATCAGAACGGCGCTGCTTGAGCGAAAGAGATTACCGCACAGGGTGTGGTCAGGACATCCGTTCTCTCTCATATTGTCGGCCAGTTGCTGAGTTCCTATGGAGGCGGTATACAAATCATCTTAAAAGGCCCAATTTGATTTCCGAGGCCACGCATACTTAGCAGTCTAAGAAAGGGAATAGAAATTAGTGTTACTTTTTAAACACGTTTTTCAATTAAAGTACAAACTGCGTTGAAATAATTTAAATTGCATTGTTCTGTATCGTTTTTGTAATCGCACATTTTTGACAACTCCTCTTTAAGAGAAATTCATCAGATAACAGTTACAGTTTCATTGTATCACCATCGCTGGGTGCAACTCGTCTTACTGCACGCGTTGCGATTTGCCTCCCGGTTCGAACGT
Organism: Allolobophora icterica; assembly: GCA_963556255.1. Taxonomy (NCBI): domain Eukaryota; kingdom Metazoa; phylum Annelida; class Clitellata; order Crassiclitellata; family Lumbricidae; genus Allolobophora; species Allolobophora icterica. The sequence continues at coordinate 54,627,682 of OY744602.1, read as the reverse complement.
GTGAACAACGATAGCGGCCGGAAGGTAAGCCGATCAAAGCTGTCGGACTTCATCTCCTCTGCCGCCGCATCCCGGCTGCTGAGCCAGGTCTATTAGGTGAATTATCGCCTCTCGACGCATAAGATAACTTGCGCGCGATGGAACTGGAGCGCCGACAGAGAGAAATCGAGAGAGAGGTGAACCGCGGAAACGGAGGTTGTTGCAATAACCTCTGAGTTGTTGCAGCGCATTTTTCGCCGTTGATCCTGCTGCTGATGGTGCTGCAAATGTTGTTCCATAACTCAGGGCGCTTGGCAGGGGGCGGGGCAGCGCTGTGGGTGGAGGCTGGCAGGGGGGTGTTAGAGCGGGGAGCGAGTGCGCAGGGAGTCGATCTGTGTAGGAATGCAGGTAGTAATAATTCATAGGCAGCCGACGGAGTCCGTGTCGCTGTCAGAAGCTGTCAGTGTCAGCAGCTGCTGCGTTGGGTGATGGAGGGATGCGGACGATGATGATGAGGTTGCTGATGCTGATGATGATGGTTGCCAGTCAGATGCAGGGTTGAATGGATGCGGCGCTCGCTCTCAGTATTTGTCTGTTCGGGTACGTGTCTGCTTGCGTATGTGCGATCTGTCTGGCTGTCTGTCTGGCTGTCTGTCTGTCTGTCTGTCTGTTAATGTGTTTGTGTATGTCCGTACGTTCGTTCGTCCGTCGTTGTACTGCATGAACAGCATATTTATGTGTATATATAAGGTAAGGGCCTTTTGAGGTCGGCTTTTTGTCAATGTTGTCCATCGTTGTTTAGTGTTGTTGGTACTGTGTGTGTGTGGTTATAAGAATTGTGGTGTCTTGTGTTGTCTTTTGTTGTCAATGTAGACGAGGTGAGCTACATTGGTTAGAGTGTACGTCCCATGCACCTCTGGTCGTGAGGATGCCGGTTCGCAACTGATGGTGACTTATTTCAGATATTTAAATCTCGGGCTAGCCCGGTGTAAAGACTTCAGGTTACCCCCTCTTTCAAGTTACCCCCCGGTAATCTGAAATCGATTTCAGATTACCCCCGGGGGTAGCCTGAACGCGATTTCAAGTTACCCCTGCGCTGTTCACATTACCCCCGGGGGTAATCTGAAATCGATTTCAGATTACCCCCCCGGTAATCTGAACGCGATTTCACATTACCCCCCGGTAACCTGAACGCGATTTCAGATTACCCCCCGGTAATCTGAACTCGATTTCAAGTTACCCCTGCCATGTTCACATAAGATAAAATGCTAACTATACCACCGAGCTCTTTCGAACGACTGAAAATATTAACATTTTCCACAGCTGACGCACTGATTGCAAGCATTGACCAGTAAACCAGCCAGCCAGACAATTTCAGTACTATATATGCGTGTCAGCTGCTCCATTTCATGAGTTTTATGTAGTTGAGGCACAAAGAGAGAGAGAGAGAACTTATCGTACATGATGCTATAAGAGGATAACGAGAGTTCAGCGATAAATATTGGCAATTATTATTAGTATTATATAAGATAATCGAAAATGGGCCCCATTAATTTGAGGGGGTAATCTGAAATCGTAGGGGGTAATCTGAAATCGATTGTAACTTGAAATCGATTTCAGATTACCCCCCGGTAATGTGAACGCGATTTCAAGTTACCGGGGGGTAATGTGAAATGGGGGTAATCTGAAATCGCTACACCTGTCCGTACACAGGGACCTAAATGGCGTGGCGGTAATTAAAACGGGAGGCGAAGGTGAAGGATCTGACCCCATCAGTTCATTGAAAATTGAGCAGGGTCGAGGCCATACGGTCGCTATATAAAAACGTGTACAATTACATTTACATTTTATAGGTCAGAGCGGATGACTGGGTTGCAATGCGAAATAGCAGCTGATGTCTCTGGTTAGAAGCGCAAGGCTTGTAGCACCACCAATAAGTGCTTCAAAGTGTGGCGTCATCTAGCGATTATGATTCGTCCTATTTTGGTGAATCGTATGTTCATGGCGCTATCTATGGAAAGACCTGCGTGTATGAAACGGAGTCAAACAAAGTCAGTATCTATTTACTTAGCTCTCCAGTTGTGTTCCGAAGATCTATTCCAAAACCTGGGTGGTGGTGGCAAGTTTTACTCAGTCTTGTTGTCCTCGAGACCAAGGTCTTGGTCTCGAGTGCACTCGAGTTCGTTTTTAAAAGTCTTGGTCTTGGTCTTGGTCTTGAGGTTCAAGGTCTTGGTCTTGGTCTTGGTCTTGAGGCTCAAAGTCTTGGTCTTGGTTTTGCAAGACCAAGACCAAGACTTTTGACAATGTGAACAGTCATTTAACAAAACGCAAGGATTTTAAAAATTTATCCAATAATTACTAATACAATTGCTTTAGTATTTACACGGTGTGAGTGAGGCCTTACTGTTGTTTTGGACATTTATGTTGACTTCCGGTTATTTACCATGGAATGATTTCAAAACAGACTCACAATTTATACATTTACATCCGGTCCTTGAAAAGCTGCTCTGTGTGCCAGTGAATTCAGCACTGTAGAACGTATTTTTCACATGGCAGAATTTTTATGAGGCCCCACAGGTCAGGTCTTGGTCAGAAAATTCTGAACAAATTGTTTTTTTTAATGCAACAGGCATTTGGAATAACATTTCGCTAGAAGGACTTTTGTAAATACGAATTCGGAATTCTCTGCAGTCTGCATTTGGAGTTGTTTTGTTTTGAATAAAATAAAAGATTCATGTTTTAATTAAAATAACGAGTAGTCCGACTTGACATTTTTGTTAGTAAGGAATAGTATGATTTTGTGATTTTTTGGGTATTTTTCTCGGTTTTGGTCTTGAGTTTCAAAGTCTTGGTCTTGGTCTTGGTCTTGAGGTTCAAGGTCTTGGTCTTGGTCTTGAGGTTCAAGGTCTTGGTCTTGGTCTTGAGGTTCAAGGTCTTGGTCTTGGTCTTGGTCTTGAGGTTTAAGGTCTTGACAACAAGACTGGTTTTACTGCCAGTGAAAGAGACGTGATTTTGTGTCAGTGATAGGGTTTCCGGGTCGAAAAGTAAAAAACTATTTATTATGTTGTAGAATAATCGGACGACCTTCATTTTCAAGGTAGTTTGACCTCTATTGCTAAATAAAGTATCTATGAGGCATAAAGAGAAATTTTCAGTCAGTGATATTTTTATCGGGGTTGTGGAAATCCACCAGAGTCATAATCAACATCGTGTGACCATCGCATAACCTTGAAGTTTAAATTCCCTGGACCTATTGCTATTACCTTTTGATTTCGCAGGAACTACAAGCATGAGCGGCGATCATGGGGGGGTCGAGGGGGACAAGTCCCCACAACCTTTAAGAGTGGAGGGGACACACCATACATTTGTCCCCCCTACTTTTTGAAGAAAGCCCAAAAAGTCGTCAAATTTTTTCACAGAAATGTTAAAAAAAATTCGCGCCATGAGCGCGAAAACTTTTTTCACCTTTTTTTGAACAGATCAGTTCAAAACTCTTTTCACCAGATCAGTTCAACAGTGTCCCCCCCCCCCATCTGTGAAACAAGATCGCCGCCAGTGCTACCGACTAGAACATTTTCTTTTAAAATGATAAATAACATCGCAGACAGATTTTGATTCCTATGTCACAAAGCGCCGTAGAAGAAGAACATGAATAGCAAGAACAAGAAAAGAACAGAAAGAACAAGAATAACAAGAAGTAGAAGAACAAGAAAAACACGAACCAAAAGAATAAGAACTTGAAGAAGAAAAAGAAGAAGAAGAAGAAGAGGAAGAAGAAGAAGAAGAAGAAGAAGAACAACAACAACAACAACAACAACAACAACAAGAACAAGAACAAGAACAAGAAGAACAACAACAACAAGAGCAGTCCCATAAGCTAGCCCTGAGGCAACCATGGACATGAAGTGTTAGCGACTTCATTTTCTTATCCTCCTCATATGAGACCTGATGGACAGTACTCTGCCTCGCCGTCTCGTCTTCCAAATGTTAGTGTACGGTCAGGCTACTCATTGATATATGAGTAGGGTAGGGACGCAAGTGGAGGAGAAACCTTGCATCAAATTTCTATTCTGACGGGAATCTGAACCCCAGATCTCAATTGACAGTCCACCCGCTAACCACCACACTATCGAGCACACTCACACAAACTCGAGCACTAAGCTTCATAATTCCACCTGAATAAACATGCGTTTTAATACACATTGGCAGAGTAAAGATTATGTAAATAAATCCTGACCCTGACTCTGATTTATATACTGACCCTGACTCAGCTAGTCAGTAGGCCCCCTGTCGTCAAAATGCCTTAGGATTTCATCAGCAACCGTTCTACTGGATTTGTCGCAAATTTTCATACAAACTCAAACTTAGGCCTACCTGTTTCCGCGAGAGTCGGTCAGCTGCATGTTCGGTGTCTCTTCTGGCTCGATTTGTGTTCCATCGAGTGAAGACATCCGTTCTGCCAGACAGAATTTCGCGGGCGACACATCCGGTCGTCGCCAATTTTCGTTCCAAAAGAATGTGTCCTTATTGGATTTTATGCGGTTTGTTTGCAAAGACTTCGATCGTGTATTCGGGATGTAGGCCCTACGGCGGCTGAGAGTCTGCTCATTTGATGCTTACTGAATCAAACGCGTGGAGTTAACCCTTTCTGAATGATTTTGTTAACGCCTATCAGAGCAGCCTTAATGGGTCCATGCAATCCAACGCTGCCAGGTTCTGGCCCCAAGTCTGCGAAATACGAAACCCACTACAGATGCTGACAAAGTAGGCTTAGATGAAAGGATCCAGTGATCCAGTAATAGAAACATGGTCAGAATTTATAATCTAACCTCTGTAGAGTGGTTATAATGGACATGTAGAATATCAAAACAACTAGAGTATTTGCCCGTCATATGACGGGTTGAAAAAGAAAATGAATGGATTGATAGGAAGAGAAAAGAATTTGTTTACTGGAATGCTTGATAATTATAAATCGCATTGCGAGTGAAATTCGAGCATCATTTAGCAAATGACCTTGACGGATGGTTTTCTTGATGAGTACTTTTATGTTGTCTCCGGCGATTATGCTCATCAATCTCACGTCTTTGCGACCTCAGACGATCGAGAGTTTCTTGGCTTTGTCGGGCAATCCATCTTTGCTGTCGCTCACAATTTAAACGTAATCGTCGCTCTTGGGGACTTTCTTCATTCATGGAACAACGAAATTTTCAAGGAATATTTAACAACAATATAGTATTTGCTCTTTATTGTTGTTTTTCGTGTATTGCACGTAACCAATCGATGTTTAGGCTAATCAGTCTTCGCCTCGTCCTTGCTCCTCCTCCCCTCAACCTCCCGTCAGATCGCGTGCCATATTGAGGGAGTGATGTCCGATGCAAGTCTTGGTTAGCAGCGCCCGTGCGCCTGCATCAAGCGAAGCCCGATGCAGGCCTTAAGGAGGTCGGCCAACGGCCTCTCAACCATGGTTAGCAGCGCCCGTGTGCCTGCATCGGGCAGCGCCCGTGTGCCTGCATCGGGCATGCAGGCCTTATGGAGGTCGGCAAACGGCCTCCCAGACTTGTTTAGCAGAATCAGTTACATTCCATACATTCCACAGCGTTTATCGTAGGACACACAGATCTGGGAAAACTATATAAGAGATTATCACATTGGACGGCATAATTAAGAAGCGCGTGTTCAGTATTAACTAAAATATGTTACATTTCATTTTCCATTCAATCCACAGTTATTTACCCCAAACCCTAGTGACTTGCAGTGGCAAACTTTACGCACATTGAACCCCTATAACATCCAGTGAAACCTAAAACTAACTAATGAAACCAATAATAGCCCATATCGAATTAAACCAATAAGATGCTAATAAATGATATCCAGTGATGCTAAATTAAACCGATGACAATAATCAAATAAATATCTAATAAAATCTAATAAAATATTGTGACTAAAAGTCTTGCTATCTAGTACCAAATTGTAAATTTCTATACATATAACATTTATAGGGCCTACGCTGTATTTATAATATCTCTCTATGCGAGATCACGCATAGCCTACTGCAAGTAGTTCGCTACAAACGAAGCCCAATAGACATTTCATTTTACCAATAGAACACACATTGCAGAACATATTATTTTGGTTCCCATGTAGCCTAGTAACCAAAACATCATGATTCAAGACGATTTCATCAGCAACTGACCTATTTGTTGGATTCGTCGCAAATCCTAAAAAATGAAAACTAAAATGTACCTGCTTGGAAGAGACTTGACATTCTGCCAGTCGTTGGCGGCATTCTTCCATTCGTTGGCGGTGCAGATACAGTTGCCGGGGACAACTCTCGAACAGCGCGCCATGTCAGCTGTCACAGAGACCGGGGTCAGAAGTGGCAGAATCCCGTACCGACACATTGTAAGAACTAGTCGTGCAATGGCTGTCGTTCAGCCTATAGTTCTTACAATGTCTCAGTACTGGCTATGCCAATTCTCTATACTGACGTCACACTCGCCCGTGAATCAGCTGCCATGGCGGCCGGATTGGACGGTGCCAAAACTGCCGGAGTGGTCTGACCTGTATAATTTATCGACAAGGTGATGTTGTACACATTTATATAGCGCCTTACTTAAGTAGTTTTAAGTAGATTAAACATCGCAAGGATTGTAATGTATAGGTCTAAAATCGCAGACTGGTATTTTTTCCAGGTGATGCAACCTTTATCTGGCTTTCTGAAAGCCCAAAATAATCGTCAATCAAAGGCAGCGATCTTCGATTTGGGATATTATAATTCAAGGAGAAGTGAAGACGGCGTCTGAGTTTTAGTACCTTCAAGGACAGTTGCATGTACGGTTTGCGAGTTGTACGAAGTGACAGTGACAAGAACGTGCGAAATAATCGTCGATCAAAAGCAGCGATCTTCGATCTGGGATATTATACTTCAACAAGAAGTGAACTTTGAACTGAACTTTCAACCAGTTCGAACGTGGAACGCCCAAGTATACGAGCAGTGCGAACTGTGAAGAGACATTCATCTGGGACAATCCGAGTACGAGTCAAAGGCAAGAATCAAGTTGGGGAGGTTAGCATAGGTAAATAATAACTAGTTAATCGCTATGCTGGATTGGTAGTGATAATCTACGATTCTGTCAGTTAGCAATTTATATATAGAACATTGATCACATGATTGTGTAATGAATATGCGTTATAATTAAACTGATTGACATTCATTACCATGTTATGCATTTGATTGCTAATGTAGTAATGCTAAAGATAGGGGCAATTAAACTGAAGTAGCGGGTAGTCGTAATCGTAATCTCCAAACTTCTAAAGCTCCACTCGAAAGCCAAGCTCAGGGCACCAACCTAATCACGAGCGCTGAGTATAAGATCACATAAAAACGTATACCAGGTTTATGCGCTATACATTCATTTATGACTGTATACAAAGAGTGTATCCATACAATCCAACCCTGTCATATTCTGGCACCAAGTCTGCAAAAGACGGGATCCGCTACAGAGGCTGACAAAGTAGGCTAATACAAAAGGATTCAGTGATCGAGGAACTGTAAAATGGTCAGAATTTCTTACCTAACCCTTGTAGAGCGGCTATATTGGATAGTGCATATTCAACGTTATAAGAAATATGATAAATTTAATTTTGTTTCAATCTTCAGTGTGCGAATCTACTAATAGGCCTAAGTAACAGTGACGGTTTTTTTTTGACACACACTGAAATCCAATGACAACCAATGAAACATAGAAATGCCTAATGAAACCTAATAACATGGAATGAATTATAGGGCCTACCCAATGAAACTAAATGAAACCCATGATATGGTAAACAACGCAAAAAAGAATAAGAAGAAGAGCAGTCCCTTAAGCTAGCCCTGAGGCAACCATGGCACGAAGATAGCGACTTCATTTTCTTATCCTCCGCATATAAGCGAGGGTGGCCAGTCCTCTGCCTCGCCGTCTCATCTTCCCAACGATAGTGCACTATCAGTCCTACTCATTGATATCTGAGTAGGCTATGGATGCAGGTGGAGGAGAAATCTTGCATCAAATTTCTGCCCTGACAGGGATCTGAACCCCAGATCCCACGATTGACAGTCCACCACGTTAACCGCCACACTACTGATCACACCCATACAAACTCGAGCACTACCTAAGCGTCATAATTCCGGCTGAAATAAACATGCGTTTTAATACACATTGGCAGAATAAAGATTATGTAAATAAATCTTGATCCTGACTCTGATTTATATACTGACCCTGACTCAGCTACTCAGTAGGCCCTATATCGTCAACCGCTCTACTGGATTCGTCGCAAATTTTCATACAAACTCAAACTTAGGCGTATACCTGCTGCGAGAGTTGTCAACTGGATATTCGGTGTGTCTCCTGGATCGATTTGCGCTCCATCGAGTGAAGACATCAGTTCTGCCAGACAGAATTTCGGGGGTCGTCGCGCCGATTTTCACAAGTAGTGCGCTACAAAGGAAGCCCAATAGAAATTTCTTTTTACCAATATAACACACATTGCAGAACATATTATTATTTTGGTTCACACATAACCAAACATGTCAAGTCTCAAGACAAAATAAAAATTAGATGTAGACACTAGAGGTCTGCGGTTATACTCCAGAACGACCAAGCTCTTCGAATAGTCGCTAAGAGCCGGAAGGATTATTTTTACCTAGGGCGTTAAAATAATCTCTTATATAGTTTCCCAGATCTGTGTTTCCTACGATAAACGCTGTCAACCCAATCCTTCCGTTGACAATCCTTCTTACTAAGTCCTTGTTCTCTTCGTACTTAACGCCTATTTAACGTTCACCTTTTGAACACTAATTCTACGTATAAGTATAACCTGAATTAATCAGCAACACAGTTTAATATCTTTTCAGTTTAATAACGAAACAAACAGACAGAACTCAATTCGATTACAACTCAACTAGTCAGCCACACTACTACAGCGAACACACTCGAATTTAAACTTCTCTAGTCAGCATAATTCTTCGCGCCTCTTGACACACCTGTCTTCTGTGCGCATAAGCGAACTCTTATAATATACATATAGCGCGCCGCTGCCCAGATCGGCCGGCCGCGCGTGTCACTAAGACAGTACGACTAAACGTTATACATCTATCATATATACATATACACGAGAAACTAAAGTAAGCGCACTAAATATATACGCTAATATCTCGCACTGCAAGACTGTACACAAAACTCAGTTCACATTACCTCCTTCCTTCTTCTGGAATTGAGCAAATTAAATTTCAAAATTTGCGAAATTACCAAAATACATGAAACATATATATATCTAACTAAATAATGAACAGTCTTACGATTACTTATAACCTTGACAAACAATCAGCAATAATATTCAATCTGCCCTTCTTGTACTTCACCTCAACATCAAAAGTTTGTAAGGCTAACGCCCAACGCACAAGTTTAGCAGACTTAGACATTGACTCAGTCAAATATGTAAGAGGATTGTGATCAGTAAAAATGAAAATTTTTGATCCAATTATAATTTCTTTTAACTTGTTTAGAGCCCAAACAATAGCATAGGCTTCCTTTTCCACAGTAGCCCATCTCTTCTGGGTATCAGTTAACTTCTGACTGATAAATGACACAGGGCGTTCTATTCCCTTGTCGTCCATCTGTGTTAAAACAGCACCGACTGCAAAGTCACTACTATCGCAGTACAAATTGAATGGTTTTCCCACTTCAAAAACATATAACACTACTTTGGATCGCACGGCCTCTTTAAGTAAATCAAATGCTTGCTGATGTTCAACAGTCCAATCAATCTTATCAGAAACACGTTTACTAGTTAAATCAGATAAAGGTTTCGCAATCTGTGCAAAGTCCTTAATAAACTGTCTGTAATAATTAAAAAATCCAAGCAGTTGCTTAACTTGCTTCTTAGTTTCTGGGATCTTCAAATTAGTCAAACTTTCAATTCTGTCTGGATTCATCTTTATCTTACCAGACCCAACCACATGACCGATAAACTTTACCTCACTCTTACCAAATATGCATTTTTTCAAATTCAAGGTAACGTTATGCAATCTCATTTGCATCAAAAATGCATCTAACTGCTGTAAATGAAGTTTCCAATTGTCAGAATGCACAGCAATGTCATCAACATACGGTTCTGCAAAGTCACTTATAGGCTGTAACACTAAATTTATCGCCTTAACAAAAGTTCGGCCTGAATTTATCATTCCAAAAGGAACACGAGTAAATTCATACAGTCCATTATGTGTTACAAAAGCTGTCTTCCATTGATCAGATTGTTTTACAGGACAAGTCCAATAAGCACTTCGACAGTCCAAGATGGAAATCACATTAGACTTTCCAACTTTGTTCAAAACGTCTCTGACAATCGGCATAGGATATTTACAATCCACTGTGAATGAGTTAATGTATCTGTAGTCACAGGCAAGTCTCAAAGATCCGTCTTTCTTTTTAACAATAACCAAAGGGCTTGCCATTCTGCTCGATGATGGTTTGATAATGTTTGTTTTTAACATTTCTTTGATCTGACGTTCCACTTCTGATCGATAAATCAAAGGAATACGATATGCTGCAAATTCCTTTTCACGAAATCCTGGTTTTAGTTCAATTTCATGTTCAACCAATGTACATAATCCGGGTTTTTCTGAAAATCTATCACAGTATTTGTTCAAGACTTTCAACAACTGTTCTTGCTGAGTTACTGTCAAATGGCTAATTTGTTCAGGATCGAGGTTAAGTGAATTCTTGTCATCTTGAACCTCATTCCTCATTGGTAATTCAACCACTGAACCAAAATCTTCATCTTCTTCAACGATTAGACCACAACTTAATGCTCGAGTAACATATTTTCTGATCTTGTTGGCGTGAATTATTTTTCGACCATTTTCACCCATATCGACTAAATAAGAGTACTTTGATCTTCGATGTATGATCGTACATGGACCATGCCATCGAGAAATAAGTTTGTTTGTTGACGTTGGATACAAAACAATGACTTTCTCACCAGCTTCAAATTCTTTGTGCTTTGCTCTCTTGTTATACTGATTCGTGTATTGTAATTGCTTTTCTCGAGAGTAAGATTCTGCAAACAATAATGCTTTCTCCATATTTTGTTTGAGTTCTTTCAAATACTTTTCTGGTTTAACTCCAACATGAGGTGGTAAGTTTATTTCTCTAGTCCAACTCTCTTTTAATATTGCCAATGGTTCTCTCGGAATTTTCCCATAGACAAGCATATATGGTGATACTCCAGTAGTTGCATTCGGCACTTCTCGTAATGCCCACACTGTGAAAGGAATTATCTTATGCCATTTCCTCGGGTTGTCTATTATCACATGATGGATCATCTTTTTAAATGTCTGATTCCATCTTTCTACTAATCCAGCAGCCTCTGGGTGTCCTGGTGTTGCGAATCGTGGACTACAGCCCATTAAATCGAGAAATTCTCTTGTCAAACTGGCTGTGAAGTTCGTTCCTTGGTCACTTGTAATCACGGACGGCACACCAACGTTCATGAATAGTTCCATCAACGCTTCACACACAGCCTTCGCTGTCAGCGATTTCAATAAAAAGATTGTAGGCCATCTGGTGCACGAGTCCACAATGCATAAACAATACTTGTGACCTGCAGCAGATACTGGATCGATCGGGCCAACGAGGTCCATCGTCATTCTCCTGAAGGCGACCTCTTCTCTTGAGACCGGAGTGATAGGCACTCTATCCATCACCAAACTCCTTGCCTTTAGTTGACACTTCTCGCAAGACTTACAAAATTTCACAATGTCTCTTCTCATCTTTGGCCATACAAAAGATAATTTTATTCGTTCTCTTGTTTTCTCTTCTCCTAGATGTCCTCCAAATACCGATTCATGCGCCAATTCCATCACTTTTATTCGTCTCTCTTTTGGTAACACTAGTTGATATATCGTCTGGTCTAATATCTGATATTTCTTATGCAATAAACCGTTGATCACACAGAATTCAGATTCTTTCTCTTGTGCTAACTTCCACCACGGCTTCAACGATTCATCATTTCTCTGTTGCTCTTCGAACTTCTTCGAATCGGCAATCTGCACCTTTTGTTCTTCATCCATCTCTTCATCTCTATACAAGTCTCCTATCCCCACATCACATTCATTGTCTTCTTCCGTTTCATTTAATGTGCCATTTTCGCATGCAGCCATCTCTTGCTCGTTCATCTCTGATGTTATACCATCTCGCGATAAGCTTCGTTGCTCATTACTGTCGTTTTCCTCATCACTTGAACTTTCAGTTTCACTCTTCTCATCAACATCTACCATTTCCTGTTTCCGACTCTGCGCTCTCGTCATTACATTTGCTTGTACACTCACATCTCCTTGTATCGCTTTGATTTTCATCTGTGGTACGGCTTTTAATTCGGCAATTATCTCTGGATGCAACAAGAATCTTTCTGTACTGCCCATCTTTGCAATACTAGCACACATCAAGGTGACATAAGGTGTAAGTGAACACTGGATTTTACGCGAAAATCCCTCTTCTTCCACGTCACTACCACACAGTCTAACATCGACTTTCACTAACTTCGCAGGAATGGCATCTCCTGCCACACATTGCAAATTCACTTTTCCAATTTGTTCCACCTTCATGCCTTCCAGTAATTCTTCACTAATCACCGGAATCTCTGCACCCGAGTCGCTCAGTGCTTTGACTTTCACTGGCTCTTTACCGTCTACTGCACGAATTTCAACCTCGACATATTGCAAGAACGATTTCTTCAATATTCGACTGTCATCTTTTCCTATGACCTCTCTCTGAATTTCAGCATCCAATAGAATTTCTTTTTGAATACCACATTTCATTACTGACTTCACTTCAGTCTCTTGGTTTTCTTGACCCGTGGTTTGATTGCCTGTATCACTAACCACTTGAATCAAATTCACCCTTGTGTGTTCTTGATTTCTGCTAGAACTAGCTACTGCCACTGGAACTGGACAAAATTTAACCAAATGTTTGTCTGAACCACAGTTGTGACAACGCTTCACCACCATACCTCGTTGTTCATTTCCTTCATTTCTCTTATACTGTACAAACGATGTGTTGCCTTCCCTCTTGGCAAACGGCGCTGACGATTTGTTAAATCCCTGACGACCAAACGTCACTTCTCTGGTCTCATTGGGTACAGGGACATTAGCCTTGACTTCTTTACCTATGAACTGATTCCCTGTTCCTGGATTACTTTTCCACTTTCCACTCTGGCTTTGGTTTACGGAACGTTGAGAAGGATAACTGTTTATATTTGGGATCGCAAACCCAATTCGATTGTTTACATGAATGTCTGCTAAATCTGCCACTGCACTAGCTTGGAGACAGTCAGTTCCTTCCTTCGACAATACAAACTGTAGTGGACCTGGCGGTAAACATTCTTTTAGCTTATCCGCTACCAGCAAATCAAAGAGCGTATCATACTCTTTGTTCACGTTTCGACTTCTCACGTAATAGTTTAGCAAGTTCTTCAGTCTTGCCGTAAACATCGTATAAGTCTCTTCTGTCGTCTTCTTAGCATCCACAAATCTGGCTCTGTATTCTCTCGAGGTCAATTTAAATTCTTTTAATAAGTGCTGCTTGACTCTATCATAATTGTCTAGATCATCGAATGACAATCTATTCAGAACGGTTCGAGCTTTCGGCGTCATCAATGGTAGTAATAATTTCACCCAAAACGGCTTTTCCACAGCAAAACTACGAAACGCGTTCTCGACTGTTTCAAAATATAATGGCACCTCCATCATATCAGTTGGCATTTGAGGCAATACATGCTTCATTGCATCACCTATTTCTTAATTTTTGACACCAAAGTTTCACTTTCTTGCTGTTTCCTTCTTTCTGCTTCCCGTTCTTCTCTCATTTGTGTTTCTTTCAATGTCAATTTTGATTTCTCCAGTTTCAGACGTTCCTGTCTTTCTGCCTCTGCCTTTTCCAAACTTTCTTTCTGAAATTTGAGTTCTTCTTGTCTGATCTGTTCTGCCCGTTCCAACTCTAACGTTCGCGCTTTTTCTTTTTCTTCTTCACGCATTCTCTTTGCTTCAATCTGTTGCTGACGAACCTCTTCATCACTTTTTCTAGCTTTTTCAAATTCAATCATCTGCTCCAATCTTCTTCTTTCAGCATCTTCCCTATCTCTTTTCAACTGTTCTAACTGAATCTCAAACTGATTCTTTTGCAATTCAAGTTCTGCCTTACGCACTTGTTCTGCTTTATCTTCTCTCTCTCTTTGCAGACGCAATTCCTCTTGCCTTGCAAGTTCCGCTTTCTCTTCTTTCTCTCGCTGCAAGCGCAATTCTTTCTCTTCTTTCTCTCTCTGCAAACGTTCTGCTTTCTCTTCTTTCTCTCTCTGCAGACGTTCTGCTTTCTCTTCTTTCTCTCTCTCTGCAAGCGCAATTCGTCTTGTCTTACACGTTCTGCATCTTGTCTCCGTTTATCTTCTCTTTCTTTCTCTTCTTGTCTACGTTTCTCCTCTCTATCCTTCTCTTCTTGCCTAGTCATCATCATCCACTGCATCAACATCTCCATAGACATAGGCGCAGGAGGTTTTTCAATAGCCTTTTCTACGGCACCGCCAACGGCACCTTCTTCTTCGACTTCTTCTTTCACCCACACTTCAGCGAGTTCCTGTATCATGTCACCACGTGACATACCTTCTAATTGTTCTTCTTTAAAACCGGCTTTCAACAAACGCTGTTTTAGCCTTTCCGTAGACATCTTCTTAATATCTGCTTGTCTTTCAGCACTTAGTTTCTCCATCTTACTTGTTTACTTTGGTGATTTCTCTTTTCAAAGAAGTCACGGTGTCGCGGTCGACTCCTTCGATCGCAACGACGAACCAACGAAGGAACTATTAAAAGATCTTTATTTAAAAATAAAGTCGATTAAGTGTAGAGTAAGTCAACTCGTCTATCAAATATCACAATCGTAGACAGCACACAGGTTGGCTGGTCTCGATTGAACGTTATACGATCAATGTTTCAACGTTTACAAATCTTCGTCAAAAGGCCCTCAATGTACATCAGGTCTATCTTATATAGAGTTCTCCCGGATTCCAGAACGTTCTGTGACGTCACTGTACTTTTCCCTGGAAAGTCCTACTGAACACGTATATCCTTGTTGCATGCACCGAATTAATGTTGACAGCTTGCTGCAGAATTTTCCGTGCGGTGTAAACAAGCTTGTTGACGCGTCGGTTTTCTTCCCTTGATGCATGCACCCGCGTAGACCGCGACATTCCCTCCGCCCTCAGATGATGACACGTCTTCAGCACCATCCCGAACGGGTCATCACGATCAAGCCGGGCCTCCAGACTCCATCCCGACACAGCATATACAAACAAAACAAAACACATCAGTTAGTCAATCTATCCACACAATTTGCGGGCTCGATCCTTGTGTGTCGGGCCATTTCCCCCTTCACCATCCGAGTCACAACCGAGAGAGGAAATCAGCCACCGTGTTCTGACGTCCAGGACGATATCGAAAGTCCACGTTAAACTCTTGCAATGCTAACGCCCAACGAGTCAGTTTCGCACTCTTAGGGCTTGCATCTGTGAGATAAGACAAAGGATTATGATCTGAATAAATGATTATCTTTGATAAGAATATCCATGACTTGAATCGTTTAAGGGCCCAAATTACTGCGAAAGCCTCTCTCTCAATTGTAGACCAATGCATCTGTGTATCTGTAAGTTTAAGGCTAGCAAAAGCAATTGGTTTTTCTTGACCTTCTTCGGTCCACTGAAACAAGCAACACCCGACCGCGGTGGCACTTGCGTCAACACTTAAACCAAATTCCTTAGTGAAATCAATGGTATGTAACTGTGTAGCTTTACTGAGATCATCCTTTAACTTATCTAGTGCTTCTTGATGCTTTTGCTCCCAAGGCACCTTCGTAGGTATGTTATCTCGTGTCAAATCAGTTATTACCCGTGCTTTTTCAGCTAAAGCAGGTATAAAACTTCGAAAGTAACTGAAAAAACCCATAACCTTTCTAACGTCTTTCTTTGTTGTTGGAGGATGGATATCATTGATCGTAGCGATCTTACCTGGATCAGGTTCAATACAACCTGACCCTACTATATGGCCAACAAACTTTATTTTCTTTTGTGCAAAATTACATTTTCTTAAATTCAAAGTGAGTCCTGCTTCCTCAATAGTTTGCAAGAATTTCTCTAGATGTTCTAAATGGTCATTCCAATTCATTGAAACCACTGCCATATCATCGACGAATGGTTCGGTAAAACTTCGCACTGGATGTAAAACTTGGGTCATAGCACGAATAAAGGTATTGCTAGCGGACTTGAGTCCAAACGGCATCCTTGTGAACTCAAAAAGTCCTGCATCACATACGAATGCCGTAAGCCATCGATGTTCTTTCCGAACTGGAATTTGCCAATACCCCGATTTCGCGTCGAAAACACTAATAAACTTTGCCCGTCCCACCTTTTGTAAGACGTCAGCAATGTCTGGGGTCGGGTAACAATCACCTAGAGAATATTTGTTAACATGGCGATAATCAATTGCCAATCGAACGCCATTTTGACCTTTGGGTCCCTTTAAAACGCAAACTACCGGACTGGCCATTTCACTTTTCGATGGTCGAATGATGTCTAATGCCAACATTTCTTCTATCTGGCGTTGTACTTCAGGTTTAAGTAGCTCAGGTACTTTATATGCCCTTAAACGCTTAGGAGTGAAATCATGAGTTATCTTAATTTCATGTTCTAATACTGGACAATACCCAGGTTTATCCATAAATACTGCCGTGTGCCGATCCAAAACTTCAAAAAGTTGCTTCTGTTCCTCTTGCGAAAGATGCGCTATAATCAGAGGATCAATTCGCTTACTCGGGCTTATTTGTTCACGTTCTTCCTGATCTACAACCTCTACTATACCAAACTCTTCATCTTGATCAACAATTACTGAACAGCTATTGATCATCGCTTGTTCGAGTCGTTCATGGTATCGCTTGATCTTATTTGCGTGTAAATGTCTTTGTTTTCCCTCTATTTCTACTATATAAGAATATGGGGATTTAACCTTGACTACGGTAGCAGGTCCTTGCCATCGACTATAAAATTTAGAACTACCAAAATCTGGTGCTAATACTGCTACTTTATCTCCAACTTCGTATTTTCTGTCAGTACTACGCAAGTTATAATAATCTGCATACCGCTTTGTTTCTATATCACTATAGTAATCTGCATAAACTTTCGCGAATTCGAGGTTTTCCTTCAGTGATTGGAGATACTCTTCGGGTGATTTACCTAAGTTAAGAGGTACTTTTCGTTCGCCAGCCCACGATTCCTTCAACACACTAAGTGGACCCCGAGGAAGAGTTCCATAAACCATAGTGAATGGCGAAATATGAGTCGTGCCTGAAGGTTTTTCTCTAAGGCTCCACAGAACAAACGGTAACAATTGGTGCCATCCACGAGGATCAGATTGAGCAAGCTTAAAGATCATGGTTTTCAAGCTTTGGTTGCATCTTTCAACCAATCCAGCTGCCTCAGGATGTCCAGGGGTATTAAATCTGGGACTACAACCCATTCGCCGCAAGAATTCTTTCGTCAAACGACTGGTAAAGTTGGTACCACAATCAGAACTGATGATCCTTGGAATAGAAAAAGTTGTAAAAACTTGCAACAGAGCTTCACAAACTCCCTTTGCATTCAGCGATCTAAGAGGATACGCCATCGGCCAACGAGAAAATTTATCCACCAGAACCAGAGCATAATTGTACTGGGGTTTCGATTTGTTGGATTCTCCAGTCACTACCATAGGGCCAATACAATCCATATTTAGATGGTTAAAACAGAGTTCATCCGCCCTCGGAATAGGAGTGATCGGGACTCGATCTGCCACTTTAACTGGAGTTCTTAGTTGACAAATTTGACAAGACGCACAATATTCGCGAATCCTCTCATCCATTCTTGGAAACCAAAAGTTTAATTTGATCCTGGCTCTCGTTGCCTTAAAAGCCATGTGCCCAGCACATGGGGCATCGTGTGCTACTCGCAAGACAACCTCGATTCTATCTTCCGGTAAACATAATTGATTAACCTTATGTCCCATAATTTCCCCTTTGTGGTACAGGAGGTTATTATCTATAAAGAAATTATTTTTATTCTGTCTCGCTTGTTGCCAGCAAGATATAAGATTGTGACAATTCTGTTGCTCACGCAATAAAGTATCATTATTCGCTACTCCCTCATCAGACTTGAACTCTGTTGACTCAACATCAAGAAAATTATCTGAATCATCAACTAGTTGCTCCTGAGAATATTCATTCACTTCTGACGGCAAGGATTCGTTGCTGTTACTTTTCTCGATATTAACTTCTAAGTTATCTTCTTCTGCCCCTTTATTTATTTGTACACATCGATCTACGCCAGCTACCATCACTACATATTGCGAACTATCCCTTAATAGGTCCACAACATGGGGTGTCAAAATAACCCGTTCATTTAGTTCAGGGACTACGGCGAACATGACGCACAAAGATGGCGCAATGTTCGTCGTTCCTTCCATTGAATTAGCTAATTTCATTTGTAGGTATACTACATCTGCCTTACATCCTTCTCCCTGAAAACCAATTATATTAATCCGTTTAATCACGGGTAAGTTTAGTGACTCAATTAATTTCTTATCAATACAACAAATTTCTGCTCCTGAATCAGATAATGCTGGCTGAGAAGGGAGATCTTCAATCTGTACATTGATATACGACCTCTCGTGTAATCCAGCAATACTATTCTCGTATACCCTTACAGCAGTTTCCAACCCTATTGGTTTAGAATTATCCAATAAATTCCCTTGCTTTACCTGTTCAGGTATCTCATGCAACACGTTGACCTTCTCAACAAATAAGTCGATCACTTCCTCAGTTGGGTTCCCAAATATACAAGTACTCACCTTTTTAGAACTTGGTTTGGTCTGGCACTCCCTTGCCATATGACCCTTCTGATGACATAGGAAACAGAGACCCTTTACCTTGGCCTCCTCCTGAGACACCCTCGCACCTATCTTGGCTTCACCCCTTATTTCCGGTTTGGGAGACTTGGGTTGAGCTGTCTGGTTATTGACTTGAACATGTGGTTGACCTCTCGTCCAATTGTTATACTTCGGTGTCGGATGACTACGGCATACTAAGTCATTCCCACCATCATGCGACGCTACATAAATGTCAGCCGCATTAGCTATGTCTTCACAGCTCAACCACTCCTCTTTTTCTTGGGCCAAGATATAATCTAAACAAGCCTTCGACAAGGACTCCTTAAGCCGATCCGCAACCAATAAACTTACAAGTTTATCAAACTCATCAGTTATCTTTCTACTTTTCAAATAATACATAAGAGCCACACGCAATTTGGATGAATAGATCGTAAATGATTCGTCCGATGCTTTGTGCAACGACCAAAATCGGGCTCTAAGATTTGAAGGGCTTATCTTAAACTCCCTTAGCAAAAACTCCTTCAGGAATTTGTAGTCATGGAGCTGTGCCTCAGTAAGGCGCATGGTTAATGCCTTAGCTCTTTCACTTAAAATGGCTAGCAATAATTTTGCTCTAACATCTTCATCCACCTCATACACATTAAACAAACCATCCAAGTGATCAAAGAAACCTGGAATTTCTATAGGGTCGGAAGGAAATTTCCAAAGAATATTCTTAAGGGCATCACTATAACGCTTAGTACGACTTGCTAAAGAATCTCTAACATTTCGTTCTTCCTGCTTTTCCTTCCTCTCCCTTTCTTCTTTCTCTTTTCGTTCCTTCTTTTCTCCTTCTTCTTTCTCTTTCCGTTCCTTCTTTTCTTCCTCTCTCCTCTTTTCCTCCCTTTCTTCCTTCTCCTTCCGTTCCTCCCTTTCTCTTTCTTCCTTCTCCCTTTGTTCTTTCTTTTCTTCCTCTCTCCTCTTTTCCTCCCTTTCTTCCTTCTCCCTTTGTTCTTTCTTTTCTTCCTCTCTCCTCTTTTCCTCCCTTTCTTCCTTCTCCTTCCGTTCCTCCCTTTCTCTTTCTTCATATTTACGGATTTCGAACTCCAGACGGCGCTTCTGCAGCTCGTAATCCACTCCTGTTGGAGATATTGGACTACCCTTAAATTCCTCTTCCTCTTTTCCAATCTCCATGGCCCATTCTTCCATTAATTGATTTCGATCCCATGACATAACATCATCTTCGTCCCTTCCTGCCTTCATAAGATACACCCTAAGGCGCTCAGACGACATTTTGCGAATATTCGCTTGCATCTCTGTTGGCAACGCTTCCATTTTTACAAACAGTCAGTCAACAACAATCAACAAAAAAAAACAGACACCACGCGGCAAACCGGCCACACAAAAGGAAAATTCCACAACCCAAAGTGCAACTATTCAGTATCCAAAGAAGTACACTCGCCAAGTACGCAAAAACTATACAAGCTCACGCAAGTCTGGCCTCGATCACAACAATGGATCAAATTTCAAAGAAATAATCAGCAGATATTGAAAGAGAAATAATGGCTGCCTCCCACTCGGCTGCAACTCCACTCTCTTTTCTCCTTCTCAGCCACGACAACACCTAGGATCTTACCCGTATGTTGACTGCTGTCTTCTGCTGTCTCAGCCGAACGACGCACTTCGTCCGTCCGACTGTCGTATGCCGATTCACCCGTCTCCCACGGTAGAAAGGCGTCTCGATCCGCTCGCTGTCTGGAACAGACCGTCTCTTGATCCTCCGGGTTGACTCCTTCCTCCGCCGGCTCGCGTCTTCTTCACGGGATCCAACACCGATGATCCCGCCGCTGCCACCAATAATGTCGCGGTCGACTCCTTCGATCGCAACGACGAACCAACGAAGGAACTATTAAAAGATCTTTATTTAAAAATAAAGTCGATTAAGTGTAGAGTAAGTCAACTCGTCTATCAAATATCACAATCGTAGACAGCACACAGGTTGGCTGGTCTCGATTGAACGTTATACGATCAATGTTTCAACGTTTACAAATCTTCGTCAAAAGGCCCTCAATGTACATCAGGTCTATCTTATATAGAGTTCTCCCGGATTCCAGAACGTTCTGTGACGTCACTGTACTTTTCCCTGGAAAGTCCTACTGAACACGTATATCCTTGTTGCATGCACCGAATTAATGTTGACAGCTTGCTGCAGAATTTTCCGTGCGGTGTAAACAAGCTTGTTGACGCGTCGGTTTTCTTCCCTTGATGCATGCACCCGCGTAGACCGCGACACACGGTTTTTCTTGTTGTGTGAATCGATAAACAAACGGGATTTCTTTTATATTTGTTCGTGAAAAACAACGAAATTTTTATACCGTTTCTCGTGTTCCACCGTCGTTGATATCGTAAACTCGTCACACAGCAACAACGCGTAGATTCTTCTAACACCGTCGTAGATTCTTCTATCACCGTTGTAAATTCTTTTATCACCGTCGTAGATTCTTCTATCCGCCGAAGGAGGTGATAACGTGAATTTTAATCCACTGAGTTTATATCCACCGTGAGTATTTATCCACCGTGAGTATTTATCCACCGTGAGTTCTTATCCACCGTGAGTTCTTATCCACCGTGAGTTCTTATCCACCGTGAGTTCTTATCCACCGTGAGTTCTTATCCACACCGTGAGTTCTTATCCACACCGTCACTGCCACCAATAAATGTCAACCCAATCCTTCCGTTGACAATCCTTCTTACTA
Organism: Allolobophora icterica; assembly: GCA_963556255.1. Lineage (NCBI taxonomy): Eukaryota > Metazoa > Annelida > Clitellata > Crassiclitellata > Lumbricidae > Allolobophora > Allolobophora icterica. The sequence continues at coordinate 54,605,971 of OY744602.1, read as the reverse complement.
AGTCCTTGTTCTCTTCGTACTTAACGCCTATTTAACGTTCACCTTTTGAACACTAATTCTACGTATAAGTATAACCTGAATTAATCAGCAACACAGTTTAATATCTTTTCAGTTTAATAACGAAACAAACAGACAGAACTCAATTCGATTACAACTCAACTAGTCAGCCACACTACTACAGCGAACACACTCGAATTTAAACTTCTCTAGTCAGCATAATTCTTCGCGCCTCTTGACACACCTGTCTTCTGTGCGCATAAGCGAACTCTTATAATATACATATAGCGCGCCGCTGCCCAGATCGGCCGGCCGCGCGTGTCACTAAGACAGTACGACTAAACGTTATACATCTATCATATATACATATACACGAGAAACTAAAATAAGCGCACTAAATATATACGCTAATATCTCGCACTGCAAGACTGTACACAAAACTCAGTTCACAAACGCTGTGGAATGTATGTAATGTAACTGATTCTGCTAAACATGCCTGAGAGGCCGTTGGCCGACCTCCCTAAGGCTCTTCATCTCGCTCCGTCTCACTCGCTCGCTCCATTCCTCTCCCTCTCTCACTGCCTCCATCCCTCCCTCCCTCCCGGTATCACTCCCTCAATATGGCACACGATCTGACGAGAGGTTGAGGGGGAGGAGGAGCAAGGACGAGGCGAAGACTGATTAGCCTAAACATCGATTGGTCACAGGCAAAGACGTGAGACTGATGCGCATTATCACCGGAGACAACATCAAAGTACTCATCAAGAAAACCGACCGTCAAGGAATTTTCACTCGCAGTGTGACTTATAATCAAGCATTCCAATAAACAAATTATTTTCTCTTCTGATTAATCCATTCTTCATCTCTTTCAACGCGTCATATGACGGGCATACTCTCGTAATAATAATAATATTTAAAAAATTCGAATAATAAAGATGTGTAATGGGTAGGCCCCTATGAGTAAAATAATAATAATAATAATAATAATAATAATAATAATAATAATAATAATAATAATAATAATAATAATAATAATAATAATAATAATAATAATAATAATAATAATAATAATAATAATAATAATAAATAATAATAATAATAATAATAATAAATGGGTCCCCAACAAGGAGACCCTCTCGGCCCGCTACTGTTCTGCCTGCCCCTGCAGCCCGTTCTCCGTTCCCTGCAGTCTACACTCCGTAGAGGTTATTTGGATGACCTTTCGTTGGGAGGTCACCATGCGACGGTGGCTCGCGACGTCGACTTACTCTGTGATCTGGGCCCGGCTATGGGCCTCCACCTGAACCGCGGAAAATGTGAGATCTTCTCCGCTGGTGGCGGTCTCGCAGACCTCCCCAACTGGTCGGATTTCCAGGCCCTCGACGGCGATTCAATCTGTCTGCTCGGGGCACCGCTGTTCAAGGGGCAGGCACTGGACGCCGCCCTCAGTCTACAGTGCGGGCAGCTGTGCGACGCTGTCAAGAACCTCGGCCGTCTGTCCTCCCAGAGCGCCCTCATCTTATTGAGGTCGTCCTTTGGAGCCCCCCGGGTCAGCCACTTGCTCCGATGCTCCCCATGTTCTGGTCACCCCGCCTTGGAGCGGCTCGATGACATCATGCGCAGTGGCCTAGAAACAATTGTAAACATCAAACTGAACAATATCCAGTGGTTGCAGGCTACACTGCCCATCAGATTCGGTGGTCTTGGCTTGAGGAGGGTTGAATCGCTGGCTTCCTCCGCCTTTTTGGCTTCAGCTGCGTCAACCCTCGTACTCCAGTCTGCCATTCTAGATCGATGCCTAGTAATAGCTGATCCCCACATTGAGGAGCTGCTGATGGTCCGCAGGGAGACACTTCCATCTTGTGTCAACCCAATGCCAACAAAACAGGCAATCTGGGACGGACCGGTTGTTGAATTGGACAGATCGACGGTTTGGGCGGGTGCAGACACACCGATGGACCGGGCGCGATTGCTGGCGGTGGGATTTCCACATTCCGGGGACTGGCTGTCCGTTCTGCCGATTCCATCATGCGGCCTGTGCTTGAATAACGAGGCTGTACGGGTCGCAGTCGGCCTCCGGCTAGGTCTCGATCTCTGTGGCCCCCACCGTTGTGGCTGCGGCGACTTGGTGGGCCAGGACGGCCAACACGGCCTTGCCTGTCGATTGGCGTTCGGGCGAGCTCTTCGCCATCACGACATCAATGACATAGTCTGGCGAGCCCTTCGAAAGGCTGATGTCCCGAGTACGAAGGAGCCGTCAGGCTTGTTCCGTACAGATGGCAAGAGACCCGATGGGGCCACAATGATCCCGTGGGCGTCCGGTAAATACCTGGCCTGGGACGCCACGGTGATTCACACCTGCGCCGCATCTTATGTCACTCACACAGCCAATGCTGGAGGAGCCGCGGCGGAGCAGGCTGCCATTCGCAAATCTCAGAAATATTCAGGACTGCCCCCGTCCCACCTGTTCCTGCCCATTGCCATCGAGACACTGGGGCCAATAAACGCCGCCGGGATCAGTTTCCTTCGAGAGGCTGGTCGGCGACTCTCGGCCATCTCTGGGGAGCCGCGAGAGGTTACGTTCCTCTTCCAGCGCCTTTCCATCTGTATTCAGCGCTATAATGCCATCGCTTTTCGCGGCACGTTTAATGACTTAGCGGAGGACGAGGCCTGATTTTCCAGAAATAACAATAAATAGTCTAATATCTAAGTCCCCGAGGGATCATATGTACCTTGGGGCAAAAAAAAATAATAATAATAATAATAATAATAATGAAGAAGAAGAAGAGTAGGAAGAGGAGGACGATGCTGAGGCTGAGGATGTTGATGATGACGATGCCGAGGGTGATGATGATGAGGATGCTTCGGATGAGGATGCTTGGGATAAGGATGAGAATGCTGAGAATGAGGAAAAGGACGAGGATGAGAATGAAGATGTGGTTGATGAGGATGAAGGTGCTGAGGATGCGGTTGAGGATGGTGAGGCTGAGTATGCTTAGGGTGAGGATGCTTGGGGAATGAGGATGCTGAGGATGAGGATCAGGACGAGAATGAGGGTGAAGATGAGGGTGAGGTTTATGAGGATGAGGGTGCTAAGGATACAGTTGAGGATGAGGAGGATGGCGGTCCTCTCTGTCTCGATTTAGGTGTGGCATCGTAGGCGTCGATGGTTTCTTAGACGCCGAACGTTGCCTCATTAATCTCGCGGCTGGGGTTGAGTTTGATGCAGTGGAGGAGGTTGACGACGAGACCCGGGCAGACGCAGAAACGATCGCAGAGGGCCTGACGCACCTCGTGGGCCAATTCCCACGTGTCTGTTATTGATGCATAGACAACGGTTGATCGTAAATCGGTCTGTTGTCATGAGCTAACCTACAATTCAGGGCCTAAGGTAGAGTGTTTTCTGACATAAAGTGTGCAGTTGACATTGTCGAATGCGCAGTTGACTTGTTTGGAGTTTGCAGTGTGTAGACCTACTGTGTATACATGCTATAGTAAGAATTTCTGAGAGAATTAGCTCAAGTTAACTATACACGATTTCATTCTAATACCTGAAATTTTCCTTACCAGTCCAAGTGCAGTTGGAAAGTTTAGGAAAGGGTGCGTAGTTGACAGTTCTGAGCATTTTAGACACTGCTACAATTCATTAGAATTTCTTTTTATATTGTTACTTTAAATCACTGCTTTTATCCACAGTCAATAAATCTTAATCGAAGACAAGGTCACACGGAGACATGTTTGGTGGGACCAAAATGGCATCGCAAAGGCATGAATGAAATAGTGGGTCATGACAATTAAGGCCTGCACATTAGCCACCTCATTGTCCATTCCAAACTCGACTACTGCTGCACTGCAATTCCCTTCTCAAATAAAATGCATGCACACAGTCCAGAATGCTCTCGCCCGCGCAGTCCCCAAAACTCCCAAATACCTCCACATAACTTCATTGACTAAAAGTCCTCAACTCATCCGTAACAAAATTGTATCTCTTACCTAAAACGCCCTTCAAACCAGTTCAGCACGCTAACCACGTAGAGTTTCTCACGCGTCCTTCCAGCTCGTTCTTCGAATATTTCGGTAACAAACGATTTTAATACATTGTAACATCGATCAACTTGTCGATCTTCTTATTTATAAACACCAGGCTTGTCATTTCTGCCAAATATACGCCGAAAATAAATTTAAAATAGACATTTCCGATTGAACGTTTCAAAAGACATCTTCGGTTAAACGCAGCTCTGCAGAGACGTCTACTATAACGTTACCATAGCAAAGGATATTACGTCATCAGTGCCCTTTGTTTAACAAGTTGGCGTCATTAATCATTATCCAATCACGGGACCGATTTTGATCACGTGCATCTAGAGTCCATTTTCCCTCGTTCAAACCAGAGCCTTCTATACTCGAAGGCTCTGGTTCAACCTAAACATCTCTGGTTCAACCCAATTCAACCACGACATTAATTAAATTCAGTAATTAAATTAATTTCTACTTACACGTTGTTAAACAGAAACTGCTAAGCCTGCTACTACACGATTGAACATCATCATCATCATCAGGATCCATGGGCCGAAGGCCCGTAGGTGTCCAATGCATATTTAATCATTTTTTTTCCAAAGTCATCGGTCTTGTGCTAATATTCTTAAGTTGTGCAGATCTTCTTTACACCAATCTTCGATGTCGCCTGTCCACTCTCTGTTTGGTCTGCCCCTCCGCCCATTTCCATCCATAGCTCCCATCATCACAGTTTTTATTTTTCTACTGTCGTCCATTCTACATATTATGTGCCCAAAGAGACTTAGTTTTCTCTTTATTACTGTTTGCATTAGATCTGTCTTGATATTCAATCTTCTTCGAACTTCCAAATTTGTCACCTTCATTGTCCAATTTAGGTGTAGTAGGCTATTCTCCTATAGCAGTACATTTCAAATGCCAATATTTTATCCTGGTCCGTCTTTTTAATTGTCCATGATTCACAGGCATAAAGAGCTGTGCTAAACACACATGTTTTTAAGATATTTAATTTGGTCTTGTAGCTGATTTGTTTGGTCTTCCATATGTTATTTTGTCCTGCCATGACTCCCTTCGCCTTTGCTATTCTTGCTTTTATGTCCCTTGTGCAATCATTATTCCATGTTAGCAGACTGCCTAAGTACACAAATTCCGTTACATTTTCAATCACCTCCTCTTGCACTCTTATTTCCTTTTCTATTGTCTCTTTGCCAAATACCATTGTTTTTGTTTTGTCCACATTTATTGTTAGTCCAGCACGTTTGGCAGATATGTGCAACCCATGAACATTTTCTTGTAACTTCTCGCAGCTGTTCTCTAATAGGTCAATATCATCTGCAAATCGTAAGTTGTTGATCTTTTCTCCTTGTACCGATATTCCAGTTCCATTATCTTGGATCGTATCCATGACTCTCTCCAAGTAGGTAATAAATGTATTAGGTGAAACTGGATCTCCTTGCCTTGTTCCTATTGTGGTCACAAACCATCCTCCAGTTTCCCTTCCCACTTTCACTGCAGCCTTTGAGCTCTCTCCGATGTTCTGAAGGATCTGAATCAGTCTGTTCCCAACTCCATATGATTTCATTATTGCCCATGTAGCATCATGCTTGATGGAATCGAATGCCTTTTGAAAGTCCACGAAGCAGTTGTAGACAAGCCTATTTTTTCTTTTTGCTTTTTCTGCAATCAGTCTTAACATCAAAATTTGATGGACTGTACTTCTGTCTTTTCTGAACCCTGCTTGTTCATCTGACATATATTCTTCAGTTTTTGCCTTAAGACGACTCAACAGAATTATCATGAGCACTTTCGCCATGTGATTTATTAGTGCAATGGTTCTATAATTCTTGCATAGCGTTAAGTCGCCTTTCTTAGGTATTGTTACAAGTATGGACTTTGCCCATTCCTCCGGTACTTTTCCTTCTTGCCACACTTGCTTGCATATGTCGTGGATTGCTTTAATCATTTCCTTCTCTCCTGCTCTTATCATTTCTCCTGTTATTCCATCTGTTCCAGGGCTTTTGTTATTCTTCAAGCGGTTCACTGCCCACTCCACTTCTTCATATAGGATGTCATCATTCTCATCATCTCCAGTGGGTGGTGTTATATCTAGCAGCTCTTGCAGGAACTCTTCGTTCGTTTGTTCCATCTCACTGTATAGCTCGCTGCAATATTCTGTCCATCTTTCTTTTATCTTTTCTTTATCCATCAAGATGTTTCCACGCTTGTCTCTGATTGCCGTCTGCTTTGGTTGCCATTTCCTATTTATAGTTTTTACCAGCTTGAACACTTCCCTTGTTCTATATTCTCCTGCGTATTGTTCGATGTCACCACACTGTTTGTCCAACCAGTTCTGCTTGTCCTTCCTTGCTGATGACCTTACTGCATTGCATAGTTTTTTATACTCTAGTGTTGCCTGTTCAGATTCCTTAGTCCTAAGTCTCATCTTCCTTTTTTCTTTTGCTAATTCTAGTGTTTGTTCACTTATCCACTTCTTCTTTGGCTGTTCTGCTAACGGTATAATCACTTCCACTGCCTGCTTTATTATTTCACTGAGAATGTCCACCTTCCTTTCCATATTAAACGGTCCAATTTCTGCCTCATTGATTCTCTTAGCTATTTCAGCTTCGTACTGGGCATTGAACATAGGCCCCTATATATGTGTGTGTATTATATGCGTCCTGTATTTTTATAGATAGGCTACTGTCTAGGTCCTGCAGCGCTGGCCTGTGCTATAGCATTTAAACGATCGATGGAATCGGCCTCCAGCTCCTCCTGTCTGAATTCTGCAACCACTCCTTAATTACGCTGTAGTAGCTCTTTTGAACGAACTCCCGAAAGATCTCGTTCTCCTTTCTCGTCTTCCGTCTTCCCGCTTGCATCCAGTGGTTAAATTGGTCATCGAGAGGTGGCTGATCTCCAGATTTTTGTAAAGCACAAACAGAAGTCTTTCTGAATAATCTATAGGCTAACTGATATTCGCTCTGTGCTATTCTGATAAAACTAAAAAAAATGCATGAAATATGATGCGTATTATCGATTACTGCAACCAAAGATATATTTATGTGACGGGGTCTCCACTTTTAGGTCATGAGTCTCCACATTTAGGTGGCGGATCTCATTATTCAGGTGGAGGATCTCAAACCAAAAGTGCCGGATCTGAGATCCGGCGGCCGGAGGGATCCGGCTGAATTCTGTAGCTTTCCACTCAGGACTGAAAACCGAAAGCTGTCCTATCCTGATTTTATTCCTGCACCGAAGCACCACCCCATGATCACCACCAGGGTGAGAATTGTCGGGGGTTGGGTTCACTTCAACCCCCTGGTCTTTCTTATGACTCCCCAGTTAGGTCTTCATAGCATACCACAGGGGATCGTTTCCAACCCCCACAGTAGTGTGATTATATTGTGCATGTATGTTAGCATTTTCTTTTACAATTCACTTTGTGGTTACTACTAAAAGTAATATTCTGGTTTATTATGAGATTTATGATCATGTGAATTGTATACTAATAAATTTGGTGATGTTATCGCTTTAAGGAATTTAGACTTTCTGTTGCATTTTTTTCTCAGTTGGCAAAATACGGATAAAATAGGCTATTCAACTCCACATGCATCAAACTCATCAAAGTCTAACCCTCCCCCAGTCTTTTTTCGACAATTCTCACACTGACCACCACCACCATAGGCGTAGACTCTGGGGGGAAGCCGGGGCACGTGCCCCAATAATTGAGATGGACTGTACACCCAATGCAACATGTGTAGAATGAATAACCAAATGCCCCTCCCCCATATTTTGGACAAGTTTATGCCAGTGATTACCACCACCGATTTCCACCGCAGCACCATACTGTGTCCTCGACATGGCATAAAACGGCGCTGTTATAATTCTGTTACAGTCACGAATGGAAAACGATGCAGAATTTGGCACCTCCCGCTTGCAAGAGCCATCCAAGATGGAACATCGTCAAAAGAGAAGCAACCTGTAATAGAGCAGGAATCATGGGCGGCGATCATGGGGGGTCGAGGGGGGACAAGTCCCCCACCTTTAAGAGTGGGGGGAACACACCATACATTTGTCCCCCCCCCACTTTTTGAAGAAACCCCAAAAAGGTCGTCAAGTTTTGTTCCCAAACATGCGAAAAAAATCTTGACCTTTTTTGAGCAGATCAGTTCAACACTCTTTTCACCAGATCAGTTCACCAGTGTCCCCCCACCTTTGAAACAAGATCGTTGCCAGTGACTACAAGTGTTAGAATGGTGATCTTGGTGTCTGTCTATTTCATGGTTCTTAAGGTCGCGTAGTCCAAAAAAGGCACAGGCCTACAAGGCAACATATGCGACCATCGGATGACCTTATAGTTCAAGGTCTCTTGACCTGTTAAGGTTAACCTTTGGTTTCGCAGAAAGTACAAGTGTACATGTTAGAACAGGGCCGTTTTAAGGTCGTCGTAGGCCCTAGGCACTCTTCGTAGACCCCAACCCAACTGCCAACTCCAACTTGGCAAAGTTCACACAATGTAGGCTAGCACACCTTAACTTAAACTGTTTCAGTAAAAAAGTAATTAAATTTGAATTTGCTGCTATTTTCAATTTCCCTTTTTCCATTTTCCCGGTCAATCATCCAATGTCTCATTTTCAGATTTTCAGACTTTCGTAGGCCCCTGAAAGTTTCGTAGGCCCTAGGCACAGTGCCTACTGTGCCTAGTGGATAAGACGGCCCTGTGTTAGAATGGTGGTCTTGGTGTCTATTTTGTGATTTCCAAGGTCGCGGAATCCAAGAACGGTACATTCAACATTGTACGATCATCGGATGACCTTGTAGCTTAAGGTCACTTGGCCTGCCATGGTTGACCTTTGGTTGCTCAGGAACTGCGAGCGATAGTATTGTAATTATGGTTTCGTTAAAGGATTATATCACTTTCATAGAAATGAGATTAGGGCTTAAACGCTGTGATTCACAGAAAAACAACAGATAAAGCAATCTCTCTGTTAAAACCGACTTACTTTGAATGTCAAGGTCAGACCAGTTGACCTGTTACTTGATATTACAGATCATAGACTGTAATTACCGCAGCGTGAAAGGGATGTATCTTGTGGATTCTTTATAGCAGAAAAACCTAGTCTGGTTCGACAGTTCACGGGAACCGACATCACCTTCCTGTGGAGGTATAAATGGTTACTTCCAAAGTCACGGAGAGTGACGCTACGTCACGTGTCCCGCAAGAAGTGATGACCAAAGGGAATTAAACATGTTTCTCGAATTCCTCTCTCAAAAATCATAGCTTGACACCAATACCATCCGTCTAAGAACAATATGGCCTACGTTAAGAGAAACCATTGATCCAATGCAATGTCAACTGTGACGTCAAAGTTTGATGTCATGCTTACTATACACGGCGTCACGCAAGAATGACTTTATGAAAGTTATGCCCGAAAAACCGCTCGGGGTAAAGTTTCTCCCGATATTGCGGAATACGTCGATCGAAAATTGGTTGCGGCACAAGGTTAAATATTAGTTAATAAACCATACATGTGAATTAATTGAATAATATGCAAGAAGTCATTCTTTTATTTCTTTCATGCATATGAGACAGTAACTATATGACAGATTTACATATTGGCCCCTAAAAGCATAAGTAATGTTTAGACTGATATTAATCAACACAAATATGTGTGTAAGAGCAGTTGATTTTAATATTCAGTTTCCAATTATTGATACAAATCCTTAGTTCGGTTTAGTCTTCTTGTGAACTGATTATCTTCAAATATCGACGAAATCTCAAAGTCGATATTTTCATAATAATTCTTAACCTGTTTTTTGTCCAATCTGAATCCATTGTAAATGAAGTGCTTTTAACACAGATGGCTGGCTGGCTGGCTGGCTGGCTGGCTGGCTGGCTGGCTGGCTGGCTGGCTGGCTGGATGGATGGATGGATGGATGGATGGATGGATGGATGGAAAGATGAATGGATGGATGGATGGATGGATGGATGGATGGATGGATGGATGGATGGATGGATGGAAAGATGAATGGATGGATGGATGGATGGATGGATGGATGGATGGATGGATGGATGGATGGATGGATGGATGGATGGATGGATGGATGGATGGATGGATGGATGGATGGATGGATGGATGGATGGATGGATGGATGGATGGATGGATGGATGGATGGATGGATGGAAAGATGAATGGATGGATGGATGGATGGATGGATGGATGGATGGATGGATGGATGGATGGATGGATGGATGGATGGATGGATGGATGGATGGATGGATGGATGGATGGATGGATGGATGGATGGATGGATGGATGGATGGATGGATGGATGGATGGATGGAAAGATGGATGGATGGATGGATGGATGGATGGATGGATGGATGGATGGAAAGATGAATGGATGGATGGATGGATGGATGGATGGATGGATGGAAAGATGGAAAGATGGATGGATGGATGGATGGATGGATGGATGGATGGATGGATGGATGGATGGATGGATGGATGGATGGATGGATGGATGGATGGATGGATGGATACATGGAGAGATATACCGATAGAGAGATACACAGACAGTAATACAGGTGCATGCAAAGAAGCTAACATTCCGACATCATCAATAATTGTTTTCGTCAGACACTACTTGTTCAGTAGGGCGATCGTAGATTTAGGTCTGTTAAGCGGGGCACGACCCACAGACCCCTTCATCGTTGTGGTAGGATTTGCAGTCCATTTGAATCTCAAACCTCGTGAAATACGGGCTGCATTCATATTTCACGTTGACCTTGCCATCGATGATTTGGATCTGCAGAGGATTCGAAGCACGTATGACGTCATAAGCAGGTGCGTTTCCGACGGTCTGTAAATCAACAGGAGATGACGTCACCTATGATGTAAATTCTGGGTTTAATAATTTATTTAATATATCGTTGGTTCGTTGGATCGTTCGCTCACTCAGTCGCCTATTCATTTAGGCCTGTAGGCCTGCGTAACTTAAGGCCTGTAATAAATGCTCGAATAATTGAACAATTAATTATATTTCCTGCATAAGCGCGATTTTATTTATTTATTTACTAATTTATTTGCCTAAACACGTATACGGCCTATTTATTTATTCGTGCATGCATGCATATATATATATATATATGTATATATATATATCATTTTCTTTATTCGTGCACATAGGCTATATCTGTTCTCGTGCATTTATTTAATTATTTATATACCTTGTTCATAGTTTTCCGACTTCTGTAGACTTACTTTCATTTGACAATTGTTGAAGATGATCGCGTTTTCAGCACCTCCCTTTGACCAAGTCACCGTATGGATAACCGTAAAATTGCTCAGCATGCCACTCCCATGGCCCAGTCGGACATCCAACCGGGTCTGAAGCTTGACGTTGGTGTAGAGAGTGACCGTCTGAGTCCCTTGGATCGTTACCCTGGTGCTGTCGCATTTCCTCACGATTGGATCGGCCTGAATGGAGCACTTGCACTCAACGGAATTTGCCAATACTGGCTCTGTATTGGTAAAACATCATCGAAAGAATATGCGTTGCATTAAATTACATGATATTACATCACAACATCCAATGCAGAAAAGGGGCAGTTTACTTTCAAAACAATTAACGTTTCCGTAAAATCGTATTTTTGTTTCGTTACTAAAACGCAAAATGTCGCAATAATTTTGAGTATTTTGCCGGATTTTTAATCGATAAAATTCAATAGAATGACCTTTTTTTCGCAACGGTTCGACAAATTGTAGCAGTAAAAGGCCGGCTATTTCACGGTTAATCAAAATTTTCTTCGGCAAAAAGTCATAAAACTCGGTATACGAATCGCCGATAATTTCTCATAAATTTCGATAAATTTTCAGTCGATTACCGAATGCGTAAATTTGTAAAACATCGCAAAATTTTAACAAATTTGACAATTATGAATGCACGTTGAAGTGTTTGTACATTCGTTTTCGGTAGAATGTAAACGCTGAATAGCGTCTGAGCATGCACATTGCGTGCAGGTGGCTATGGAGGGAACCCCCGGGATTTCTAAATATGTGCTCATCATGATCATTAGAAATTAAGGAGAAACCAAAAGTCCTGTGTTAGTGAAGACTTTCATTTGTCAACGTGTCCTCCGTCTGTCGAATGATTGCGGTTGTTATTCGTTCTTTTCGAATCTCCCGATCCGAAGCACTCCGAAACTCTCTGAGGATCTCCGAGCTTCTCCGATTCTCTCTGAAGATATACTGGAAGCTCTCCGAGGCTCTCCAAGGTTCATATCTTCGAATTCTGCGCGGACTGTTGCATCATGCCTGCAAGTAAAAGACACAAATAAGGACAGGAAAACTACTATTGCTCAACAACAGTGAAATTTCCCTAAACGATATTATGGTGTATGTTTTTACGAGAGAGAAAACACAGACACACACGCATATAGGCAAAGATAGGGCATACACATAGACGTATCTCTCGATGTTGGTCTATTCAACTGAAAGCCAGCTCTACTTTAACGAAGAATTCTACTTACGCTTTTCTTATATTTATACCATCTCAAAGTGTACGGGTGTTTTTCATATGCATATGTGAGTGTGCGTGCTTTTAGTATATCTATACTAAACAAGTGATTTCGTGCGAGAATAAATTCAATATTCACTTAACGTTATTGATCCGAACATTGACGTATTGACGCGAACATCAAAACAAGGACTCCTCGTCTTTCACAATAATAACAACCCTTAGACATACAGCTATAGTTTCAGAAAGGCCCATTATAGGCTTTCTATAGGCCTATAGAAGTTCGCAATCCTGTAGTCATAGATCTAAACCTATAGTCTTTTCTCTTAGAACAATAACGCAGCGCTTGTGATCAAGTTGGTGTCCTGCGCATTGCTGTGGAGTGGCTGCGCCAGCTTTATAGATTTGGAATTAACGATTACCATGGGCGTCCGCAGGAATTTTTGTAGAGGGCCAAATTTTTATAGGGGGTAAAAATTTTTATAGGGGCAACAGTTTTGTAGGGGGCAAAATGACGTTTTTGCATAGCTATTCGTTAAAACAGAACACGTGACAACTTTAAAAATAAATAATGGTCAAGGACTATGCCTAAATAATTAAGTGTTTTTTTGCATTGACAATCGTGTTTGGGACTGTTGTAATACTTATAATGATCAACAGATTTTTTGTAAAATATGCGCAAAATCGAGGAGGAAAATGGCAAACGCCCCCTTGTCCCCTCCGGACGCCCATGAGGATTACGATTACTTATATAGTACTGTAGTCTGAGGCCTGAGACTTTATAAGTAAGTATACACGTATGATCTTAGGCCTATAGCTATAAATAATTATAGATAGATTTATAGTTCTACACCCCCTATAGGCTTAACGGCCTATAGTCTCTAACTGTTTTTGCGTGACTGGGAGCAGAGAAACGGTCGTTTATCATCGAGAGTTTTTCTTTATTTACAGAGGAATCCTCTGTAAGCAAAGGAAAAGAAGAGGATCACATGTTGCGAGGATGTTCAATGGCGGCTGACTGATTTCGCCATGTCGTGATTTGCACTCGTGTACGCCAGGTGGCGCCAGAACGGCACAAGTTATTCGCATAGCAATGCGTACAACGCTTCGTTGTTGTGTGCACGCGTAAATGCGTGAAATTCAGAGAAAAGTTTAAAAGCAGCGTGGCGCTATACAAATAGTCATGCACTGCAATATGGCGCTAAAGTACACTTGCATAAATTCTCATGTGTGTTTGTATGTATGCTTTTATGTATGCCTGTATGTATGTATGTATGTATGTATGTATGTATGTATGTATGTATGTATGTATGTATGTATGCATGCATGTATGTATGTATGTATGTATGTATGTATGTATGTATGTATGTATGTATGTATGTATGTATGTATGTATGTATGTATGTATGTATGTATGTATGTATGTATGTATGTATGTATGCATGCATGCATGCATGCATGTATGTATGTATGTATGTATGTATGTATGTATGTATGTATGTATGACATTGTATGTATGTATATATTATATGTATGTTTGTATATACGGAGAATTTGTATAGCGCCTCTTCAGGTTATCTACTCCGAAGCATATATGTATATAATGTTTGTATATGTGTGCAATGCATATGTATACTAAAATGACGTCTTTAAATAAAAGCCGTCAACGTTCCTTCAGCTGTTTCAAGTGATCTTCAGACGGTTAGATTAGACATAGTCAGAGCCAAACGCCGTTATTTTCTCGGCCTCGTGATAGATACTTGAACACTTCTTCCATAGTTGTACACTCGAAGGCCGATATCTCACTCAGTTTAACGACACTGTGTGACAACGAAGATAATTAACGTCGCCCTCCTCCTTCGTCCAGGCTTGGGACTGGCACTGCCTGGCACTAGGGTACGGACGTGCAGTGGCGGAATTCACTCATGGCCACTTTTGGCGAAAGGTTAACTGGTGCATATCTGCTGGTGAAGTGAACGGGAATAAACCTCTCTGACTCATCGGTTGACACGCTGTTGGCTCGAGTCATCGATGCGGATCGCTTACCTAAACGAACGTGGCGGTTATTCACACCAGAGCCACGCATGGCTGCTCCTGCGTGAAGTTTTTCCACTAGATGCCACACAATATGATGAATAATTCCAACGTACATATTAACTCCATATATATATATAATACATCTTGATAAATGCGTTCACTGTCTGCATTAAAATACACGGAATGTGTGTGTATATACACTACAGGTGCATAGAAAATATATGCAGTGACTATATATACATAGAAGTGTGTATATTTATACACAGGTCTACAGACTACAGTAATTCACACAGAGGTAGATAATATAGAAGAAAAAATCGAGTATTTATGTATATGCACATATAAACATATATTTATATACAGGTACATGAAAAGATAGAGACAGAGAGACAGAGACAGAGAGAGAAAGACAGAGACAGACATACAGGTAGGCAGAAGGACAGACGGACCTATGCCTATTTTAAATATTATTGGCAGAAGACTCACGAATAATATTTATATATAGCGATTTGGAGAGCCTGTACCCGTAGCCATATTGGCCTATTGGGTAAGAGCACTAAGAGGATGATAGGCGTACAGGTAAGACTACGTTGGGGCAAGTGAGTGAAATGTTGCCTGAGAGAAAGGTGAACTAGGAGTGACCTCTGAAGTTGCTACAGGGAACGTGAATCAGCTTATTATGAGGTAGGTCTTTCTAAGTACTTTTTAGTTTGGCTTAGGCCTACTCCCTACTGTATGAGTAGTCAAATCATGAGAAATCGACATGGGGAATTTGCTTTGTTGAATGGTGCGTTACGCGTCGGAGGCCATCACAGTAGCAAGGAGTGCATCTTAAATCAAGTAGTATACCAACGCATTAAATTATGATTTTGTGCAGAAAGTTAAATTACATTACATGTATAATTTATCCTGTAAGTCATACAGATTTGAGTAGGCTAAGTATGCAAATATCACTAATTAACCCTCTACCGCATGAATTTTTTTTAAATTTTTTTTTAAAACTAAAAATATTTTTTTCTGTTGGTATTAGGGTACACACTATGGGAAAAATGTTATCCAAACAAAAAAAATTTATTAAAGGTGAATAAATGACGAAAATGTATGAAATGCCAATCGGCATCTTCATGTACAATGTAACCAATCGAATGCATCTTCATGGGTCGGCAATATGTGCAAAATTATTATTTATTTTGCATAAATGTATCCACATAATGATGCAACAGCATGAAAGTTCATGTAAGAAAATGAAGCATACACTACAGAGAATGAACACGACCATGAAAGTACTCAGTAAATCTCAGCATAAAACCATCTTCAATGTTTTGTACTGCATTCTCCCTGATCGCAAGGGACAAATGCAGTTACACAAATAAATTACTGTTACTCCGTGTGAAACCGCTTGAAACAGTTTTTGTCCTTTGAAAAGCATAGACTTATGTTGCACTTTTCGCAGGAAACACGTGATTGTCCACTACAGCCAGGTAGACGGCAGCGCAGTCGGTTGACGGTCCAAGTTGGCCAGTGGCTGGTGTCGTCTGTGCGAACATCGGCAACTGGCACAGGATGCCTACGTCTTGCCTTCTTCGCGACCGATTGAAGCTGACTCTCCATGCTCGGTCGACCCGCTCTCTTCCTATTAGTGCCTTTATTGGACTTACACAAACCTACAGCAAAACCAGAGATCGAAACACATTACTATGCATACAAAATCTAATGTGCAGTATTTTTTTCAAAGTTTCACCTTCATAAGAAATTATTCAAAATTATATCAGTAATACACATGAGACTAAAATAAAAGATTGCATTCACTCAACAGAACTGAAAAAGACAAATTCAAGAAATAAAATATGATGAGAGAAATAATTCTGTGTCAGCAAGTAAAAGACAAATTGTTGAGTGAGACTATCACACTTGACTATCTTACCTTCTGCAATCTGAGCCTTGAATTCTGCCAATCTGAGAACTTCCGATGTGTTGTTTTGTTGCGAAAGAGCTCGCCTGTACAGTAGCCATGCGTTCACTACAGCCATGTCCAGAAAATGGAAGAACAGTCTGTGATACCATTTCTTTGATCGAATGGTAATTCGATAAAGTCCCATGAGGCTGTCAAGCAAATCTACACCACCCATATGCTGGTTATAGATGGAGATTATCTGAGGGCAGTCAATTTCCTTTCTTGCTTTCTGTGCCGAAAACCATCGCATCACTTTTATTCTGGGCTCTGTGCCCACATATGTTGAAAGAAGGTTGACGACTTTGTTGTCATACCACTGTACAAATGTAATGGTGACCCCATCTACATCAGTCGTGTACTCCGCCATGGATCCGCGGCCAATCTTCTTCAAATCTTTGTCAGATTTTGCTGAAAAACCCTGCAGCCTGTTCACTCTCACTGTCCCAACACTTTGTATAGATTGGTGTTCCAAATACACAAGCAGATCAATGCTAGTGAAATAATTGTCAAAGTACAACTTGTGTCCAACAGGTGGAATGGTCCTGGCCAGGCGCACTACGACGTTGGCACTTGGTCCACAATCCTTTTCTTCAGCAAGGACATGGTTTTCTTGACCCGTATACACTTCCATGTCATATGCAAAACCTGATTTACCGGAGAGTACCCAGATCTTGTAGCCCCACTTGTGAGGTTTGCTTTTATTGTACTGCTTCAGTCTGCTGCGACCTTTGAAAGGCACAACTTGTTCGTCTACACACAATGACTCCTCCTTAGGAATTGTATTGAGACAATCACGAATCTGTGTGATTAGTGGTCTGATCTTATAAAGTCGATCGCCATCTGGTTCTGCAGCCGTATTATCGTTGAAGTGGATGAAACGCTTGATTTCCTCCCATCTGTTGACTGTCATGACTTCCGATACGTTGTTTACTTTGTATCTGGCATTCCAGTATCTTCTTGCACTGGGCAGTACGATCAGAGACATCCACATGGTTATGCCCAGAAACTTTTCTAACTCTGGAACTGTCAGCTTGATGGGTTTATCAGGACGAGTTTGAACAGCGTAAAGGTTAGTCTGTTCAACGATATGCTGCTCCAGCGTAACCGGGAATACCTTCCTAAAAAACTGAATAGGAGTTTTAATTCAACAACATCCGGACCAAGACTGACATCGCCGGAGAAGGGTGATCGCCTTTCTACCGTATCTTTAGAAGTTTTCTTTTTTTTTCTCCACAGAAGTCTGCGTTTCACTTTGCCTGCTCTAGTCTTGGATATCCCAGTGCTTGTTGTCGGCATGTTGAGGCACGGAGACTCCGGGCGCTCAAGGTCGCTGTGCTCTTCTGGAATTGGATCCCTGTCCACTGGTGGATTATCATCCTCATCATGCTCTTCTGAACTTTCATCCCTCTCCACAGGTGGATTATAATCCTCATCACGTTCGTTGTCTGATGACAACTGACTGTCATCACTCTCAACAGGAATTACTCTTCTAACCACCTTCTTCATCATCTTTCTTTTTCCATAAAACGATTTCACATTCATGGTAGACATCTGGTAAATCAATATACATGACAAATTATTGCATTTATAAACATTTACCACTCAATATTACTACTAAATCACAATTATACCTGACTTATCCAACAATGAAAAAGTTCTGTTGAAAAGGAAAGCAGTCATCAGCATAGTGTTTATGTTGCATGATGATGCCAATCGGCATACCATTTTTGTAATTCAATGTTACGATAGTCGTTCATTCTAACTCTACCAACTACATTTTACCACAAAAACACATGGAAACGGTTATTTGACGTAGTTTGAATTTTACCTGGATATGAAATCCAACAATAATGAAACAATGTGGAAAAATCTGATTTCGTTGATAAACACACGGTATTTCGAAAATATGTCAGAAATAGAACAAGAGCATAGATATATAAACAAAGACTAGATTTCACTTTATTATTATATCTACTATCCCAGAGATACGCATAGTGATGCCAATTGTCATCGTAGAGTTTATTAGCCACGCATGGCAGAAATGATGCCAATCAGCATCACTATGCGGTAGAGGGTTAAGTAAGCGAATAATCTTTATTAGCACGAGACAAACGTTCACATTTAACAACAACGCAGTGTGATTCTCCTTACAGATTTTATTTTAGTTACAGTTACAGTTATAGTTAATGGTTTTTCATTTTAGTTATAGTTACAGTTAGAGTTAATATTATTTTTTAGTTACAGTTATAGTTATCGTTAACGAAATAATTTTGCTTTCGTTAACGAAAACATTTTCGTTACCGTTATCGTTAATGAAAATCACACTGAATTATGAAGACGCGTTACACAATAATTAGCTTAGAGCTTTGACGAATGGGTGCATTCAGCTTCATGAATACACAGCGCTCCATATTCACCGACATCCACGGCGAACATAGGAATCAATCATTTTGCTTTCGTTAACGGCTGTATTTTCACGTTTTCACGTGTGTTGATATTGCACTTTTTTTTATCGTATTAACGAAAATAGCAATGAATTTTCGTTAGTGTTATTTTCGTTATAGTTATAGTTATAGTTAATGATATTTTTAGTTATAGTTATAGTTATCGTTAACGAAATCATTTTTTGTTCGTTAACGAACATTTTCGTTATCGTTAACGTTAACGAGAATCACACTGCAACAACGATGCACAGAGGGGTGAAAGAGAAGCACGACATCAGTAAAAAGATGTAATATTAACAATTTAACAGTTCTGAAAGTGTAATATAACTTTATATACATTTCTATAGTTCGGAACTAACGGCATAAAACTTTACCTAGGTCTACGGTTGGAAGTAAAACTTACACAATTGATACTGGAGCAATTGTGGGAACTAGCATAAACATTTATACAGTGAGCGAATACCGTAATGAAGGATTTTTTTATGCAGCAGCGTATTTCGAAGCTTAATTGGTAACTCAAATGTACGCCACCTTTTGAACTTGTGGTTTTTTACTTGGAGATTGGAGCAGGCCTAACCGGTTAACTTGGTTAAGACAGCAGTGGGTTGACTGGGTACTTTTAAAGAACACATCACAAATTTCCCCAACGTTGTACTATCGGCATGCACTCAAATAGCCGCTGCGCCGGGCCTCTTCCGGCGCAGAAATTAACCTTCCTCTGCCAGCATGGAGCTCATGTATGATCCACATTCAATGTGGCACCCGTAAATAGCCCAAATGGGTCCCATGTATACAGGGGCGTCTACACTATACAAACCTTGGAGCAAATGCTCCATCCAAGAAATAGGGGGGAGATTTGTCAGTGTGTGCCACCATTTTATGGGGGAAGGAAGGAGGAAGGGGGAAGAAGAGGGGAAGAGGACGTTGCCCCAAGGACTTGGGGGGGGGTAGACGCCTCTGGTCCCATATAATGCCATGGATCTAATGTCCAACTAAATTCGTCGACAGGTAGTCTCCAAAATGGAAGAGCGTAAGCCAAGCTAACCAGGAGGATGCAAGACCTTGGAAAATTTTGTAGGAGTGCGCGAAAATCTAGTAGTTAACTTGACTGACTGTCAACCAAGAGGTCGAGGGTTCAAATCACCGCCATGGAAGAAAATTGGTTCAAGGTTTCTGCTGCACCTGCGTGGCAGGGGCCCCTAGCCAACTCAGCTATATTTACAACTGATTGGACAGTAGGCGTTTGGCCTATAGGCTATAGCTGTACGACTAAAAGTCAAATTTCAGTGCATGCAACGTCTTTCCTTCCTCATTTGACCAACTGCTATGCTTCCTAATACCAACAGCTGATTTGCCTTCAGTCAACAATTTTGACTACGTAAGAACACTTCCTTCTAAATAGGACCTACTATTGAGACGTAGTACAGAGCCGTACATATAATAATTTTATTATGAGAAATGTAAATGGACAAATTTTTCAATAGCGACCGTATGATGTCGCGCAACAGTGGCAAAGGACTCGGAGGAGAGGTAGAGTTTTATCACGACGTGCGATTATAGGGGTCAGAGGCTTTTGCAACATGCGATGCCACAGGATAATGAATTTAATAAAAAAATATAGTAACCTAATTCATTAAATAATTGAATAAACCACTATAGTACGATCAGATATGGCCCTACGCTTATAATTATATGATTGCTAGGTGGCGCTGTGCGCGATACTGTTTAACGTTGAAAATGTCATGTCCAATATGTCATCTATGAAACAAAGATGTCCCAAAGAACGGGGAGAACGTTGTACAATAAATAAAACACTGGACTGATGGAATGATTTAAAATATATTTGTAGTTTAATGTAGGGAGTTCGTCGTCATGGAAGTCAGTCGTTCGTCGGAAGATCCGACTGACCTCTTGCCGACCGAAGCCAACTGGGACGAAGACGAGGGAGAAGGTCTTGATCCGAGAGTGCAAGTAGGCACTTTAAATCGTTCGTTATTTTCATTTGTAGTATTTGGTAAAATTTGAGAATATGGCTACCCAGATTGGGAGAGAATAGCGCTACAACATTCGCTCATCAAATTTTCCTTCATATTAAGTGTATCGTACATAAATACATACATGCATGTGTGTGACAAGCAGTGCGGAACGCGCCGGAACGGCGTTCCGGCACCTTTTTTCAGCAAAAAAAATAATTTATTTATTTTATTAATAAAAACAATGATTTAGTTATTTTAATTTAATTTTAGTGTTGTGAACTGTTTTCAGTGTTTATTGAGACTCCTCCCAACCCCCAATTCCGTGTTTCTCTGGATTTGAGCTCTTCCATAATTGTTCAGTTCCGGAACCTATTGTTCAGTTCCGGAACCTTTTCTTCTAGAAAAAAGGCACTGGTGTCAAGGAAACTGAAAAGACAGTTTGGTACAAGTCGCCATTTGTTTCCAATATATCTTCAGGAATTCCTCTGCATGAAAATATGTTTGCTAACATTCTTTTACCTATTTCAGAGACATTCCCATTGAAGAATTTTTTCACGAAATAAAAGTTCTTTCACAATTGTGTGTTATTGTGTTCACTAATCATTGATTACTTATTTCCTTTGAGAAATTCACTGTGTGAAGGTCACAGTGCACTATCTACTCCCTGTCTTGAGCTACCATATTGTTCAAAGTCAAAGTTTACCAATTCCTGTCTTGAGCTACCATATTGTTCAAAGTCAAAGTTTACCAATTAGTTTTACATTTGTTTTTGATTAGTTAATTCAATTATAAATGGTCAAAATTAATGCTGTGCAGCATTAAAAACAATTAAAATTTTATTATGGTGAAACTGGGGGTGACTGGTTTCTAACTACCAACTAGGATGACCTAACTAGGCCTCTTTTCTGTACTATCTGCTAGGTGAACAGCTTCCATGCCATCCATGGTCTGTCAGAAGGCTTAATACAAGCAACAGAGTCAAGGCATTCCAATTTTTATTACTGCCAACAACGTCACTATCTCTACGTGATAGTATAGGCCAGTGGCGGCGATCTTGTCTGAGAGGTGGGGGGGACAAAGTCGGCCATGATCTCGTCGACGACCGGTTTTGGAAAATCTTGTCCCAAAAATTTTTTTCCACAACTTCATCTCCGAAATTTTTTTTTTTTAGTCCTTCACCTCTTTTTACAACTTTTTCTGACACTATCCTCTCTTTTTCCCACCACTTCTTCACTTTTTACTTTTTTTCCCCACTTACATTTTCACCAATTACCAATTCATCTCCAAAAATCTCGATTTCATCTCGAGAAAAGTTGATGACCTTTTTTTTTAGTCATTCGACACGTTTTACAAGTTTTTACCGTCTCCCGGCAATAACCATTTTTCTTATGATTTCTTCCTCTACAAAATGTTAACTTTTTTTACGAATTCCTTCTTCTTTCTCATAATTTTGGGGGGGACACTTCTGCTCAAAAAATTTTTTTTTACCTCGTCTTGTCAAAAAACGCTGCGAAAACCCTCACACGCAGTTACATTTCTGAGCCTTTTTTGGTGTTTCTTCAAAATGTGGGGGGGGGGCAAATGCATGGAGTGTCCCCCCCCACTCTTAAAGGTGGGGGGGGACATGTACCCCCGTCCCCCCTAGATCTCCGCCCATGGTATAGGCGCAGCCACCAATAGCAATGTCTTCTTTGATGTGGCACCTTCCCAACTGGCTCAGTCAGTCATCAGAGCTGCCCAGAGGATCATTGACTGAGGCAGTTGACTTTCAACTGGGTCATCCGCTTGACCTCATTTTGCTCGGGCTTGACTTTGAGTCCGGTGCAGTCATCCACTGGTGATCCTCCCTCTCGTGTTCAGCTCTTGACTCTTGGCTTGCTGGCTGTGTCAGCATTGCTTGCCCTGCTGTTGACTGACTAGCGGTCAATGTGTCATCGACAATCCGATCATCCGATCATTTACTTCTGCCAGTGTCTGTCTGTCTGTCTGTCTGTCTGTCTGTGTGTCTCTCTGGCCTTTTATACCTGAAACAGTGGGGGTCTTCACAGGCACCCCTTTTTGAAGACCCCTTGTGAAGGATTCTCATGGGCATCCTCTTCCTGAGGGCTCCTCATGGGCACCCCTCCCCAAGGGCTCTTCATAGATAATTCCTATTTGTGTACCTTATAGAGAGCTCTCCTCTGGTAATTCTCATGCATTTTCCCTTTGGCAGAGGGCTCTTCATAAATAATTCTTATGGTCATATCTATTAGAGAGCTATCTGTGGGACACCAACAATAATAAAGGGGTGGGAAATCAACTAGAGGCAGAGCATATAAACTGGCAGAGCAAGAGGGTGTATCGCTACATTACTATATACAGAAATACGGTTGTAAAATGGCGAATAATACTTGGATGTCACAATAGACTTGATGGTATGCATGGGATTGGTTATGAATTTTATAATGCACTAAGGTTCTGAGGTGATTTTCTTAGATGGGGTATAAAAACTAGATTTACTTTAAGATATTCAATCAATTATATTGTGGTTTCTTTGAATATTAATTTGATAAATTCCACAGGTCTGCATTGTTAAGATTTAATTACCTTAAGGACTGATAATGACAGAGGGTGTGTAATAAGCAGATGATTAACTAGTGAAACAAGTTTGTGAAGCATTTAGTTATAATTTTTGGAAGGAAGTTAAGTTTTTCTATTTTGTTTAGGATGAGTTAGAAGCTTTGAACAGTGCTGCAGAAAGCATCAATCGACTTGAAAATGAAGTTCAGGTTTGTTCATTTAATTTTAAACAAAGTCTTCAGAATGGAAATTTCATTTATGTGTATATGTATGCTTGTGTGTGTGTGTGTGTGTCATACACATGTGTACATATATAATTATATATGCATAATTATACCCAATTACCCACAATATGTATAGGCATATAGATAATTATATATATATATATATATATATATATAGAAAATTATCCTATCGTTGTTATGTTGTTACTATGTTTACTGTATAACTGTTTTACTACATGCTTAAGTTTATGATGTTTACTTTGGACCAATTGAATTTATGGTTATGGTTATACAGTATACATCCAGCATGTATATATGTGACCTTGGCCGAGAGAAGGGACCACTTGTCGCTTTTTAGATTAGCCGGAAAATGTGTTTTTATGCTAGACCATGAATATTGATTTTTGCGTCTAATTAATCAATCTGTAGCTCGGACTCACTGTACTACAACGAATCTTATGCTACTTGATGCGTTAAGGCTAAATTACAGCATTAATGCGTTGGGTAGAGACAGATTACATTTTTTTGTGCGATTTCCCGCCAAATGATATTTTATATTTTTGTGAAAAAGTGCATAAGTTATAGGCCAAATGCTCTGAAATTTTTTCCTCATTGTACCAAAGGTGTAAGCTTGTGGAAACTGCTAATAAGTCCATTTGCGACAAGTGGTCCCTTCTCTTGGCCGAGGTCACATACATGCATACAATGTGTGTGTCATGATCTGATTACACATTTACATAGCGCTTAGAACTTCAAGAAAACTCCTCATAGGTGTCCCTACTTGACAACCAAGACCATGATCAAACAGAAGACAAGAAGTTCAGTCACAGGTTGCATGGCTGAGGAGGAGACTGAGGGCTGACCATAAAATGCTGCCATTTTGTACATCTGAAGGTACAGGATGGGGAACAGCCAGGTGACTCAGAGTGAAGGAATCTCTGGTCAGTTGGGCTCTTCTGGCACAGGGACCTTTGGTGTGCTTGTACCAATTGTCTCCTAAGATAAGATGAGCAAAAACAGGTCAGGAAGTGACAGGTCAGCAGACGGGTTTCTAACTTAGTAAGTGCGCTGCAGTTTTTAAAACAGATTGAGATGGGTTAATGCAAGAAGAGGGAGGCCCACATGAATGGCATTAACATATTCAACGAAGGTGCATACTGCATGATGCATTGCGTATGGCATTAACATATTCAATGAAGGTGCATACTGCATAATGCATTGCGTGTAACTACATGTGTGTCAGGATAGAAGCAGCTTTGGCAGAGATTTAAGCTGTGGATCTGATGCACGTGATAAAAGGATGATGATACGTATATGATTGTCATGCATTTATGTAGCACCTTTTAGGAACTTCTTATAGGCACTCCTTGAAAATGTTAGCACTGTGTTAATTGGGCGATCAACTAACACAGCGTGTTTCAAATTGGCTGTTTATGCCAAATTATAACTATTTTGTAATTTAGCATCATTGTTGGTGGTTTCTTAATTTCTTGATTAATGCTGTTGAGAACTTTCTTCAATTGTCCATGTAACTTACACAGAAAGCACGAGGAAAGTTTCGCCTGATGAAGGCAGAGTCAACTCAAAGACTTCGTGCTTTGTCAAAGAAGATAGGATCAAGGTGGATCGCAAAATCACGACCTTACTACGATCTGTTGACACAGTTACAAAAGGTAGGCCTATACATGCAATGAAGATCTGTATGCATTTGTTCTTGTTTATGTTGCAGTACTATGTAATGCAGTGGTTTTCAACCGGGGTTCTGCGGACCCCAGGGGTTCCGCGGGCGTCGGCCAGGGGTTCCGCGACAGCAGTCTTAAATTTAAAAACCACCAACTGATTTCACAAAAGAATGATCAAATAACCGAATTCTTCACAGCTTTCCGGCGTTCATGCTAAACACAATTCTATGTTAACATAGTTAACATTATTACGGGAGTGCATCGTTGCATTTTATATTTGCATTGCATTTTTACGCGGGCAAACGGCGGGGTATACGCTAACTAGGCGCTCTGATATAGCCAACCCTCTTGGCGTGGAATTAGTTTAATTACCCCGACCTGTTCCCGTTTGGGATAGAGGGAGGATGTGCCAACAATAGCCCTGAATTGCTGAGATTACCTTGGGTCGAGCCGAGTGCCAACCACTTGGTGCAGTTGTGATTGCACCGTGTTAACTGACCGTTGTGTAGAACCTGATATGTAGCCTGGGCGGAGGACTGGTACATACCATTACAGACGTTGGTAGGACCACGAGAGAGGACCAAGGAGAGAGAGGCAGGTACCCTAGAGTGGACCGGAAACTGCTATGCGGCCGCCTGTAAGCGAATTGTTGTTGGTCCGTTGTTGCCGTTCTGTTGCGTGCAGGACGAAATCTGGAATCCCCGACCCCCAGGGGGCTCACTATTGCCTACTTGGAACTAGCGATGGAAGCTGTATCAAGGCACTCCGTGGACGAGTGTCCCAATACCCGTCAGTAGAGTTAGGGTGAAACTCAAGGGTAAAAGCGGTAGTGACTAGTAGGCCTATTCTCTTAAGGATAATTCAAGTTAAGGAAATTTTGGAAGTTAATTACTTACAGCCCTGCAGCGTTTCTATAACTCTTCTATCCATCTGTCAGAATTGGTTGCCGGCACAATACAGTAAAATACATGTTGTTTACCGACATTGTTTCTGTGCACTACTCTAGAGCGCTAGACTAAAGTATGTATTTATAATAGCCTGCACCAGAGATGCAAAAAACTTATATTACAAGTTTAACATTCTAAAATTTAAACATTATATATCAACAATACAAGTTACAATTACTTGAATTTCTTGGAAAAATGGACGGCTAAAACGCCCCGGGGTTCCGCGAGCAAATGAGTGCTTGTGTAGGGTTCCGTCACTACAAAAAGGTTGAAAACCACTGATGTAATGACATGTCATCAGCTAAGCCAGGGTTTCCCAAACTGTGGGTCGCGACCCAAAAGTGGGTCGCGAAGCTCGGGCAAGTGGGTTGCCAATTTTTTTTCAAGTAACATTTGTTTTTGCAGCAACAACATTTGGCCATGATTGGGCTAAAACTTGCTGGATTGCAATAAATTGTAAACTGTTTTTACCTAAATTTCCTTTTAATGCTTGAAATTTCTAAGCGCTGCACGTAAATCCGCATATTTCGATAACAATTTACGAAGCAAATTTTTTACATAATGCTTAATTTTACACAGTGGGTAACTGGGTATCGAGACTGCCAAGATGTTCACAAGTGGGTCGCGACCCAGAAAAGTTTGGGAACCACTGAGCTAAGCAATTGTGTTTTGGGTAGTTGCTTGTAGAGAAGGTCTTTGGGCTTAAACCTATGCATTCAGTGTTACCAGGTAAACTAAGTCAAACTTTTGGCAGGGTGTCATTTTTTGGGAAAGGTGAAACTTTCTTCCCACTGTCTTAGGCAATCCATTTGCTGCTGTGAGGTTTTCTTGTTCCTGATTCATACAAAGGTGTATCCTGTTTTTTGAGAGAAAAAAGGTAGTTAATGCTTAATGAAAACAATTATACAATACTGTGTATTTATTTTAGGATGATCTTGTGATGCCTGATAGTTTATTAAGTCACAGAACCTAAAGGTTGAAGAAAAGGTTGTCTGGTTGTTGATTTGCTGTTGTCTTATTTTCATTATATCCCGAGACCACTCCTCTGAGATAGAGGCTTATGATAAATTAATCATTACCTTGTCTTACCTGATCTGAAGTTACCTTACCTTCTTTACCTTACCTTACTTTACCTCGTCATATCTAACCTTACTGTGTGGGTTTTTGTAGGCACAGCTTGAAGCACAAAAGGCAACGATAAAATTCCAGAAGGCCAACAGTTTCTACAAAGCAGCAAAAGAAACAGTGACGCTGGCAGAAATACAGGTGGTCACAGAAGATGGCGCCGCTGTCTCGTTTGATTCGGCATGGCAGGAGATGCTCAATCATGCCACCATGAGGGTCTGTCAATCAAAAGGAACCTTACTATACCTGAAACAAACCTTTGCTGGCAAATCTTTTTGATAGTCTCTAGGAATTTCCCAGAAACTTTGTCAATAAATAGTTGCATGTTAGATAATTCCGTTTTCTGGATATAATGCGAAGCCCAGCTTATTTTTCTGTCGATGGTTACCTATTAATTATTCAGTTCATTGATTAATATTTAACAGTACACGTTACCATCGCTCACTCGATTGAAACTCTTGATTAAAACTTTATTAAACTGTCTTATTCAGGATTCTGCATTTTGTTCCGATTCACCTGGCAATTCCTCAGACAGCAAATACCGACAAGTTAATTCCTGTTCAGATTATCCTGCTTTATTCTTTTGAGACCTGATTGTTTTGTTGATTACCAAGTATGGTGTGTTGAAGTTCATGGAGTCCGAGAAAGAGAAGGCCGCATGTGAATTGGAGCATGAGCTGAGAGCAAAAGAGTATGCCAGCATTCAGCAAAAGGTGAACTTCTTCCAGAAAGAAATGCCTCGCGCAATCAACCGTGCCAAGTTAGTTTAATCCAATTTAGTAGTCTGATTAATACATTTATATAGTACTTTTTGGAATGATGTGCCTACGTGTCTTGTCCGTTTTATTCTTGCAAATGTTGTACATCTAATGTTTGTCTGCGACTTTAAATTGCCTGTACATTCCCGGTACACTGTGTTGCTACTTGCAAAATTAGCTCTCAGGTAAAAGCAGACATGTTAGCCATTCAGCCTCGTGTCAACTTTGTGATAGCGTCTTCCCTCACATCATACAACTTCATTAATAATATACCTAACAGTGGACCTCTAACTCAGACTCTGTTCCCATTTCATGTTTCTGTTCCTGTTTCATTCTTTCAACCTGTGAACAGGTGATAATGTGAAACTGAACAAATAATGCTAATGGTTCCATGTATGAATATTCTGCTATAATAGAGCACACTGCAAGTGACACTAGGAGGGGCTTGATAGGCCCCTTGTTTCTTAGCTGCTGTAATTCAACATCTGCCCGGTGCATAGCCTATTCGGAAAAGAATGGTCCTGCGACGCACAAGATGTGTCTAAGATGGTTGACAGAGCATTCCAGAGCCTCTGAATATCCTTGGAATCATGGGAGACCAGGCTCTTTTGTTAATGTTGCGACTTGTTCTTAAAAAATTGTTGTGGTTCCTCTGAAGAAGCTTGATTTATTCAGAGTGATCTTTGCTACATCCCACACAGACTGATCATGTTACTTGGTACTTTTGTACCATTCTCTATAGTGTAACAGAGTTGTAACTTTACTATAAATTGTGCTGCTTTTGGATTTGCTTTAGGGTATTTTATGACCTCAAAGAAACGCTACAACTTCGGCTTCAGGTATTTTAATGTATACTGTCAAATTATTTTAAATATTGTAAGCATTCCTAAAATAGTTATGTCTTTGTGAAATTGATGTATTGGATGATGTGGGGGAAAATTGAGCACATGTTGCTCAGATGTACAGTAGTAGACGTGGGCAGTGTGGTAGTTATTTGTAGCCTGTGTATGTATATATTTATTTGTATAGGATAGACATTCTCTAGATATAGAGTAAAATGTTACTGCTTATATAGTTCAGTTGAAGTTTGGCCTCTATGAAAGAGAGTTACTGCAGTCGCCGTGAAGTATAATTTGGAGAAAAACTATATTAACTCGTGATTAGGGAATAACCGGAAATCGCCTTGGACATTTGCCTCGGCCGAAAATCCCGTTTCTGGAACTATTCGCTTCGGCAAATACTGTAGACGCAAATAGTTGCACAAATTTTTTCTTTAAAAACTTATTCAATAAGCTTACATATGTGAAATTATAAATGTTCAGCCTTAAAAAATTTTACACATCAACTGAATTCAATTCCATTTTCTTGAAATTATGTCAATTTATTGAATTTAATGCATTTTAGAAAACTTCACAACTGCACAGAAATGACTAAAATTCAAAATTTATCAGTCAGTTATTACAAGTACACAAATTTATTTCGATAATTTTTCACATGAAAATATGAAGCTTCGCATATGGAACAAATGGTACCCGGTTCGTTTCCGGATCCGGCAAATAGTACGTCCAAATACTCGGATTCGATACTCGGTGGAAAATGTCTACCCGGTTGATCCCTACTCGTGATGACTGATGTTTGAAGACAGAAGAGATTAGGTTCAGATCAGATTAGCTTAGAGTTTTTCGAATGATGCTTTATAGAACTGAACTAAATTTGATAGGATTTGATTTTTATAATTAAGTGACTTCTATAGTGCCTTTATCGTTATTTTATTTATTTATTTAGTAAATAATAATGCGAAAAAGCAATTGATAGTCAATTCAGGTGAAACAGTTGTTATGTATTATGATCTGTTGGAAAATCTTACTAATTATCATGATGGTAGCTTCAAGTGGAACCTTAGAAAGAAACCTTAGTTCATTTTAAAAAGCCAGTCAAAATCCAGTGGGTCAAAAAAGACCGTGTGTAAGTTTAATCTTGAATGGGACACCAAAGAGTGCACAAAATTGGGCAGTGAATTCCAAGGCCTCAGACTAACTGCTGAGTATGCCCGAGTGCTTTAACAGCCTTTCTCTTCATGGAATATAATTTAATCTGTTGCCATAAATTTGGTTAGATTTGATTAATCTATTTTTGTAATTTTGATTACCAGTAGATTTGATTAATCCATTGTAAATATGTTTAGATTTGAGCAATCAATTGTCGAATTTGATTAGGTTTGATTAGTCATTGTCACAAAGTTGATCAATATGTTGTCATAAGGTTGGTTAGATTTTACTTTCATTTTTTGTGAATTTTTATTAAATTTGATTAATCCACTTATGCAGATTTGATTAGATCTGATTTATGCATTATCATAAATTTTATCGGTAGATTTGATTAATCTGTTTTAGGTTTGATTAATCCATAAATTGTCAAATTTCATTAGGTTTGATAATTTTTTTTAAAATTTTGATTAGATTTATTATCCGTCATCATAAATTTGATTATATCTGTTTAATCCGACGTTTGTAGGCCGAGCGCCAAAATGCTGAAGACCTCCATCTCGCCTTAATCTGCAGCAAGCAGAAATACAAGATGGCCCTCAACAGCCTTGAGAACATCTCGGAAGAGGTTCATCGAAGTCGACGTCTTCACCTGCCGCTTTGGCGGACGCCTGGAGTCGGTGCTGAGTCTGATGCCTGCAGCGAGATGTCCGATATGCCTTCGATCAACCTCGGTAAGCCTTCTGCTGTAGCATATTGTAATTATTTTCACAATGTAATGTTGAGGAATGTTATTCAATGTAGTACAGACTTACAGTACAAAGTATTTTATAAATTGTTATTACTGTTATTTAGTATTATTTTTGCCGTACCAGTTTCATAGGGTTATGCTAATCCTTTAATGATGAAAGAGATTATTTTCCAAGTAGCTTTTAGTAGTCTCATCAGAGTCATCAGTAAAGGTTAAAAGCAGCCTGATGTTATTTTAGTATCGTCATCAGTGACTGTATTACCCTGGCCCTGTTTATCTGTTTCTCTCATTCTGTTCCTCTGTCTTGCAGTCTGTCTTTCTTTGTCTGTGTCTGTGTCTATCTGTGCAGAGAGACAAAGGTGAAGAGGGGCAAAGAGGTAGTAATGGGTTGATAAGGAAGATGATGTTGGTGGAAATAAAAGAGTACTCCTATCTGAACAATGTGAGAATTGTAGTAAAAAGACTGGGATGGGTTAGACTTCGATGAATATGATCCATGTGGAGTTGAGTATTTTATCTGTAATTTGCAAACTGAGAAAATAAAAAAATGGAATAGAAAGCTTAAACCTCTTAAAGTGATGACTTTACCAAATTTATTAGTATACAGTTTGCATGGTCACAAATCTCACAATAGACCAGAGCATTACTCTAGTAGTAACCCACAAAGTGAATTGTGAAAGAAAATCCTAAAATATATGCACAGTATAATCACACTAGCACAACTGAGGGGTTGAAAATGACCCACTGGGGTGTGCAATGAAGACTTAACTGTAGGGGTCTTAAGAAAGACTAGGGGTTGAAAGCCCCCAACAATTCTCACCCTGTATCTTGATGTTTTTGATATCTTTCCAATATTGATGTGATTCTTAAATGTTGGCTTTTTGGGCTTCATAAAAGGTGCTGTGTAAATATTGTCCCGACAAATACATGACTGCAATATTTCATTGCTGCAGATTTCATGTCGGAAACAGCCAGCCAAGTCTCGTTCGACGACTTTGCAGATGACGGAACATGGAGTCCACAGCTCGACTTAGACCTCGCCCTCGAGGATGAGCTACCACGAGAACCAGAAACACCTCCCATTCCAAAAGAGCAGTCTGGGAGCAAAATGCCCTCAGATGCAAGCAACTCTAACAGCCTCAGCCAGATCTGGGCCCGGCTTGGAAACGGCCTCACTCGCATGACACAGGATATTGGGAAAGTATCATCCACCACTGGGGAAAAACCCGAGGGAAAGCCAGACCCCAATGGGGGGATGGTACGGGATGACACGGTTGACGGAGCAGAGGACCAGTGTGTGCCAGAGCAGGTGGCAAGGAGAACCAGTGAGCCGGCAATCAAGAACAGGCGTATCATACGATCAACAAGCTGTGAGCGACTTATCGTTCAGCAGATGAGTGTTGTGAACCTTGGCGCTGCTGATCCCACAGACTCTTCGCAGAAGGTAACTGGGAAGCCACCGCTTCCCTCCGGTACACGCCGGATGTCTGTGAGCTCGCTCAAGTCCGGGGTGTATGTGACACAGACGGTTGCACCACCCCCAGCGAAACAGGATTCCCTTAAATCCTCGAGTCCCATCAAACAGGAAATGTCTGCTAGCCAGCAGTTTCCAATCCTTTATGACCTGAAATCAACTAACCAGAAGGCAACGTCCTCTTGGAAACCAGTGAGTTTCATGCAAAGTCTACAGGGTCGTGGAACACTGGCTGCCCCCAAAAGTCAGGCTTCTCCACTACGTGTGCCTGCCAGAACTGCGACTGCTGTGCCAAACCAGTTGCCTGCAAAATCAAGTAGCGTTCACACAAATGGCAAGTCTTCCCACACTGCCGAACCAATCACACCAAAAGGAGAGGAAATATTCGTATGAAATTGTTTTGCGAGATTCCAAGACCTTTCCAGTTCCACCGAAACTGTGGACTTGAAGTTCTTCCTAATTATGTTTAGTTAAGAATTTTACATGTTAAAGTTTTTATAACAATTTAGTTGGACGTGTGCTATGATCGCTTAAAGTGAAGCGTATGTACGCTGGAATAAGATGTCACTGTACTTTGTATGTTTGAACAAAAATTGTACATACACCTATCATACTGCCTTTGGGGTAGTGGCAGGTCCAGAAATCACAGTGCAGGTCACATTGTAAGATGAAACGGATAGGATGAAATATTGCTTATTACGAATTGCAAGCTTGGTCCATTCTAGTGTCACTGCAGTTTAACTTTAAATTATTCTATTAAGATGAAATTGATTAGATGAAAATATCAGTTATTACAAAATGATTGTTGGTCCCATAAATATAATTCTGTGTGAAGTCTTTTCTAATTAGACAAAAGTGTTGACTGATACTCATTATCTGCAGGACACGGCAAGGTTTTGGCTTCGAATTTCACATACAGCTACTAAACTTTGACGTCGGTCTTTGATAGAATGTTGCAGCTCGAGTAATGAAGTAGCATACATATTTCTAATTGGAAGATTGATGGTAAGAAACTCTGCCCACCATTGTAATGTGATGGTGCTAAGGGCCAATAATACACAGGACTAGAAAGTACTTGTTAAATGTTGTGTGAATAGTTGGAGCCCTATCAACCGCAGCGCCTCTTGCAGTCAGGAAGTACACGTCTTGTTTATAAATGCATTTCTGTTTCAATATGTATATATATAATTATATATATAATTATATATATATATGTGTATATATATATGTATATATATATCTATATATGTGAAGACAAATGGATGAATAATTATGGTTCAGTTCAAGGACCAGTCTTACACAGATCGGGTAAGGGGCCGTCCATATATTACGTACGCAAAAATTCGGGAAAATTGGACCCCCTCCCCCCACCTGTACGCAAGCGTACTTTCTTCCGCACCCCCCCCCCCTGCGTACGTACGCTTGACGCACACCCCCCCCCCGAGAAGACCAGCCGCAGAAAGTGTCTCTCTGCACTTTAGGCCAGATTGAAGGATGAGTGAGGGCCAATATAGACAAATTATTGGTGTCTCGTTCACAGCACAGAATAACTTCACATGGCTTTTATATAATGTAATAAAATGCCATCGGACGACTATAGGACAATACAGAGTTATAAATAGGCTAATGTGGACGTCATAATTCGAAATTTATTTTGCGTACGTACACATTTCGGCCTCCCCCCCCCGTACGCACCCGTACGCAAAATCGCCAAAATCTTACCCCCCTCCCCCCCTCTTTGCGTACGTAATATATGGACGGCCCCTAACTCACTATTAAACATTGTGATGAGTTACTGGATGTACAATTATTTTGCACGAGTTTCCTTTGTTGTATATATACATTGCTTGGTAATGGTGTATGACACCACTGATACATAACTATAATGTTGCCTATGTATTGGAAAGTAGACTTTCACAGCAAAGTACTTTGCAGCTTGGTTGCAGTCCGTTTCTCAGAGGGGCAAGGTGGCTCGGATTGGGTGCTTGGTCCGGGTCGTGCGTGCAACGGCGCGACTTACTGGTCACATCCCAAGATTTGGCCATGTCACTGATTACCTGCAGGATGTATTGCACTGGCTCCCTATCCCACAGCAGATTGCTTATTGGATCTCTAGAGGCCTTGGTGTGGTGTTGCGTTATGGGCGAGGCCTCGGTGTATTTGCAAGTTTTGCTGCTCCACCCTGAATGTCCAACGTTGTGGTTCTCTGCGTTCATCCAAGCAGGCAGAGCTTCTGGTTCCCCGCTCGGACTGCTCTTAGGCAGCGCCGTGCTTTCTCCATTGCTGACCCTGCAATCTGGAATGGGCTTCCTGTGGAGCTTTGATTAGTTCCTGGAGCCCATGATGCCACATTTTACTCTAACCTTTAAGATTGTGCTCTTCAGCCAGGGTAGGGTCGGGAGTGCTTCTGAGTAGACAACGTTGAAGAGGTGCTATATAAATTTTGGGTATGATTAATGATGGGCAGGTGGATGGATGAACAGTGAACTATGATTGTTGGCCAACTCCTTGGTTATAATGATAGGCATATAATTAATTGCATGCGTGATCTACTTACGGATATAAGAACATTTCTGGGTGGCTTGCTGTGTCTACTGTTCTGTAATGGTTAATACGAAATTCGGTTTAGACGAAAATTTTACCCGTAACTGATATGCACTGTACAAAATAAGTAAGGCTGTTTGTAACTAACCCAATTCTACCTTGCTAGGTTTTTAGTTTTCCAGTTTTTATGACCTTGTTTTTAGTTTCCAATGTAGATGTATTTCGATATTTTAATTTTCCAAGACAGGTGGTCAGTTCTATCAGTTGGGGCCAACACAGTGACTTTCTTCCACCTACCCATCCACCAGTGGTCCTTAGGCAGATTTGCCCTCTGGATCCACCCGTGCCTTTGTCAACTCTGAAAAGACCAATGTTATAACAAGGTTTTCTTATAGTGAGGTCCTAATACGCAGCTGAATGAAATTCAGGATTCGTGTTTCCCATCATGTAGGAATGTGTGTAACAACTCTCTTCAAGAGACTCGTCAAGTTCCTCGGAGTTTTGGTTGAAGAGGTGCTATACAAACTTGAAATTACAACAGCAATGCATATTGTAAAAGGTTTTAATTTATGGTATCAGTGTACGAAACTGGGCAAGATCTGCGTGCTTGAAGGTTCAACTAGTGGCTAATAACTTAACTAATTCTGCATCTTCAGTTTCTGATTAAACCAGTTCTTGTATGATTTACAATTGTACAGCGAGGCATTGTACATCTGCCAAGATTATGTAACAATTTACAACATACTCGTACTAGATAAGTTCTGTTAAAGGACTCGAGTTCTATCGAAGATGCACTCGGATTTCTTGCTGTTCGAATGTTTTGTGTTGCTAAAAAGTAGTTTTTCATTATAGAATATTTGGTAGGTACAGTACATGTATTCTGATTGATGTCTACTCTATCCAAGGCAGATTGCCCAAATGTGTTGATCTCTGACCTCTGTGACCAAGGTTCAAACTTCAGTGTATGTAAACATCGAATGATTGTGCCAACTTCCCTTGGTTTTGTATGAATTTGTTATTTACTGAGTTTGTCTATCCTGCATTCCAATGAACTGTCTATCCTGCAAGTTGTTCCAATGAACTATAACTGCCGACTTGATTTTAGGTAATTTTCAGCTTACATTTGCAGATTTTTGCAACATACCAAATTCCTAATGACTTGAATAAGACACAGATGTAGCTATTTATAGTCTGGCTTCAATCGGCAATTTTTTTAGTGACTTTGATGTTTAGCACAACTTTAACACAAAGCAAGTTCTGCCATAAAGAAAATACTCGGCTTTCAATACTGGTTTATATGTGTAGCTTAGCTGAGAATTCGTACAGCACTTTGTCCAAACTGCAGGGTCATTTAATATTTGGCAAGGGCAGATAGCTTTTCCGTTTCACCGCCAGTTCAGCCAAAAATACATATTTCCAAGCCAATTACAATTGTCTACAACGACGATTGCCGAAATTTTTGTGGTGATCACACCATGTTGACGTTTTTGCTCAGACTGTGTATGCGTCGTGTTAATTTTGTTAAATGATATTCATCTGTGTTTAGACTAGCATAGAGATTTCTCTCGATATAAATTTCAAGTACAATTATTGTTATTGCTGATCTGTGTTAGTACGTTTAACCGGCACTGAACTATATAATCTCGATGGTTTGGCAACCAGTCATTTGTTAGCTTACGGTAGTGGGAAGGAAAGAAACATGTGCACAGCAGAAATGCAACTCAATGTAGGCATGGTCCAGGTTGCAATCTGTGGAGTAACCAGTGAGATTCTATGGTCCAATTTATAGGGAGACAGAGATGTCCCCATGATCCCACTGTTTCCACTACAAGAGAAGCGAAATGAAAATGGACTGGACTCAATACTGTTGTACAAGTCCTTTATCTGCAAAACCCAAAAGATACTGTTCCAATCAAGCGAAACCATTTTCACCAAAAGGAACGATTCTCTTATGCAACTTCCATATTACACAGCCTCAAAAAGCATCGAAAACATTTCCAGATACGAACTAAAGCACTAAATGCATTAAAACGATTATACAGACAAAAGCATCGCACAAAGCCATCCGTTCCAAGGCGTCCGTTGTTACGTTTACATTTACAAGACAGGCCATGCTTAGTTTACGCTATGTAGTTTATCATTTAATGGAGTTACATAAATGTTTAGATACAAAAACAATTCAAAAGTCATAGATCTATTTTCATTTTGGGATGACCGGATGCCTTTCTAAAGCACCATTTAGTCCTATAGTTGTCAATCCAGCACAAACGATAAGTCTTGGCACTATAGAAATGACCAGTTTTAGTGCATCTTGTCATACTGTTGTTGTCCTGTGTTGGCTTCAACAGCCTGAAGCTAATCAGAATAAACTTCAGGCAAGTGCAAAAGCACATTAAATGTGACTAGATAGGTCAGTGTCAAAGTACAGGATCTTCTTACAAAATACCGAGCACTGACGATGACTAGGAAATGAAGCAGCAAGTGACAGCAACAGACAATCATTTCTACAATTTTACAGTTATGCCCCAGTGTCGACTCACTCAGATCTCACCTATCCAGCCATGATCATTTGTACATTTTGGATCTGTGCGACAAATTAATTTTCTTCGAAAAATGCCCTGGAAATCACAAATCAGTTTCCTGTAGGCAAAACGAGGTATCCAGTTTGTTCCAGGAAGAAAGATTTATTATGGGGAAAGTCCGAGGCAGCATTAAACATTGAATGACCATAGAATTCTGGTTACAATTATCTAAATACACTGGCAACAAAAAAGCTCAATACTAAACAAATTTATAAAAATAAAATAAGCCACTATAACATACTCGCTCACTCAGTCACTCTCACATAAGCTTGCTTGCTGTCGAACATCCCTGTTTGCCAAAATACTTTGGATTTATAGTAAGCAGAACAGGCCAACATCAAAAGGCAGAAAAGCACCTCACTCAATTCAACACAGCGCCATACAACTTCACCGATTCGTAACAAAATGCAAAAACGCAGCAAGAAAAAACGAAAAACACAGAACATGCTAACCACAGAAACGAAGGATTGTTGTAACGAAAACGGCGCCAATTTCAGAAACAATATCGCTACACAAATGCCAGCTTGCTAATGGCAGAAAACTGCGATTCTACGCACCGACCAAGTCGAAAAAATGGCTACAAATGTTAGAAATGCAAGGCAGATACATCCTAAGAAACGGCGCAGCCCTAAAAATCTCAAAGTGTTCAAACACTCGAGAGGACTAGAGCAGCTCCGAACACGATTTCAGATGCAAAAGTATGCTACAAAGCAGGCATATAAAGTCTTCTTGACTAAGTTATCAGATGAGTTGGTAATACAGAAGCGTTTAAAGAGTGGCAACGTCTGTCTGTGCCGGATTACACAGCAAAGAGGTTTCTTAAAGTTCATAGTCTCCTTCGTTGGAAAGGGATCATTCGTTCTTTGGTCAGGTGTTCATTCAGGTTTCCCTGCAAAAGAACACAAGTTACAAATGTTACACATATATCTTACTATAAACTTTGTAAACTTCTTATACACTACCTTTTGTCCTCATGTTACAGACCGACACTGTAAAGTTGTTTCCATCGCAACCCTCGACTTCCCTCTTCTGACGAGCTTACCTGCCTAGAGTTTTGTTCCGATATGTTCTAGGAACTAAATAGTATTGAACTACCTTTCGTAGACTAATCTAGATTAATGCTTTTTTACTGTAGCATACTCTTTCTGTAAGAAGTTGCGGTTTGTCAACTTTGATTATAATAAACGAAATTATATATATACCACCAACTTACCCTCGACTTCCCTCTTCTGACGAGCTTACCTGCCTAGAGTTTTGTTCCGATATGTTCTAGGAACTAAATAGTATTGAACTACCTTTCGTAGACTAATCTAGATTAATGCTTTTTTACTGTAGCATACTCTTTCTGTAAGAAGTTGCGGTTTGTCAACTTTGATTCATAATAAACGAAATTATATATATACCACCAACTTATTCAACACAAGTTTATCTACCCCTGACTTATTTATCACACGTAACTACCGAACATTCATCAAAGACTGCACCTACTTCTAAGCAATTTATCAAGGCAAGACCAGGTGGTAAAGTATGTTCATTTATCAAAGTAATCTTCATCCCCACAGTCCTTAGAGAACTGATTGGTCCTTGTGTTGAAAGATCTTTGGCTAAAGCCCCTGGGCTTTTAAGATTCTCCTGCTGCTGACTCATCAAAGTCCTTGCATTAGATTAGTTCAAACCTGAACTCCACACACCAAGGTTTAAGGAACAAAATCAAAACCTCTGTTTGAGACTGCAAAGTCTGGCAAAACGTCAGTGAAGTTGACGTCGAACATTTTCATGCCGTTATAATAAATTAACCACACATGTTAACTACAGATGATTTATAAAGAAAAATTGAAAAGAAGGAAAGAAAACAATTTCAGTCTTGCAGAAATGCACTTCAAGTTTTGAACAGAGGTAATAGGTGCAATGGCTGCAAGGATTCAGTTATATAGTCTTATGATGCTACATAAAACACTATCTTACAAAAAGGTTATTTTACGACATGATCATGTTCCACAGCTGAATTGGCTTAAGTTTGAAACTAGTTTTGCTGTGTTATATCGACAGTTTCATTATACTAAACCAAGCTATGAAGCGAGATCCCAGTGTCATTATCTTACACAGTAGTATCATAATCGCTTGGAAAACAGCATAAGATAGGTGTAGTTGTAAACAGTATGTAAAGTTACCTAAACTGCTTATAAGTTAATTATAGAAATGCTACAGTAATATACAGTAATGAAGTTGTATGAAAATGTCACACTCAACATATGTCAGATTATTATGCTTATCACATAAGTGTTGAATGTTCATTCCAAACAATATTCTGCTTAAGCCTGTTGAAATTTCTGTATAAAATAGAATAAGTTTAAAATAGCAGAAAATTTCTTTGAAGGCAGAAAAACACAAGAATAAGCATGAAAATATAGAAGGAAATGTCAGAAACAGTAAGCTGAAAGAAGAAATAAAATCATACAGGTATGAAATGTCAGAATTAAACCCCAAAACGGAGTAAGTTAGCAAAATGCCCTAAAACACTACCGAGAAATATTAAAGATGCTACAGAAAAAGCTAGAAGAGTAAGTCTGAAAGTTCCAGATTCAACACACACAAATTCCAGTTGAAAAACAGAAAATGTCAGGTCAGGAAAATTTCAGATGTCCATTTCCAAAGTGAAAAGTTGGCATGTTGAGTTTTGTTTGGCCGGCTTAAATTGTTTCACAGCAAAAATGCATAATTAAGAAAGAAAACCTCAAATCAGGCAAGAATAACACGTAATTCAGAACTCAGTATGCATGCTATGCACTATAAAAATTCAACAACTGCATTTCATTTTGCTTCATATCACAGCACAAGACCAAACTAAGAAACAAAAACTGCCTCATGAAGTTAGAGGAAGGGTGGATCCAATAAGGCCAACCTGGCCATGCCACACAGTAATTTTTTGAGGGTCGAGTTGTGACCGAGTTGAGCTGTCATTGGGTTGAGTCCCAAACTGGCAAGTGTGCAAGATGTCTAGTAGAGACTCAGCAACTCCATCCTCAAGAAATTAATGTGAGGCATTGCCAGATTGGCTTCATTGGATCCATCCTTCCTCTAATTTCTTTCTTTGTCAGGTTTTGTGCTGTGATGTGAAAAGGAAATCCAAAAGCTGGGAAACCAAATAACATCATCCAAAAACTGTAGAAAAAAGGTCTGCTTCTGGATGTGCCATTTGGTAAGAGAAAGGACACATTTCGAACTCAGTGCATACACAAGGCACTATTCAAAATCCTACTGACTTTCATTCTGCTCCACAGCTGACAAATGTCCCATCACAACTTGATGCTCACACACGGAAACCCCATAACCCGTTACCAACATGAAAGAAGGAAGTATCCAGTCATTCATATTCCTGCTAGAGGTTAGCGAAAAAAGAGACAACACATGCCTAGCGTCATGCAGCTCGAGCAGGTGGTTTACTTTTTCTTGCTAAGGGTGAGAAAACCTCTGCGCTTGGGTTCGTCTTTCCCTTCACCCGACGATAGGGGAAGCGTCTGCGATCGAGTGGGGGAGGTGGCTGTAGTA
Organism: Allolobophora icterica; assembly: GCA_963556255.1. Classification (NCBI taxonomy): domain Eukaryota; kingdom Metazoa; phylum Annelida; class Clitellata; order Crassiclitellata; family Lumbricidae; genus Allolobophora; species Allolobophora icterica. The sequence goes on along the minus strand of OY744602.1, from coordinate 54,564,849 downwards.
CCAGAAGCCAAGTTCAGCTTATTTATCCAGGTGTTAGCTTCCTCCTATGTAATACAAAATAACAACTGTCCGTTAATCCAACTCAATCGAATTCAATCTAATCCACTTTAGTCTATCAATTTGCTTTGATCTTATCGATGTACCATATCTGCTACAATGCTATCTTTCTAATATACTTCAATTTAATTTAACACAATCAACTTTAGTAGTTATTTTAAGCCATTACACATTAATCTATTCTCCTTTACTTCAATCTAATTAAATTCAATCAAATGAATTTCAGTACACCGTGTTGTACTGTATTTCAGTTGTACTGCATTGTAGCATGTGTCCTTTAACACTTTAATGACAACAGTGTACTAAAAACCCCTGGGAGACCAATACAGCTAGTCGTTAAAGTGTTAATGAATTACAGTTTACAGTACATCTGTTGAAATGAACCGAATTTCAGTCCATTTGATTGTAGCCTTCCTTCCATCATTTGCTAACCTCGTCCTTGCACTGGAAAAGGAATTCTCCTCCGTTGAGGAGCTTAATTCGGAAGACGAACGGTCGTTTGTTGTAGTCTGTGGCAAACGCGGCTGATGCACCATCGAGGTCAATCGGCTGTTCACGGTGGAAGTAAGTCTTTGGATCCTAAAAGAACACATGGCTCTTCTCATAGCATGCCAAATATTTTATTTATTATTTATTTATTCCAAAAGCTCTTTCATAAATGCAGTCAGTAAATCTTTATCAGATGCCGACTTATAGATCTTCCAGTCCTAAAAGAACAAACACAGTGACCTTTTAATTCATTAATTTCTAAAATACCTTATCAAATGCAGTCAATAAAACTCGTTCAGATGCAGACTTACAGATTTGGCGTGCTTCTGGTCCTTGTAGAATGCCAGTGACCTGTGTGCAAGAACTGCATACACTTTGTCCCATGACCTACAATCACAAAATGGATATCATGTACATAGGTATGCGTGCATGTATGTATGTATGTATGTATGTATGTATATATGTATGCAATGCATGTATTATGTATGCATGTATGTGGATACTTACATGTGCTTTACCTACTTTACTCCTTTCCTTACTTTTTTACGTACCTTTCTTCATCTGACTCTTCATTACCATATGCCAGAGTACCTATTAAGTACCTCACACAAGCACTGCCAGGACTGCCTATGCCAAACTGAATGATGTTAACATCATTAAGAACAAAAAAATTAATGAATGAGCAAACAGTGCTCGGATAGCTAGAAGAGTCACCACTGGCACACTCCCACAGAGATTCAGAGCCTAACCGACAGATTTCAAGCAAGACACTGGAGCTTGACACTGTGATAACCTAAAACCTGTGAATGGAAGACAGTACATGCTTACACACAAAACCTCAATAGCAACACAGAACACCATCCAAGTCACTTAGAAAAACGGTGAAAGAAAGAAATAACTCCATGAACGCATACTAGGTCACCTTAAACGCCCAAACAATTGTGAAAATTATCCTAGAAAATCTGCACATGTTTCTATGCATAAATCCTCAATGGTATACGGTAATGAAAGGTGAGGCGAAGAAACATACGTAAAAAAGGTAAGGAACAGAGTATAGTAGGTCAAGCAAGTTAAGAAGAACAAAGTAGGTCAAGCAAGTTAAGAAGAACAAAGTGCACATGGTAAGATGACTCAATCTGTGACATACTACTGCCTGCAAGAGAGCTTGCCCTGCATTTCACACACAGTGTAGGTCCAAGAGCCTATTATTAGGCAGCTGTTCCACACAGAGGTCTAAGCAAGATCTCGCCATGGTGGCTAACACGGCTCAGTGACATAGAAAGACATATGGGCAGGAGCAAAATGTATGGGGATAATATATCTATATCTATGGGCAGTAGCAAGTTATTCATCCAATGGCAGTGCTGTGTACAAGTATGAGCTAGAGGTGTCAACATGGCACTACTGCAATCATCTGAGAAAGCAGCACCTGTTTGTGGATTTCTTTGTTGTTGATTCCCACTGGTGTTTCCGAACTAGAAGACCTTCATGTGTCTCCACTCCCACTGGCACGGCCGGCGACGGAAGAGCTAGAAAAATGTAATACAGTGCAATATTAAGCAAAGCAGGATTGGAAATGGAAAAGCTGGGTAAATGTCATGTAATCTAAACACGACAGTTGCAGATGGAAGAGCTGGAAAAATGAACTAATGCTGCACATTTTGGGATGGACTTAAAAATTGTAACATAGTGTAACATAGCGGAAGCAGTGGAGCTTTATGATATAGAAATGACACTAGCAAGCACAGAAGCCAACATTGATAATGGTTATTAGTTGGACAAAGAAAATAACCAGTTTCGGAAAACCACATCTGCTGTTAAGTCCATGCCAGATTCTTTCAAGGTCGATAAAAAAACATCAACGCTGGCTGAAAGTTTAGAAAAGCTGCTCAGTTGTTAGACTGATGACGCCACTTCTGTGTTCAAGATCTTCGAACCCCATAACCAGTCTCTCAGGAGTTACACCTAGAGGCATGTAAACAAGCATGTTGTTTTCACATGTCGGGTCATTCCACGTCAAATCGGCTATCACAGATACAGATGGACAATTGGACATGCTGACAAATGTAACATGGGGCAGATAGAAATTAAAGCACAGGAAAATGCACCAATATTTAATGCAATGTGATGTGACAAATCTGGCAATACCAAAATAGGAAATAAGCAATGTGAATTAACATAATATAGCAGAGGAAAAGCACCTACTTTAATCTTTTTCGGTCTTAGCGTAGCTGCTAACAACTCAACTAACCATGTAAAGTAATTCAAAATTATATTTACAGTACCACTCTGACGGAAACAGCAGCAATACAAGAAAGCCTTAACTAACCATAGAAGCATTCTTAACTAACCAGAAAATGCCTTAACTAATCACAAATATATATGAGGAACTTTCAAAAAGTTTTGAGCCTGGCTATCTTCTGCTATATGTTTGGACGGACAAATGTTATAGGCCTTATATACGGGGTCTTGTTAGTGTTCTCTAAACAAATTTAGTCGTTTGCTTCTTTATTTTACAGGGAACAATTTAAAAAACACCTCTGTGGACGGAGATTTTCGACTGATGACGAGCTCAAGTACGCGACAGAAGAGTGGTTGATGGGGCAGTCCATTTATGCCATTTTACTAGCATTGAAAGAGATTGTTACAAACTGTGCCTTGACAAAGGCAGTGACTATGTTGAAAATAAATGTGTGCTTTTGTTTAAATAGGTTAGGCTCAAAACTTATTGAATATCCCTCAAACTTATCGAAACCAAGCCCTTCCAAATCTATCTGGCCACTAAACAACTCAAAATCGCATGTTTAAAATCCTTTAGCCCTCTCTTCCTCTTCCTCTTCCTCTATTTCCAATCCTCTCATTCTAAAGCCACTGAAGGCCACTCATAAAAATTGAAGCTCTTAACTAAAACCAAGCACAAGCTAAATTTTACGCATTTTAGAAAGCAACTATCATTCATATCAACATACACATGTAATCAAATGTAATACAATGTAATGAATTGTAACTTACATATGTAATGTCATACAATGTAGTGAATTTTAATATAATGAACTGTAATGAAGTGTAGTAGATACAGTGAAACCACAGAATCAGAGATTTACAAAGTGTATTGGAGAAGCAGCAAATTCCTAAACACTTTCCTTCATATATTTTATCATGCAGCGACTGTAAGATAACTTCCTTATTTACAGACTCTCTTAGCTAGTGATTTTCATATCAAGTGTCATTCTCATCCAGTGAATATCTGAACCAATAAGATGTCTCTAAATAAATTTAACATCTATAGGTGTTGATAACAAAGCTTGTTCTTTAAAGGTCTGCCCGACAACTTTGCTATCCACTGACTTTGTTATCCAATGATTTTGCTATCCATTGACTGCTATATACAATGACTGCTAACTAACAACTTTCCTAAGTTTGCCATTATTATAAAGTTCTGCCACCTACCTGATGACCTGGCTATCTAACAAGCTAATGACTTCCTATCTAGAGACTGCAATCTAATACTACCTAATACATGGTTAACAGTTTGCTTACCAGTACAAGACTCTGTTAGTGACTTGCTTTCAAACATGATGGCCAATTTTATGACAATGTGGCAGAATGTGCAACTTGGAGTGGCCTTGATCTCAAGTCCTCACATGGCTCTAACCTAATGACCTCTATAACGCGGCTATAATGAGTAAAGTATTAACTGATGACCGCTTCAGTTAAATTGTAGTAAAAAATCAGTTTGCTGAAGAAGCCCGGTCAAAATCTGACAGTTGGGGTCCTTCAACAAGCATGTCATGCACAGACATTTAGCACAAGCAACTGATGCACCTTCACCACACAACACATTCAACTGATACACCTGCACCACACACTTAATACATTCAACTTGTACACCGTCACCACACACTTAATACATTCAACTGATGCACTGTCACCAGATAGTGATTCCATTCAAATACACACAGAAATAATAGTGCAGTCAACCATGAATCTGAGAACTTCTCCATATCCATATCATCTTTAAACCAGGAATATCTGGAATTTTGAAGCAAGCAAAGCAGCATCCCTAAGTTGGAAAAAGCGGCAGAAAGTGGGGCGATGCCGCTTCTACTCACGGGACACAGGTGACTTCGGCTCAGGTGTGCTAGATGATCCAATGTAACGTTCAGCTGTCACAGGCAGCTCAACTGGATGTTCAGGCACTCTCTCAAGGCCCTCGTGTGCACGGGCCTTCCTCACTACCATAACATGCGGGCAAAATACCTGCTATAAAGGGTACTAGATCTCCAGTGTATTTAGTTATATAAACTTGCACTTCATAATCTCATAATAACAATAGTCTATCAATTGTAAGGTCAGAGGTTCAAATCCTCACCATGGCAGGAATTTGTTTTTAGATTTTCGCTCCACTTGTGTCACTATTGAACTAAGTAGTAAGATCAGCCTATAATGTGTACACTGATTAGCGTTGTTTTAATTCTGCATTGAGTTCTAGGTTCAGCTATTAGTAGTTTCACATATTCACATGCTAGGTGCTTAGTTATTTTTAGCTTTTCTTTTTCCATCAAGTTATAGTTTTAGTGTTAGTTTATAAAAACTGAAACCTCATACTTTCAATTTTAGTTTTTAAGCTTTCATTTTAGTTTCAGTTATTTGGTCACAGATACTTAGCCATCAAGAATGTACATCAATTTACTACATACAGCAACCATTACTTTTACAGTATGGCAACATGCCAGGTATAAGCACATGTTTAACTTTTTAACGAGTACTGTGGCAAAAATTGAAAACATCTCTGCAACCATTAAAATATGTTTTTTTAGATAGATTATGGCCAAGGCCCGAACACGTGCTTTGTGTTGCTCTGATTGGTTAGGGTAGATGTTAGGTTGGCTAAGAAATGTCTTAACTGAACCTGATCCAGAGGAGCTGCTTGGACCTTGGCAAGCAGGCACTTGTTTCTTTGTAGATATTAGTGCATCCTCCTTTTCTTTCAGTTTGTGAAAGAGACTTTTTACAGATTTGTTGGGTTATGTCTGGCAACTTTTCTCACATAAATCTTTTGCCCCAACAATAATGCACTCACTACAATTTGTATCTAAATTATACTTAAAATAATCCCAAATTCCACTAGTTTTAGGTCTACCGCCTAAATTTATTTTCGACATTTTAGAAAAATTCTAAAAGTTGAAGATAATGAGTTTCAATGACACCTCACAAAATCCTGACTCAAAAATGATGCAATTCGAAAGTCTAGTCACAGATGGACATTTCCCAGGACTAATGATGGGTCCTGGTTCATTATCAATTAAAAGGATTTAACGAGTTATCTATTGTGTCCACTGTGTCCATTGGGTCTGCTGGTTCACTATGCAAGGCTTTATGAGCAGATGAAGGGTGACGACTGATGCATTAATTTGGTCGGTAGGTTTAAGTAATTAGTTCCAAGGGTTTAAGAACATCAGTTAGCATCAATTAGATCCACTGCAGCCATCGGGATGATTCGTGCTATAATGTCCGATGCTGCTGCCATTAAGCTCGATCATCTGTTACTTATCCGCACGTCTCGTTTGATTCCCCGGCATCTCTGAAGTTGGCTAACTGTCGACCGAGTGACCCGAATAAAACTTAGCATTTGGTGGGATTATGTGCGATGAAAGCCAATCCCAGTAGGCCTAAAGGAAGGTTTTCATTGCGTGTTTTTGTTAAATGTTTTCACTATTATTAATTTTTACTATTTTAGTTTCAGTAATCATTTTTTGTGGGTTCTATGAGTTTGTTTTACTTCTTTATCAATTTTGTGCTAGTTTTTACTTTAGTTATAGTCTTAGTTAACTAAAACTTAAAGTTTTCATCAGTGCTCGAAATGGAAAATTTTACGAAACGGAACGCTAGTCAAAGATATGGGAGCATTCACACAATAAAAACGTTAATTTCATAGTATTTTCCACTGGACGAAAGGGAACGATAATACGGATGCATTTGACGAACCGGAACGGTGTTCCGGTGCGTTCTGGTCCATTTCGAGCACTGGTTTTCATTAATGAAGGTTTTTGTTTCCGTTAACGTAAACAGCATTAACACTGACCATCCACAGTCAGTGTGAACACCATGCAGTGACACAGAGGACTGGTCTCCAATCCTCATGTGCCAAGGCTAAAAAACAAAGTCGCTAATACTTCCAAGGCAATGCTTGCCTCTCAGAACTAGCTTGAGGAACAGCTTTCGCTTATCTTCTTTTTCTTCTAATAGGAATAGTAATAGTAGAATAATATATGTATAATAATAATAATACGTGTAAAGGAACGTAAGCACTGATTTATATAGCACCATTTGAAAACCTATCGAAGTTGTTATGTATGTCTTTATGTATATAAAGAAGATTGATGACCAAGTCTGAACGATGTTAAAACATGTTGAGAATATTATTCACAAGCCTCTGTTATATTGTGCCAGAACGATAATATTCTTAACAAATCAGGCACCTGCTGTTTGTAATTCTTGGTACATGTATTTGGTCGCTTCAACATCATGAAAAGAGTCAGAGTGATGTTTGGTTAACTAATAACTTTTCTCTGCATTTATTTTAAATCGCCCTTTGGTGCTGAACACATTACCACAAGAAAATTGCAAATAAAAATAGTAAAACACCTCATGATAGAAAATAGTAGTAGTAGCAATAACAGTAGAAAAACATTTCACGCTACTAGAAATTGTAATAATAATAGCAAAACACCTTATGATAAAGAATAATAATAGTAAAGCATTATGATAATTAATAATACAGTAAACACTTCATAATAAAATAATAATAGTCAAACACCCCTTAAGATAATGAAGAAATAGTAACAACAAAGGTAAAATCAAATGTTGCAAAGAACTTGAACCACCTTAGGAAATTAAATACTGCTGAGTTTGATAAACATAGCAACAACATGGACTGACCTTCTTGTTTGGGTTTCTCTGCTGCCTCGACTTCCTGTGGCCTTTCTTGTCCAACCACCTCCTCTTGTTTTGGCAGTTGCAGAGGCTCTGGTGGTCTCATGGGCTCAGGTTGTGGAGGCAGCCTGCAATGTAATTGACATTAATACAGCACCTTTAAAAAATCTACCTGCACTGTCCAGGTTATGTACTGAGCAACTGCACAGCACAGGCTTCAAGAGGTTCTTGCTACCACATTTCCATTTGGTCTTAACTCTTCGACAAGAAAAGAGCAGTTTTCTAGAGCAAAGATTTTAGTATGACAATTATTTGGGTCAACTGTAGGTGATTTAGGAGAACGTTGGACCTTAATGGATCGGATTCACACAGGAGGAAGACTGGAATTGAGACGCTTGGCAGGATAATTTTGTAATACAATTCTGAACAGTTGCTTTGCTGTATTAATTACTGTCCTAGTTTCTTGCTCAACAGTGCTTTCTGGAACCCTGACCTTATTTTGCTTGTGGTAAATGTGGAAGCATCCAGTCTCATTTCTAGAGTTCATAGTAGAAGTTTACAGACTAGATTACACTGCACTCACTCAGCTTCGAGAGGTGGAACAAACTCTTTGATGTAGCGCTGTGTAAATGTTTGCTGACTGATTTCCGCAGCTTCGGGATGTTCACGGATGAATTCCTCCCGACGCCTCTTCTGTCCCTCACGCAGTTCAAACTAAACACAGACAGAAAATGACTCCATCAATCAATCAATCAATCAATCAATCTACACTTGAAATAGCGCCCCTTCAAGATACCTGCTCAGAGGCATTTCCAGCCCAAACACGGATGAAGAGTGGTTTTTAAAGATACACAGAGAACCAGGGCATTTGTCCTACGTACGAGACGCAGCTCTAGTGGCAGACTATTCCAGGTGGCGGGCCCACAACAGAAAAAGTCGATGTTGCATGACTCATTTTAGGTGAGTGACTTTAGTTCTGGTTGACTGCTGACTTGATATGCTTCCAGGTGTTGGCTGTGGCAGCACTGATCATGAACTAGCTTCAATGAGATTTTGAACCCTGAACTCTCAGATTTCAATTAGACTTTTCCAACGAAGTGAAATAATCAGGATTAATGTCACTGTGCACGAAAGACTTGCTCATGGTTTTTACACAGTGACCATTAGGGAAGTTAGAATTTTGTTACATACAAACTAACTAGACAATTGTATAGTACCTTCTAGGTACCTCTCTAAGGAACCTCTATGCATACTAAGAGGGTAATCGGTCACCCTCAATGTCGGGTTAGTCAACCTTCAGGAACGAAGACTTGGTTGTAGAGACATTTATTTAAGACATAAATCCATTACTGTAACACAATATTCTATTTTACAAGTTCAAATCACCAGTTTTATGCAGCTACAAGGGTCGGCCATAAGCCCAGCTTCTGGCTAAGGCTGACATAAAAATCATGACCTTCTGTAGTAACTTACTCACTCTTGCGTACACCTTCGCAGTATACTGCCTTCGTTTCTCTCTCTACACCTACACTATGCTAAATTTGCCTAAACATGTTACATGTGTGCATGCAGGTATGCATGCATGCATACATGTACACACGCATGTGTCAGAACATTCATACAGCAACTTTTAAGCACTTCACAAAGACACAGAAGTTCCCCAAGAACACGACACAGAACCGATTGTATCAGGTCACACTTGACTTTATTAGATCCAGACTAACCGTCGTGAGACGTTCGAGAGCTACGAATCTTTCGTCCTGTGTTGCAGCCGACCTTTCGAAAGCCTCGTGTTTCTTAAGGAGTATTTCTACAGCGTCAAGCGTCTCTCCGAAATCTGGATTGTTAACATACGGTTCGTGCGCCACCAGCCACGCCTCAGCAACCGAAGCATCACGTGCAAACTGATACACCTCCAGAACTACAAGACAAAACAGGATTCACTGACAAGACCAAAAAAGAATTAATAAGTGATAAGACAAAAAAAGACTGACAATAGGACAACATGGAGCGCTTCTGAGTAGGTTTCTTGAAGGTGCGCTATATTAAATTTTTGAATGAATGAATAGGTATCTGTCACCCAGATGTTGTCATGGATATCTGAGAATATCCACAACAGCTATGAGAACACCAGGGATGATATGTCCTTTGATACCTGATTTCTTTAGGTTCTGGGCTATAAGTCACGTTTTTTTTACATGAGATTCGAGGGTAGCGACTTAAATAAGATGCTGCACTGATTCATTTGTTTAATATCTAACTGCCTCTCTATCAGTCAATATGTTATCCTTGGATCCCTTCAGCTATGTGAGGTATAAAACCCAGTACTTATCCTTGTGAAATCATAAAAACAGCAAATGTTAACAAAATTTTTTTATCAAAATTGCATAAATTTAATTTCGATACAAGGCTATTTTTTAGCAAGTATTTCCTAACAATGGCCATAAATTTATGGCCGCCATTAGCACACACGGTCTCTGACCATCTGTGTATGGTAGTGCCACTGTGAACATTTTGCTACTTTTGTGTCATGTCACCTTATACAAAGAAGAGACTTATCATCTGGAAAATATGATATGTGAGGAGGGAGTCACTGAGGTCTGACTTACTCAACTGGAGATATTCCCATCTGTCTGTCCACTGTTCCATCATTCCTCCACGCTGTGTTGCCAGAGCGTAAAGCTTCTCACGGATCTAAGCACAAAGAAAGCAATCTGACTATAATGCACTGTTGGTCACTATGGGCGGAACCAAGCCATTCATCAATTACTCCATCTAAGCTATCGAGTATCGATATCTATTTAATCTAACCTAATCTAATCCATCCATGAATGCATCTGTGCAAGTATGTATCTGAACGTTTATACAGCACATTTCAGAAACAAATTTAGTCATATGCTGGCATTGATTTGTCCCAGCAAATTTTATATTCATTCAAGACAACCAGAAAAATTGAGATTTGCACCAAGAAAGTTACATATTTATACTCCACCAAGGTTCCAGATTTATCGATAACTGACCTCTAATGATCTCTGATGCCGCCTTGCCAGAAGGTCTTTGCCCAGATTAACACAGATGGTGAAATTCTCATCACGTGCGTCAATCTCTGCCTTCAGACTCTGATGGTTGTTCATCAGCAGCTCAACGCCCGACACATCCCTGTTGCACACAGATCACAAGCCAATCACAATAAATACTTTAAACCACTTGTACCATGTATAAACTGATTCAACTTGCTGTTCTTCTGTTTCACCTTGCTTATCTACAGTAGCTTAACTTCTGATTTCTCTGACCCAATGGATTTTGACCACTCTTCTCCAATACACTATATAAGTTACTCGATGTACATTACACAAACTGCACTACAGAAGTCATTATATTAAACTAGATTTGAATGTAAACAAGGGAGGGAACATGTATAGAGAAGGAGATCATACAGGGCACGATTCCAGGGGATCGAAAAAGGGGAAGACCGAGAACGAAGTGGCTGGATAACATAAAGGAATGGACTGGGTTGACACTGGAAGAAATGCTAAGGTTGACGGAGGACAGGAAGCGTTGGAGGAACATCGTGCATGAAGCGGCCGACTCTCGAATCGAGGATGGCTAGGAACAGAACAGAACAGAATGTAGACAACGATGTAGATACGACAATGGCCAACATGGTGAATCCATACAAAGCCAGCATAACTCTCATTCAACACGTTACATTATGACAAAACAAATACAGCATATTACAAAACAACAAAAACACATGTATAGGTACAATACCATAATACAGCATCTGTTATGCAAAACGTTTGTTTAGCATCATTAACTGATGTTGGATATGAAAATAAACACTAAATAAATATATAAATACCAAGATTCTTCAATCTTTCTTTAAATCTGCAGACCCATGCCTTTGAGGACTAAATAAAATTGTAAATCTGTGATCACCTGAACTTTACTTAACAAACATCGATACACACAAAACACAAATATGGACATTTTCCACTGATCACAAGTACATGCAAAATACAAACCTGGGCTTCTCCTGAGTTGCCATCTGTCGGGTCATGTCGTTCATCCAGTTGACAAGATCGCGAACCATTCCAAAGAAACGGAATATGTCATTGGAATCATTCAGCTGGTTCTTGCGAACGCCAACGCGGTATTGGAGGTTTCGCCAAGCGTTGACAACCTCCAACTCGTTTGTCTGGATCTCTCGCGCCTTCTCTCCCGAATAAGCGACAATTAACTGTGCTGCCTCCTCTTGTACCTGCTGCACCTGTTTTGACAGAATAACCTGCATATTTATTACCTGCTCTTGCAACTCATCCAGCTTCCTTTTTCACCCATTTTAGTCTGAACTGCTTACTGCTTATTGTCAGTACTTAAAGCATTCAGGGCTAAATTTAAAGCTCATCTGTTTGAACTCACTATCCACTAAAGTTTGACTTCTCATTTTTCCAACCTAACGCATATCAATAAGGCCTCTCCAAACATTACTATTTTATGCCATGGTTCACTTGAAACAATCATCAACTATGATGCCTCATACATTACAATAATGGTACTTCCGAAGTAATTAGATGAGATTCTGATTTCCCTGAAGACTTACCTGTGCTCCTAGCGCCACAAGCTCATGCTCATAGGAAGCATGACGCCTCTGAAGGGCAGCGTTTGTCTGTGGATCTTTTCCAACCTCCTCTGACATCAGCATCTCTTTCTCCTATCACACAAACAAATTAATTTTCATAAAAAACAAATTATATAATAAAAATTCGAATGAAGAAAAACCTAATAATTATGATACAAATTGTCCGTAATAACACAATATTAATAATAACATAAAAGTGAGTGAGAAACGGCTGTTCTGCCACTTGATGAGTAAAGTAATTACAGAAAGTTTCCTTAGTTTGGCAAAATATCCCGTCTGAGAAAACCCCTGTTGCTCCTCATTAACTACAGACAATGAATAAAGTACCAAAACTGTCCCAGTTGGTGTACCATGATAACTTCTATCACTCTGCAGAAGTACAAACTTTCCATCTGTCTTTCATTCTGAACCTTTTTTTGTCTCATATTATTTGTTAGATGGCACCAGTGTTTCTTTAAACATTCATTCCCATCACATACAGCCATACACCCATACAATGCATCTAATACGATTACTATATTCATAAATAAAATTAATAAATAACACTCTAAACTCAAGAAACGTACATGGATCCTGTCAAGCGTTTCCTTGCAGTCATTGTAGAACTTGAACAGTTCCCATGACGCCTGTAGCATCTGTGTTCTCGTGTCAATCAACTCAAGAAGGTCCGCCCATGACTCGTTAATGCCGTCTTTCCATTCAGCAATTGTTGCTGCATCTGAGTGACCTGCCTGGATCAGCTGATCGCAGATCTCGTTCACGGCAGCCACTCGCTCCTGACCGATCGACTCGGTGTTGTGGGCAAATTCACGGAAGCGATCACGAAGCATCTGTCGCAAAGGAAGTAATCAGATCAATACTTTGTTAATAACAATAATTATACATACAATTATGATAAGAACAGTAATACATAAATCTGAAAGTCAAACATCAGTGAAGACTAACCATTGCAGACAGTTTCTCTCTTCCATAATATTTCGTCACTACCTTTGTATATATTCTTTCAGGTTTAAACTAATACTAATAAAATGATACTAATAATGACTTAGTAATAATTATAATACCAATAATCATAAACTGCGGTTCCTAATGTTTTTAATTTCCCTGGACTTTTATTTTATATCATGAGGGTTTATTTCGGCCTTGGGTGAATACTTAATTTAAAGAAATAGAAAAAATAATATTTGTAAACATATAAACGCCTTTTTGAGATATCTACTTAGAAGCATTCTCAGCCTAGCTTTGGTATAAACAACCAGCTATCAAGCGTCAACAATTCTTTTTTGCATTTGACAACAGCGTCAGAACCCACATCATCACCAAACCATAAAAATTCAACTAAAGGTACCATCGCAAAACATCCAACGAAGACATAAGCAAACTTCAACCCTTGGCAACACTGTCAAAATTCAACTCTGACATGCTCTGAAATTCAACTGACCGTGACATGCTCAAAGTCCTGGCCGAGCTCATGTGATCCAGCAACGACTTCACGCTCTGCAATCCACTGCTCAATGTCCTCAATGTCACGGTTCAGCAGGTACAGCTTAAGAACCTCGTCAAGTTTGACACGACGGTCTCCTGTCAGCTCTTTAAGGCTTGCATACAACTTATCCACGTGCGACTGTTTAACAGCAATCGTTGAGCTACAAACAATATGTAACGTAACTTAGACATTTATAAAGCACCGTCACATTTTAAAACTGCAATGTATACCTGCCTGCCTACCTAAGTGCCTGCATGTCGAGTCGACTAGAGTCACCTGTGCAGACCGGAGTACCTGCCTATCTACCTGCCTGCCAGAGTATCTACCTACCTGAAGTGGCTGCCTAAATGAGTAATACACCACTAGCAGAAGCAGCAGTTCCTACCTGTTGACCAGAAAATCACCTGTCCCCATCTGTCGACCAGAGAGTCACTACCTGTGCCTACCTCTCTGGATGTCCAGCCTCAATGAGGCCGCGGCTGCGGTCTCCAAGTAGCTTGATCGTATCAGCATAGTCATCAACAGTCTTCTCGGTGTTTCCATGCTTCTTGAGCATATTTCCAGCTCCAACTTCATCTCTTGCTCGCTCGTCGCTGATCATATACAGTTCCTGTTCGCTCATCCACACCTCGGCCTCACTCGCATCAAAGAAGTACTAGAGAAAAAAGCCAAAAACTTATTAGATGAAGACCAATAATAATAATTTAATACATTTATAGGCTACACACAGTCTGAAGATAAGCCCAATACCGGGACGATTGGCAGAGTCATGGAAACGATGCTGCTCAGGAGAGGGGTACGCCATGGACGATGACAAACAAGCTTGTTGACGCCAATTACAGGTAGATTCAAGGCATCCAAAATGTTCATCATGTCTGAAAGGTGTGCCACAATTTCTGCCAGTGGGTTTTACTTAGGCAACAAACAATTCATGTCTTGTGCATTATGAAAATGGCACTGCAGAAGTCAGTAGAGTAGATTAGGTACATACAGATTAGTGTGATTAGTACCGAACAGTAATAGAAAGATGTAGTGAAAACATAGCTTTTTATGCCCAACAAAATCAAGAATAGGATGAAACCAATTATTTTCTTCCTGAAGTCTGATCTACCTTTAATACAACGCATATCCAACAGCTACAAGGAACCTAATGGACAGAAATTTATAGAAATGACCTCAACTCAACATTACAAGGTTATAAACTTGTTGCTACCTGTTGCGCCAGCTCTGACTGTTCCAAACGGTTCTTGCGAGTTTCGACAGCATCCTGGAGTTCGTTCCAGCGTCGATTCAGATCATCAATGTGCTGCTGGAATTCGTCAGACTGAGGATGACCCTCTTCGATAAGAGCAAGACCAGAGTCAACAACGGTAATGATCGATGGCTCGTGACTGTCAATCTCATTCCGTAGTGACTTGTTCTTTGACTGGAGCATTTGAACACTGAAAACATAACAGATTATAAACCAGTGCCGTAACGTAAGCAACATAAAATGGTACAACGTAAAAATGTTAGAATATATAACATTACAACAGACCGATTGCCTGTTGACTGCCTGTCATGAAATGCAACACGTGTGCAGTTTCAAGTCTCCTCAGATGAACCACCTTGAGCAAGTCCATACTGCAAATACTACCCATCAACTGTACCTTATACCACTGAGAACAGTATCATATAAACAAAACTGTGTATAAACAAAAAAATGATGCTTTCCACTATGGAAAATCACCACCTGTTTCTGTCTGCTCTGCAAATTCCTGGAGATCAGTAATTCAGGGTTGAAGACTGATCTTTCCAACTGACCATCCTCCATAGGCTGACTTCTAGTCTCTGGGCCCTCATGTAACTCGACAGCTTCTGTACGGTGTCTTGTGGTTTTGGAACACAGTTTAGTTCATAAGCAACCAATGATTGATGATTTGTGCCCTGTGATAATGTGTCTTGTGGTTTTGGAACACAGTTTAGTTCATAAGTAACCAATGATTGATGATTTGTGCCCTGTGATAATGGTGCAGTAAAAGTCATAACATTACATTAGATCAGGTTAACAAAAATACCTCAGAAGCGAATTGCCATAGTTGGGCGAACGGGCCAAGAGAAGGCGTTCCGCAATCCACAGTTTCTCATCTTCAACATCACGTAAGAACTGTTGGACACGCTTCACTCGATTAAGCTTTTCACGGCGCTCAATCAGTGGTTGAAGCATCTTAGCAAACCTATTCAAAAACACGGAAATAAAAGCATTTTATATCCAAAGCTAAGCAAATGTATGGATCCGAATGCAGCAAGTTTATCATCACACCCACTTAAAGAAACTTCGCCAGAACTTAAAATGAGCAAGTGAAAATATAGTGAGCCAAAACCAATTCATTCGAAAGAAATAGAAAAGAATAACAGAAAAGAAATACATTTAACAGAAAGAATTTAATGGAAAGCAATTCCACACAAAGGAATCTAATGTAAAGGAATTAAATGAAAAGGAAATTCATGGGAACCGATCTTACTTATAGGAATTTCAGAGATGACTTAAACTGGAAGAAAATTTAGCTGTAAAGAAAAATCTTTTGAAGTAAATGAGTTGGAGAGAACTGTAACATACAAAGATATATAGTACGAAGCTATTAACGAATTCAGCTGGAACGTAGAAAGCATATGAGGACATTAACAAGGTGCTCACCTTTCCTCAACCTTTGCCTTCTTCAGTTCCAGTTCCTGACTCTTATCTGGGGCGATTTCGAGGAGGAGTGGCGTCTGGCTGTGGAGAGTTGCCATCTGCTCTTCCTTCAGTTTCAGCTGACTCTCCAGCATCTGTAACGAAGGCATTTCACCTTCATCAATACATTTGCACAAGCAAAGGCCACCATTTTCTGTGCCTGTAATTCACTAGACGGGTCAAACACATTCTCAAACACAGTATGGTATGTTTCCACAGCACACAAATTCTTTTACGTTATCCTACATTACACTGCCATTTAATCCTTCAACAACAAGAGGGATTATTTTTTTCAAGTAGCTTTTAGTACAGGCTCATCGTTTTACAGAGTTTATTTTCATCAACCCCACATTGCATTACCACGTAAATTTCTGCATTATCAAACACTACATTATGTACGTTTATGTGAACCCTACCTTATACTGAGTTCTTTAACACTTAAATGATGAGAGTGTACTACAAGCAACTTGGAAACCAATGCAGCTCATCAATTAAAGCGTTAAACCAAACTTACATTCTGCTTCTGGACGAGAAGGTTCACAGTAGTCAGATCATGGCCGACATCTTCCGTTACAATCTGTGACTCGATCTCCGAGATCCAGCCATCGATATCGTCACAGCTCTGTT
Organism: Allolobophora icterica; assembly: GCA_963556255.1. Classification (NCBI taxonomy): domain Eukaryota; kingdom Metazoa; phylum Annelida; class Clitellata; order Crassiclitellata; family Lumbricidae; genus Allolobophora; species Allolobophora icterica. Next base: position 54,547,899 of record OY744602.1, on the reverse strand, counting down.
CATAGAGTAGAGGTCGGTTGGCATTGAACAGTCGCTCTCCCTTTGTAGAAACTGTGTTCTCTAAGTCCTTCCACTGTTGGATAAGCTCGTCCAACCGTGGCTGAACCTCCTGAACGTTAAAATCAAATATCACAGCCAAAAGTTCTCGATTTCACGATCAAATATCAGTCACAAGCATATATAAAAGTGACAGGCATTCGTTTCAACTCTCATTTTATGCCTGTCACAACTTCCTGAAAATCAAGATCAAATTATTGGAAAGACATAGCCAAAGCTCCTTGAATTCATGGTCATATTATCAATGTTAAATTGGATTTAGAAGGTCCAAGTTCGTTGGGTCACAAATTCCAAACCAAACAATCAGTGCGTCAGCTCATTCAAAGGCACTCATCTGAATTTCAAGACCCATGCAACAGCTTGCCCAACTGGTTAAACCTCCTGAAATCATATTCAAACTACCAATAAACCACAGCTGATCCTCTTGAAAATTCGAGGTTGAATCAGAACTCTGCTAAGTTGGAAAAACTCTGTTGCCGTCTTTGGATGGTACAGTCCAAATCATGATCAATGAGGAATTCTCTTCATTATGACAGAGCATCGTTAAACAAAAACTACATGCACACGTTGGAAACTCCTTCAACTCAAACCCAAACCATCACCAAGCAAACGTTTTAAAATTACGTCTCAACCATGATTCAGCTGTAGCCAAATGACCATAAATTCAGCTTTCTGCTCTGGTAGACTGCTAAACCAAACACACCTTGGCCAAATCGGGCTTTTCCGCAATCAGTTGGTTTCCATCCTTGATCAGCTTTTCAAGCTGGTTCTTGTTTGACTTGATCTCAAGTTCAAATGCCTGGTGGCGCATGTACTTGCTGTGTATACTCTTTGCGTCTCGGTATGTCTCATCCTGTGCTGCAAGCGTCTTCTCAGCAACCCAGTCAGACAACTACAAAATCAAAATGTTCAAAATGTTCACAAGTGCACACTTGCCTTGTCCTCGGAATCAGATTTCCTGACCTTCAGTACGCTATCAGTTCAGTAAATAAACGAATACAGTACTTTTAAAGACTGCTAATAATTTAATCTGCTTCATAAGAACTAATGTTTACGTCATCTACCTTAACCTGTTCAAAATGTTCGAAAGCTATCTTTTTCAAAAACCCTAACCTCAACCAAACCTTATTCTAAACTTGTTTACTTGCTTGTATGTATACATGTATGTATCTGAACACTTACATAGCACGTTTTAGAACCTCATAAAGGTGCTGTAGACATGTATTTGCATCCATCTCTACATTTATTCTTGTCTACCTACATTCTAGTCTATCTAGTCAATCTTTATTCTACTCTATACTCATTCTAGTCTATCTAGATTCTTGTCTAGTTTTATTTTAGTTGTCTGTCTTTATCCACCTTCATTCTAATCAATATTGTTCTTGTCCATCTTCATTTCAGCCTATCTTTAATAAATTCTAGTCAGTCTTCAATCCTCTTTAACATCTTAACAATGAAAGTGTACTACCAAGCAACTGGGAAAGCAATGCAGCTTGTCGTTAAAGTGTCAATGCTATTTTTTCTATCTTCATTCTAGTCTCTCTTTTCAACTCTATCTTTAATCAAGTCTTCTCTGCCTATATCGTCATCATCTAATAGCATCATTGATACAGCAGCTGACAGACCTCATCACAGTCTTGGTGGAACTTCTGCAGGTGAAGGAAGTCTTTCAGCCTCTCCAGTTTCTCCTTGGCACGCACACGATTGGCATCACGCCTGTTAAGAAACATGTCACATAGCATCAACATCACATTAACATAAGGTGCAAACACAAAAACAGACAAGGCATACATGCCAAAGGAGGATTGAAAAGGAATGTTCTTTGCCTATCTCTCTTTAAGTAAGCAGGAACTTTCTCTACCATATTTCCAACCTCTCATAAAAGCAAAAGAACCAACTGTACCTTCTCGGCCCACTTCTTGCACAGTCTGAAGAAATCTGCTCTGCTTCCTCCGTCATATGTAAATGGCACCTCATCTGCTTACCTCTCCTGAAGTGAGTCTGTCTTCCTCTTGATCTTGTCGGAGGCATAGTGGTTGCCGTTGATTAGCTGATGTCCCAGATTCTGCACTGAGTTGATCTTCTCATCATTAGCATCCATCGTCGTGATGAACGCCTCCAGTTGCCTTATCTGGTTCTCCGCTGCCTCTGGCGTATACTATCAACCAACGAAGCCAGGTCATATAAAAAATTAGGTCAGGAAGGGTAAGGTCACTTCAGTCATCAGCTAACGTTAGTTCTAATCTAATCTAAAGACTTCCCTAGCACCATTATGATAAAGCCCAAAGCATCAATCAACAGCTGCACTTCAAGTGAAACCACAGTCAAAAATATTAATCTATTGAAGAAACCCAGTTGATACCAAACAGGAAAGTTAAGTCGATGCAAAGCAAGACTTCGTAAAGTAAACAAAGTAAAGTAGTAAAGACAGATAATTACCTCAGCTCGGCCTGGTGAGCTAAGGCATATCAGGTAACATAAAATCACACTGAGTAAGGCAGGCAATTAGGTAATACAAGGTGGGAAAATGTAAGATAAGAAGTTCAGCATGGTAAAGGACAAGTGTACAGTAAGTTAACTCATCATTAACAAGTATGCAGTAACTAAAATTTATGTCTTGTGTGACTCTATGTGTTACAAATCATCAACATGAAATTAAACACCACTTAGTAGTGTTTACTATTCAGAAAAGTCGTTAAAACACAGCATAAACTTGCATATCACGGACAAGGCAAAGACAGTTCAGAGTTTGCATACCTGTCGAGCCAACCCAGGAGTAGTCTAGAAACACAAACAAATTAACTACATTAGTAAATGATATCAATCATTAGCAGAAAACTTAGAACTCCTGTACCTTTGATACTAGCTACTGCTGTGCATAATTAGGCAAGGAACAGCCAACATGCCACAACTGTTGAGAGCTGCTATCAAATGGTAAAACTTAAAGCGGTGTTATAAGGTTAGATGTTCTCTAGGGGTCGTGTTACAAGGTTAAATTATCAGGCCGTATCAAAATTTGGCATCATCTGTATAGGTCAGGTTATGGGGACTTGTCACCTAGTCCCCTCTATCAATCAGCTTACATGACTGATCTTCACCTACATCAATACAAAGAAAATAAATTATAATCTGATCTAATGAACAACTGTCTAGCGGTCGGTGTGTGGACTATCAACCCAGAGGTCGGCAGTTCAAATCCCTGCCCACTGTTACTGGCCTTAAAGATACTGGACAGCAGAATCCAGCTACAGTATGCTCAGACTACTACATAAAACAATCCAACTGTAAGGTCAGAGAGAACAGAATCAGTTACCGGAATGTCCTCCTTTGACAAGAAGTTGTCCTGTTCACTGAGCAAGATCTCCGCCTGTTTACAGTCACGTAGGAAGATCTGCAAGTTGAGGTTCTGTTGCAACATGTTCTGCTTATTGTCGCACATCTTTCGCAGATCATTCCAACCATCATTAAGCGCCTTCAGCCTCTGCAGCACAGCACAAAGCAAACTTCATCAGTTCAGAAAATGCATACCTAGTTCAAACTGGCCAAGTCCATAGTGATTTTAGTAGCTTCTCTAAGTTCACTAAGAAACTGCAACTCTCCCTCTGTCATGAATATTTGCCTGAACAACCTAGAATTATTTGAATATCAAATAACAATCTGCCCTGAAAGGGAGCTATATAATGCCATAAAATGAATGAACAACTGAATTAACAAAATCAAATAGTCAGTCAATGAATGCATGCATTGCATGGACGTTGATGTCTTAATTCATGCCTTGATTGATTGATTTGACTGATCAGTCAAATCATTCATTCAAGGCATGAATTAATGAACAAATGAACAAACAAATGAATCCAAAAATAATTCAAACAATTAAATCAATTAATCAATTGATTCAATCAGTCAATCTGAACATGCACAAATGAAATGAATAAATGCACAAACAAGTCAATTAAATCAATGAATAATTAAAACAATCAACAACAACAAAAATGAATCACTTAATCAGTGAACAAATAAATGAATCAATCAATCACAGCAGTCAAAAATTAATGAATCACTTAATCATACAGTGAAAAAGCAAGTGAATCAATCAATCCATCAATGCAGTAGCAAATCAATGAACAAATCAACCAACTAACAAACAGGTCAATTGACTTGCCTCTCTGAGGAACATGTACTGTACGTCATCCTGTCCCTCGACCACTTTGTCTCCGAATGCCTTCATCTGAGCATACTCTGGGGCATATGCATCAATTTCAGCCTTGAGCTGACCATGCTGGACCAGAAGGTTCTCTGCCTCCGCAACATCGTTCGGCAGATCTTCAGATGCGATCGCTGTCTGAGTGCGTGTCAGCCACTGTTGGAAGTGATCAAGATCCTGCAGGAACTTCTGCAGCTCGCTTGCCTCGCCCAAACGCTCATCGCGAACCTTCAGCTGCTCACAAAACAGTCAAACCTACTTTTAAAGCAAGTAAGGTAAAGTAAGCATGAGGTAGTGTAAGGTAGGGAGGAGATGAGATGGCAAACAGTAGAGTCAGATAAGGTACGGCAAAGTTGGGAAAGGCACACTAAAATTGGGAGGTGTAGGGTAGTCACAGAAAATAATCAATTAAGGTAGTCTAGTAAGGTTAATACAATATGTACAGAGTACATTAAGGTAGGATAGGGTAAACAATAGGGGAAGTAGGTTGCAGCATAGCAAATAGTGTTTTAAGGTTAAGGTAAGATAGTGTAAAGCAAGCAAGAAACGACCAGGTAAAGTAAGATAACACAGCATCATATTTGAACGTGGCAGACAGCAACTCTTGCCGTATCTTATCTTACCTTACCAGGGAGACATCAATTGTTGATGAAAATCTGAGTTACCTTTTGTTTCAGTTCGAGCCAGAGTTCATTAATCTGTGCAATTTTCTCTCGGATGGCCTTTGCTTCTTCTGGTTTCTCATCCGACAGGCGGTCAGCCTCAGCCTGTAGAGCAGCACGCTGCAGAAAAAAAAACAGATGCTCAAATCATCTAAAAGCCTCAATTTTCTTTTGTTTTATTTCAAAAACCCAAAGTCAGTAACAGTTAAATTAGATGACAGCACATATGTATGAACTTATACATATCAGGTTTTATGTACTGCTTATCTACAACTTCACAAAGATGCTAGGTAGCAAAACAATGTTTCTTAGGAACCAAGACATATCAAGGAAAACACAAATTTTCTCAAAGAAAACCAGGTCTCAATCATAAGGAAAAAAATTGTTGTAGTTTTTCCCTGTTCATCAAAGTGACACAAATGTTTGACAATGATACCTTGGCATCGATGGCTGCAAGGTCACGCTCAAGGCCACTAAGTCGTCTTTGTAGGGTGATGATGCCACCAAGGTCATTGCCAAGTTCATCTGTCGACTCGATCAGCTTCGCTTTATCACGAATCCACGTCTACAGAAACACACAAGTAAGTATGTATCTGAGCACTACCATCATATAATGCATCTTGCAACGAATAAGATCTATTTATTGATCAGAATAAGAGCAGCCCCTTATGCTCTCCCTTAAATGCAGCAGAGAGGATAAGTGCCTTCATTTTCCTAGCCTCAAATGCAAGAGCAGGTGGCAGGTCCTCACCCACCCCACCTGGTCTTTCCACATACAGACCATGGTTCGCGTATAGCCGAGTTCACTAGAGGTGCACGTGAAGCAGAAATTTCTCAATGACCTGGAAAGGATTTAAACCCCCAACCTCAGGGCTGATAGTACAGCACGATAACCACTAGACTATCAAGCACCCCTTTATTAATCAGAATAGCTGGGCTAAGTTGCATATCATGCACAATTCGTCATCTCCATAAACACTGAACTTGTTCTTTTTCTTAACATCAGGTAGGCGTATGTGAGAAATGTGAAATGCAAGATATGTTAATGTACATGTAATACTCCCTAGACATACCATGGTCTCCTGGCATTCAATGTGGAACGTATTGACATCATGGGCCAACTGAAGAGTATCCTTCTTCTGATCTGCCAACTGCTTCAACTCGGCCCACCTAAACAACAGACAAAACTGTAATCTAAAATGAACATTTCTAAAAGCAACATTCTCAGCAGCACCTCGGTTGCAAATCTAATTACTTTACAAACATCTACACTGCCTGGATATAGTAACAAAATCTCTAAAATTGCCAAAAAAGGCAGTATGCTGTATTCAATTTCTTATGATAAGGTACCATAATGGAAAGGAGAGTTACGTAAATTAAATTCACGTAATGTGAGGTAAGGTAAATGTCACGTAGGAAAAGCCAGACATGATAAAGGTAAGATGAGGTGCTGTAAGCTCAAAGAAGATACGAGTAACATTAAGTGAAGCAAAAGTTCTTTTGTTGTAAACCTCTACTAAGAGCACCTTGAAAATGCCAAGTCCAGAGCTTGAAGTACTTGCAATGAGTTACATTGTGCAAATTCGAATATGCCTAGTCTTGGGTTGAATGACTTTACAATGAGCCATACTTGCACAAAAGCCCTACACCTATGGATCTGTTCATCCTTCTTGCCAGGGACCCTAAGGGCCATGCTGGGAGCCCTCTGAGTAGCTTACAGCAATCCCAAAGGCCTGGTCTTCGGGTTGAAGCAATACTTGTATAAAAGCTGTCCACACTACCACATGTGACCTTTCTCTGACCTTTCGTTGAGTTGTCTCTCTCTGCCTACGACCTCAGTAGAGTTGGGATGTTCATTCTGCAAAAGTTGATTGGACAGCTGGTTGACGACCTCAACCTTGGCCGTGTTCGTCTTCATCTCCTGGTCAAAAGTATCGAAACGCGCCTTCAGGATCTCAACCTCCTCCACATCCTCTGTGGCAACCATCGTGTGAAGCAGCTTCTCCTGTAACATAAGACAAAATCACATGACATAATCTAATAACGTCTATAATATCATCATCCATCTCCTATTATGTAAGCAATCTTATCCTACATAATCTCTAAACTTTTATCTATCGTGCTTTCACCGTTCTATCACCTGTAACGTGACTAATCTTACCTAATTTACACACTTCTATCTGAACATTCATAAGGACCTCAGAAAGACCGAGTTGGATTAAGAAACCCCTCCAACCAATCAACCTAACCAAGTCACAAATATCTAGATCTGTGCTATGTTAATGATCAAATACACACAAACACTGGATAAATCCCTAAGAGATTATAATGGCCCTAAAGTCATTAGATTATATTAGACCCATGATTGATGTCTTGAGCATTATTAAAAAGGCACTATACAAGTCCTTACTTTATGTCAGATTACATAAGACTGACCTTTTCCGTGATCCACTGCTCCACACTGTCGGCCTCGTTGTAGAGTTTGTAGAGTGCAAGAGCATCGAGCAGGCGCTGCTTGCGAATATCAGAAAGTTCGAGGAGTTCCTGGTAGCGGCGATCAATGCTGCCCAGGCGACCGGTCACTTCTGGCGATTCTCGGTCCTACAACAATCAAGCAGTTAATTAAAAAACAGGTCTATCAAATAATAAGACAATAAAAAATTCAATTATTCAGTAATTCAATCAGTAATGTTATCTATCAATACATCAATCAATGTAGTGCTTTACTAATCAATCACTCACTCATTATTACACTAAACAACTGATTAATTACACAACAAAACAGTAAATCAATCAGTAACTCAACAGCAAAATCTATTAGACTACTGATCAATCATCAAAAATCAATCAATCACACAATCAAACAGCTTATCGAATCAATCAATCAACTCAACAACCATTAACAAAATAAACTATGTGACTGACTACTGATTTAAATCAATAAATCCAGTTTAACAAATCTGAAACACAGATCTTGGAGCATTCAAACAGTACAACAATGTTCAGCATTGTTACAACAGAGAGCACCCATGCTATCTCTTGTTTTCAATACAGACCTGAACGCTGAGGTCTCCAGCTTGATCATGAAGTCCCTTGATCACATCTCCGTACTTCTGCAAGTCCTCCGTTATTTCCTTAACATAAGAAGAGCTCAGATCAATTAATTTCAGTCCCTTAGATAGTTTCTTAGGGGCAGACCCAATAGAGAGTGGACAGACAACATCGAAGCTTGGTGTAAACAAGATCTGCACAGCTTAAGAATATTAGCACAAGACCGGGGACTTTGGAAAAAACTGATAGACCTTGCATTGGACACCTTCGGCCCACGGATCCTGATGATGATGAGATAGTTTCTGATATACATTCAATAAGTAGCAAGAAATAAAATATGTTATTTGCAGTGAACTAAGAAAATGAAAAACCCATTAATAAATTATCAGTCACTGACATACTAGTGACAATGATTGACTGACGATGGAACAATCATCAATGCATTGCTCATTCAATGAAATTCGTCCACTAAATCAATAAATTAATCAAAACTATATTAATCTGAACAGCTGGATTTAAAAACATGACTGTAAAATCTGAACTTATTTCCCATTGGTGTAATATAATTAACTCTGAAACTTCTTTTAAAAAGCTGCTTACAAATGTTCTATCTGAAAATTATATATGCTGGGGAAATATAACTACAGATGTTAAAAGCTGGGCAGGGTCCGCCCTGGTACCCAATTCTGTTCCCTTAATTTGTTATTGGGTAACAAAACAAGGCTTCACTTACCTTGTGTTTCTTAACCAAAGACTGGGCGCTGGCTTCATCATGTCCGACATCCTCACTCGACACGAGTCGAAGGGTATCCAACATCCATGTGTCCACATCATCAGCATCAGCAAAGAACTGTAACAAAAAGCAATTACATCTACAGTATATAAATGCTCTCAGTTCCAAGCAACAATTGACTGATGACTCGTGCATTATGGCCATGGCACTAAAGAAGCAAATCCAAGAGGGACACATGGGTTCTAGTGACTTCATTTTTCTTGGTCTCAGCACATGAGTGTGGATGACCAGTCTTCTCACATGCTGCCTGAGTTTATTACGTGGTGCAAACGAAGCAGATATTTTGAAATATCTTCTGTCTTGGCTGGGATTTGAACATGCAACCTCTAGGTTGACAATCCAGCATGCTAGCCTTTACACTATTGCACACAACATGGCACTGAGGAACTCTTCAAGAACTCTACCATCAGCTAGGCTAGTCAGAAGCGCTTAAAACGAACTATAAAACAATCCAACTGTGCTCTGCCTGTGCTCACTCTCGTCAGTATCGAATACCTGCTTTAATGCAATCAGTCATGACTAGATTGACAAACTGGATTTTGTCCACCCCACAAACTTAGTTCGGCTGCACATTTAATGGCATCTTTTCACACCTCTCTGTTGAGTGCTGCCACTCAGGAGGTCACAAAATGAATGGAAAGCCAGAAGAAGATATCACTACATCAACAGATAGACTGCCTCTAATTCATTTATGATAGTATGCATTAACACTTTAACCACGAACTGCATTTTTCCCCATAGCTGTTAGTGCTTCCTCATGGATTAAATGTAATGAAATTAAGAAGGCATAAAACTTAAAAACCTATTGTTACGAGTTCCTCAGCTCAATAATGAATCCTCAGTTCACATGGAACACCGAGAATCCAGAAGCAGAACTCAGAGGCAAACACAGTCGACTTGCTGCCACCAGCCAGATTAAAAGCTGACAATGAGCAGGAACAACTAACCTGATGAAAGTCGACTGTCTCCGCGAGTCGTTTCTTCCGGTAGTCGGACAGTTCCATGAGGTTGGTCCACTGGCGTTCTATGTCGTCGATCCGCTCCTGGATCTTCGGCGATCCAAAGTTCCCAGCCTTTATCAGGTCCCTGCCAACCTGAAGCTCCGATTCCAGGTGGACTCGACGAGCATGGAGCTCATCCTCCGTAGCCTACCGCAGCAATATTGACCACAGAGTCTTCAACGGGACATTTTTAACGTCTCACATATTTTAGTATTCTATATTTCAGTATTCCATATTTTGCTCTTAAGTTTAACAAATTTTATAGTAGATTTTCTGCATTTTATAAACTGGAGAATGGAATGCAGATTAGAATGGGCATGATTAAAGATTGAATTAAAGATCAGATTGGGTTCATCCAGAGACAGTATCAGATAAGAGACAACAGTTTTGTTTGACTATAACTTGGATGTGAGATTAGTAAATCTAGGCTGACTAGACACTGGAATATAGAACAGATCTGGTCTAACCAGAAAGGGGATAACAGATTCAATTTGCCCTGGATCTCTAGAGATTGAATTAGATAAATTAGATCTGGTCTGACCAGAGTTTAGATAATAGATTAAACTTGATCTTACAGCAGATTAGATTAGAAATTAGACTGAGTCTCCCCAGAGATTGGATTAGAAATAATTACTTTTCTTGCCATCTACTACCTATTACCATATTGACCTTTTAATGCCAATTAAATTTATCACACAGGGCCCACCTTATGCTTGCTGACAAGCAGATGGATGCTCGTCAGGTCGTGGCCAAGGTCCGGAGAGGACATTAGCTGTTCCTTCTCACGAATCCAATTCTCAGTATCTGCCATGTCCCAGTAGAACTGCCAGAGCGTACGCGACTCCCCAAGACGGCCGCGCCTTGCTGCCGCCAGCCTCAGCAGCTCCTCATAGGCCGCCTCCAGATGCTTCTGTCGATCAACTACTATCTGCGGATCACACGGCCGGTAAGCTAGAGATCGAAAAAGAACATCAGAGCTGTGCGGTTCATAATTATTGGAAATAATAAAATAATAATTGAAAGTATTGTCCAAAGCATCAACAGCAAACACCTTGTCTGCCAAGAACATTATTACACCAGCATTATAATAATATAACAAAACTATTATATAAAAAATAGTTATCATAACTGCAATTGGTAATAACTACTTACTTGTCTATCATGGAAATGATTACATAGAAGATAGGGTTACACTATAGATTAACGTATAGACTATACAGACTCACAGAAATTTGATTAGATGATTGAGACAAGACTGGGTTACTCTACAGACTGGATTAGAGATCAGATTCAGTTCGACCAGAGATTAGACAAGAATGGATCATATTAAAGGTTAGAGAACTCACGCTGTTGGGTGTCACCTCCTGCTTCAGGGAAATCACTGTCAACGAATCTCTGCGCCTGGTTGTTGACGTTCTTGACGCGTTCTCCCACAATATTAATGTCAGCCTCAAGGAGACTGTGCTTCTGAAGGAGATCCTCCACTCCCATCAGGTGCTTACCATAATCCTCTGAGCTCAACCGATTCTAAGCAGACCACAGCAACATAGCTTTAAGCAACATATGGGCCATATTCGTTAACCCTTCGACGAGCACTGTGCCTATGCATTTTTATTATTTCTATTCACATACACAAGTGTAACTTCTTCATTCTTGTTTATTTCAGTTCACGGGCTCATCACCCATTGGAGTAAATCACACACCTCTCTATATTTGTCCATTGGCTTCTAGTGCCAGTAAGTTGTCCATTAACACACGATCTTGGGGATTTTGACTCAAAACAACCGTGCGTCAGTGAGTGTGCAGTGTGTGTGGGTGTTTCTATAGATCCTTTTAAGAACCACTCCAAGGCGCTGGCAAGACCAGATTAAATACTAAAAAAAAACAGCTCTAAGATCGACAATAAATACCTTGATCTCATCCATCCATTCCAGAGTGCACATCATTTCTTCGAATACTCTCTGCAGCTGCAGCGAAAGATCGAGCCTCTGCTGCCGAGCACGCAACAACTCCAGCAGATACTGCCACAGACGAAGCACATTATCCTTCCTACAGAAGCAAAATGCGACTCCGTTAAACGTCTTGCTCACAGAAACAACATGGAAAGCAAAACCGGACAGTCTACGACAGTCAAACGTTACTTAGCTGAGTAGATTTGTCTCCATATAAATCAATCCAGTGAGTTAATTTGTCTTAATACACTTTGACCCGCTCACAATCTAAAACATACTAAATACTCTCAAGATAGTCACCGAGTATGTCGTCCCCTAAATTTTGGCTCAGAAAGTACTTCCTGGAAACCGTGCTTCATCCAACAAGGTAAGTGTTCGAACTGGCATTGTTAAATGGCTTAACAGGGTTCCATAACTAATTTTTTATGCCATGCAACAAAAGCATTATATATTTTTAAATTATTGCTAAATGACTGAAATATTAATTTTCGTTCAATTCTATAAATTTCAGTCATGATTGTAATCTAGTTAATTCCTTGAATTTGTTGATGAACTGCAAAATGTAGACACTTTACTTTTGTCAAAATATATTATTTAATTTATAGAAGTAGCAATAAGGTAAGTTTCACAGACACGTGGTATTTGTACATAGAAAACTGTAATAAAATGCTAAATGCTCGATTTCTGTAAAAACCTTTTTTTACAAAAGGTACAAACAGTTATAACTGTACCTCGTAAGAAATCATTTATTGGCACGGTGATTTTCCGGTGAAGTTTAGCATTCGCTAGCGAACGCTGTTCCATTACCTTGTTACTGGACACATAAAATGTGGCCTTAGACCCCATGTATAATTTCAGGCCCCAACTTCAAATTTTAAAAATTGTCCAAAATTTCATAACTTTCAATCAAGTATAAATGTCTCGAGTATGTTTTACAAGTCCTACTTTGACTTAATTCCAACTCAATCTAAGAAATAATTCAAAAGGCATTCATTTCCTTTGGAAATCCCAAACCTACAATAAGTAAAGTAAATGTGAAACTCGCTGGAACAAAACAATGATCTAACCCCACCCCTTTTAGACCAGGGTTTTCTGATGACGGCTGGTAAAAATTTGACTAAGAGACTAAGAGTCAGCTTGCTCCTGAGTAGATAACATTGAAGAGGCGCTATATAAAACCTCTGTAATAACAAGATTTGTCAGCTTCCAATATAATCCATCATTTTACACATGAAAATCGCTAGCTCAAATCATGCTTAAATCCAGACTAGGCTAAGATAACTTCATCCACTTCAACTCAGTTCAAGAATTATTAAGATTTTAAAGCTAGTGTTGTTTTAAACTAGTTTTAAACCATCATTTAAACCATTTAAGATTTTAAACCATTTCTTACAACCAGCTTTCAAAACAGTATTTTTAAACATATTAGTCATGCATACCTTGCATTAATGCGTTCTGTGTCGTGGTAGTTTTCATTTTCCAATTCTTGCGCCACAGTGACCACAGCCTGCACCCTTTCCTCGTAGGCGTTGATGTCCGTAACAATGGCTTCATGCTTCTTCGTTGCTGCCTCAACAGCAGCAAGGTCATAGCCGAAGTTGTCCTGCGCTACGAGACGCTGGTTTTCACTTAGCCATGCCTCTCGCATTCCTGCCTTTCGATCGAACCGTGCTGCCAGCTGCTCTAGTTTCTCCTGCCTGGAAAAGAGCACAGCAGTTAGAAGCAGGACATCTGTACACAGCACTCGGTTCGAATCCATATGTATGTCAATGTATGTGTCTATGTACATATCATTAAGGTACTATACAGGTCTCAACATACATATGCACATAATAAATCCATGTAGGGATCTGGTACATCTCAACATATGTATTCAAGTATGCATACCTCGTGTACATACCTGTATACAATATTTTTCAGACTATCTGTTGCAGTATTTTATATGACCTTCTAAGGACAGGGCTTATTGAATGGATTGACTTACAGACTTTAAAAATATTTTTAGCTACCCTGGTATATAATCTGCAGTGCTAAATATATGAAAAGGAAAGATCTATTAACCATAATTATGTGCGCCATAGGTGCAAATTTGCAACATCAGAAAACTCAACACGTAAGCCATAGGTGCAGAATTGTGACAATATGGTTGTGCTTACTAAAGCAGTCGACATTACGGAACCAATGGTCTTCCTATGTAATCAAGTGCACTGTTAATAATGTTCAGCAATAAACAAGTGCAAATATTCCAATTGGAAATTTATATGGGAAAGTTAGAGAGACATCAGACCTGAAAGTTGGTGACCTGTTTAGTTTTATGATAAAAAATTCTATGATCGCAGTGGCAAACAAATACGAAATTTGGCATGTGATTTTCATCAATTCTGACTTAGATGGAGCTCGTTTTTCAACACTTCATGTATTTATGGTAGCAGGATCAACAGTACCGGAGCTAGTGTTCAAATGGTATACAGAACTTTTTAAACGACAGTGAAAGCGATACCAGTGGCAATTTAGACCAGGGTTTTCTGATGACGGCTGGTAAAAATTTGACTAAGAGACTAAGAGTCAGCTTGCTCCTGAGTAGATAACATTGAAGAGGCGCTATATAAAACCTCTGTAATAACAAGATTTGTCAGCTTCCAATATAATCCATCATTTTACACATGAAAATCGCTAGCTCAAATCATGCTAATAGACTCTGCTCAAGTTAGCGATGCCCAGATGTAAATAAAGTGGCACGATATGGAATTCTACCTCTTACTCTACTCTAGGGAATTGTAAAAATGCTCTGCAATAGTTACTTGATGACATGCTTTACTCTTTTCTCTATTTAGTGTCTTCATAGTTCCACTTCGTGACATTAATAGTACTATAATATTGCCATCCAAAATAACAAACATGAAAGCATTAAACGACAAAGAGATGTAGTAGCATATCTAAGAATTATATACGAGATTTTGCAGTTACCGGTGCTCCGACCCAACAAAACATCAGAGCCGTAACTTCATTGCCGGAGTGTCTAATGCATTCAGTTTACACAACAACTGCCAAGTTTGCATCACTGCAACTTGATAGGTGTGACGAGTAGTCAGACAAATACGAAAAGTATACATATCGTTATGAATATACTGCTAAAAAAGTTGGGTATTTATACACCACTGTTTGTGGCTACATCATTAGATAGTGGAACTACATATATACAGAAATATGGAAATAAATAGAATCCAAGTGCTGTAAAAAATTTTAGCCGTTCTAACAACTGCATAACAGAGTCAATACAGACCTGATCAGTTCTTCACGTAGAGCCAACTCCCTCTCATGTTCCGCTTTTTCCAGCTGGTCCCATGCGCGGTTGATGTCAGCGATCATCTTGCCCTCATGGGGTGTATATGGCTTTTGGTTGTTAGCTCTCATCTTGCTCTGGATCGTAAAGAGAAGGATCTCCAATTCACCCTTCTCAACGAATCTACAATGCAACCAAGTCTTTTGAGGTCATGTATCCTCCACTGATACATTCTAAAGGGCTCAACTATTACCGGTATCCCAGAAATTTTTACTAACAAAATTCAAAAATATTCTGAGTAAAGTATCCATTTAATAAATTCAAAACATAAATTAAATTATGACTATTGTTCACTCTTAATGTCATAATTCAGCACCCACTAGCTAAAAAAATCTTACCAAGTTTCTGAGTAAACTGTGTGCCCAACTGTGACACCAGTAGAGAAAAGGGACCACTTATTGCTTACTAGATCAACTGGCAAGTGCCCTTTCACTAAGACCACAAATAGTGGTTTGGCATCCAATTATTGCACCAGTATTTGGGCTCATTTTACTACAAACTGTATTACGCTATATAATATATCAAGGCCAATTCTGTTTTTAATAACACAGGAAGAGACTGGTTTCATTTGGAATTGTAATTTCCTGATCTCTGAAACATATTTTTTTTAAACTGCATAAATTTTGGACAAAAGGTCCAGAAATGTTTGTCTTGACTTGTTGATGGCATCTACTTATGGAAAATGAATTTGCAACAAGTGGTCATTTTCTGCCAAGATCTGAGCCAATAAATCCTCTAAAAGGTCCAAGTAAAGCATGCACTTCAAAATCCTAAAATGTAAAAGTACGCACTTAGGAGGTTTTTCGACGTTGCGGTAGGTGTTGAACACAGACAGTTGTTGCTGGACACCGGTCAGTGAGTTAGCGAAAACGCGATCATTGAGGTGTTCAATTGTCTGGCGGATCCACTCGAGGAGGTCAGAGGTCAATGTGTCGTAGTTGTTTATCAGTTGGTCATACTCACAGCACTGATTGATCACCTTCAGAACCGAGATAAACAATGGTTAGGAAAGTCGCTAACCCTAACACGGCTGAAAATATTTTGACAGCTTCTTAGGCCATGTATGTATGTATGCATGTATGTATGTATGCATGCATGATTATATGTATTTGGTGACTTAATACTGTAGGCCTTAGAGGAATATAGGGTGCATGTATTTATCTGAAACTTTATAGATTGCATTTTAGAATATGCCTAAGGCACTAAAACATGGCTATCTAACAGTTCTAACAAGTGCAAAATAAGATAAGCCAAGAATGTTTTCAGCTGTTGTTGTAAGAGTTTGAATTTTCCATAGAAGACTGTTCCAAAGGGATGGTTCAAGGCATGAGAAAGCATCATGTATCCAAATCATGGACAGACTAGAGAAATGATTCATAATGACTAGGCATCATTCAAATGACAATTAAGTTGTCACAAAAGTAAACTATGGCACTGATTAATATGACAATTAAGATATAATGACACTGATTCAGGTCAGATGACTGACAATAATGAAGACATGATTCAATATTCTACTGATTTATTGATTAATTGATGCCTTTATTTTAAAACCTTACAATAGTAAAATTAAAGTTAAAAGGCCAAAATCACAGATTAATACATCAGATTAGGTTATGACTGGGTTTAATTAAGTTTCAAAATTTTTTATCTGCCATAAAGGAAGGTCTATCAAATTTTTAGTTGTAAAGTACAGTTTCATAAATTCAGGCTCAAAGAAAGCCCCACTGGTTAATGTCTAGCCAATCAGATCACATCCAACATAACTGAACATTTATGTCAAATATTTATACCTTTCCGACTCTTCTTCCTTGAACGGACTCGGCCTTCATCTTGGAGAAGTAGTGGTAATACGTTACAACGTATGTGATGATCGATTTCTCATCCGGATATTCCACATTAATATCTGAACACATATTAAATCATGTAGAACTCGTTAAATCATGCACAAAGCATGTTAAAATCTAACATTACGAATCATTTTAACATCACTATTCAAAAAGTGCCGGAGAAGGTATGGTGAAGTAGGCAATTCAGGTAAATAAAGTTGAGATAGTATTTGGTAACCTATGGAATATAAGGCAAGGTAAGTTAAGGTATGTTTCAGTAAGATAAGGTAGGGATCAACCGGGTAGCCATTTTTCACCGAGTACCGAATCCGAGTATTTGGATGTACTATTTGCCGGATCCGAAAACGAACCGGGTACCATTTGTTCCATATGCGAAGCGTCACATTTTCATGTAATAAAAAATTATTGGAAAAAATTTGTGTACTTGTAATAAGTGACTGATACATTTTGAATTTTAGTCATTTCTGTGCAGTTGTGAAGTTTTCTAAAATTGCATTAAATTCGATAAATTGACATAATTTCAAGAAAAGGGAACTGAATTCAATGGATGTGTAATTGTTTTAAGGCTGAACATTTATAATTTTATATACGTAAGTTTATCGAATAAGTTTTTAAAGGAAAAAAATTTTTGTAAGAAGAAATTTTTTTCAACTATTTGCGTCTACAGTATTTGCCGAGGCGAATAATTCCGGAAACGGGATTTCTGGCCGAGGCAAATATCCGAGGCGATTTCCGGTTGACCCCTAAGATAAGGTAAGATAAGTCACGGTTACAAAAGATACAACCAAATTCATGTTACCTTCAGCATCAAGCAAAGGCGTCAGTCCCAATTTGTTCTCAGCAACTGTGAATGCATTGTTCAGGTTGTGAACTGGATTAGCCTTAACCAGCTGGTTGTACTCGATAAGGTCAGGCCTAAAACAGCAATGCAACGTAAAGTAACCATACCAGACAGTTATTTTACAACAAGTATCCAATAAGGCTGGGTCTATACCAGCATTGCATTGTCTTTTAACAAACAATGGCTTAAGTAAATTATTACAATAACTGTTATGATGGCCATTATTGTATCAGTAAATCTAGTAAAACAATAATTCACTGACCACATGGCACGGACATGCGCCAATTATGCAAAAAAATGCCAAAGTATGGTACAAAGATTAGCTAATACTTTTTCATGACATCTTGCACATTAATTTCTTTCTATGTCTCTCATATGAATGATCTGTACATCTGACAATTTCCTGTACAGCATTTCCTTTTCCTTTCTTTTACTGCCGACCTTGGTTAACGAATCAACACTCAAAGGCTTGTTAAAAAACAAAGCCAAACTACATGATTTTGTAAAAGTTATTGATTCTGGTGTTGGGCCTGAGCTAAAACATGCGCGCTATTCCGAAAAACTGGCAATAGAGAGCCATGCGTTCATAGTTTGCTCAAGAGAGGCAAAAAGGAACGTCAAAACCCGGCCGAATTCTTCAAGCGCAAGCGATGAAATTTTGAAATCTAGTTGGTGACGAATCACTGCTATCTAACTAACCTAAACAACGGCATGTAAGGTAGTATATTGGTTTACTCAGGTAAGGTAAAGCTTTAGCTGACCTGTGCTTATGGATGAGCGCATTGAACGCCAGTCCATCTCTCCAACTTGTCGTGAAGTTTCGGACATTGACATTTGGATAACCTGCTGTTTTCATCTGACACCAGAGAAGCAGTGCATCTTTCGCAGACTTTGTTTCACTGCCCTCCACCTGCTCCACCGTAATGTCTTGGATCTACAAGCAGTTAAGCCAACAAAATACAGTATGCGGACATTAAATCGTTTATGCGACATCTTTCAACTTGGTTCTATTATACCTAAAATTACCTTACCTTATATTACCTTACCTTGTCACATGTGGCTTACCTTGACTTGCATTAAAAGGCTTACCATAACCTAAATTACCTTACCTTACATATCTCACCTCGACGTACTCTACCTGACCTTATCTTCTCTTGCCTCACCTTCCTGATCTCATGCATCACCTTGTCATAACTTACCAAATCTCTTGCCTTCCCTTTCCTAACTATGCTTTCCCTTGATGTACCTAGCACTGCCATACCCTTACCTCACTTTACGTTGACATACGAAAATTACAAACAAACTAAAGAAAATATACCTGGAATCGCAGAATGATTGTCCAGATGAGTCCAAGAGTGAGCCTGGGGTTGCCGTCAACGATGTCGTGAGCACCAACGTTCTCCAGATGAACCCTCTGCTCATTGAGAAACATCAGCGACTTGTCCACATTCTCCAGGCAGTGGATCCGCATCTTGCCCTTGGTCGGATTCGGCTGTAAGCAATCAATCCCATTCCAGTCCATCAATCCTTCAGTCAATCAATCAATTCTTCACTCGAACAAACTTTCAGAATGACTCAATATGTTGATCATTCAATCAGGGAGTCAGCCGTCAATCATTCAGTATATCAATCAGCCAATCAATCATTCAATCAGCCAATCAATCAATCAATCTCCCATTAATAAAAAAATTAGGGCATAACTGATTTTGTTTTTTGCCGATTCTGGATACCGGATTGTATAGGCCAGGCATGGCGAACCTTTTTTGGCATGCGTGCCAGAAAAAAGTTCTTAAAGAAGGTGGAAAATTTCGCGTGCCAGAAATTTTATTGAAACAATGAACACGAAATGGATTACCCAAAAAAGTGAAAGCCAAAATTGAAGAGTCATTGTATTATTTTTGGATATGGCTACTTAATAGTGCGATTTATTTATATTTATAATTTTACATGGAACATTACATTGTCCTAACAATTACTATAACTTTATGTGACAATGAAGCACAAAAGAAATTGCTGAATGGAAGAAATAAAGAAATATATAAAAGCATCAATAGAACGAAAGTTCAGGTGGCGTGCCAAGCAAAATCTGTTGGCGTGCCAGGTTCGGCACGCGTGCCATAGGTTTGCCATCCCTGGTATAGGCCATTATTTGCAGATTCTGATCAGTAATAAATCTATACACTAAAGGCCTAATTCCAAGTTAGTTATCAGTGGCTAATGGCTTGGCGTCAGCAATGGCAGTAGGATAGAACCACAACCAGTCAGTCACCCCCTTCCTTATACTGAGATATGTTTCTTCACTGATTAACAGGCCTAACAGTCGCTGGCCTGGCGGCCTGTAGCAGATACAGGTTAGGTTTAGGGAATTGATTTAAGAGCCCGGGTAAGACCATTCAACGTCGCCCAGTTGTTCTGGGGCCCGTTGACAGCCCTAGTAAGTAGTATTTAACAATCAAAATCATGATTATATGCGAGTGACCTATAAATTGTTATTAGTCCACAGCGAAACCATAAAAAAACCACTGGGTTAGTAATTCCGAATCCGGATAATTCCGAATAGTCCAAAAATTGGCAAAATCGGTTTACCGATCCGGATTTCGGTTATGCCCTAAAAAAAATCACTAAATAAATAAATCTGTCAATCCAACCTAAGCAACCAATCAACCAATCACTCAAACTATCCCCTCTATCAAATCAACCAGTCTAAGCGTTTTACTCTGGAACCAACTGTTAAAGGCACCTTGTATGTTATTCCAATGCTGATTAGATTAGATTATACACACCCATACACAACACAACATAGAAACATAAATACACAAACACATGGTGATAAGTAGAAACACACACAGGCAAGTGCAAATAAACACAGATCCATTGCGGGAATCAGCTGTGGCTTTGTCCAAAGTTGCTATCTAAATGGATAAAACTGTTTATTAAACAGTTCCCAAAAATCAAGTCTCACTTTCAAACATTAAAATGCTCCCTGTAAGCAACAAGGGCTGTGACCCACATTCAAGCAACAACTGTCCCATGGGCCTATAACCAACCAGCAACCCAGACAGTTAGCCTGCTACCACATCCAGCCAAAAACCAAAGCCAATGATGTACTGAACATGGAGGGAGAGGGCAGAAGCCTGTAAATCTTTCCTCAGAATCCGACCATTGTTAAACAAGACCAGACAACGAAAGATCTTGCATGTAGGTATGCGAATGTGTGTTTTCTCGGGTATGTGTGCGTGTGTGTATGTATACAGTTGAGCATTTATATAGCCTCATTAGAAGCCTCTTAAGGGTGTCAAAACATTTCCAGATAGAAAGAGAAAGGTCTAACAATATGCGCCTCAACGCAGACTGAAAATGCTTCTGAAGCAGTTTCTTGACGCACAACAGGTCAAAGGCATTGCATTTTTTGCAGTGCAACAGGTCACCTGCAGTACAGTGACAGTCTGTCATCTCCACACAAGCTAACCCAGTCCCCTTCCCGATTTTTGCTGGACTTTGTAACCATGGAGTCTGTGAACTGTTGTTTTTGGGAGATTAGACTTGACGCTGCCCAAACAAGCATTGTGTTTTCAGGCAGAGGAAGTTGGATTAGATTCCAAAAGTGTAAATATCTGATGCTCAATTGTCTCCCCCACACCTCCGTTTGAAGTGCACTGCAGAATTGCAATGGGTTACAACAATGATCCTCTCTAATATATTCCAATCTGGACTAAGTCAGTTTCAAATACACTGCAGGCTGGCTGTGGATCCCCAAAAGCTGACTCAATAATTGTAATCAAATCTAATTTGATCAGATATAATGACGATGACAGATGACGACGACGACGATGATAATCTTTAAACTAAGCTGATCTAATCTAATGAGATTCAATATAAAACTAATCTAAATCTGATCTACTCTAATCAATGTAATCAATGTAATCCGATGTAATCTGGTCTTATCTGATTAATATTATCTCAGCTGACCCATCTCTACACCAATATACACAAACCAAGTCTCTAGTTACAAATTTAGTCACTCTAGAATTATTCTAATCACATCTATCTGAATCCAGATTAATCCAATGTAATCTGACCAGATTCTAAACTAATGTGATCTGATCTGATTTGCTCTAATAACTGTGGGTTAAAAGCACTCAACCAGCCATCCAGCTTCACAAGTTCATTGTTTCCTATTGGGCAAACCAGAAAAGGCCCAGGATCCAGGAGGTCAAAAGTCAAGTCCATAGCCCACATGTCCATCCTCTCTCACTGGCTAGCTGATGAAGCATTGGAGCTGCTGCCGTTTTCTTCCATTTGGCAAACATCATTTGCCATGACTCACCGGTGAGGGCCTTTCTGAGGCCAGTACATTGTTCTTGCAGGTAGGTACCCTATGGTTAAGGTCAGGTCAGGTACAGTAAGGTTAAATAATATACAATAATATACAGGAAATGAGGTACGGTCAGGCAAGGCAATGTAATGTATAGTACGGTAAGGCAAGGCAAAGCAATGTACACTGTACAGCAATGTATAGGAAGATAAAGTAAGCTCACATAATGTAAGGTGACATACAGCAAGGTCAGGCAAGACAAGAAACGGTAACATATGACTAAGCACAGTAAGGTAAAAATGTGGGTAATGTACAGTACAGCAACATAAGGTAATGTACGGCAAGGCAATACAAGCAAGGTAAGGTAAAGCTCAGAAAGCCAATTTCTGAATTGCATGGACTTACAAGACGTTCTCCAGAGAGCACCTCGAGCAGTTTGATGAGCATCTTTCCATCACGTAGGTCAACGTAGAGGTCCTGGATCTTGCAGCCAACCCGATTCAGATGCGAGTTCACCCATTTTGTAAACGTCTTCTTCTGGACACTCTCCCGCTCATCTTTAAATATCCACAAAATGACACGTAGAATTAACAACAGAATTTAACGTAAATTAACGCAACATGGCCAATAATGCGATATTAATTCCAAATTATGTCTTTAAAAATATTCACATCAACACATAAAACACAAAATGGCTATTGTGTGATTAAATAGAAGGACATAACAATTTAACAGAATTCAACATGAAGCAATCATCAAAATAGCCAACAACTATTTTGCCAGCAATGTGGCACTAACACCACACAATGTCTTGGAAAAACTCAAGTGGACACAAAATACAACATTATATTGTATGTATGTAGAAGAAGAGCAGCCCCTTACTCTAGGCACGAGGTAGCCATGGGTGTGAAGTGTTAACGACTTCATTTTCCTAGCCTCAGCATATAAGGGCAAGTGGCCAGTCCTCTCCCTCGCCATCACATCTTACACCAACAGACAACAGTGTATGGTCAGTGTCATTATAGCCGAGTTGGCTATGGGGCGCATGTGGAGCAGAAATCTCCAACCAAAATTTCTGCCCTAGCACGGATTGAACCCTTGTCCTTCTCGATTAACAGTCCATCACACTAACCACTACACTATCGAGTAGCTATGTATGCAACTGATTATTTATACAGTGCCTTCTAAGATAATGAAGAGTGCTATAAAAATGGCTTGTAACATAACACTAACACCATATAACATCTATGAATAACACACAGAATTGAATTTTCTGTTCATTTTTTATTTACTGATCCCAACAGGGACGTCCACAGTGTAGTATACAGAAATATTTCCGTGATGATACAAAAGGCATATCAGAAGTGACCGAGACTCTCGCTTAATAGTCACCTAAGTAACATCAAATCAAGTTTAATTTAATTTATTCCCCTTCAGGTTGTGTTAAATCATTTAGTACAATTTGATGCAACATTGGGGTTTGCAGTAAGAGTCTAGTCTTCGCCATGTTGGACTGCCAAGTGAACTATATATTACACAAGTACATCGATGACCCACTGCTGGGTGGAAGATCATATTCAATTACTGAGTGTATTCTGAGGTCTGTTTATGGAAGCACACACAAACAAAAGGAGTGTTACATTAACCTTACTAACTTACTAACCTTAGCCTTCGATGGCACATTTACCATAACCCCACAGTGTTACCTTCTTACCTTTGTCCTTTATGACACTTTGCTTACACTCACCTTGTTACCTTTGTAACTTATCAGTGCTATATTTACCGCTTAACTTCAGCTGTAACTTGTCATAGTTTTACATTTACTTTGTTGCTTTTCAAGACCTTTCGATTACAACCTATCAGTGTTATATTGACTCTGTCACCTTAACCTGTAACGGACAGCTTTGCATTTACTTTGTTGCCTATGACTGTAACTCACGAGTGTCATATGACTGTAACTCACGCGTCGTGTTTACCTGTTTATCTTGACTGCAACCGATAGGTGTTTCAAATCCAGATCGGTAAACCAATTTGCCAATTTTTGGACTATCCATAACTATCCGGATACGGAATGTTTAACCCACCGATTAATAACATTTGTTTTTTATGGTTTAACTATGGACTAATAATAACAATTAATAAGCCACTTACATATAATCATAATTTTGATTGTTACTACTTACTAGGACTGTCAAAGGGCCCTAGAATAACTGGCCACCCAAGGGTCTCACTGTTCCCTTCACACAATCTACCCTGTATCTGCTACAGGCGGTCACCATTAAGCCTGTCAATCAGTGAAGAAATATATCCTGATATAGGGAAGGGGTGACTGACTGGCTGTTCTTCAATTCTAGGCCATTTACCTGACACCAAGCTGTTACCCAGTGATAACTAACTTGAAATTAGGCCTTTGTGCATAGATTTAAGATACTTTAGTAATCACTAATCGGAATCGGCAAATAATGGCCTATACTACTCCATATCTGGAATCGGCAAAAAAAACTAGGTTATGCCCTAGTGTTTCATTTACTTGGTTGGCTTTGACTGTAACTTGTCACAGTGTTAAATTTACCTTGTTTCCTTTAAATTACTTCACATGTGTAGAGTTTCTTATCTCCAAAGCATTCACTGCAAAGTGCATTCCCTGCAGACGCTGTAGGAACGGCCAGAAAGAACTTTACGCTATCTAATGCTGGCTCTTGCATTTTCTGATAATTTCTCTGAAGCACCAGGAATCATTTTTGAATTGCCATTCATTGCCTGGTAGCAGACAATCGCCCCACCCACAAAGCACCCAGATAACAAGACAACAGACATACAGCAACACCACACAACTCTCAAACACCCAAACAGCATTCTGGGTGTTGTCCAGGAGTCATGTGGGTGCTACATAAACGGAGACACAATAATGATAATAATAATGCAATTCATATGATGAAAGGTTGTTGCAGCTGAAGCTTGAACATAACAGCATTAATAAAACTGAACGGCGAACGCCTTTCATCGTGGACTACACAGCTTGACCATGAACTTTCAGTCTCATGTGAATCTGACTGATTATGAACCAATTCTAATACACTTTCATCCTTAAACATATGATGGCTCAAATATCAATTTCATTGCAATTTAAACTCACCTTCGACCCCCAAAATGACAATCTACCTCATCACAATTTAAATCCAAACCACCCATCAGTCCCCACCACGAATGTCCTCACCTTTTAACCTCACTGCAATTTCAGCCCCGAATTCCCTTAAACTCAAACAATGCAACTAAAACCTCATAATAACTTCAACCCCACAGCTATGCTAACCACACACCCATTCCAACAACACAGCCATTCAAACTCTATAGGAATTCCCCACTCTAACCCCATCCACTTCCCATTCAGCCCAAAGCCACATGGTTAGTGATATTGAACTCAACCCTGTAAAAGTGAACCAGTTTCAGCATATGATAAAAGTTGGATGCATCAACAAAAGTCACCATCTTTAACCATCAGCCAACAGCTCATGAATCTACTACAAGATGAAGTAGTTCAGCATATGCCAAGCATTATTGCCCCTATTTTTCACCTAGTTACTTTGGGGGAAGTGGTGCTCAATAGTGTACTGGTTAGCATGCTGGACTGTCAATTGAGAGGTCGGGAGTTCAAATCCCCACCAGGGCAAAAATTTGGTCCAAGATTTCTGCTCCATCTGCACCCCCTAGCCAACTCAGCTACGAGTACACTGACCGAATACTGTTGGTGGGAAGATGAGACGGTGAGGGAGAGGACTGGCCACCCGCCCACCCTCATATGCTGTGACTTAGAAAATGAAGTCCTATCACTTCATACCATGGATGCCTCTGGGCTAGCTTAAGGAACTGCTCCTCTTCTTCTACTTCACTTCAGTGGTACTGTATGTTAACATGGCAGAGCTACGGCTAGGGAAACGGGATCGAAGCATACAGGAAGAGGGTTTTAAACACAAAGAATTTCAATTAAGAATATATTCATCTTAGATTAAATTAAGGGAAAAAGTATGTTAGACACCACAAACCCATCCATGTCTCAATTTACTTTTCACCAATAATACCAATATGGATGGAGGCTTGTTTAATCAATCCATCCACCTTCTAACCCTTCCATCCATCCACCAACCCATCCACTGCCAATCCATCAACGCATCCATCCATCTTCCTACTTTACCAACAAGCCCAAACCCCTATTTCGCATCTGACATCATTACCCTATTACCCAAAGGGGAAAATTGCAGCCTTGGTCAAAAAACATTCACAAATAACAGTTTCAATCCTCCCCTTCAAGGCCTTGCCTAACGGCGTAACGGGCGGACCACTTTCCGCGGACCACTTTCAGCTAATTAACGGCACCAATTTGAACAGAAACCGAAGCAATTAACCACCACTGTCAGCGCAACTAGCAGTTCAAGCTCCCGTTTCGGTGACCCGACCCTCCACCAGAGGATGAGGTATAGCAGGAGGAACCTCCCTCCATTGGCCAAGCCAGTCGCAGGCCATCTGGGTCCGACAAAGTAGGCCGAGTTGAGGCGTCAGCCTCACAGACACCAGACCAGGCTGTTGGCAATAGGCGAAGGACGGCGGCGTAGAGCGCCTAGCTTCTGGGGTTGGCTCTGGGAAACTTTACACTGCTAAGCAGCCTGCACATGAAATAGTGCCAGTGAGCAGTAGCAGTACCATCGGCTACACGCACTACACTCGAACTCTTTCGTCCTCTATATATAAACACTATTGGGCAGACGGTGTAATATTAGAAGGTTCGAGGAGGGAGGAGGTAGGCGTTTCTGCAGCAGCAAAGGCACACAGCAATTACATTGTTTAGGCTCCTCTTCACAAATTTCCTACAGATAACATGGAGGACACAAAGAGCCACGAACATAATATGATACCATTTGACTACTGGCACATTTAAAATAATGAAACCTTCTGTGGGATTATATTGATCGCTATTTTAAGTTTTAACCGTCAAAACTGCTAAAAGCAGAAATGAATGAAACTGAAAATTCTGCCTACTCTTCACTGAAACTCAATAGTTCGGCCAGTTTCATGGTTGAAAACGAACTATTTGGTCAGTTTCATTGTTGAAACTGAAAGTTATGACCAGCTTCATGGTTGAAACATGGCCAGTTTCAGAGCTGAAACTGTAAAGACTGACCAATGTGATGGTTGAACCTATTTGATAAGTTTGCAGGCTGACACTGGAAAGATTTACTAGCAGCAGTCTGAACTGAAAACTTGTCTGACTTGTTGAAACTTAAAAGTTTGATCAGTCTGATAACTGAAACTGAAAAGTTGAGCAAGTTTGATGGTTGAAAATGGAGAAATTGTTCAGAGCAATTTCATGTGAGAACAAGTGGAAGCTGTCCAGGCCATTAGCCAGAAATACAGAGTTGCCCGTCCAAAAGCATTAGAAGTCGTGACCGCCCGACGTCGTGGACGTACAGTCGCGAACAACCAAAGTTCCGTTGCCATATGAGTCCGACTGCAGTGTCCCTATGCTGTTTACAGAGCCTAATATCAACTCCTGCTCCTTACAGGACTGTCATCTGAACGCTCACAGTGGCTCTAGAGAAGAAGCTGGATGGTGGTGGAGGAGAATCATGCACAATTTATGCCGGTCCAAAATCATTTTCACCTGTCCAAAATAATTTTCACCCGTCCAAAGGACAGGTGGCTGGCTAAGGGCCTGAAGCTGTCCCAGTATGAGGGTCATCCATGAACGACATCTGCAAAATGACCTACTTGGACCCCTCCCATCATCTCCTTGTGTCCGCTAACTCCTTTATGCAGACTCATTTATTTGTATATAAGCACGCCAATGGAATACTAATGCCTAAATCAGGCTATCTGTTGCTATTTGCAGGGCTAACCCTGTGCTACAGGGTGACCGTATTTTGATATTGTCCAGTTCTGCATAGGGATTCTACCGGTAACTCCGCCACGTCCGTGCCTGAGTGCCAGTCCAAACCTGGGTGAAGGATGAGGGCGACTCTAATGATCTTTGTTACCACACAGTGTCGTTAAACTGAAACTACTACCCCAGCGGTTTTCAAATGGTACCACTAGAAAATTCAAAAAATTTAAGTTTTCTGAGTTTATGCCCACCTTTCATTGATGCTTCTTTTTCTTTAAATTTTCTATGAGTTTATGCCCATCTTTCTTTCTTTAATTGTAAGGGGACTTCACGCTCGCCTGTTGTTTTTGATCTGACCTTTCCTGGTGATACGAAGTTGTGTTCTTTACAAGGAAGGCTTTACTGAAATAACTGAAAGTATTAAATTTAGCTGCGGACTTCCACAATATCATAACCTCTGCCCTTGTCCTCATTTTGGCAATCCTTCCCCCTATTTGCGGACGTCCGTAAATGACACCTCATTTTTTGGCAAATGGACAGCCTAAGGTCAATTCAAAGACCAAAAGGGATAAAAACTTTAAACAATTTGAGAAACTGAGCAACTCTGTAAGGCAGAACTGCTCAACAGTGCCATCGACTGAGGCCTTGTCATCAGACACTAGCATTACACAGGTCCAGAAATTGCAAATGCATATATATAGGTACGTATGCACTCACATATGTATGTACGTGTGCATGGTGGCTGCTATTTTAAATGATTAACCAGGATTTGAACCATGTGTTCAATGGACGTAACAGTGTCATATGACCATGTGAGCTGGTTATGGAGTAGAGCTCCAACCGCCCCATAAACTGAGTAACTCTAGACCCAATGGGGTTGGGGTTACAGTCACGTCATTTTCGGAAAGCTCATGCCCTTGCCGTCCCCACCTCCTCCAACCCTCACCCACACACACAAACAAGCTAGCACACAGACAGTATAGCAACAAGGATGACGCCACTCAATGCCACGGACTGCAGTACGTTAGCTTTAGAACGCAAAACTGCGCTACCTATGCCTCGCGTCCTGTCTACGTCCTATCTACTTACATCTGAAGATAAGTTTGCATTCATATATATGCATATGAATTTTTACTGCATCTTTCCAGAATCTCTCCATGACGCTGATAAATAGCTGTCATATCTAAGAATGATCATCTGAAAATAACCTAAACAACACCAGCCAGTCTCAAAGTTTCCTGCATTTTTACTATTAAGCAGGAGTCCGGGGTCCTGCCAGCGAACTGGCACAGAGAACTGGCACAGACCATCGCTTCCACTCTTTTCACCCGGAGGGGTTTCGGCCCCTTTGCCCGGCCCTGCACAAAGTGACCCTCAGACGGCGGCAGCTACGGTGCTTGGTTTCTGGCTTGCAGGAGGGAGAGAGGGCGAGAGGGAGAGCAACCATAGATAGCATCTTCCCAAGGAACCATGGGAATTTTAAAAACAACAGAAGCTACACTCTCCTTTCCACTATGTCTGGCTTCAATCTCTTCCCTCCACCCTCTCTGTCTCTATCCCTCCATCCCCACCCTACTCCTAAATACTCAAACTCTGAGTTGAGTACACCAGGAGTCACTTTGACTTCATAATTATATTAATTTCAATATATTCCTACATCAAGCATATATATATATACACCATATATATACACATAATAAAGACACACTCAGCTATATAAATATATGAATAAGAGCACCTGCATATATTATATTATGGTAAATATAGATTAGGTCCCTCACAGAAAAGACACGCATATATATATAACATGAAATAATACCTATACATTGATTCAAATGCTACTTAGTCATGGATGGATGGATGGATGGATGGATGGATGGATGGATGGATGGATGGATGGATGGATGGATGGATGGATGGATGGATGGATGGATGGATGGATGGATGGATGGATGGAGTGGATGGATGAATGGATGGATGGATGGGCAAACCGATAAATGAAGCACTTGTCACTGATAAGTTAGTACTTATCACTGACAAGTACTTACAGGAACCGCTATATAACTAAGCAGATGCAAAAATGCTCAGGATGAAAATGAAAACAGTTAGCTTGAAAACCAGAAGCATTTCCAAGCTGGCAGGATACACCATGCCATTAGCTCAGCTGCTGACTTTAATCAGCTCTGGCCAAACATTATCAAACTCTCACAGGGTGTGGTACTTTTCGGCTCCGCCTACACACAGTGTACTACCAGCGGCATGCACAGCTTCATTCCTGCCTTGCACAGCTTCTGGCTTGCACAACTTCGTTCCGTGATCTGAGTCACTGGGAATATACTGGGAGTATAGCCCTAGCAACATGAAACACGCCCAACCTCTGTGCCCTAGCTAACACATCAGCCGATAGATACATAGATAGATACATACATAGATACATACATACATACATACATACATACATACATACATACATACATACATACATATATACATACATATATACATACATATATACATACATACATACATACGTAAATACATACATACATACATACATACATACATACATACATACATACATACATACACACACATGTGCTTGGAATACACTCAGGAGTACAACACTAATGAACATCATATACACCCATGTTTTAATCTGTGGCTAAAATTCGGTCCCCATACTTACTTACTTACTGGTC
Source organism: Allolobophora icterica (assembly GCA_963556255.1). Lineage (NCBI taxonomy): Eukaryota > Metazoa > Annelida > Clitellata > Crassiclitellata > Lumbricidae > Allolobophora > Allolobophora icterica. The sequence goes on along the minus strand of OY744602.1, from coordinate 54,517,256 downwards.
TGCTCGGAATATACTGGAGTATATACCAGGAGGGCACATCAAAAACACCCACAGCCAAAACTGTAAATGAAACCACCAACCACAGCACATAGACGACCTCACACTATACTCAAGTAAATCTGTAAGGAAAGTGGAACACGCCCATGGATTGAGCTGTAGACAAAAACCACCTACCCACAGAGCAAAACTGAACTTTGACCGGAATTGGTTGGATCATATATTTTACCACCCAAACCATCACCCTCCAATCTAAACCCCAACCAGGTCAGCTAACTTCAGGGTACTGACATTCTTAAAGGGTTGGTAGGCTGTCGTAGTTGGAGCATAAATCTACCTCCAACATACCTGGCATTCCAAACATGCTACCACTCCCCCAATCATTTTTGGGAAACCACTGTTTAACCCAACCACTCTGCACAAACAAACATCCTTCCCCACAACCAATTCAATCAACCAAGCAATGCTTTAATGCAGCGCTGTCCAACCTTTTTGACACTTCAGGCCACCGAAACAATTATTCTTGAACCCCAGGGTCACACCAGTAAACTCAAAAGCAATGACTAAAATTTATTGAAAATTAATAACTGTATTAAAATTTATTATGGCAATAATTATGTAATAATCAGTGAATAACATCATGTAAGTAAGGCTTGCTTTATTTAGTTGAGCGCCAAAAAGTACGGTATATCAATAAACGTTCAAGCACGTTTTAGTGAGATATTTGGCATTGAATTGTGCTTGCAATTTTTTATTAGCGTTTGGTATTCAGCTTGGGCGGGTCATTTAAAATCGGCCCGCGGCCGCATGCTGGAAAGCACAGCTTTAACACTACCAAAACGAAGAAGGGAGAGGATGAATCAGGATAGGATTCATGGAACAGGAATTGAAAGCACGCCTCCCAAAATCTTATCTTGATTCATCCTTTTCCTTTGAACTCTCCTGCAGTTCAAATTCTAAACATCATCTATGGTGGTGGTCTGGCTGTGTACCTGCCTGACCCTTTGACCTTAAACTGGTACCTAACCTGACCTTGCCTGCATATCAATTCTGTTTAACTAAGCACCTGTAAATAAGCTGGTTCCCACAATTTTGCTTTCTTTGGCCCTCAACATTATGATTACCAATAAATAACCACTTGATTAACCCAACCATTGAAAACAAGCAATTTTATTAATTCAACCATTCCAAACCTTTACCCAAGCAGCTCCAAACAAGCAACCATACCATGCAATAAAGAACTAATGATGCATAATAAACTAGCACCATCAGCCTGTTAAGCTAATCCCAAGAAGCAGCCATGAGTATGAAGCATTTGCAACTCCTTCTTATTCCCAGCATATCCCGACAGATAACTTCATACCCTTCCCTCACCATCTGACCTTCCCACCTACAGCCCACAGACTCATTTTATAACTGCCTTCATAGGGGAGCCAACTCAACTACAATGAGTACACTGACCGTACACTGTCAGTAGGAAGATGAGACGGGAGGGAGAGGACTGGCCACCCACCCTCGTATGCCGAGGCTAAGAAAATGAAGTCGCTAACACTTCATACCCATAGCTGCCTCAGGGCTAGCTTAAGGGACTGTTCTTCTTCTTCACTAGGGAGCACATGCAGACTAAATCTTTGAATATCTTTCTCCCCATCAGAGATATCTTTCTCCCCATCAGAGATATCTTTCTCCCCATCAGAGATATCTTTCTCCCCATCAGAGATATGAGCCCCAACCTCTGGGTTCACAATCCAGCAGATAACCACTGGACTATCTTCAAACACATTTAATAAACTATTAAACAATAAATAAAATTACCTGCCAGCGCCCGAATGCGAGACCTTTCGAAGAGCTTGGCCGAATTGGTTTCATCATCCTCCAGCAACTCCTCTTCCGAATCGATGATGTTATTCCCCTGCTCCCAGTTCAATTTCTCGCCCGTTTGCGAGTGCTCCACGTCAGTCATGGTCTATTTATGCCTGTGGAGGGCAAAGAAAATGATCCATAACAATTGTCTTTTCTATGCCAACAATCCATAGGAATGGTCTATTTATTGCTCTTAAGGTCAAGCAAAATGGTCCAGAACAATGGTCTTTTCATGCCCAACATAGTCCACAGGAATGGTCAGTTTATGCCTAAGGAGTCAAGAAAATGGTACATAAGAATGGGCTATTTCACCAATACAGTACATAGGAATTATCTGTAAAGATGGTCTAATTGGTCCAAAAGAGGGCCCATTTATGACTAAGGCTTTCACTCAAAAGTTCCCTGAGAATGGTCTAATTGTGCCTTGAGGGTGAAAGCAAAATGGTCTATTAAGAATGATCTATCAGAAAGGTCGATTTATAACTACACAAACTGTAAGAGCAGCCTCTAAGAATGGTCTTTATGATTACAATGGTTCATAGGTAACAGATACTATGCATGGGAGCACAAAGAATATCTAAAATATTTAAATATCCAAAACATTTAAATAGTTATTGTGCACAAATCTATAAAACATTCTCACTTTCAGAAAGTTCTACAAAACTCTAGTAGAATCGCCGAATCCCAAATCACCGAAAGTGACTAAACTGCAAAATAAGCCAAATCGCCGAAAGCAGTTTTCCACCAAGCTTTCGATATGCCGAAAACTTGCTCTGACTTCGAATTGCCGAATCCCGACTTGCCGAAAGTGAATGGAATGCAAAAAATCTGCTTAATTTCGGGCGTGACCACCTTATGATTTTCAGGAAAAGTTCACGCTATTTCCCAACATTTGAATTTCGGGGATATGCCATACAACCAAGCACACCATTTTCGGTGATGCACTTTTTCTTCACAAGACAGTTTCGGGGAAACGGCGGTAATACCCGTTCGGCGATTCGGAGTTCGCTATGCACCCGTCTAGTATGCCCAACACAGTTTGTTAAATCTTTGACTTTTGTGTGCCAATAATATAAAAAGCTTCTTAGAGGCAGATCTAAAATATGAATTGGGGGAAGCTAACAACTAGCAGGACAAAATGGTAGCCTGCAAGTTTAGGAGTATGTTCTTCACACGCCTAGATGCACCATAAAACTCATTGACTTTCTGACAGTCCTTACTATTGCATTCCTTCCGTTCTTGTCACCCTCTTCCGTAATCCCTTTTCGCTCAATACTTGCAAAATATAACTATTTATATAAACTCTCTTTACAAGCTTTACAATCCCATTTCCAAAAAACAAAACACAGCGGCAAAATAAGTTGTCACCATTTCTCAGCGCTAAAATCACTTTCTAGAACTTATATCTGAGTTCTTAATCCTTAAATAGTTCAAGATGCAAAATTCCTCTAATTCCTGCATCTCCAGACACACGCCATCTTGTACCGCACAAGCCGCTGCAAGGACAGTAACCCGTCCTTGCCGGTGGAAGAAGTTTCAAAAACTTTGTAAAACTACCAAATACGAACTTATAACGACTGAAACTATAAATTAACATAACCCGATCGCAGATTATCGTAGTGTCTTGCCTTTTAGCATAAATAAACGACTTTTGACGGATTTTTGGCGCAAAGTGTAGAACTAACAACTAAAGATGACTCAGCCGCAGCCTCTCGCCAGGAACTCCTCATAGACAGCTGGTAAATCTCACCAGATGAGGGGAGAATAAAATTTAACACACTATGCGACAATCGTGTACCTGCCACAATTTGTACAATTTCAACGTAAAGATGATAAAGCTCAAAATTACAACTACACTGAACTTTAACTTTTGCATTACTCTACGAGATGCGATTGTATCTTTCCCTGCAGCAACCTATTTTGCACCAATCGAAGCTAGCGTCGGTCGCACAGACTAAAACAGGTCAAGCCTTAGACATCTTGAATATTAATATTCATGCTGTCGCAATCGTAACCGTAATCTCGAAAGCGCCACTTTCTACAGCGCCACCAGACACCCAAGCGCAGGTCACCAGCCTTATTCACCAGCGGTGCATAAAATCAGAGGGGGCTTTCCAAATTGTAGTACAAAGGTTACCACAGGGGTCTTGATCATCGACATATCTATATCCTATATTGGTGGTCCAGATCAAGAGAGGAGGCAGAACAGCTTTTAAGGCGGGTGTCGTCTAGGACAGAGTTGTCAAACTGTGGTTCGCGGACCAAGAGGGTTCCATGAAGATGATGAAGGATATGGCGGGGTCCGCGAGAGCGTTCTGAAAATAGCCTAATCATTAATGATTAACACTGCATGGTTTTAACAGTAACAGCCTGTGTTTTTAAATTCATACACTATACCGGTAGGGCCTAGGCTACTTAATTCGGAGTCACTTTTTATATTTTAATAGGCCTAGTCCTCATCGCCATAAGCAAGCTTGTAGGCTATTGTAGAAATCTCCTGCCTGTTATTTTGATTAAATTTTAAGTGATACATTTGACTTTAGAAATACCTAATTGGGTCCGCGAGCTGCCTAGAAAAAAAATAAGGGTCCCGGTTCCAAAAAGTTTGAAAACCACTGGTTTAGGAAGAGAAGAATTGGAAGGCAGCTCATGTCTAGGGTTGCCACTGGCCAGACGTCCGGCAAAAGGAGGATCACACATGTCCTCCTTTTTGGCCTCATGTCCTCTGTCCGGCAGGCAAAGCTGAAAACCTGGAAAATGCCCGGCTTTTTGTATGTTTGTTGTATTGGGCTATTGGCTATGTATTTTATGACCGTTTTTAACGACTTTACACGCCCATGTTGTCCATAAGTTCTCCTAACTAATCTAGTACCTATTTATTTTTTTTATGGTGCTCTATTTTAAAGACGATTCTAGTCAATGGTCTGAGTAATGTTGCAATGTATCTATGGTCAAAGTGCCAATTTTATTTCCAGTAGGCTAGCTTTTCGTTTCTTGGTTACTCTAAGGCAGTGGTTCCAAAACTATGGTCCGCGGACTGGTGCCGGTCCGCGAGCCCTCAGTTGCCAGGCGCGGATTTAGAGGGGGGCGGATCCGGCGTACGCCCCCCCTAAACCTGCAGCAAATGTTCTCAAACTAAACTGACCTAAAACTAATATAACTGCAATTTGGGAATAGGATGTTTGAAGTAGCGGGACCGGCAGAATGGAGCATTGGAGCTCTCTTACCGGAGCTCTCTTACCTACTTACCTGAGTTTACCACGTTTCACTGTTAACCTTCAGTGGAGACCAGTTGTTTTATATGAGAAACAATATACTTTTTTAAAGTTCCATAACATTTTCTATAAAAAGGATCATTATAGTTTTGCGTGATCTAATTTCATATATATATATATATATATATATATATATATATATATATATATATATATATATATATTTATTTACGGGATTGGATTGGTAGTATTTACGCCCCCCCTAACCAGAAATCCTGGATCCGCCCCTGGTTGCCGTTCCGCGAAGTGAGTCAGGAAAAACTACGTTTTCTCGATTGGGTGTCGCTTCGAACTATCTTCAAAAACACGATTGCCTCATAAATTAAGATTTGTTCTGGAAGTGAATGTATTTCAGCTATTGTAAACTAAAACTGCCGAATAAATAGTTTCTCGACGAATTGCTGACAGGTCACCTTTACTAGAAATTTTGATCGTAACATTTGGGTTTTTTGACCGGCAATTAGAAACCGGATGTGACGTATCTCTTTCGTCTTTAATAATTTGGTCACTGCTTTCGTCAATAGACGCGTCTACTTTTAGGTTTGATATTGTAGGCCTAAGTACGGAACGAGTTGGTCAAACCGAGCACAGACTCCTCCAGGCGGTAATATGGAATTCTGACCACGTTCTCAACAGTCTCTCCATCTAGAGTTTAGTCTGCGCCTAGGGATTAGACCTCGTGCCCACCCCTTTCAACTCCCACCGAAAGATGACAAAAACTATAATTTTTATACATCTAGCCTAGGCCTACTGAACGATTCAAAATTTAACAGCAATTTTTATAGGTTATTATTTTCTCGAATCTATTAGGCCTATTATTCTTTCCTTTATGCTAACTTTCAATCAGTGTAACTTGTCTACGGTTGCGGTTTGTCAACCAGTTCATGATCAATAATAAAAACGAATATGATAGATAAATTTGAAAATTACAAGAATAAAATATAATAAATATCCTATTTATGAAAAGCATTAGCATGAATTATTTATATTTTTTTAAACAAAATGCAAAGTTTTGATTCATATTGGACCGGTGAATATGATATTATTTCGTATCACATTAACTTGCCTACAACTTATTTTATAATTAGAACTGTGGTTAAATTTGTGACATTTTCCCAACAATAGGCCTATCCGCTCCTTTCAATGGAACATTATAATTTGTACCAAATTCCAAGATTTGTTTTAGCCTAATTCTCGTTTTTTAAATCTTATAATTAATACATCTTTAGTGATTGAGAAAGAAATAAAACTAATAAATTGGGTATCGGTTCTGCTGCAATGGGAAAATTCCTGCCGGTCCGTCGCATTGAAAGTGAATTCCTGCCGGTCCGCCACACTGAGAAGTTTGGGAACCGCTGCTCTAAGGAGACCCTCTGACTCCGGAGTGAACCATCATTACGTGTCCTCCTTTGTCCTCCTTTCCGGCTTTCTGTGTCCTCCTTTGGCTACCCATTTATCTGGCAACCCTACTCATGTCTCAATATATAGAAGCATGAGAAGTCGATCAAGTCGGTCGAAATTCGGCCAAGTTCAGTTGGTCGAAAAATCTTCGACTGGATCGACTTGCAAGTCGAGTCGATCAAATGTTTTGACGAGTCGAGTTGATCGTTGAATCCTCGACTTCACTTAATGACTATAAAATATTTTACTTACTATTTTTGCGGCTACGTCATACAATGAGTCACATGATGTAATGACGTAATTTATCGGTATAATTATTTGTCTAAACAATAATTATTAACCAACGGCCGTATTTAGGCCTACCTGATTTGAAGTTGTGTAAATTGTGCTTCTATTAGGCTAGGCCTAGTGCTTTCGTATAGTGAAAGCTGTAGAGATACTTTTATCAGTTTCACCATAGTTCGAGAATTCGCATTTTACGAATTTTAAAAATTCACGAATTTTAACGAATTTTAATACTGCAGTTTTAAAATTCGTTAAAATTCGTGAAATAATAAAAATTAATAATTGAATTCTTTGCCATGGCAACGAATTTTATTATTTGCTTACTTTTCAACTTTTTGAGCAAGTAAATGTCAATGTCATAGCCTAGGCAAGATAGATAGCTAGCAACCAGTGGCGGCGCCAGACACTTTTTGTAACCAGGGCACAGCCAGAGCAGTCATACAAGTAACCAGTGCAGAGGGCGATTTATGGAGAGCGCGGTAGCGCGAGCGTAAATGGTGACCATATAAGATCGCGCTACCGCGCTTGCCATAAATCGGCCCCGCACTATTTTATTTGTCTATAGTCAGGAGGTCAGATGGGCGAAGCCCCACGGAAGCTGAACGATTTTTGACATTTGTAAGCAAATTTTAACATTTCAGTGAATTGAATTAATTTACATCTCATGATGTAACAAATATGCCCAAACAAATTCTGGACAGAAATTATCATGGATAGGGAGAAATTTTTGTACTTCTTACCGTTGAAATTACTGTAAATTAAGGACAAAAATTCTGGCAGGGCATCGACCAGGGCAAAGGCTTTTTTACCAGGGCATTTGCCCCGGCGCGCCCTGGTGTAGCGCCGCCCCTGCTAGCAACACAGTAGTACTGATACTCAGTTACTGCGCTACTTGGAGTCTTGAACTATCATAGTTGGGGTGAGTGAATGTGAGTGTCAGTCAGTAACAACGAAAAACCACCAGTGCTCCAGCTCCAGTGTGACCAGTCAGTCACTAACACAGCTTGCAACGAAACATTGTTAAAGAGGGTTGGCACTTGACAACTTCACCGAGCTGTGTCTTCTACTTCATCGTCCTCTGATTCTGAGTCAGGAACAGCCCACTACTCCCACTCGACTCTTTTGTATTTTTGCCATGCAAATGCTCCTGAATTTGGGCAGAACAACCAACAAATTCCTTGTCACAAAAACAACACTATTTTTGGATTACCCTTTCCTTCTTGTCGTGGTCTACGCGGGTGCATGCATCAAGGGAAGAAAACCGACGCGTCAACAAGCTTGTTTACAACGCACGGAAATTTCTGCAGCAAGCTGTCAACATTAATTCGGTGCATGCAACAAGGATATACGTGTTCAGTAGGACTTTCCAGGGAAAAGTACAGTGACGTCACAGAACGTTCTGGAATCCGGGAGAACTCTATATAAGATAGACCTGATGTACATTGGGGGCCTTTTGACGAAGATTTGTAAACGTTGAAACATTGATCGTATGACGTTCAATCGAGACCAGCCAACCTGTGTGCTGTCTACGATTGTGATATTTGATAGACGAGTTGACTTACTTTACACTTAATCGACTTTATTTTTAATTAAAGATCTTTTAATAGTTCCTTCGTTGGTTCGTCGTTGCGATCGAAGGAGTCGACCGCGACATTATTGGTGTCAGAAGTGGGATCATCGGTGTTGGATCCGGTGAAGAAGACGCGAGCCGGCGGAGGAAGGAGTCAACCCGGAGGATCAAGAGACGGTCTGTTCCAGACAGCGAGCGGATCGAGACGCCTTTCTACCGTGGGAGACGGGTGAATCGGCATACGACAGTCGGACGGACGAAGTGCGTCGTTCGGCTGAGACAGCAGAAGACAGCAGTCAACATACGGGTAAGATCCTAGGTGTTGTCGTGGCTGAGAAGGAGAAAAGAGAGTGGAGTTGCAGCCGAGTGGGAGGCAGCCATTATTTCTCTTTCAATATCTGCTGATTATTTCTTTGAAATTTGATCCATTGTTGTGATCGAGGCCATACTTGCGTGAGCTTGTATAGTTTTTGCGTACTTGGCGAGTGTACTTCTTTGGATACTGCATAGTTGCACTTTGGGTTGTGGAATTTTCCTTTTGTGTGGCGGGTTTGCCGCGTGGTGTCTGTTTTTTTTTGTTGATTGTTGTTGACTGACTGTTTGTAAAAATGGAAGCGTTGACAACAGAGATGCAAGCGAATATTCGCAAAATGTCGTCTGAGCGCCTTAGGGTGTATCTTATGAAGGCAGGAAGGGACGAAGATGATGTTATGTCATGGGATCGAAATCAATTAATGGAAGAATGGGCCATGGAGATTGGAAAAGAGGAAGAGGAATTTAAGGGTAGTCCAATATCTCCAACAGGAGTGGATTACGAGCTGCAGAAGCGCCGTCTGGAGTTCGAAATCCGTAAATATGAAGAACAAAAGAAAGAACAAAGGGAGAAGGAAGAAAGAGAAAGGGAGGAACGGAAGGAGAAGGAAGAAAGAGAAAGGGAGGAACGGAAGGAGAAGGAAGAAAGAGAAAGGGAGGAACGGAAGGAGAAGGAAGAAAGAGAGAGGGAGGAACGGAAGGAGAAGGAAGAAAGGGAGGAAAAGAGGAGAGAGGAAGAAAAGAAGGAACGGAAAGAGAAAGAAGAAAGAGAAAAGAAGGAACGGAAAGAGAAAGAAGAAAGGGAGAGGAAGGAAAAGCAGGAAGAACGAAATGTTAGAGATTCTTTAGCAAGTCGTACTAAGCGTTATAGTGATGCCCTCAAGAATATTCTTTGGAAATTTCCTTCCGACCCTATAGAAATTCCAGGTTTCTTTGATCACTTGGATGGTTTGTTTAATGTGTATGAGGTGGATGAAGATGTTAGAGCAAAATTATTGCTAGCCATTTTAAGTGAAAGAGCTAAGGCATTAACCATGCGCCTTACTGAGGCACAGCTCCATGACTACAAATTCCTGAAGGAGTTTTTGCTACGGGAGTTTAAGATAAGCCCTTCAAATCTTAGAGCCCGATTTTGGTCGTTGCACAAAGCATCGGACGAATCATTTACGATCTATTCATCCAAATTGCGTGTGGCTCTTATGTATTATTTGAAAAGTAGAAAGATAACTGATGAGTTTGATAAACTTGTAAGTTTATTGGTTGCGGATCGGCTTAAGGAGTCCTTGTCGAAGGCTTGTTTAGATTATATCTTGGCCCAAGAAAAAGAGGAGTGGTTGAGCTGTGAAGACATAGCTAATGCGGCTGACATTTATGTAGCGTCGCATGATGGTGGGAATGACTTAGTATGCCGTAGTCATCCGACACCGAAGTATAACAATTGGACGAGAGGTCAACCACATGTTCAAGTCAATAACCAGACAGCTCAACCCAAGTCTCCCAAACCGGAATTAAGGGGTGAAGCCAAGATAGGTGCGAGGGTGTCTCAGGAGGAGGCCAAGGTAAAGGGTCTCTGTTTCCTATGTCATCAGAAGGGTCATAGGGCAAGGGAGTGCCAGACCAAACCAAGTTCTAAAAAGGTGAGTACTTGTATATTTGGGAACCCAACTGAAGAAGTGATCGACTTAGTTGTTGAGAAGGTCAACGTGTTGCATGAGATACCTGAACAGGTAAAGCAAGGGAATTTATTGGATAATTCTAAACCAATAGGGTTGGAAACTGCTGTAAGGGTATACGAGAATAGTATTGATGGATTACACGAGAGGTCGTATATCAATGTACAGATTGAAGATCTCCCTTCTCAGCCAGCATTATCTGATTCAGGAGCAGAAATTTGTTGTATTGATAAGAAATTAATTGAGTCACTAAACTTACCCGTGATTAAACGGATTAATATAATTGGTTTTCAGGGAGAAGGATGTAAGGCAGATGTAGTATACCTACAAATGAAATTAGCTAATTCAATGGAAGGAACGACAAACATTGCGCCATCTTTGTGCGTCATGTTCGCTGCAGTCCCTGAACTAAATGAACGGGTTATTCTGACACCCCATGTTGTGGACCTATTAAGGGATAGTTCGCAATATGTAGTGATGGTAGCTGGCGTAGATCGATGTGTTCAAATAAATAAAGGGGCAGAAGAAGATAACTTAGAAGTTAATATCGAGAAAAGTAACAGCAACGAATCCTTGCCGTCAGAAGTGAATGAATATTCTCAGGAGCAACTAGTTGATGATTCAGATAATTTTCTTGATGTTGAGTCAACAGAGTTCAAGTCTGATGAGGGAGTAGCGAATAATGATACTTTATTGCGTGAGCAACAGAATTGTCACAATCTTATATCTTGCTGGCAACAAGCGAGACAGAATAAAAATAATTTCTTTATAGATAATAACCTCCTGTACCACAAAGGGGAAATTATGGGACATAAGGTTAATCAATTATGTTTACCGGAAGATAGAATCGAGGTTGTCTTGCGAGTAGCACACGATGCCCCATGTGCTGGGCACATGGCTTTTAAGGCAACGAGAGCCAGGATCAAATTAAACTTTTGGTTTCCAAGAATGGATGAGAGGATTCGCGAATATTGTGCGTCTTGTCAAATTTGTCAACTAAGAACTCCAGTTAAAGTGGCAGATCGAGTCCCGATCACTCCTATTCCGAGGGCGGATGAACTCTGTTTTAACCATCTAAATATGGATTGTATTGGCCCTATGGTAGTGACTGGAGAATCCAACAAATCGAAACCCCAGTACAATTATGCTTTGGTTCTGGTGGACAAATTTTCTCGTTGGCCGATGGCGTATCCTCTTAGATCGCTGAATGCAAAGGGAGTTTGTGAAGCTCTGTTGCAAGTTTTTACAACTTTTTCTATTCCAAGGATCATCAGTTCTGATTGTGGTACCAACTTTACCAGTCGTTTGACGAAAGAATTCTTGCGGCGAATGGGTTGTAGTCCCAGATTTAATACCCCTGGACATCCTGAGGCAGCTGGATTGGTTGAAAGATGCAACCAAAGCTTGAAAACCATGATCTTTAAGCTTGCTCAATCTGATCCTCGTGGATGGCACCAATTGTTACCGTTTGTTCTGTGGAGCCTTAGAGAAAAACCTTCAGGCACGACTCATATTTCGCCATTCACTATGGTTTATGGAACTCTTCCTCGGGGTCCACTTAGTGTGTTGAAGGAATCGTGGGCTGGCGAACGAAAAGTACCTCTTAACTTAGGTAAATCACCCGAAGAGTATCTCCAATCACTGAAGGAAAACCTCGAATTCGCGAAAGTTTATGCAGATTACTATAGTGATATAGAAACAAAGCGGTATGCAGATTATTATAACTTGCGTAGTACTGACAGAAAATACGAAGTTGGAGATAAAGTAGCAGTATTAGCACCAGATTTTGGTAGTTCTAAATTTTATAGTCGATGGCAAGGACCTGCTACCGTAGTCAAGGTTAAATCCCCATATTCTTATATAGTAGAAATAGAGGGAAAACAAAGACATTTACACGCAAATAAGATCAAGCGATACCATGAACGACTCGAACAAGCGATGATCAATAGCTGTTCAGTAATTGTTGATCAAGATGAAGAATTTGGTATAGTAGAGGTTGTAGATCAGGAAGAACGTGAACAAATAAGCCCGAGTAAGCGAATTGATCCTCTGATTATAGCGCATCTTTCGCAAGAGGAACAGAAGCAACTTTTTGAAGTTTTGGATCGGCACACGGCAGTATTTGTGGATAAACCTGGGTATTGTCCAGTATTAGAACATGAAATTAAGATAACTCATGATTTCACTCCTAAGCGTTTAAGGGCATATAAAGTACCTGAGCTACTTAAACCTGAAGTACAACGCCAGATAGAAGAAATGTTGGCATTAGACATCATTCGACCATCGAAAAGTGAAATGGCCAGTCCGGTAGTTTGCGTTTTAAAGGGACCCAAAGGTCAAAATGGCGTTCGATTGGCAATTGATTATCGCCATGTTAACAAATATTCTCTAGGTGATTGTTACCCGACCCCAGACATTGCTGACGTCTTACAAAAGGTGGGACGGGCAAAGTTTATTAGTGTTTTCGACGCGAAATCGGGGTATTGGCAAATTCCAGTTCGGAAAGAACATCGATGGCTTACGGCATTCGTATGTGATGCAGGACTTTTTGAGTTCACAAGGATGCCGTTTGGACTCAAGTCCGCTAGCAATACCTTTATTCGTGCTATGACCCAAGTTTTACATCCAGTGCGAAGTTTTACCGAACCATTCGTCGATGATATGGCAGTGGTTTCAATGAATTGGAATGACCATTTAGAACATCTACAGAAATTCTTGCAAACTATTGAGGAAGCAGGACTCACTTTGAATTTAAGAAAATGTAATTTTGCACAAAGCAAAATAAAGTTTGTTGGCCATATAGTAGGGTCAGGTTGTATTGAACCTGATCCAGGTAAGATCGCTACGATCAATGATATCCATCCTCCAACAACAAAGAAAGAAGTTAGAAAGGTTATGGGTTTTTTCAGTTATTTTCGAAATTTTATACCTGCTTTAGCTGAAAAAGCACGGATAATAACTGATTTGACACGAGATAACGTACCTACGAAGGTGCCTTGGGAGCAAAAGCATCAAGAAGCACTAGATAAGTTAAAGGATGATCTCAGTAAAGCTACACAGTTGCATACCATTGATTTCACTAAGGAATTTGGTTTAAGTGTTGACGCAAGTGCCACCGCGGTCGGGTGTTGCTTGTTTCAGTGGACCGAAGAAGGTCAAGAAAAACCAATTGCTTTTGCTAGTCTTAAACTTACAGATACACAGATGCATTGGTCTACAATTGAGAGAGAGGCTTTCGCAGTAATTTGGGCACTTAAACGATTCAAGTCATGGATATTATTATCAAAGATAATCATTTATTCAGATCATAATCCTTTGTCTTATCTCACAGATGCAAGCCCTAAGAGTGCGAAACTGACTCGTTGGGCGTTAGCATTGCAAGAGTTTAACGTGGACTTTCGATATCGTCCTGGACGTCAGAACACGGTGGCTGATTTCCTCTCTCGGTTGTGACTCGGATGGTGAAGGGGGGAAATGGCCCGACACACAAGGATCGAGCCCGCAAATTGTGTGGATAAGTTGACTAACTGATGTGTTTTGTTTTGGTTGTATATGCTGTATCGAGATGGAGTCTGGAGGCCCGGCTTGATCGTGATGACCCGTTCGGGATGGTGCTGAAGACGTGTCATCATCTGAGGGCGGAGGGAATGTCGTGGTCTACGCGGGTGCATGCATCAAGGGAAGAAAACCGACGCGTCAACAAGCTTGTTTACAACGCACGGAAATTTCTGCAGCAAGCTGTCAACATTAATTCGGTGCATGCAACAAGGATATACGTGTTCAGTAGGACTTTCCAGGGAAAAGTACAGTGACGTCACAGAACGTTCTGGAATCCGGGAGAACTCTATATAAGATAGACCTGATGTACATTGGGGGCCTTTTGACGAAGATTTGTAAACGTTGAAACATTGATCGTATGACGTTCAATCGAGACCAGCCAACCTGTGTGCTGTCTACGATTGTGATATTTGATAGACGAGTTGACTTACTTTACACTTAATCGACTTTATTTTTAATTAAAGATCTTTTAATAGTTCCTTCGTTGGTTCGTCGTTGCGATCGAAGGAGTCGACCGCGACACTTCTCCTCCAAAATTACTACATACTTCCACTCCGGTCCATGTTCTTTCACCTTTAAGAAATTAGATTTTAACTAAATTACTAAATTTACTCGTTACGTAATAAACTTTTATATTGAATTTTACATTAAATTCTATGCAGAAGCCTAACACAACATATTATGACGTCATCACATTTGTTTTTGCTTACACTGTTTTTGCAAAACGCCACTGTCAATGTAAAAAAAGACCCAACAATTTTTGGCCCAACGAATTTTTACAAATTTTTACGAATTTTAAAATAGACCAAAAATTCGCGAATTTTTTACGAATTTTAAAAGCGAAAGTCACGATTTGTCGAACTATGATCATTATAATAGGCCTACCTGAAATTTTAGTTACAAGTTCAATTACAGTTTGACAGTTCGAGAAAGAGTAATTTAGAAAGAATATAAGAATGCAATTTTGACCAAGAGACTAGGCTATAGCCCAAGTCGACCATGCCGATCATTTATTTGCCAAGTAGATCTAGTCGACAAGAGGTCGACTAGTCGACAAAGTTGATCGAGTCGATCGTCGGCCGACCCAAGTCGATCGTAGCGTTCGACTCGATCGACCACGGGGTATAGCATGAATGGCATAAGACAACGTATTTTTGCGTGCTCAACCGAGACTACCTGTGACGCTAGGATTACAGTAGAACGTGGTATCTAGCTAAAGGTAAAATTACATTCACAATTTTACATAACCCACCTATTATTTTACGCCTTAATCTTAAGCTTTACTGCTTTACGTTGACTTTGATTTTCAACAGCGCGAAATTAAAGAAAAACCAAAAAAGAAACAAAGGCTCTTGTGGTGTTGAAAACTATAATCCATCGAGCGAGCAGGAATTCTAGGCCTATTCCACAGAGAACAATTATTGCAAGTTCAGACCGTGAAGTTGAGACAGTCGGGTCATAGGCCTACAATCAAAGCAAGTTCAACATAATGCATCTTGCGCACACGATCGACGCGTAACGTATAATATATGTCTGCATTGTACATAGCACGCCATAGTAGTAGGCCTAAAAATCAGTGAGATATAGGCCTACAAAGGTCCATGTGTGTACCTCAATAATGACAATAACGATGGCGCTGCGCTGGGTTACGGACTTGCCTACTTATCGGTTCATGGCGTTTGTTTAATGGTGACGTAACGTGACGCTCTGCCAGTGACGAACTTTGTCGCATCGTAGCTTCTAATCCGGAAGCTATCAAGACCGAAATTGCAGTGTATGAGAGCACTGGAGTAGGCCTACGGGGCCGTTACGTATACGACTCATATACCCGTACCTTCTGTCGACTCCGCCAACATCTGCGGAGGCCGAAGGGGGTTTCAGCTGCAGATCTTTGGTGCACCACTAAGATTCACTCGCGGTTGAGTGATAAGACTCTTCTGGACACAATGTGTAGGGTCCTTGCTGGTAAAGCGAACCAGTTTGGTTTAAAGTGCAGTACAGACACTAATTTTGTACAACTATGGTCAATGACCTATACCAATTGAAAGAGAGCTTCATCAACTATCTAAGCACTTAATATCTAAAGCAAACTACTGTCATGTAAATCTAATCAGCCCAATTAATAGGACCTGTTGTTATTGTGATGATTCAGGTTAAGCGAATCACCATTGTAGGAAAAGTGAACCAATGTTGTGTTAAACCGAACCACACATTTAAATGCTTTAGGCTAGGCTTTCACCCCAAATACAATGCACTGAATTAGGACCCTAAAATAGCCTACATGTTCAAACACTTAATTTAGAAGCAAAAAATAGATCTTAATACAATTAGTAGGCCTACTAGGGCCTATTTGTCAGGATTCATTCGAAATAAAATCACCATTGTAGGAAAAGCGAACCACCGTTGTGCTAAACCGAACCACACATTCAAGTGCTTTAGGCCTAGGCTATCACACCAAATACAATGCATTGAATTAAGACCCTAAAATAGCCTACATGTTCAAACACTTAGGATACAAGCAAAAAAGCAACAGTAGTATACTAGAATGCAATGTCAATAGACCTTACTACAATTAGTAGGCCTACTAGGGCCTATTTGCCAGGATTCATTCGAAATAATGACAACCTAAGTGCAAAAAGAAACAACACTTGGATAAAATGGATAAAAGTGGGCCTAGGGCTATTACCCTATCACATGTAGGTTACCTACAAAATGTCAAATTCCAGTGTATAAAATTGAACGTAAAACTTAACAGGCTAAAAATTCAACAGTCCAATATTTAGCCTATGCCCAGGCTAATTATGCCACTGTCATTTTGTGTGCCATTGTCGTCATAGGGTCTACAGTCAGCCACTGTCTGCACAGCTGACACAGATAAAGCTACGTATAGGCCTACGAGCTTTGTCATCTAGACCCTGATAATCATAATGAAACCAAACCAGACACTGGTGACACTGAATCCATTTTTGCTTATATTTATCATCGCAGCAGCACACTCTGCACACCCCATATGGCACTATACTCACAAAATACTGTAGCGTATACTCACCTCTAATTTGTTTCTGAGACCTCTAGAGACCATATACTCACCTCACAAAATATTATTTTATATTTATTTATACTAAAATACTGTAGCAAATACTCACTTCTAATTTGTTTCTGAGACCTCTAGAGACCATATAGTCACTTCACAAAATATTTATATTTATTTATACTAAAATACTGTAGCGTATACTCACCTCTAATTTGTTTCTGAGACCTCTAGAGCCCATATACTCACCTCACAAAATATTTATATTTATTTATACTAAAATACTGTAGCATATACTCACCTCTAATTTGTTTCTGAGACCTCTAGAGACCATATACTCACCTCACAAAATATTTATATTTATTTATACTAAAATACTGTAGCGTATACTTACCTCTAATTTGTTTCTGAAAACTAACCGATAGCGTGTACTCACCTCTAATTTTACAACTACAACCCTGCTTAAATTTAATTTGCCATCTGTATTTACACAACACAACAATATAGTAATAGGCTTACTACATGAAATAGGCCATGTAAGGTAAAGTGAACCATGGTTCGCTTTTTCAGAATACAGCAAGTTCGGTTTACCTAACAGCTAAGGTAAAGCGAACCACACCATGTTACCACAGCCACGTCACATATTATCGCTCGCATGCACTTGGAATCTATGTTTTTATAAACTACATCGGACTCGCTTGCATTGTCGACAGTAGTTTGAAAAACAGAAATATGACTGCACGTGCCGTAAACAAAAGTCAAACAGCCGGAAAAATATAAAGTTTAGCGACAAACGTCAAAAGGCGTGACACGTGGAAAGTAATTTGCACACGAAATTTAGATTTCGTTTCAATCTGGGATTAAGATTGCTAAAGGGATATGAAGCGGCAACGCGTCAGCCAATCACAGCTCGTCTTTTCTGATGCATCGCAGGCGATGTTTGTGGCTTCATCCGGGTACTTAGCAGGGGATGATTTGAAATAAATACAGCACATGGCATCGGTCTAGACGTGTTTTTTTAGCGATTTACAGTTAGGGACATAATTATGCGTTTTCTTATTAATAAAAGTCGTTTTTATTTAGTTATAACGTCAGCTGTAAGCGACCCATGTTTGACTAGCCGATCCGTACAAGGGTACCGGAAGTAAAACTCAGCCACACACATAATCTACACCAAAGACACTATATTCATCAGCTTCATATCCCTTGCAATCTTAGTCCCAGGTTTCAATAAGGTCCGATGTCGTGTTTATATTATGCATAGATATTAGACCAATGAGCGAGAACATCCACAGACAGGTTAACGACTACTAGGCCGTGGTAGAGTTCCTCGTAATGAAATTTGGTTCGCTTTACATTATGGTTCGCTTTACCTGCAAGCACCCTATCTTGTACACGTTTTATCGGAACGCAGGAGCATGGCCTCAGACAAAATATAGGCCTAGGCTAAACACAACAGAAAAGTTACATTTGACAATTGATTTGAATATTCATGAAATAAAGCTTAACTTCAACTTTCGTTAAGTTTTCTGTTTGATCTATCTATCTATCTATCTATCTATCTATCTATCTATCTATCTATCTATCTATCTATCTATCTACAGGGTGGGCCAGTAGGAATGCACCAACTTTGACGCCTTATAACTTGAATAATTTTTATCTGAGCGTCTTGTCCAATATATCAGATTGAAGATAATTATCCATTTTTTGATTCTGCAAAATATCTACGAGATAATGTTACGACTTTATGAGATAATGCTATTAATATTCGATGTGCCATTTTCTGGCCATAAAACTGCAAGAAAAAACAAAAGTCTGAAAGTGAAGACGTCAGTTCTAAACAGTCACTTAGTACTAACAATTAATATCTTGAGTGAATTTACCATCAGTCAAACAAATACTCAGTAATGTCCACCACGTGCTCGGACTCTTAATCGTCCCTGGATTGTTGTCTTGGCTGGAAATTAACTCTTGGACTTGTGCAATGTTCGCTGCTGTGCGCGCAGAACGTTTGCGACCACAGTTGCGGCTGTTAGACGTTCCCGTAGCATCAATTTGTTTAATCAATCGATTTAGAGCATATTTATTCCATTTTCTAGAAGGGAATTCTATCATCATCTGATGTGTATTGTATCCTTTTTCTGCTCTTAAAATTCGGATTAAAATTCTATCCTCTTCCGTGAGCGGCGTCATGATGTTCAATATTTACATTCAAAATTGAGAGGTGTGCACCGCACCGAAATTTTATAACAGTGGTGCCGTATATCAGTGCAAGATTTGACACAGTAGTAGAGTGGATGATTACTTTCAATTTAGTATATCGGGCACGATGTTCGGGTAATAATTGTTCAAGTTATATCCATTCAAAGTTGGTGCATTCCTACTGGCCCACCCTGTATCTATCTATCTATCTATCTATCTATCTATCTATCTATCTATCTATCTATCTATCTATAGTCCTAATAAACTTATATAGCGCCCGTTAAAGAAATCTACTTGAAGCAAGTACAGTTGAAGTACTTGACAGTTTTCTGCTTGGTGCAACATATCGTAATCGTAATCTCCAAACTTCTAAAGCGCCACTCGAAGGCCAAACGCAGGGCACCAGCCTATTCACGAGCGCTACGTAAAATCAGAGGGGGTTTCCAGAGAGTAGTCCAAAATAGACCCGAGTCCAGTTTCCAGAAGGCCAAACCAAATCAGAGGGAGTTTCCAGAGAGTAGTCCAAAAGAGGTCCAAGTCCGATTTCCAGGGCACCAGATCAGCAGATGCAGAGCAGCTGTTAAGGCGGGTGTCGTTTACGGCGAGAATAATTGGAAGGCGGAGGATCAGATGAGTCAGGGTAGGAGTACTTGAAAAGGTGAGACTTCAGTTTTGAGTGGAAAGCCCGGGGAGTGAAAGATAAAGGAACATGATGAGGAGGAAGGCGGGTTGCAATGATGATGAACTGAGAAACTGCGGGATTCAGGGTGGAGATCATTCCAGAGGCGTGGTGCTGTGTTGGATATGGCTCGGTTGGAGAACTTGAGGTGAGTAGTGACTGTGGGTCGAGAAAGACTGAGATAGGCAGATGATCGGGTGGAACGGGTTGTCTGAATGGTGAAGAGATCACGAAGGTACTTGGGCTGGGAATATTGTTGGGAGTTGTAGGTTAGTGATAGAACTTTGAAGTGGATTAGCTCTGGGATTTTTAACCAATGGAGTGATTTGAGGATGGGAGTGATATGATGTTGTTTGGGCGTTCTAGTGACAGCTCTGGCTAGTGAGTTTTGGATAAGCTGTAGACGCTTGATTTGAGTGGATTCAAGGTTGAGGAAAAGAGAATTGCAGTAATCAAGCTTTGAATGAACAATGGAGGTAGCTATGGTGGAGACAGTTTTAAGGTCGAGCATGGGCCCTATGCGTCGGAGGTCACGAATGTGCACGAAGCAGGAGCGCGAGAGGTTGGAGATGTAGTTAGAGAAGGAGAGGTGTGGATCAAAAGTAACACCAAGA
The DNA here is from genome assembly GCA_963556255.1 of Allolobophora icterica. NCBI lineage: Eukaryota > Metazoa > Annelida > Clitellata > Crassiclitellata > Lumbricidae > Allolobophora > Allolobophora icterica. The sequence continues at coordinate 54,496,796 of OY744602.1, read as the reverse complement.
TTGCGGACAGGGGAGTCAGAGGTGAAGGTGAGAGACGATGAGTTAGACGAAGGGTTTATGGTAGGATCAGGGATTTTCTTGATTTGATCAGGGAGGCCTAGGATGATGAATTCAGTTTTGGAAGGGTTAAGGCAGAGGAGATTGGATGACATCCACTGTGAAATGAGATTAACCACGTTGAGTAGTTGTGTGATGGCGGTGGAAACAGAGCCTGGGGCGAAGGATATGAAGAGTTGGGTGTCATCTGCATAGAGATGGTGGTCGACAGAGGAGGATTATATGAGATGGCTTAAAGGTGTGGTATAAAGGATGAAAAGTAGTGGACCCAGGACGGAGCCTTGAGGGACACCACAGGAAAGATGAAGGGGTTGTGAGCAGTGGCTAGAGGCTTTAACAGAGAAGGATCAGGAAGACAAGTAGGACTGGAACCAGAGTAGAGCAGTGCCAGAGACGCCAAACCAAGAAGATAGTCGTTGAAGAAGGTGGCTGTGATCAATGGTGTCAAAAGCGGTGGAGATGTCGAGATGACAGAGGCAGGAGACTTGCTGACGGCTGACGGCAGAGACCAGTTTATTGTAAAGAGAGGCAAGTAAAGTTTCTGTGGAGTGGTGTTTAGTGAAGCCAGATTGGTGGGGGTTAAGAAGTGAATTCGAAGAGAGGTAGGCCTAGTCATTTAGCCGAGAAAGGACAATTCGTTCTGCTAATTTAGATAGAAAGGAAAGATTGGAAATACGGCGGTAGTTAGATAGGTTTTCTTGTCAAGGTTTGCTTTTTTGAGAAGGGGAGTGACAATAGAATGCTTAAAGGCCGTAGGCAAGGGGTAAGTGTGTCTAAAGAGATTGTAATGTAAAGCGAATGGATGAGATTTTGGTTGAAAAAATGAACAGAAGGTATCAGCAACAGAGGAGGAGGGAATGGACCTAGGCAGTGGGGAGGGAGATTTTCGATGACGGAGGGTGTCAACAGCTTTCCAGGGATGTCTAGGGTTTGAGGCGCTGGAATGGATAAGTGAAGAATAGTATTTCTTTTTGGATGCAGCGACGAGTTTGTGGTATTTGTTGGTAGCTGATTTCAGGGTATTGAGGGCTTTAGATCTAGCTGAAGGGTCAAAAGTGTGCTGGTAGATGTGCTCAAGGCGCCTGCGAAAAGTTTTAAAGGCTTGGATCGAGGTACCAGACAAATATTGCTTGTAGGAAACTAGCACAGGCGTAACTTTGGTCTAAAAAGTGGGGGGGGGGGTACCAATTTCTTTTCCACTTTCGTTTTTCACATGGAGACCATCTCTGGGAATGCACAATAATAAAATATTGATTGACACTGGTTAAATAGTGGGTGGTACGGCACCCCCAGTCCAGGGCTGTAGTGGTAAAATTAGAGGTGAGTACACGCTACCGGTTAGTTTTCCAAAACTAATTAGAGGTGCATATACGCTAATGGTTAATTTTCCGAAACTACGTAGAAATTAGTACAAATATTTTGTGAGGTGAGTATACGTTCTCTAGAGGTGAGTATACGCTGTATACCCGCGTATACCCTCGACTACAGCCCTGCCCCAGTCCAAAAAGTGGGGGTACGGGTACCCCTCGTATCCCCACAAATTACGCCTATGGAAAGGGGCCGTCCACATATTACGTACGCAATGAGGGGGAGGGGGGTCGGATTTTGGCGATTTTGCGTACGGGTGCGAACGGGGGAGGAGGGGGGGGGGACAAAAGTGTACGTACGCAAAATAAATTTCTAATTATGACGTCCACATTAGCCTATTTATAACTCTGTATTGTCCTATAGTCGTTCGATGGCATTTTATTACATTATATAAAAGTCATGTGCAGTTATTCTGTGCTGTGAACGAGATACCTATAATTTGTCTATATTGGCCCTCACTCATCCTTCAATCTGGACTAAAGTGCAGACAGTAGAGGCACTTTCTGCAGCTGGTCTTCGGGGGGGGGGGGGGTGAGCGTCAAGTGTACGTACACAGGGGGTGTGTGGAAGAAAGTACGCTTGGGAACAGGGGGGTCCAATTTTCCCGGATTTTTGTGTACGTAATACATGTATATGGATGGCCCCAAACTAGCTAAAGGAATCATCGGTCTTCTACTTCATAGCCAGTCAAGAATAATTCAGAAATCATTTATCAAGTTTGTCATTGGTGGTGCTCACAGGCGCAGACTTTTGCTTTTGCCTCTGGGTGCTTGGGTCCTCCCTCACCCTCCCTTCCCCCTCCCACTCTCCTTAGGTAGGTGAGTTTTAGCGGATATTCGGAGAAAGAAAATTGTTTTCTTGTCAAAGGTTACGAGGTTAGAAAAAGTATGGGCTGTGTATGGAAAAAGTATGGACTGTAAGGTCATGCAATGTTGGGTATTTGTGTTGTAGTTGTACTTCTCAAGTTGTGAGATTGTTTAGTTGTAAACAATTGGAATTTAAGGTCCGAATTCTTCTGGGTACCAGGCACCCACTGAACTTTCTCTCCGAGTGCATTGCACCCAAGGCTCACGAGGAGTCGGCGCCTATTGGTGCTCTAGTTTGATGTGAAGGGACAAGAAAATAGAAGTTTGTACATAATTTCTTAATGGCACTTGTGTATTAGTTTGTGACTGTGGGTCATTAACTGCCTTTGGGCCCCAAATCATCAATTGATGTATCGAGTGCTAAGATAATGGCAAGATAGAATTCTCCGGTTAAATTTGATTCAGAAGAAAGAACTCTCCTGTAAACTTTGATTGAGAAGATAGAACTCTCCGGTTAAATCTGTTTCTTTTCAGTTAAATGAATTTAGCATGGAATTAGTTGCATAACTTGGAAGTGAAGCATCAGCTCTAAATGCAGGAGTGACACAACCATGTTTGAACTTAAAATCTGTTTCTTTTCATACAGAAATAGTCCACATATTATGCCACTGTCAAAAACTGTTTGCCACTCATGCCGCCATCTTGACCAACAATGGGCAACTACATTTTCTTTGAAGTTGTCCTTTTTCAGTATGTCCGATAGTCGGTTTCTGTGCCTCGGTCATGTTCCTAAAAGGTGCTATAGAAGCATCCAGGCACATTCATATATGTGTGAACAACGGGGTAAATGGCACACAGAAAACCTTCAAACACACAAACACAGTTATAATGGCACTATGGTTTTAAAGGCTCCCAAAATCCTTCAGCTGGACCCAAAAGTTTTGACTGATACAGTCTCCCAGAACAGTTTGCTTCGTCTGCATAAGCTACGAGTTGCAATTACCTCTGGACGAGCAGGGTTCACATTTGGAAGATGGTAGTTTGGTTTGACTGCTAGCTGAAGCAACAAGAGGATTAAGTATCAGTACCAACGGTTCAAACATCCAGTGACCTCCCAGAATCCACTATCCACACACACTGTCTCTGTCCAACTTTGTCACCTGCTTTCCTGCTGTGCATCAACTGGCGAGTTTTAACTCATCTAATCTCATCTAGAAACTTCTATAGCAGCAACAGTTTCAGTAGTAATGCACATAGCATCAACCTGTGGTTGCTTCAAAACAAAAACACTTCAAAATAACAATACGTTGGACAGAACAAGTTAGGATTCGCAAAGTCCACTAAGGTGCGCTAACTAACTTTAACCTGGCATGCAGATGCATTTTGCATCTCCTGTCATTTGTCGCTCGGCAACAACTTGTGCCCACTGTAAGCTGCATCGTCTCACACCCACCCCGCTTTATTTTGTATCTTCTGTGATTTTTACAATCTTTTTTAACCCACATCAGCTGGTGCCTGGTTTTGCATTGCATCATCCCAGCTTTCTGCTGGCACCTCACTTCATTTCACACCTCCTGTGATTTACGCTCTGCACAAATTAGCGCCAAGCATTGCACTGCACCATCTGGAACCTCACTTTTATTTCGTCACTGTGGCATTTCAGTCCACACAGACTTGAACCCGGTTGTATTTCTGCATCAAATTATTCTGTACGACGTTAGACGTTTGAAGCGAGCGGCAAGGCAGCCTGATGCCGGGCACCACAACAACCACAAGCAACGCCACAACGGTGACAGGATCGCATCGGCAGAAAGCACCACATACACGGCAGCAACAGACAGACGATCGTAAGAACGGTCCACTGACGACAGCTTCTTCGGTCACATGCACCACAAGTCCAGAGATCTGTCGCAACGCTGTCCTCCTCGTCCCCGCAGTGGTAAACGAGCGCTGCTGCGGGGCAGACACAGTTCTTTGCACAGTTCCGAAATGCGTCCGGTCCATCAGCACAGGCGCCACGCCGATTCTCCTTTGGTGAAAAGTACTCACCACAGTAAGTGCACTTTGATTTGAAGTTGGCACTGTCTGATCTGTAGAGATCGCTTGACTTGCGGGGAAACTCCTTCGCCCGGTTCAGTCCATGCCGTTGGTGGGGTTTAATCGGAAGCGGAGGCACGGGCGGCTGGACATCCGCCTTCGCGAGATTGCGGTAGTCGCGGTAGGCGTTGTGAAGCGGCATACCCCGCTGTGATGACACAGGCGGCAGGCTGGAGACAGCATCCAGATTTGGGTAGAAGTACTCGTTCTTTTCTGGGTACCCAGAAGTCTCCTTGTCCTTTGTGAAATGGACATAAGAGCTTGTCACATAGATTGCTGCCGGATCCGAGCTGAAGCTACCTGACGCTGGGACTGACATGAGCTTCCGGTGGAGGTCATCATACAGTGCATCGTCCCAAGTCAGGTCAGATGTGCCGCCACTGACGAGACCTGGCGACTGCTTGGTCTCGTACCTTGGTCTTCTACTGTCATCCAGTCTCAAAGGCACAGGCGGTGGCGGTGTTTGCGCCCGTTTCTTGTCAATGCACTGGACAACCACTTTTGGAGTGATTGGACTGCATGCATAAGAGAACGGGATTGCATTTTCTGGAAGTCTAGGTGATGGACGCCGGGCTGGGTGTGGTGATTCGCTTGGTGACAGTCTTGATCGTTCGTTTACGACTTTGGATCGGGATGATCGCGGCACGTGCACAAGCGGATGGGTCTCAAGACCACAGTCGGATTTCGATCGTGGTGGAACATCAGGACAGGGCTGTGGTCCCTCTTCTGGTCTCGACTGTGGTCCACTGTCAGACTTTGACTGTGAGCTGATGAAAGGCAGACGTGGTGGTAGGGCTTCAGACGAAGATCCATGGGCACAGACAGATGCTGCGCCATTGAACTCGGCAGATGATGATCTGCGGGCAAGGGTAGAAGTTGGAGATACCATAGCCACCCCGGAGGTGGTTTCTAGTGAACAGACAGAGCCCAGGTGGTCCTTGGGTTGGCAGTAAGAACCTGTGGAGCAGTTTGTCTGGTTAGGAAGCACATGGGTATCTTGAGTGTTTGGTCGCTGATTCATCTTTTGTGGAAGACGTGGTGGTTTCTTTTCTGTCTCTTTAGGGAGTGCCACAGTATCCTGCATGGAAAGAAAACCCGTCAGTTTTAACGCAGTTTACATAATGTAGAGTGAAAGTGGTCCAACATGTGATTAGATCTGTTAGATACGAATGGATCGTGGGATTAAATACTGTATTGCAGCGGTTCCCAAACTTCTCTGGTTCGCGACCCACTTGTGAATATCTTGGCAGTCTCGGTACCCACTATGTAAAATTAATCATTATGTAGTAAAATTTACTTCGTAAATTGGCATCGAAATATGCGGATTTACGTACAGCATTTAGAAATTGGCATATATAAAGCATTAAAAGGAAACTTAGGTAAAAAAAATTTACAATTTATTGCAATCCAGAAGCAACTGTTGTACCTATGCAATGTAGCGACAGCTAGTTATAGCCCAATCATAGCCAAATGTTGCTGCTCTGAAAAAATAAATGGTTTTCGAAAAAAATTGGCGACCCACTTGCCAGAGCTTCGCGACCCACTTTTGGGTCACGACCAACAGTTTGGGAAACTCTGCTGTATTGTATAAACGTAATTCACACAGCACCTGATCTAGGCATATTCAAACAGAACTCTGATTGTATGGTATTGCATAAATAAATAAACAAAACTACTTCAGTGTGCTCTTGGTGTAATAGCACCAAGTAAATAGTGCAAGCCACTATTTACAAGTCCAGCATGAACTGCTAATAATAAGCAATAAACAACACAAAAAGTGGGAAGACCCCACTTATAACTACTAGCATGGTGGGCACCATCTGTGCTGCACCTTCTGAAGCACAGAACATGGAGCACAGATGATGCAATAGACATATCACAAAGATGGAAATCACAACCTTTGGTGAGCTTCTCCAAGAACTGGCACCATCTCTGGACGGAAGTGTCTTGACTGCACCTAAAATAACACAAAAACGGGTTTAATCGCTGACCTTGAACCTCCTCAGTTATAAACATCACACTGTGGAAATACTGTAAGGTAAGGTAAAGTAGAGTACGGTAAGATGTTAATTTAACTTTTACAGTGTCATTTATTATAATGCACATGGCACCAATTCTGAGCAAACCAGATTCTTAATCGCAATCCACCGAATAGAACCAGTCAAGATTCACAAGGTCAGTATATTTATATTAATCTACAGCCACTTTAGTCTGAATGTCCAAGTTTTACCTTTCAAAGCTCATTTGAATATTTGAGCTTCTTCACTTCTAAACAAATTAAACTCCTCAAAGTCACTCGAGTTCCTACAAAAGTTTGGTTTATGTTACACTTATATTTACAACATTTAAATTTATTTGCTCATCTGAAGATTTTGAGGTTCCTGACTTTGTAATTTTACTTAAATTCCAAAGTATTTGAGAAGCTCAGAAGCCTAGTTCTGCCTTTTAAAAGTTACCTGAAGATCCGAGATTCATCATGTCCTTATTTTACCTCGTCAAAGTTTGCCAAAACATTCAGGGTTTGTAATTATTCCACCATGAACTGTGCAAGGCTCACCTGTTGACCTGAGGTTTTCCATAACCAAACTAATGGTTTTTTCAAACGCTGTGGCATCAGCAAACGTCTGGAACGTTAGACCAAAGCGTTTCTCTTTGACAGACCAATGATGAAACGTTGGGTTCACCTTCATATACTGAAAGTCCGTTGACAGCGCACAATGCATGATGACCTGATAACAGCAAATGGCGTTGACAAGAGACTACATTAAAACCTGCATGAATTATGAACGCATGAATTAGGCATGTATGTATGTTTATGCAATGTAATAAGACATTTATACAGCACCCTCAAGCGTCTCCAAAACGTGCTACTTGAATGGCTATTTAACTGAACTAAACAATTGCAACTTAAGGTAAAACATGCAGAATCAATTGAAACTACATACACAGAAAGGGAGATTGTTCTAAAGGAATTCACAAAAAACTCAACAAGCTTGTAATGTGTGCAAATCAGGAATCAAATTTAAAATGCAGCGAAGTGATATGACAGGTGAACAGAACAGAAGATAAACCTCTTATATATGCCGGAGCAGTGCTGAACATTGCAGATCGTCCAAGCACATGTATCTTGAAAACGAATTCATTCCTCTGTAGGAAGCCAGTTCTCACATATATATGCAGACATATCAATTTTTTACAACTGGATGAGTGGTCTACATTTTTACACAAGCAGCATATAAATGCCATTGTATGTGGGGGTGAGGCGCTTGATGTCACTGCGCTTAAAAGTAGCCCTTAGGATGGGCCTTTCTCTGGCGGCATATTCGAGGACTGACTGTTGTGACCTATTCAGAACTTTGCAGTCCTCCTAGGATGGAGTTACAATAGTCAATCTGCATCAGCATGAATGAATTAACTAAACAGTCATGGCAGCATTGAACAAAACGCAGTGCTATATGATCCGGATCTGACGCAACTGATAGAAGCAGGTTCTGCAGACACAATTAACATGGCAGTTATTGATAATTCTCATTCTTAAACCACACCCAGGTCACGAACTACGAGCTGTATACATCAGTCAGGGAAATTCAATGCTAGTGCTTCGTCAGCTTTAGATCGAAGCTGATCTGACAACATCCCGTACTTCCAAAATGGTATGCCTGTATTTCCGACACTGTGGCTCATGTATTCGACAAACAGGCACGTGCGTCACAATGAATGGCAGGTTGAATACAATTGAAATCATCCGCATACTGGTGAGGCCGTGCTCTGAGGGCAGTGATGACCCAAGTCAGATCAGCCATGTAACAGAAAGAGCCCAAGAACCAAGCCTTGTGGGATGCCGAATGGAAATGGCGCCCAAGCCAAGTGGTCAGCTTAAGTAGTACCATCTCTGTGTATCAGTGTGTGCAAGTATGCATGTATTAATGCATGTATGTACAGTATGTATGAATGCATTTAAGTATGCATGCAAATATGTCTGTAAGTGTATGTTTCTAAGTATGCTTGTATAAAAGTTTGTATTAAGAAACATATACATGTATGCACTATGCATGCATGTATGTGTTTGTGCATATGATCATTTATATGGCACCTTTAAAGAATCAGTGCATGTGAACAACTAGTGGGGCACAGTAGCTGACTGGTTACAGCTCTCCGCTTCTACAGCCTAATATTACATGGATCCAATCCTATTCAGCAGGATATCCCTTGGTGGAGAGATGACGCTTGAGCCAGGACCTGAATGCCTCAATTCGTGGTGCAGAACGGGCATCGGGTGGAAGGCCATTCCAGCAACATGGTCCAGCTACGGAGAAGGCCCGGTCGCCGAACTTTGTCTTCGTCTGAGCAACGAACAGGTTGTAACATGGGGAGTAAAGATTCGAGCGTCCTCTGAGACAGTTATTGTGTAGGGATCTTGAGCAAGACCTTCACATACAATTGCTTCATACGCCAGGTTCAGATTCACTGACATTGCATGCCTAATACATGCAATATAATAATACTAATTAATAATAATAACAATAATAATAATGGTGACTGAATGATTCATTGACTGAATGAATGAATGATCAAATGAATGACTAAGTGAATTACCGAATGATTGAATGAATTACTTAATGCTAGAAGGAATGAACAAATGATCTAATAAATAAGCATATGAATGAACGAACAATTACAAATGATCGAGTGAATGAACATTAACAGCAAATGATCGAGAAAACTCACCACATCATCGGACATCCTATATCCGTTGATGATGTATTGGATGTGACCGAGATCAGCCTCTGCAGCCGTATCTGGAACCTGGAAGAGACCAACGCGGCTCATACCACCGCCACAGTGTGGAACCCACATTCCTAGGGTGTTGTCGCGTGTCATTACCTGTGCCTTCACCTCCACCAGACAATTGCGGTTCCTGCAACCACAGCAAACCACATTATAAGTGAACATAGTTAACTTAGGGTCAGGTTAGACTGGTTAAGGTAAGGAAGGGTGAGGCAAAATCAGGTCAGGTCAGAACGGTTCAAGATTAGGTAACTTCACACGAGATAAGGTAAGATCAGTTAAGATTCATTAAAATAAGGCACAAACATGTTTACACAGTTAATAGTAAGATCAAGTCGAGGAATCTAAGAGCAGTTAAACTATGTTGATACATCAGTTAAGGTAAGGTAAGGTAATATATAAAGTAAGTTAAGTTTAGGTCAGATAAAATAAGATAAGGCAAGGTACGGTAAGACCAGATAATGCAAAGTATGACGGACATATATATGTCATACACGCATAAATGTATGAATTAAGACAATTAAAATATATAGTACCTCTCAAGTACCTTACAGAAGTTCTGGGTTTATATAGAAACAACACAGAAAAGAACAATAGTTCAGAAAGCATTGCATTCAAATCAGCCAACCTATATCCTCGTCGTGCCACTAGGGATTACACTCGATTAGATTTGATTTGGAAACTTCTAAAGTACCAACTGGTGCAATAATGCACAGTCAATGCTTGATACTATACATGATTGATGTGCATGCCAAACTCCTGGACGAGTCCACTGAAAAAGGAAAGATGGGAAACTGAGAAAATATGGAACAACCCATGGAGGAAACGAGTCCTGGAAAAGGCGAGTTTTTAAACCAGATCTGAAGGCTAACAGAAGACTTTGCAGAGAGCTAATTTAATGTTTGCCAGAAGAGAGTTCCAGAGTCTAGAGTCAGTGACAGGAAAGGCACAACCTTCTAAAGCTGTACTTGTCTAGGGAATATCTGTTTAAGACAGCCAGCAAACCTGGTCCAAAGAATGCAAGTTTTGGGGGTTAAAACAGAATGCATATAATGAGGTTGGCTGAAAGGTAGACTTGTATATCATTAGCCTGTGCGTGCATATTATTCCCTTTCTGTGGGTAGCCAATCCAATGATTTTTGCATCATTGTCGTCCTTGGTCGGTTCCGGCCCATTATGCATATGAAAACGGTTTGCACAGGTTTTAACAGTCAGTCACTTGTTCTGCTGTCCATGGACACGTTCTGGTCCCTTGCTGCCATACATCAGCATGAGATAAAAACATGCATATTATACATGTATGCAGATAACTTGCATACACATACAATGAGGCCAGAAATATCCGCATACAGATAGGCTCACATGATCCAACATATAATGTTACGTATATTAAATGAATTACATACAAAATAATGAACGTAAATATGATATTCGGCTGTTGGACAGAGAGCCCCTAATTAAAAGTGACAAAGCTGGTAGGCCCAGTGAGCCGGCGGACTGTGGACCCACCTGTTCGAATTGGTTGACTGGAAATAATAAGGCCTAATCGCCGCGCCAAGTTCAAAGTCTTTGACACCCTTCTGACCCTGTCCCCTTCCCCGCCTCTCTTCTCCCGCCGCTTGGCTTCCACCGAGCCCAGGCAACCAGCATCCTGCCACTTGGCGTGTGTGCCTACGTTTGTAGTAGTGTGCCTGTACACTATGTCTGGTTTTGTGGGCTTGTCGACCTGCAGATGAAGTTACCTTCAGCACACTTACCCCCTTCGTGTTTCAAATTCATTGAAAATCAGGAAGGCCGTTGACAGACTAGCATTGTAAAGTATAGCATAACATTGCGTCTATACTGTATAGCATGCCATTGTATAGTATTGTCATCGTATAGTTTAGCTTGAGGTGTATCTATAGCATCTTTAAGCTTCCACGCAAGTGCTATATAAATACATATTCAAACAATGCAGCGCAGTGTATGGCTCTGAAAAACTGCACAAAAACACCCATCAACGATGTACACAGGCATGCAAATGCTGGTCCAAGCATAGGCACGCACCCACACACACGTCATGTAGTTAATTTTCTCTTTTTGAGCACAGGTCTCTCTGTCATAGGCGTAGACTATGGGGGGAGGGGGGTGGTGCAGCAGGGGCACGTGCCCCACCAATAATTGAGATGGACTGTACATTCAGTGCAGCAACTGTAGAATGAATAACCAAATGCCCCCTCCCCAATATTTTAGACAAGTTTACGCCATTGCTCTCTGTGGTCAGTGGCGGTGATCTTGTCTGAGAGGTGGATGGGACAAAGAGTCGGCCGTGGTCTAGTTGAATGACGTTTTCTTAGTGACTTTTTCGAGAATTAATCTCCCAAAAAAGTTAATGACTTTTTTTAGTCATTCACCTCTTTTACAACTTTTTGAAGGGTCTTGCACCAATCTCATTACCTTTTTTTAGAACGTCATACCCAAAACTGTAAGACCTTTTTTGAAATTCTCCCAAAAAATTGAATTATTTTTTTACGGATTTCTTCTTACTTTCTTACAATTTTCGGGGGGGGACACTTCTCCTGAAACATTTTATTTTTACCTTGTCTGGTCAAAAAAGGCTGTAAAAACCCTCACACGCAATTACATTTGTTGGCCCTTTTCAGTCTTTCTTCTAAATTGGGGGGGGGGACAAATGTATGGCGTGTCCCCCCACTCTTAAAGGTGGGGGTCATGTCCCCCACGACTCCCCTAGATCGCCGCCCATGTCTGTGGTTATTAAAACGTGCTATGTATACACATCCAGGCACATTACAGTACTACTAGTTTTGCGCAACGAAAAAAATCCAAGACGCTTGTGGTCGTCTGTCTCGGGTCTCCTTGGGCGATCATCTCGTTCTACCGAAGCTCCATCTTTCACTGCAGATGAGTTTCAGGAAATGCTTTCCACAAAGATCGACCGACTTCGTGCTTCGACAGCTGATGCTCCTCCTCCGACCTTCACATCTACATCCATTGTCTTCGATAGTTTTCGTCCTATCTCAGAGTTCGACCTTCGTTTAGTATTAACGTCTGTTAATCTTAAATCATGTGAACTCGATCCGCTACCCCCTTTTGTTATTAGTGACATTTTAGATGACCTTGCTCCCTTTCTTGTTTATCTATTTAATAGATCGCTTTCCGAAGGGTGTATTCCTCCATCGCAGAAGCGTGCTCTGGTCTTTCCTTCGCTAAAAAAGCCTAATCTTGATACTAATCTCTGCAATAATTACCGTCCCATCTCCAATTTATCTTTCCTATCCAAGACTCTTGAACGTCTTGTCTCTCTTCAGCTCCTTCCTTATCTTGAGCAATCTGGACTCCTTCCTGCTAATCAATCAGGCTTTAGGGCTCATCATTCTACTGAGACTGCTCTCCTCTCTCTCCTCTCTGAAATCTACTCTGCTGTGGACAGGGCTGAACTTAGCCTCTTGGCTCTTTTCGATGTTTCTGCAGCCTTTGATATGGTAGATCATAGTATTCTCCTTCAGCGTCTTGAGACTTCATATGGGTTGCAGGGCCTTCCTCTTTGCTGGTTTCGATCATATATGTCTGAACGAACCCAAATGATTATATCGGGCGACTCTAGAACAAAATGGATTCACATTAAGCTGGGCGTTCCTCAAGGCTCTGTACTTGGTCCTTTACTCTTTATTCTCTACACGGCTGACATTCCTTCTCTTTTCCCACTCTCGGGAGCTACTGGTCATATCTTTGCTGATGATGTTCAAGCTTTTGTCCATGGGTCTCCTTTATCTCAATTGCACTTAGTTGAGCGTATTGAGTCTCTATCTAAGTCTCTCCATTCCTGGATGTCCTCAAATCGTCTCTGTCTTAATGCCTCCAAAACCCAGTTCATTTGGTTTGGCTCCCGTCAACAGTTGCTGAAGATTGACTTCGCCCTCCTCTTGGAAATCTTCCCTCACTACTCCTTTTCATCAAGTGTACGTGATCTAGGTGTTACGCTTGATAGCTCTCTCTCCTTCAAAGATCACATTTCTAACCTCACACGTGTTTCCTACTTCCACTTAAGGCGTCTCAGGGCTGTTCGACGATCTGTCTCTTCCTCTGTTTTCACAACGCTGGTCCATGCTTTCATTTGCTCCAGAATTGACTACTGCAATTCGCTTCTAATCGGTCTTCCTAAGGTCCGTCTCATGCCTCTGCAGTCAGTCCTAAATGCAGCTGCAAGATTAATTGCCCGTCTGCCACGCTACTCACGCATTTCATCCTTCATGTTTGAGAAACTGCACTGGCTTCCTCTCTCTGCACGTATTAAGTTCAAAATCCTTATGCTGGTGTCAAAGACACAGCGGGGTCTCGCCCCCAAATATTTAATTGATGTAATTCACCGGCCTCTTTCTGTCTCTTCGCATCGTCCACTTCGCTCCTCAAACAGATTTGATCTCTCAGTTCCTCATACTAGAACAGCTATGGCTCAGTCCCGATCTTTTGCCTCAATTGGTCCCTCTCTCTGGAATACACTGTCTCCTTCTACTCGCTCTCAAATTTTAATAAGTAACCCCTCATCTTCTTTTGCTTTCCTCAAGACTTATTTCTTTTCTCTTGGCCTTGCGCACTGGGAGCGCCTCTGAACGGTTCACCCTACTAGAGGCGCTTTATAAATGTTCAAATACAATACAATACAATACAAACGTAACTGTACAGCCTCTTCACAAAAACTCCAAGCCATTGCTGAAAGTTTAGAGGTTCTTAGACGCTGCACAATGAAAGCCCAGGTACATTACATTTACATAAAATCGACGGTTTATAAGTTGACTGATTCAGCAAGAAGCACTTAACGTTTCTGGGTCAGCCGAGGTCAGGCTTACATCCGCTGGCAAACAGGACCTGAAGCGATGCTGGCTGGCTGGCTGCTGCACGCACCGCATGCACATCGCAAATCAAATAATTAGATTAATTGGATGTAAATTTGTCGACTCCATTCGTGCCGTCTCGACGCTCCTAGCCTAAGGTCTGGCCAAGGTCTCAGAGCCTATCATCGTTAGCTGGCGAACTTCTCTGACTCTCCTAACCTACTTCACTTTGCTCACTCTGGTCTTGAATCTCAGATCCTACAATGCTTCACAGTTACAAGTCTTGACTCTTAAACACTACGATAGTTTTTGACGGCTTCAGATCTTCAGATACAGAACCTTTGATACTTGTCAAGACCCGAAGCCTATGATACTTTGCAGGTGCAAGTATAGAGTCTCCAAATCTATGATGCTTTGCTGACACAAGTCTTGAGTTTCAAAACATACGATACTTTGCTGGCTTCAGTATTGTGTTTCAAAGACTAGAACTTTTGTTGGCTCACTTCTCGAGTCTAAAAGCCTAAGATACTTGGCTGGCTTGGGTCTCAAGTCTGAAAGCCTATCATAGTTTGCTGGATCCGGTCATGAGTCTCATAGCCCATGACACTTTACTGGGGCTTGGATTGGGTCTTGAACTTAGTCATATACTTCACTGGAAGTCAGGTCCTAAACTCTTAAATACTTTAAAACTTGAGCTGTTATTATAATGGATCTCAAGTTCTCAACACTACACACATATCTACACACATACCTACCTACCTACATAAAAACACACACACATATATATATATATATATATATCAATATACATACATATATGCAAATAAATTAACCCTCTTTATTGTTGAAAAATGGGGCCAAATTTTTATCAGAGAAACCCAGACACCCTGGAAATCAGCTTGACAATCAACTGATCTGGGCAGGAAGAGACCCACTAGAGACCATTAGTCTGACAAAGCCAGATACATATCAACAAAAACCACCTCCGGAAGTGATTCTGCTGCATCTCAGTGAAGCACTATGCTTTCAGCATAATCTAATGCATCGTAAATGTAATCTAATGTTACTCAACACTTGTATAGCACCTCCACTGAAAACTGCACTGCAGCCAGTGTTGCAAATAGCCAGACATTATTACTGCAGTATTTTGATGTGGTTACACAAAACTGCCTGTTGACAAGCGACAATGAGCATTCCTTGATGTCACACAGTGTATGCCTAAAAGTGTTTTATCAACAACAGCAGCTGCTCTTACTATTGGAGTGTTCTAAGTAACCCAATATGCAACATCCAATTCTAAATGGCACATATGATCCGGAAAGTGGCTCTATAAATACATTTATGTTTGGGAACGAACGTATGTGCAATCGTTCGTACACAAGTCTGATGCAAGGCAGATCCATGGGGGTAATCATGTCAGGTGTTTCAGATGAGAGGACAACCCACTGCTTCACCCCCCCCACCTAAATTGCCTAATATTATTGTTGCCTACTAACTTTGGAAAGCAAGAAGTCATGAAAAGAGTGGTAAAACAAATATATTATCAAAAAGTTGGAAAACTAAAAAGTTGTTACAAAAATTATATCGATTATTACATAGTATTATACTTTTCTGCTTTAAAAACACCCAACAGGTAAAACTGGTGAAGCATGGCCTTGCTAATTATCTACCATTTTGTCAAGTTATGGATTCACCACTTATCTACATCACGGTATCACACAGGCAAACAGGTAAAATTTCCAGCAAGTTCAGACCTCATTACCTAGAGTCATAACCGATACACCAAAATATTAGCATATATAACCTCTGTACATAAATCTCTGCATTGGCTTCCTACTCAGCAAAGCATCTGTTTAAATTTGGGGCTTACACGTTATAAACAGTTGAATGGTGGCCAAACAGAGCACAAAGTTAAAGATCATTCCAGAGTTATCACTAATATTCAACTGCATCGTCTAATTGTCTTTGCTGATTATTCCAAAAACTATAACTGTTCATGGTGAACGAGCGTTTCAGTTGCTCGACCTAAATCTTGTAACTTTTCCTGCATCTGTTCGTTCTGCTCATTTCAGTCTCAACTTAAGACTTACCTTTTTAGCTGGCTTATCCACCACGGGCAGCCACTACGTCTCAGTGGACAGCTGGTATTAACCTATTAACTAAGGCTTGGTTTTGGAGTGCCATTGGTTGATACCTTGTGCATAAGATATCGGGACTAAAGAAGTTGCTAATTACTATTATTTTTTGTACAATGCATGTCTGTATTATGTATCAGAGCACTTGAACCTTTTAAGAGTCCTGAAACACTGCAACCCAAGTTACCCAATGGGTCCAAACACAGGTGGATTCAGAACAGGAGCAGGGTGGAAAATTTACAAGGTACAGTATTTGATCTAACAAATTTCTTATGTCTCTCTTTTTATTCATTTGCAATTTCAGTAGTGTTTCCTATGTTTCCCTGGATCTTTCTCCCACTAGCTGCCCTTTAACCCACTTTGAAACTTTTTTCTTTAAAATTTCTCTACACAAACCATGCCAAAACCAGACTGCAGCCAATCCAATGACGTGGCCCCTTTATGAAATGGGCTGCAATGCCAGACTGGGTCAGTCCTTGGTCGATAATGGAGCAGCCTCTGTCTGTCGATGATAAACTCTCATCAAACATAGGTCAACAATGCATCTCACATTTGGAAGAACACATCAGAAACTGACGAAGATCCGGGATCAACGATGCTTATTAATTGACGGCGAGGAGGGAGAGCAGCGAAATATGACTTATCATTGTTCTGCAGTGCGCACAAAGGGCCACCCATGTCGATTAAGTTCCTATAGCTATTTATTCACGGAGTTGACAACGCCAATTAGCGTTCTCGTTTTGGCATTTCGCAAATGGATTCATTTATGGTGCTGCAGACATCAAGTAACATTTTTTCGACCACTTCAGGCAATGGACCCATGCTCCTCGGCCCGAAATACAAGCGGAACCGCCTGTGGTAGATACCTACAAGACCCACCTACCTTTCACCTCCAAGTCTGGGGTTCACAATTTTACATCACGACATGTTCATCCCCACTATAGGGTTAGATTTGTGGTTGACAGCAGTGAGGGGCAAAGACCTAGGTGCAGACAGGCAAGAGCAACATGCTTTGCGGAAAATACATATTCAGTGGGTAATGGCTGGTAGTGTGAACCAGCAGGAGAAAGACCCATGAGCATGAGAGAATGCAATTTCTCTTCTGCTCTTGTCTTTTTGGCCAATTATTTTCATCAAAATCCAGAATTTGCTAAGTAGTTTCCACCATTTTGAAGTTCAATCTTGCTAAGTTTCCGTGCTCGAATTTCTCTTCATTTCTGCTGTGGATTTGTACATTTTAATAGTGAATTTTCTTCAAATGTTGTCTTGGCTTACGTTATTATATGACTGGGGATTGGCTTCCTATGTTCAGCCGAGTCTTGGGTCTATGGGCACACAAAGGCCTTCTACAGCTGCATAAGTTTTGTCTTGTTACAGGACTGACACGTATCTTTGGAGTCACTGATGGTGCTTCAATCTACTGACCGGCAGGCAATGCATACCTATTCAATGTGCACCTTGAGGCTTGAGGGATAGCCGGATTTGCTACAGCTATTGTCACTCCACAATATCAAGGCAGCTTGGTCCAAAGACTCTAAACATGATGCTATCTGTGTAACTTTGGATGGGAAGCCAATGGTTGGGCTCCACGAGTGCACAACTCCACATGAGTCAACCACTGGTGACTTTTCTGTTTTGCTTGCTGATGAAATTTCTGTTCTTTCGGACATTTAACATCACATCTATAGGCTAAATAGGTCACCTCTGAATAAATTTCTTCACATAGGGCTATATAAATTTCCAACTGCAATTACAAAACGGGGAAATGTATCTTCAGTGGGAAAGAATCTGAGCAGTGAGGAAAGGCCTGTTAGCAGGAAAGAAATTAAAGACAAAAATTAAGTTACCCTTTCCTCCCCCTACAAACTGCACCGTAGTGAAGCCAATCAGACACTTAACGATGCGACCAGCTACCATACATTTCCAGTACATGTGCACATCAGGGCTTTCCTTGAACTGGATCTTCTTTCTGTCTTTCCTGCTCGATGGTGTAGTGGTTAGCATGCTGGACTGTCAATCGAGAGGCCAGGGGTTCAAATCCCTGCCACGGCAGAAATTTGGTCCGAGATTTTTGCTCCACCTACCCCCCCCCAGCGAATTCAACAATAATGAGTACACTGACCGTACACTGTCGGTGGGAAGATGAGACGGCAAGGGAGAGGACTTGCCACCCAACCTCATAAGCCGAGGCTAAGAAACTCAAGTTGCTAACACTTCATACCCAGAGCTAACTTAAGAGACTACTCTTCTCTGTTCTTTCTTCTCTAGCATCCTTAAAAATTAGTTATGCTCTAATAATGTCTCCTTCTGAGGGGGGGGGTCATGTCTCAAGCAAGTTTTAGGCTTAAAATTAAAATTTAAGTAAGCATTTGCTAATATGCACTGAGAGTCAACACATTTTATCATCATAACTATGTTTTAATTATCTGCATCCGTTCTGCTGATAGACAAATGACATATTAGCAAATGCTTACTTAAATTTTAACTTTAGACCTAAAACTTGCTTGAGACATGACCCCCTCAGTTCCTTTTGGACTGACTGACGCCTCTGCAAGGACAATTGATGTTTGTTCAGTCCAGACTACAAGTCTTCTAACACATCCTGAACCCTTTAAAACCCATGTAACGTGACATTTAATGAGGACAGCATTACATTCTCTATAACTATAAACATAACTTCTCCATCTGACTGATAGTCATATATAGAGTGCTTTAGATGGATCCTTTAGAGGTGCAATGCAAAATATTTAAATTACAATTGCAGTTACAAAAAAGGAAAATTTGTTTGGTTGTTGGATTGTTATTGTTCCTCAACTGCAAGGACCACATGCCTCTCATTCATTCATTCATTCTGGATGTTTATATAGCGCCTCTTCACAGACCTACTCAGAGGCTCTGCTGCTGACAAAGGCAAATCTAATATATTAAAATTGCTTCATCTAACCATTGAAAATGTCTTCAATTGTGAGTGATATATCCTCTGAACACTATAAAGTATGACAAATGGGTATACGTTAAGTGAGGTCCATGCACCTCAAACTTAACCCTGACAAATCCGAGCTCATCTGCTGGAAAGAATGTTGTTCTTGGTACATAGCTTGTCTATGGCCATCACTCAGTTACTGGTCCCTCCATCTGGAACTCTCTACCACTTCATATTCACAACTCTCCTATCGAGACGGTATTCCACTCTGAACTGAAAACTGACCTCTTCCAGTCTACTTATGGCGTTTAATGTTTGACAGGCTTCAATGTGCACTTCTGAACTTTGTAAGGAGGACATTATCAAATTACACTTGTATTGTATAAATGAGCAATTACTTCATCTTACCTTACCTTACCATCTCCAAAGTATTCTGAAAATAGCACAGCAGATTAAAACCAAAAGAAGAGCTTACTGACAAATTTATACTATCTGGAAACAAATGAATTATTATTT
This sequence comes from Allolobophora icterica, assembly GCA_963556255.1. Classification (NCBI taxonomy): domain Eukaryota; kingdom Metazoa; phylum Annelida; class Clitellata; order Crassiclitellata; family Lumbricidae; genus Allolobophora; species Allolobophora icterica. The sequence continues at coordinate 54,477,274 of OY744602.1, read as the reverse complement.
AATTTCAACTTCACCAAGATCAAGTCGCAGTCAGGTCTATACTCAAAAGTCAGTCCTCTAAGAAGAGACACCAAGCAGGACTATAGTAACATCACGGACATCCTTACATTATTCCAATGAACTTTTCTTATTAATAATTTAACCCAAGGTAGGACATCATGACTTTAAAAAACTGCTCTTGATAGTAAAACAGTGTCCTGGAATGACAAGCATATATCAAGATCAGGGAGATAATAATAAATAATAGTAATGTTATTCATTCTGTAATTAATATTATTAATTTGGTGATGGCTTGACACTGAGTCATGATGCTGGTAAGCACAGTAAAGTTTGTGGGCATTTATATAGCATGTTCATACACCCATCACATCTTCTGAGCAGTTGAAATAGTTTTAACTACCAATTACTTTAAAATAAACTTCACAGTCAAGACTATACATACATCATGCCAAACAATTCTCTTTTGCTAGAGCTCTAGATGTGGTCAGGTGTCCTCCTGGCTGCCTAACAACCTGCAACATGAGCTTATCGGCCTCTCTTTGCCTCTTTTCCGCAAAAGTTTGAAGACCAGTTTGTTCTATCATGGTTACATTGTGTTAGGTCGGGAGAGCCTCTGATGAGTCTTTCTTGAAGTGGCACTAAATAAATTTGCAGCTACCATTACCAATTTTCTGGTGACTGTGCTCAATCAAGATCATCACAAAATATTATTGCATTTTGAATATTGTCTGGTTGCTTTTGTAATAGGTCATCCTGTAATTTAGGCACACACTTTGTAATCGTCCTGCCTGCTACGTTTTGTGAATAAAGGCATTGAAAACTTGTACAACTTAGCCTTAACTGGAAGAGAAGTTTTCCTAAGTAAAAAATTCTTGAAAAATTACTTCCCCGAAACTGTTCAATTGAAGATATGCCGACAGATAAATTACAGAATATAAGAGCTTAGATTAGGTCCTATGTCAGTTAAGATGTTAATTTGGTTTTTTAAAAACCTGTTGTACTTCATTTTGAACAAATTCCTCGCATATACTTCGATTTCTTAAGTAGTTCACGTGTACGAAAACAAAAACCTGACCTAAATACCCGGATGAGTTAAACTCGGCACTATCCGAAACGACAAAAAATTACTTGCCCCGGTAGATCGTTATCGACACTGCAGATCTGGAACGATGACATTATTCATTACAACTTCATAGTTCAGTAGGGCGCTAGGGTTTCGCAAAACTCCGGCCCAGTTCATTCATATTTTGATCGTGAAAATGTATTCCAAATATTTCACCACAACTCACACCTAACAAACCTCCATTCACACTTCTTCTTCGACGAAAAGTTTCACCCCGGTTCTACACCTCGGTAACCGAAGCACCGCCTAAAATCTATGGAACGCCGATTCATTCATTAACCAATGTTTCTATAAGCGATCGTTGGATTCTATCAGAGTTTTCATGGACCCATATGAGCTCTATACGGGTCTCATACGAAAATATGGGTCCCATAATTATGAGCTTCATGTGGGAATGCAAGGTACTAGGTTTCTACGCGAAAGTTCTAGTTGAACTATGTAAAATTAGGCCTAATCATATCGTAAGTAAAACCTCTGGATTTTTTCAGAGTCCAAAAAGCTAAATCGTTGCATCAAACTCATTCACAGACGTTTAGTAAAAAAAACGTCGGCAATCAAGGCAGATACGGTCAGGTTCAGTTACAACTCAAGATCCAATGATCAAGCAGACGGAATAGATGGACATTTCTTAGAATTGAGTTGACAGAAATGAGAAAAGATAAGAAGGTAGCCTACGTGGAGAGCGCAGGTACGATTTTTTCAAAAATAATAATTCATTTTGACAATCAGTTGACCTAATAGCTTCTAAATAGCCAGTGTACAAAATCTTCAACCGATGACGCATCCGAACAAAAAGTTTGTTTGTTTGTATACATGTATGCACGTGTGCATATGTAGGCTATGTATGTATGTAGGCTATGTACGTACGTATACGTACGTATACGTATGTAGGCTATGTGTGTAGGGGCCTATGTATGCCTACGTATGTATGTACGTATGTATGTAGGCCTTGTGTAAGTATGTATGATGCACGTATTACGTACCATAGGTAATAAAGTTGACTTCATTAAATATTATGCCTAAATGTAAAACTATAAGTCTGCGGATACGAGATAATGAACTTATTATGATTGCCTGCGCGGAATAGGGGGTTGTTGGCCTGCGTTAGTCGCAGGTTCAGCGATTGAAAACGGATTTTTCATCATCATCGTCGTCGTCGTCGTCGTCGTCGGCATCATCATTATTTCATTGTTACGAAAGTCATCGTCTTTGTTATCAGCGGGCTGATAACCTGTATACATGTCTGTTCACTGCACAATTTGTGTGCCCTTCATTCCCTTATAGGACCTATTAATCTGTTGCTCGCCGCTTAAGTTAGACTATAATTATATAGGTGTTTCGTCCTTTTCTTAATCGTACTGTTCTTCGTCTTGTCTGCTCCTCTGAGGATGTATGTACCACAAAAGTACGAAAGTACTTAGATACACAGGTAAACCGAGAGCCAGACGAAAGCCAGACGAACTGAGTCATAGGCAGTCAGACAGGCAGACTTCCAGCAACACAGGTCACCCGACTGACTGACCGCCGTGACCGGCCCGCAGGCGCCACAGATCTGGGCCACAGCTGCACTCGTCTTGGAAAGACCTGACATCACCGTCACTCTCCGCCTAATGGTTGTCATCTTAGTCATATCGGGATATGAGATGTACAGTAGGTCAAAGCGCAAGCTTTTATATCCTTCATCAGTTGTAAATCCGTATATGGAACCACACTCATATTGTCGGCCTTGATATGACTCCTCACCTTTCAGTTCGCTCACAATCTCCGAATCAATAACTGTCCTAGGTTAGCCTAAACCTATCCTAGCCGGCTAGCTGAAGAAAGCTCCCTCCGTTACATAGGCCTAATATAAGCATTTAAGATGTCGTTAATTTTGACTAATACACGTCGTGTTCCGATTTAGCCGATAGGGAAAATGGATAAATTTGTTCTAAAACGTAAACGAGTAGATGACATTATAGACGAGAAAATTGCCGTTATGGAGATAAAGGCTTCATTACAAAGCTCGTCAACATTAAGCTCATGAACATATTAAATTTTTTTTATTTCATCCTTGGTATTTTTCAACTTTAACTTTCGACTTATTCCAACAGTACCTTGAATTTACTTCGTAACATTGTGTGATCTAACCTACTTAGGCTAAACAGGCTTATACTAAGCGTAGGCTACAACTGCGTAGAGTCGTAGACTACAAATTCAAGTAAGCTTTCCAGCGTACCCATGACACTTCGGGCCCACGTGGGAATGATATTTCTATACGAGATCCTTATGGAGCCCATAAAAAACTAATGAGAATATTGGCAGAGTGATATGTCCAAAATGGTCTCCATGCGAAACACTTAAAACGAACATGCCCACCTACTTGAACTTCGTACGTCCCTCCCCGCAGTCTGAGATCTTCAGAAACGAGTCTTTTGGTTGAGCCTCGATGTAGCACTGTCATGGGCTCTCAAGCATTCCATGTTGCTGCTCCCAAGGAATGGAATCGCCTACCAATGGATGGATGGATAGATGGGTTGGTGAATGGAAGGGTTGGAGCGGTTGGTGGATGGATGGATGGATGGAAGGATGGAGAGAGAGAGGGAGGGAGGAAGGGAGGGAGGGAATGCATCCATAAAAGTAGAAGTCGATTTGGCAGACAGCGAATGGTGTTTAGTGCGGATCTGACTTACAGATGATAAAAGCATGTTCAACATATTGTCTTCACGTGCTCAGAGAAGGTCAATTCTTGGTGCAGTGCCAAACCCAGGTTACGCACCGAAGTAGAAAAGGAGGTACTGTCTAATTAGCTATATGTGCATGCGTTACTACACAATATATCGACCAGGTATAGAGAGCGTCGTCCCATCCTCCACGCATCAGAGCCCGTTCTGAGCAATCGGTCGATACCTTTCGTCCTTTGTCCTGGCGCTTGATTGACAGCCATTGACATCTGTCAAAGCAGACAACCGCCCAATTAGCAGACGACTCCGTTTCACGCCATTGTCGTCACGACCCAGGCAAATCATCAACTGATCGATTATGCTAAGTTTCTCCCAATATAATTCGCTCCGAGTTTCGTAAACCCTCCTTTTCAGTTCGTTAAGCTTGTTTCTTTAAGAAGGAGTAATTAAACGGTCACCGACTCGTAGTAAAGTCGACTTTTAAAGCGGCGTTCCGATCGCATTTCCATGGCAACTGGGCATTTGCATATGGTTTAGGTGAACGTCTTATGAGCGAAATACGTAAACATTTCGACAGCGACAGAAACTTGACGATTGCGTTTTCAAGATCGTTGATGTTTGAGGAAGACCGTAAGAGCATTTTCGACTGTGTTATGATCAATTGAAACGCCTGTTATAGTTCCTTCTATATAGGCCTACAGCTGCAGTTTTCAAAATATTTGTCTTTACATAAAATTGTAACAATAATTTATTTATATATGAAATACTCGATGATGGACAGAAATTACATACCGTAGTTAACTAGCCTACTAGAAGTTACAATAATTTTTAAGTAGTTGAAAAGTGTTGAAACACTGTTTTTCAAAAGGTAAACGTAACTATAGTAGGCCCAGTTGAACTAAAAATTCTCAGTTTTAGGCCTATATGACTACTTTTCTGTAACTACTTTTTCAATACGAGAGTTTCTATAACTACTTTTCGACACTGTTCGAACATAATTGTGTGTTCAATTGTATGTTTTACGATCTACATTCCAGTGCCTGCACTGCTGGGCCACGGTAGCCATAGGATAGAGCACTCGCCTTTTACGCGGAGAGTATACGGGTTCGAGCCTCTTCCGAAACGGTTACCGTGTATGGGAGTCATTGAGCAAGTCCTTCACTCACAGTTTCTCTGCGACATCAATGTTCTATCATATGTTCGTGTATTCACTTCTGAACTCTGCAAGAAACGCAATGTCAAAATACAGTTTGTATTGTATTGTATTATATTTCTGTCGCAGCTGGCTAGATTGCTTGTTAGGTTGTATTATCCTTTGCATATTATATCCACCCAGAGGTTGTCTTTCTGTCTCAACGGACTCATCTTCTGGATTACGGCCTGATTACGGCTTGGCTTTGGTGCGCCATCGGTTGATGCCTTGCGCGTTAGACAACTGCGCTATAGAAGTTACTAATAAATAATAATAATAATAATAATAATAATGATAATGATAATGATAATGATAATGATAATGATAATGATAATGATAATGATAATGATAATGATAATGATAATGATAATGATAATGATAATGATAATGATAATGATAATGATAATGATAATGATAATGATAATGATAATGATAATGATAATGATAATGATAATGATAATGATAATGATAATGATAATGATAATGATAATGATAATGATAATGATAATGATAATGATAATGATAATGATAATGATAATGATAATGATAATGATAATGATAATGATAATGATAATAATAATAATAATAATAATAATAATAATAATAATAATAATAATAATAATAATAATAATAATAATAATAATAATAATAATAAGGCCTGACTTTCATTTCGTCCTTGGGCAGAGCCTCAGCGCGATGCCTTGGAACGCCGCTCTGACGATCCAACAGTTCACTGCGGTGATGGAATTCCACTGTACTTTTGCCGCGCTGGGTCTCAACGAATAGGTGCCGTAGGCCTACCAGACGTTTTTCATTGTTCTTAATGTTTAATTTTTAAGATATATATCTGCTAGACAAAGTCTTTCAACGAAGACTACGATAAAACCAAAACAATGGCGATTGAAAAGAACAAAAAGACACCAATAAATATCTCAATAAATGGAGAAGCTATTAAGCAAGTAAAACAATTATTATATTTATAGGAAGGCTAATAATGGCAGCAACGAAAAAGACATATAGCCTAGAGGAGAATTGGACGCATCTCGCAAGCATTTGGGAAAATGCATACGATATAGAGAAGCAGAAAATTAACAAGAAAACCAAGACAAAAATATACGAGACGATGATGCAACACAGCAACCGACTTTCCAGTATACAGACCGGAATGTTGGAAAATGCGAAGGCAAACGGAGAAAAGAATTCTTACAGCAGAAATCAACTGGCTGCAGAAGATCGCATATACAGGGATTTCAAGACTACAGAAAACAAGAAATTATGACTTAAGACCATATTTGGTGTCCAAACAACTCTCTATATAGGCCTATAGACAAAGTCGTTAACGAAGACTCCGATGGTTCTGACAAGAATAGAGAGAAAGCCGGTTAACAGAATCTCACGCAATGCATTATTATTATTATTACTATTATTACGTGCAAGATTCGATGGAAAAAGATACAAAGACAGACCAAGACTATACGCTGGATAGATAAGAGAAATGAGGACATCATCAATTAGACTATGGCTGAAAGGAGCACTGCATGCACATGACAAATGACCCAGGACAATCGAGAACATTTATTCGCACCCATCGCCGCCGAATGGCTGTTGTCAGAAATTGATGGTGACGAATACTCCAATTAATACTCCAGGCTCGTTCGAAAAAAATAGCAATAGAACCGATCTTTGAACTTGACTTGGAATCGAACCTAAAACCAAAACTGCATCTCACCGATATTGCTTTTATACCAAGCGCTTATAGTTTTGGTGTGTATATATACTCCGCAATATATATATATATATATATATATATATATATATATATATATATATATATATATATATATATATATATATATATATATATATATATATATATATATATATATATATATATATATATATATATATATATATATATATATATATATATATATATATATATATATATATATATATATATATATATATATATATATATATATATATATATATATATATATATATATATATATACAGACAGACAGACAGCAGTAAGCCGATTCCTGGGACTTATAGCTTATTTTTGGACTCTGAAGAAAAGCACAGATTACGATCCAAACAACCAAGTCATTTCAACACGGTTTATATGGCGTGACAGCGAGTTCTCATTTTCACGAAATTTACCGGGATTCGAACCCTGTACCCATAGGTTCGCAATCGACATGCCATCCAGAAAGTTCAACATTGTATAGCTTAAGCGCTGGAAATCTGGTATTGCTGTTGCTTCATTTTGCAATTACATAATATTTCCAGCGCCTTGAGAGAGGCCTATACGCAAAGGCGCTTGATGAAGTCTCCAGGATATACATTTAGGCCTATATTCAAGTATACATTTCATCATATTGCGTTACTTTTAATGCGTTACAAGTCATTATTTGTAATCCGCATATCCGTGAAAGAAGCGCGAACTGGTTACGCATGAATGACTACTTTGCATGCTGTAGGCTGTAATGGCCAGTCCTCTCCCTCGTCGTATCTTCTTCTCACCGACAATGTATCGTTATAGCTGAGTTGGCTATAGCTTGCAGGTGGAGCAGAAATCTCGAACCAAATTTCTGCCCTGGCGGGGACTTTAACCTCCGACCTCTTGATTGACAGTCCAGCACTTATAACCACTACATTATCGCGTACACCCACTACTACTACATGTAAGTGGAAGACACAATACTTAAAACATGCCATATAATCCGCATTTAGAGTATGATGTTATATATTACATATATACACGTATGTACGTTGTAACCTGGATCGCCATTAAAACACGCTTATAGCCCCATAGACTTTCCATTCCGAATTGAAGTCCCATGCACCTCAAACTTCAAGAATTCCTAATCCATCCAATCCACGCACCGCCTTTCAATCTTTTTCGTCTTCGACGAAACCCGCCAAATACTCTGCCTCCTCTTTCTGCAGTGTCTCTGACAACCGCGGATCCAGGATATTTCGGAAATTCGATCACCCCTCTGGCATGACGCAGCGTTCGTAAACAAACTGATGTCCTGCCCATGCCCTGCTTAGCTTTAGAAATTTGGAATTTACCATATATAGGCCTATAATAGTAATACACTATATTACGACGCTTCTTGATTAAATAACACGGTTTCTGATAAGAAAAAGGTCGTTTTCCGGATTTCAAAGCAACCTGTCATCGACGGACTAATAATTTCCCGGTTATAACTGCGATTTCCCCGCCAGGGAAGATATTTGGTTCCAGATTTCTGCTCCACGTGCGTTCCCTAGCAAACTCAGCTATAATGAGTACACTGACCGTACACTGTCGTTGGGAAGATCATATATGTCATATGCCGAGGCTAAGAAATGAAGTCGCTAACACTTTGTACCCATGGCTGCCTCATGGGCCATGGCTAGGTTAAGGGACTGTTCTTCTTCTTCGATAACTGCGATATATTTAACTGGAGGATCTGTATAAGGAGGCGACATATAGGCCTACACCGAAATGTTCTACTATAAATACCAGTATCGTACATAATTTGCGATTACAGAATTAAGTGACGCTATAAGAAGGATCTCGTTTATCAATTAACATGCATTAACATATACATAATAGATGATTGCCCGTCATATATGACGGGAGAGGGAAAGGTAGGGCGCATCGATGCTTTTTCAACACCGAAAATGACAGTTTTACCGTCAGATCGTGTGTCATATTGAGGGACTGATGCCGGGAGGGAAGGAGGTAGAGATGTAGGCAGTTACAGGGAGAGATATGGAGAGAAGGAGTGAGAGGGGGGGAGGTAGAGGTAGGGCGGGAGTGAATTTCGGGCGCCTAAGGCCGGCCGCCCGATGCATCGACTGCAGCCACTAATCGACTGGAGTCGTCCTACGACCTCTGAAGCAGCATGAGTCACAGCGTTTGTCTTACGACAGACAGATGTATACACAGAGCTGAGAAACTATTATTAAGGACATACACGCATAAATACATAAACGCATATACTGTCATACACACTGCATATATATATATATATATATATATATATATATATATATATATATATATATATATATATATATATATATATATATACACATTACGAATATTGCATGACGTGGCAATACATTATAGGATATAATGTGTTCTATATGTATACGTTACCGTGTCCAGATTACCAAGAGGTCAAAGATCGATGCAAGAAGCAGAACAAGAAGAAGCCAAGAGAGAACATGGACAGACTGCCTCCAGAAATCTAAAGTGGCGCTGTATAAATGTTGGTTTCCTTAGACGGCGAATACCTTCGATTGCTCTTCAGTATTATGGTTCTGATTTGAAACATAGAAATATCGTCTGATTTATAATTTTTCAGCGCTACTAAATGTTTGCGCAGTACAAGTCACTATTAAGAAGGAAAAAGGATTCCTCGAACAATGGCGCCATATGAATTCATAGCATAATGCAACCTTTAAAGGAGGACTGAACTTAGCGCTATAAGAATAACTGGATCAGCCCACTTCCGGAATAAAAGACGAATGAAATGCGCTATATTAGTCACAGGACTATAGCTCCATCGAGAGGTACAGAATGAATTCCTTAACTGGCATCGGATTCGCTTCCTCCTCTCCATTTCTTCCTCTCCCTTTATCCTCATCAACCTCCTCCAATCCACCGTCCTCCTCCGCCTCCCTTCTTTGCCCTCTACCCCTCCTCGACTTCACGCCCCAGCAGGTAGCCCGCGTCTGCGAGACTCTGGAGGAAAGCGGCCACATCGACCGACTGGGTCGGTTCCTCTGGTCGCTGCCTACCAGTGCCTCCCTCGACCGCTGCGATCCAGTCCTTCGAGCCCGCGCCCTCGTCGCCTTCCACGCCGGTCGCTACCCGGAAGTCTACCGAATCATCGAGAGTCATCGATTCCGCAAGGACACTCACGCCAAACTACAGACGCTCTGGCTCGAATCGCGCTACCGCGAAGCCGAGCAGATACGAAACCGTCCTCTAGGACCGGTCGACAAGTACCGGATACGGAAGAAGTACCCACTTCCGCCGACGATCTGGGACGGAGAGACGCGAACGCACTGCTTCCGGGAGCAGACGAGGATCGTACTCAGGGAGTGGTATGCACGCGATCCATATCCGAATCCGGGAAGGAAGAGGGAGCTGGCGCAGCTGACCGGTCTAACTCCGATCCAGGTCGGAAACTGGTTCAAGAATCGACGCCAGAGGGACAGGGCGGCCGCGCGAAACAGGTGGTTGTCTGACGTCATAACACTATTTCCAACTGTATACTGTAAGTATGGTATGGTATGGTGTGGTATCTGGGAATTTATAAAGCGTCTCTCACAGTGCGAACTATTCAGAGGCGCTCTCAGCGTGTGAGCCTCGCGGAAACAGAAAAGACTTAAACGATGAACAACAGAGAGAACCTAGTAGGTAGGGTCCCACGCAAAAGTGGCACGCAGTACCAGAGGCAGGGAGTTCCATACATGGATGGGCCCGCGACAGTGTCATTATGTAATGTAATGTAATTCAATGCAGCGTGTTGTAGTGTAGCGTAGGTTAATGTAGTGCAGTGTATACTGCAGTGTAGTAATGTAGTCACTGTACTGTGATCATGTGACACCTGCTCTGCTCTGTTCTAATCGAATCGAAGAAGAGGAGCACTCCGTTAAGCTAGCCCTGAGGCAGCCATGGATATATGAAGTGTTAACGACTTCATTTTCTTAGCCTCGGCATATGAGAGCGGGTGGCCAGTCCTCTCCTTCGCCTTCTCATCTTCCCACAGTGTACTCATTACAGATGAGTTGGCTAGAGGCACAGGTGGGCAGAAATGTCGAACCAATTTCTGCCCTAGCGGGAATTTGAACCCCCGACCTTTCGATCGACAGTCCAACCACTGGACTATCGAGCACCCCCAATTCAAAGCAAGTATAATGATCCAATCTATCTGATCTGATCTAAATACATAATCTTGTCTAATCTAATCTAATCTAATCTTTCTCATCCTTCTAACCATAATCGTAATCTCGAGATTTCTACAGCGCCCAAAAAAGTGAAGTCGCGGAACCAGCTTTGATATTCACAGGCACTACGCTTAGTCAAAACAAAATCGATAGGCAGATAGTGTCAAAATCGATTCCTATAAGCCATTAATGCCATCTGTTAACATCATCATCGTAATCATCATCATCATCATCATAATCATCATCATCATCACATCATCAAAAATCATGGAAATTAGTGAGCTCTGTCGAAACAAGTGCCAAGGCAGACATCGGGCCAGTCAACCTGACAGAGAGCGAGAGACAGGCAGACAGACAGGCAGACAGACAGACAGACAGACAGACAGACAGACAGACAGACGGCTGTATAGTGTAGACGGTGGGTGAGGGTGGTGCATGGAACGGGTCGAAGGAGAGCTCCTCATGCCGTGCGGTCGGTCGGTGGGATCGGATGTCAGAGGGCCCGACAGAAACCCCCGACTGAAAGGCCTTCCGCCCCTTTGACGACCTCTTGCGTCGGCGACCACCGTTGATGACGATTCTTAAATATTTACTTTCCGTTTTCAAACTTACGAACGAGCGTTTACAGAGTAATGATGCACCCTATACATTCATATCTGACTGTCTGCCTATATGTCTATCCATCTATCCATCCATCCATCCATCCATCCATCCATTAGATGCATAGATGCATACATGTAACATACATGTCATATATATATACATAGATATATATACAACACACATGTCATATATATATATATATATTATATACAATATGTCACATATAGATCTGTGCACATGTAAGCATATATGTACATAGATATCGTGTGACACACATACATGGCCTCTACAGGCATGTGACAATTGTGATATATTTATATGCCATATACATTATACAGTCTTGCCATCTAAACGATTTATATATATATTTGTGCGTGTGTAATATTCATAATTATGTGTTAATCTAATCTAATCTTATCAGATCTAATCTAATCTACAGCTGCTGTTAGCGAATATTAGCGCTAGTTGCGACATCTACATGTATAGGATAAATGGCTAATAGCGCATTTCGTAAACTAATATACATATACATATATATACATAGGGCCTATATATTGTGTGTGTGTGATATTATATCCTATGTGTAAATATATGTATGAGGAAATGGTGTAACTGTAGGAGGAGTGTGTAATGCATGATTTAAACTCGACAAGAGGTAGGAGAGTGAGTGGGTGAGTCTCGGGGATGGGTGGGTCGATGGTCGACCTAAGAAGGCATGCGCCTGGCATCCGATACGATACCTATATATTTAGAAAGGGACCGAAGAGTACACTTTACGGAGCACACACGGGACGCAGAGTATACATACATTGGGGAGGGAAGACTCAACGATGGGAGGGGCTAAAGGCATGAATGTATATATATATATATAATAGATGTCTATGTATATATTTGAGCACATGCACATATATACATATATGTATATGCATAGATATATATGCATGTTTATGTATTTATATGAATATATATCGATATTCACATGTATGTGCGTATGTATATGTGTACGTGTGTATATGTATATGTGTAATTATGACACGAAAGGGAGAGTGGTAGATATGGGTGGAGGGAGGTTAAACGTCGGCTCGGATAAAAGGAGCTGCGGACACGCACTTGCATCTCGCACCGGTCCGTTTGGCGCGAAAACAAACATGGCGGGTAAATAGATTGACGAGGTATCGCTGAGACGCGAAACAGAACAATGGACGAAGATCCCCGCCTTACGCCGGACCACACGCATACGCACACGCACAAGCACGCACACTGTCACACGCACTCATGCACAAACACGGACGCCAGAAGTCATGCACACATACACGTACGCACACACCAAGAACCGTGAGCGGCTCTTAAATGGCGCTATTCAAATGTCCATGCATTACATAGCCTACAAACGCATACACGCCGCTGTTAAAGTTGTTGTCTGTCAATAGCAGACACAGTTGTGGCGAGAACTATGACACAATCAATTGCGATCCTCTGGGGAGAATAACTGAGGTCACAAATTTGTCAGAAATTGTGCATTTGCTTCGTTGAACCAGCGCTGGATGTAAATATGCTAGGGAATCAAAATTTAATTATCGTTGAGCAAAGCGTATATTCATCTGGCAAAAATCATCACACCCAACAGGTACCGTAAGTGGGGCTTAGCTTAATCGCTGTGCTGTCATTTTATTTACCCTCTTTTTTTAAATGCTAAATTTGACAAGCATAGGACAAGCTTTGTTGAGCTGAGAAGTTGATAAATTTGATAGTTTATGCTGATCTGCTCTAAGTCGTAGTTATAGACTAATGAATAAGTAAAGAGTTAGTGTTTAATTTTAGCAAATAAAGTTATGCTTTGTTATTTACAGGTAAAGCTGGTAAACTATTGCTATATAACCTTTGTCTTGTGTTGTTTGTATGTCAAACTACGGTGGTTGGTGCATACGTTAGAGATGCTAATGAAATTAATATTTTATGACTATAGCTATAAATTAAACCAGCCCACTTATGGCACCTTTCAAGGGTCTACAGTCTACACGCCTCATGGCTCTGCCTTTGTAGCATGTCTTCTCATGTGTTAAAATGAACTCAAGCGGATAGGTAGACAAACTGGAAAGTTGATGTAGTATAGGCTGCAATATTAGTTTTTTTTATCTCGTTATCCATTTACATCCATATATGTTTTTGATATTGCCTATTCCCGGTTCCGTAATAAACCATCGTTAGGACCTGCAAAAACGTTGCAGTCATGACTTGAAAATTGAGTTTAAAAGAGATCTCACTTTATAGTTGTGAGAGTCTTAAATCATGCCTAAACTGCACGAAGCATATAAAAAAAACTCAACTCATTTATTTGGATCGGACAGTGTATGGACACCCATTTATGATCTGTGAGCTTAATAGAGTACTTCTGTGAAGATAACGTGAGAGTAAGCGTTACGCACCGCACAGTTGAGTAATTAGTACGGAAGACAAAAGCGTCGTCCTTGCGACATCATAATGTTGACTAAAGGCTGTGACGCCCCACGTGGCGTTCAATGTAGAGCGGCGAAAGGCCTGGCGCGTCATGCATATAAATAACTGAGGAATCTTGGTATCGGGACGGAGGTCTGTGTGCAAGTAGCGAAGGTTATAGAGATAAGAACTGCCAACGAAAGCAGTTCATTAACTGTATTGGTCGAGAACTGCCAAAACAGAGCCCGGATAGGGCAACTTACTCCATAAATAGTATTGTGTGACCAGTGTGAGCGAGGACAAAAGTCATACCAACGAAAATAGATCGAAATACTCTTGAGGGGTAAGATATATTGCCCAATACACATGTGCCTATGGCAGAAAGACGCAGAAACTGGTCATGTGCCAGGAACTCGAAGAACGACTGGTGTCTGGTAGTAATGGCTATAGTTTCAGAGTTACGAGATGTATATCGGTGAAGAGGAAGCCCACAGCTAAGAAGGCACACAAAACTGGACCGACTTTTGGCGGCAGAGTAATGAACCCTCCGCGGAGTTAAGTCCGCACCGCGAACGCCACACTTTTCTCAGCAGCGAATTGCGGGTGGGGCGGAACAGACTAATTAGCGATTTCCACATTTTAGGGACGATGTGAGAAAATGGAGAATTATAGGGCGGAAAAGTAGCGAGTTTAGCGAAATGGTTAAATTGTGAACACATGGCGAAGAGAGCTGGGTGGTTGGAGTGTGTTGTTGATAAGTTATAGTAGGCTACTATAATATTATAATACTCTATTTGTTCAGTTTATTTGGGTGACATCTGCAGGAAGTAGGCCCCTATCTTACTCAGAAAAGTGAACTGCAGTAGTCTAGTGTTATGTTCACTAACCACAAGATTCCTATGTTACGACATGCAAAACGCATGCTTCGCCATTTCGCGTCTAATGCAACTCGTGGCGCGACAGCTTTTAGTTAACCCATTTTGCGACGTATTTTACTTATAGTTTGCTCCGGATGATGATTTCTGTCTTCCGTACTACTCAATCAATCAATCAACCAATCATGGAATTTATATAGCGCCTCTTCAAGGGCTCTACTCAGAGGCACTCCCAAGCCAGGCCTGATCAAAGAGAAAAGTCTTCAATAGAGTGTAAAAAGAAGACGGGTGAGTACGCGGAGATAGGCGAAGGAAAGATGGTAAGTCATTCCACGCAGTTGGACCAGCGACAGGCTCAGGTGCTTTCGCGGTCTTTCGAACTTAAAGGAATTGTTAAAGCCAGTATCGATTTTCTATTAGGGAGCCTTAAACTTATAGGATATTCCTGGCCTAAAGCGAATAGTGGCGTATCTCCGAGATCAGCGACGTCATAGGCGTAGACTCTGGGGGAGGGGCAGCCGGGGCACGTGCCTCCCCCCAATAATTGAGATGGACTGTACACCCAATGCAAGTGTAGAATGAATAAACAAATTCCCCCTCAATATTTCAGACAAGTTTGCACCAGTGAGCGACGTCATTATATAAGCTTAATTAGCCTACTTAATTTTTGGACGGGAGGGTTGAAATGAAGGAGTCTATTGATAAACGAAGTTAATAAAGATCAAAATTTTGTGTGATTATGATCACTTAAACATCAGAAACCAACTAAAGTGATATATAGAAACAACTGAAAGTCCAACTTTTATACAATTCGGGCATTACTTTAAATGATAAATTCCACCTAGAGCCCTGTCGCCACACTATATATAGTTTAGTAAGAGACATTCGACTTTGTGCTTCTAACCACAGTAGAATCTTTCCAAAGCATACAATGCTTTCAACAGATAGGCTTGCCTAACCTTAGACCTATTCGTCTATCGGTTATCAATAGTGTAGTGGTTAGCGTGCTGGACTGTGAATCAAGAGGTCGGAGGTTCAAATCCCCGCCAGGGCAGAATTTGGTTCGATTTCTGTTCCACCTGCGCCCCATGCCAACTCAGCCATAATGAGTAGCCTACATTGTCCGTACATTGTCGGTGGGAAGATGAGACGGCGAGGGAGAGGACTGACCACCCGCCGTCATATTCCGAGGCTAAGGAAATAAAATCGCTAAAACTTCATACATATATGGCTGTCTCAGGACTGCTCTTCTTCTTCTTCTTCAGTCAGGTTGGCATGTGACTTTATACGTCACTTCCATAATGGCTGTAGAGGTGAAGTAAGGTCGGCATCAACGGTCCGGGTATCCACAAGAAGTGACAAGATGCCGCTAACACACTAGATACCATCGTAAACTCAAGGCGCTCACATGTCTGATATTAAAGCACTGCAGCCTTGTAACTTCAAACATCGTTGTGACCTTTTGCAATAGTTCGATATAAATGTGTGGCAGTATAATAGGCGACATTTGATATCCTTTTAGCCACATTGTATAGTGTTTTGTGTTAGTACTATAGATAAGAGTGTTTCTGTACATGCGTATTATGCACACGGTACCATAAAAAGTTCTGAAATTAGGCCTATATATATATATATTATCCTATGCAATCATGTCAGACACATATATTCCTATAATGTAATGCCGTTACTTAGATATGATATGCAGGCCTATATAGATAGCCTACATCTCATATATCTTGCTTATAAACAAAACTGATCCGTGACAATTATCGACCATCTATGTTCTCCCACATTACAGATTGATACAAATGATTAGCAACTGGTGTGTGTGTGTGTGTGTGCGTGTGTGTTGGTGTCTATGTATATGCTTGTCATAAAAATGGCGCTATAGAAGTTGTTTATATCTTTTGTTTCAGACATACCGGTCGAATGGATAATGACGTTACTGAGGCGTCATCATTACGTCATTCTCCGCCGCTACTCACGGTTGACTGAGCGTCCTCCCTTGTTTTGGAAAGTTTTTCCTCTTTCTGCATTTCATCTACTGTTCTTCCCTTTCTCCTCTTCCCATTCCTCCTCCTCTTCCTCCTCCTCCTCCTCCTCCTCGGCTGCTCTTATGTGTATGTTTTATCGTACATTTATATGGGGTGTGCGGGATAGTCTACAGTGTTTAACGTTCTCGTCTATCAACCAAGAGGTCGGAGTTCAATTCTCCAACAGGGCAGAAGTTTTTTCGAGGTTTCGGTTTCATGTGCGCCCCCCTCCCTAGTCAACTCAGCTACAATGAGCACCCTGGTCGTACTATCTACGGGAGGATATGACGGTGATGGAGAAGACTGATGACCTGCCCTCATATGCCGAGGGTAAGAAAAGGAAGTCGCTGGCACTCCAGATAGGCCTACTTGTGGCTTGGCCTTTGGTTAGCTTAATGAGACTGCTCTTCTTTTATGTGTCATGCATTTACCGTTATGTATTTATATCAGCCATCTTTAGCCCGCGTGTGTTTGTATTGTAGTAAGTTATTCTAGTTTAACGTAGAAAAATAAACTTATAAATGACTGTCAGGTCGTTTGTGTGTGTGTGTGTGTGTGTGTGTGTGTGTGTGTGTGTGTGTGTGTGTGTGTGTGTGTGTGTGTGTCTGTGTGTGTCTGTGTGTGTGTGTGTCTGCATGTCGCGCTGTCTGCACATCGTCTCGTCGCGGTTGCAATTTGTTTTCCTCTTCCTGCGACTCCTCCTTCTAGTGTTCCTTGAACTTCCTTCTCATCTTCTTCCTCCTCGTCCCTTCCGAATCATCTTCCTTCTCGTCCTCCTCTTATTGTTTCTTCTCCTGTTCCTCTTCTTCCACCTTCTCCCCTATCACTTTGTGTTTTCCTCTTCTTCACTTTTCTTCTAATCCTCCTGCTCTTCCACTTTCTCGTCTTTGTTGTCCTCTTTCTTCTTCCTCTTCTTCCTCCTCCTCCTCCTCCTCCTCCTCCTCCCCCACCTCCTCCTCTTCCTCCTCCTCCTCTTCCTCCCTCCCTACTCTATTCTTATCGCGCCTTCGGCCAGACGTCCTGTACCCAACCCAAGCGTCTCAATTAGATTGGTCGCGGTGCAAGACAGGCTTAGTGTTACATGACCTGCTGGGGTTAGAATCTCATCATCCTGACAACTAATAATTATTGTCTGAACGTGCCAACGGAACGTGAGAGAACGAAATGCATGATACAAAGTTTTGAGAGGAGGTTCCGAAAATGCGTTATACAAGTGACTTGGTACGTATACTTGCGAACACATATAGATGGCGCCACATCTTTCAGATTTATATAGCGCCAGACGTAGCGCTAAATTTAATCTAAGAGACGCGATAGGATGTATGTCTGTAGAAGTAGTTTGCAAACCTTTATATTACACTACGTTGTATCATCATACTTAGCATGACATTCACTTGCTTTGAGTTGCATGTTTACATTACTGTACGTTAAGTACTTGCGTCCATTCATTCATTCATTTAATCATTCGTTCATTCATTAATTTCGTCATACGTTCATTCGTTCGTTCATTCATGCACCCATTCCTTTATCCATCCATCTATCCATCCATCCATCCATCCATCCATCCATCCATCCATCCATCCATCCATCTATCCACCCACCCACCCATCAATCCATCCATCCGTTCGTTCACTCACCTACCCATCCTTCCATCCCGACGCCCACCCAACCAATCAACACAGTCGATGGATCCAGTCATTCATTAAACGTATGTGATCGAGAAACAGGAACTGCAGCACCATAATCAACCATTTAATGTTATATGCATAATTGTACCTGTACGTGGATATCCGAGTCTGCCTCGTGCACATGTCTATGTGTAATCGATGACGTCGAGAGAGGAGTGCCAAGTAGTTCCTGGTCTGTTCAGACGGACCTACAAACAAATTAAGTCCAACAAAAGTTGCACTACAAACTTAAGAAACAGCACTTTCCCGGTTATTATATATAAATAAATATATATATATGTATATAAAATATATACACATATATATAATATATATATATACACATATTTATTTATTCATTCATTCATTCATTCATTTATCCATCCATCCATTCATTCAAACTCTGGAAGTGTCATGGCACACTTGCAAGACTTGTCGAACGGGTAACGCATCGGATTTTCACCTTAACTGCTTATAATCGGCAGCCACAAGATGTCGTTAAATTACTGGATACTGCTACGACAATTTACCTTTAAAAACTTTGTACGTTGTATGCATATTATTTAGTAGTGGCGTACAACGTCAACAGTTCTCTGCTTACAAACATGTAAATGTTTGAAGCGTTTTCAGCAGATGATGTACATACATACATACATACATACATACATACATACATACATACATACATACATACATACATACATACATACATACATACATACATACATACATACATACATACATACATACATACATACGTACACGCGTACACGCGTACATACATACATACATACATACATACATACATACATACATACATACATACATACAAACACACACAAACACACCACACGCACACATACATTAATATTCGTGCCAATCATCAAAATTGATTTGTCGGGGTCATTTTATAGCGCAATATTAACAAACGTTCTTGAAGCAAAGCTTGTAGGACTGCTTTTTGTTTTGTATTTGTATCATTCTTGCAAATATAAAGAATTTAAAATTCGTCCAATAGCGGGGAGCAGCTCCTGTGCCCCACGAGCGCCTCCTCTAGCCGCTGCCATTGGGAACTATACAAAGTCGACACCCACGCAGTACTCAACCGGCGACGAAACATTGGGGACGTCCCCAACAGCCTTGAAGTTGTGGTTCCGGTGGGCGACAACGCAGAGGCCTGCGGCGTAATTTTATGCTAATGAGCGTACGTGATATGCGGTGGGCGTTTCCTCGTACAGTGGCCGAAGATCACGCTAGGCAAGGCCTGTGAATGACGGCAGGTACGTCAGCGCCGGCAGTCTATGGAACGCCGATATTTTCATAATTCTACTCTTGACAATATTGAATCGACGACGTCGCATTTGTCGCGATCGCTTTACTCTGTGCGAAATAACTGCACAGGATAAATAGTACAGGACTACAAGTAGGCCTAATATTTAAAAAATAATGTTTCATCAGTCAAATCAAGGGTCCTCAAGTTCAACCCTTCTGAATTCATATGTCTCAGCTGTCACCAGGACACCTAACAAATTTCATCACTCATGTAGCCTACTTAAATCACTCAGAAGGCTGAAAATTACAGAACGCATTCCTTTTAGACTTCTTTCACTAACTTGTAACTCTCAGCAATACTCCAAACTATCTTCCTTAATACTTCATCAATTTCTCCTCTTTACACGATCATCCTCTTTACCTTACTCTTGGCCGCCCTCTTATAATTGCTAGGCCTACCAACCTAGTTCTCTAACCCATCCACACAGGCCTTTATCACACACGGTCCCGTGACTTGGTAATGATCTCCAGCTGAATTCCGCGAAATCTCCATTCCTCAATCTTTCTGTCGTTCAGCCAGCAGCACTTCCATCATCACTCCTCATGTATTTCCACAAAGAACTGAAGTCCCATTATTAGGATTTCTTACCCGGATGATCCATCCAATCCATCGCCTGCCAATTTCGCTCAACCTAAACACAACCTTTTATTCCAGAGGGTCATCCATAAAGGACGTCCGCAATGAGGGGAAGGAGGGGTAATCGAAATGCGGACAAGGGGGGTTATGACCAATGCGGACGTCCGCATCTAAACTTTTAAATTTGATAGTTTAAAACACCACCTTGTTTCAACCTTCCCTGAAAGACAAAAAGGTCAGTGAAGTGATTGCCTAAAACCATATGCATGGTGTAACCTTTACTGTGACTTTATGAGGCTTTTATTACTGCATATCCTGCGCTATGAAACCCGAACGGTCACTTAAACGTGCACAGGAACTGTAGAATAATTGTAAAAATAATTATGACATTAAAAATTGGCTTAGGCGTGCGGACTTCCGCAAAGGGGAGGGAGGGGTGTAAGGTCAAATGCGGACGACCTCCGTCTCTTTGTAACCAGATTTTTCTCATACAACCCCTCTACTTTGACGTAGCCTGTCAATAGGCGTCTTGCACTTAGATATTAGAAATGGTCAAGTTTTTGATTACCTTAATTTAGGACCGGTTTTTGTGTTTCACACTTGCTCTTTGTTCTTTAAATGGCTTCCTGCATGAGCGTATACCTGCTTCAAGCATAGTACTCTTCTACAATACATGGGCTAACCATTTTTCATCCTATTGCTCATCCCTAGCTGTACCTGTAGCTCTGTTAAAGGGCCAGCAGATTCTGCAAAGGATGTTTTTCAGGTACACGCCTCGTCTTTGACCAACACTCATTCAAAACTGCCTTCGCCTATTCAGTTGCAGGTTCCTCCATCTGGAACTCTCGACCTCCTCATGTTTGTGACTCTTTCAGACACTATCTTTCACTCTAAACTAAGCGTACCTCTTCCACTCTGTGCCATATACCGCACACGTAACATGATTTATATGATAAAATATGATTACGATCAATGATAATGAAGACGATGCAAAAGAAATGTAGCTGCCGTTGAATGGAATCTTGGCTTGGTGGCATTCTGTTTAAACTGGTCAAAGGCTCCGGTTCGGAACGCATGAATAAAAGATGGTCGTGATGATGATTGATTAAGATGATAATTGAAAACACTTTGCAAGAGATGTCAAAATCCGTTTAAATCCGTTCAATCAGTTTTATAGCAAAAAATGTATACACTATTTAATATATAAATCTTTGAAATAAACAAGTAAATAAATACACAAATACGTCAAACGAGGTTTCTAAGAAAATGCAAGTAAGTATTCATTACAGATACAAAAACATACACAAATTCGTCTATATTAAGACAAGACAACTTTTAATTATTGTTTTGACAGCACTACAAATTGATATAGCATAATTCAAACTGTAAAACTTTTAATTGAATGGTAAAAGCACATTTCTCCTGTGGTTGGCTAAGGATATATGTTGGCCAAAGTGCAAAAGTGACCACCAAGATTTGAATCCTGGACACCAAAAGAAAGGCCATGCACTCGAAACATGCCACCTTCAAGCATTACATAAATGCAATAAATAAAAATTTATGCAAGTTTTAAACTAGTTTCAACAGTGCTAACAAAAAGATAATGCTACTTAGGATGCATACAGATTTGTTTTCATCTGTTGTTCAATGCTAAATATTTGCAAGTGGATTAAAACCAGTAGAACTAATACATTTCAAAGAAAAAAAACACAAAATCACATCTAGGCGAAATTGTGCATGTAGAACAAAATTTACATTTACAACATCTAAAACAATTTGCTTACACTTAGAAACCTACAAACTGGCATTGATCTTCTACCTAATGTCTGGTAACAGAAGGCACTAGTGTGGCCAGAACACTCAATGACATCAAACCATCACTTTAAAAGAATAGTCAATGTGGTCTTACCGCCAGCCAGTAAGTAAGCTGGCATTCTGACTGTATAGAAATAATTTAGTCTATAAATGGCTGTGGGACACAAAGATAACACCAAACTGAATGCATGCAAAGGGCTTAGATGCTGGTGTGATGTCTTAAGTGTGTACCACTAGCCCTCAGAAACAAAACATCAACTGAAAGCTGCCAAATTGTGGATGGCAAATCTCAGTATTTAACAGGTTGTGAGAGAAACTAAAGGTCATGAACTAAATATATCAGTGCAATGAAGCACCACCAATATGATCTTTGATTGCGACTCGACAGACTGGACAAATGGCCTTTATCTGGAAAAACAAAAGAAATTTTTTTTATTATTCATTTATATAAAGCAATTGTTACTGAGCAAATTTGAATTGGAATTACCACTAAATTCCAGTTACAATACACTAATGTCACTCTGTACCTCCTTGGAACATTATTTCATTGTCTCCCACCTGAATCACGTACAATATGGATTCAATTTAACTTGTGTTGCCTCCTACTTGGATTAAATACCATTTCGTTTTATTGAAATCTACCTGGATCCAAAACCACTAGAGTTGACTGAAACCTGCATTTGCCTTTCACTTTATGTTCTGTCTGGATTCACTCACCTGTAACCAATCTTACCTGGATTCACTCACCTGTATTCAATCCCACTTGGATTTGCTCATCTGTTTCTACTTCTACCTAAGTTCGCTTACCGGAACCAATCCTGGATTACTCACCTGTATCCACTGATCGATGCAGTCACGGTGAAAGCGATGGAGACATGGAAGAGTCCGCAGGACTTCATCGTCAGAAAAGGTGCAGAAGCAGATATGACAGTTGTCAGCGTCAGAGTCATTTTTGGCATGAGTTGTTGAAGTAGACTGTGAATTGAAGCGACATGTTGGCAAGGCATTCATCTCCTCTTGCACCAGGCCCTCCGGCCTCGCCACGCCTATTCTCTCACCGAGCTCCAACAAAGTCTAAATAACAGCTCAACCAATTAATTAACTAGTTAAATATCATTTTGATCATCAATTAAACCAAGCAATGCACCACTTACTTCAGAATAGATGATCCAAATAAAATCCACCAATCAACTGATGAGCAAAAATATTTCAAACTGGACATTTCACAAAATATTTTGTGCATCTCTGATGTTTTGAGTCAGCTTCATATTCAGGCTTATTTGCATTGTCCAGCATCTAATGCTCTGACTGCAGTAGCCACAATGCAGTGTGCTACGGAGGTAATTGGCAATCGAATGTCGTCCAATTGTCTGCGCCTCAACACATCCAAACACAGTTTATACGGCTGGGCAATGGGCAGTCGCTGCAAAAATAGATTCTCAGGCTATACCTGCCGACTTCCCTCACTTTGCGTCTTCTCAACATCTGTCCACATCCACAGTCTTGGGGTTGTTCTTGATCAGCTCTGAACACCTACATTTCTTTGTATTGTATATGGGCATTTATTGTATTGTATTGCATATGGGCATTTATTGTATTGTATTGTATATGCCATGCTTGATTTTTTCAGTTGCGGCAACTCTGGGTCATTTCCGTTCACTTTCACTCAATGCCACACCTGCCCTTGCTTCTGCATTTGTTTGTAGTAGGATTGACTACTACAGAGCCATCTATTTTGTAGTAGGATTGACTACTACAGAGCCATCTATTTTGGCTTCCCCTTGAGACGCATTGGGCAGTTAAGCGAGTGTTGCTTGCAGCTGCTAGGCTTGTTAGCGGTATTTAAAAATTTGACCATGATATCTAAGAACGTTTATCCTATGTACAATGCGCACCCAGACTGAGCAGATTTTTTCGTGAAAAAAGTGCGCCTTATACCCGAGATGATATGGTAATTTCAGTGATGGGCACTTTTAACTACTGTAGTTACTAACTAGTAGTTATAACTACTATAAAGGTAGTTGTCCAGTAGTTATAACTACTTTTAGAGAAGTAGTTAAAAAAATAGTTATAACTATTTTTATCAAGTAGTTTGTAGTTAACAACTATATTTCGTATTAACTACATTTTTTCCTATTTAGCATTTATTTTAGCTAGCTCTGTCTTACAAGAACTTTTGCAATTTGGATGTTGTCCATAAATATTTTCAGCAATAGTAGCTATATAATTTTGCTATTAGCAATTTGGTCTTCCTTTCTTGAATTGCATGTGTCTTTGGTCTGTGTGACAATGCCCAGTAATCTCTATTAATAGTTACTAATGGCACTGATATGTATTAATAGTTACTATTAATACATATCAGTGGCTAAAGTTCGGATTATCGGTCAGTTAAACCATGGGCCAAATAGAGCAGACGACAGAAGACTTGTTGAAATTATTTTAAAAGCTTTTTAATTATCTAAAATACTTTTATCCAGAAATCCATTCTAATTAAATTTTAGATATATCGTAAAATATAAAGAATTATATAATTTCACTGCTTACTTATATGTAAACAAAGACTTTCTGCCCTAATAGGCTATCTGTTTCGCCGTCACCCATAGGCCAATGGCTAAAGCTTTATTAATCCAGTAGTATTAATACATATTAGTGAGAATGCCAGTAATAACGGTTTAGATTCACCCTAACAAGTTAAAAAATCTTCGCCA
Source organism: Allolobophora icterica (assembly GCA_963556255.1). Lineage (NCBI taxonomy): Eukaryota > Metazoa > Annelida > Clitellata > Crassiclitellata > Lumbricidae > Allolobophora > Allolobophora icterica. Next base: position 54,452,295 of record OY744602.1, on the reverse strand, counting down.
ATCCAGAAAGCCAAGTCAACGCTGCCGAGCAGCGCCGCAGTTTAACATCTTTTTTAGCGTTTATGGCGTAATACCCAAGAAGATGCAGAATGTCGGACAACTGTTCAACAGGATGGTCTTTTTGGAGAGCTGTTCTAGTGGTATACCATCTACGTCCTCTTAAATGTACTTAGAGTTTTAACAGTTGCAGACTTTGTTAGACAATTTAGTAGTTATAACAATTTGACATTTGTTACTGTTTAGACAATGAACACATGAGGTTGCCTGTCCCTTGCTAGTTTGTTTGATATATGCAGTAATTCGTTACAGTTAGATTTGTAACTTGCCACTTGGTTTTGTTTTTTACATTTTTTTTATTACTTGTGTTGAATATCAGTAATTAATACAGACAGTAATTTCTCCTGTAACTTGTTAAATATCAGTGCACCGTAACATAACTATAGAAAAGTAGTTTGAAAAGTAGTTAACTACTAATCTGGTAGTTAGCAAAACTAGTTATAACTACTTGTCATCTAAAGTAGTTAAACAGTAGTTATAACTACTTATTTTGAAAGTAGTTAGGAAGTAGTTATAACTACTAGGTAAGTAGTTGGTGCCCATTACTGGGTAATTTAAATATATAAAAACATCAAAAACATGACCGTTGTAATATGACTAACTTCATAGTCATCGTCTTCTGAGTCGGTGTCTTGAAAAAACTGGCCACCTCTAATAATGACTGCTGGTGATGCAAATCGCGACTGACGAAACTAGGTAACACACAACATAGCAATATTATTGTAAACTGACAACCATAAAACAACTGCAGCATAGCAAGTGCAACAGAGCAATGTAGCATTGCAACTCTAACATGGCAACAGTGACACAGCAATTATAAAATTGTAACTGTAACAATGCAACAGTGCCATAGCAATGTTAGCATACTTAATGCAGAAACTATAGCTTAACCACAATTATTATTATTATAACTATTATTATTACAGAGGTCTTATATAGCGCCCCTTCAAGGTTATCTACTCAGGAGTGCTCCCAGTCCAACCCCGGTCAAATAAGACAGTTTTAAGACAACAGTAGAACAGAGAAGAGCAATCAATCAGGGTCAGGCACAGCACTACTGGGAGCCCATTCCAGGTTGCTGGGCCAGAGACAGAGAAGGCACGGTGTTGCCGGATAGCAGTCCGTGCGAGGGGGACAAGGAGCTCAGCCTGCGCCGCAGAGCAAAGTGAACCACGATGCTGGACAGCTAAAGTGGAGCATCAAAGTTCCCGGAAGTAAAGGGGAGCCAAGCCCTCAAGGCACCGTTGAACCAAAGCAGAGACCCGATAAGCAATGTGCTGTGGGTAGGGGAGGGTACAATACACTGTACCACTCATAACAACAGAAATTGATAGGATTAGAATACAAGTCAAGATAAAGTCTAATAAACTGAAAGGGATCAGATCAGATTACTGAGCCAGTACTCTCCGCCTGTCTAACCATTGAACCACGAGAAGCTCCATTTACAGGATGTCTCTGATTGACTTCCACTTCCTCATGCCTTCTCCTTCTTTCGTGATGGCCAACTGTGCAGTGTGGATGACCTTGACAACGCTGCTGACCACATCTTTGGCATCTCTTTGCTACTTCCTGTTCCAACTCTTCCTACAATTTAAATAAAATCCTGATTTTGAAAGTCATCAACAGGTTTATTACGTTCCTCCTGCATGGATAAAACAGCTCAGTTACGGTTGCAGGCCAAAATTTTAGTAAAATATGGCCTGGGTTTTTGAACCAATTCTGATGCTTCCCCTTGGATATAATGTGCAAAGTATGGGTAGGAACGTTAATAAAAGTATTTACTAGTATAGGCAAAATCACCTATACAATTCATATATACTGTTCTATGTGCAAAAATTTATTGCACCTTGTAAAAAATTTGCAAAACTTTGTTTAATCTTAGTCATTTCATATTTTTATATAGTGCCATGGTACTATTAGTTATCTCAATCACAGGAACCAAAGATACTACATATAGAAAGACACTGTATAATACCATACTATCAACAGGTTATATAATAAAGCTCACATTATAACATCGCTTTATTTGATTTGAAAGAGTTTCAAGCAAATAATTTGATAATATTCATTAACCTCATTATCACTGTCCAGAAGAAAACCTACATTTGTACACAGTACGAAATCACCTGTAGACCCAAGTACATGATAACAGAGACTGGCTGCAGTTAGCTGAAGTCCTGCATTCGGACTGTTTCAAGTGGGTGAACCTACCACTGCTGCAGAATAAATGCCGCAGAAGAGATGAGACTAATTCACTAGTATTGTCGAGATAAATTACAGTAATTGTGACCCAGTCTGCTGCAGCTGCACCTAGCCCAGCCAGGTACTGGTTAATCTGTGGCGATTCCATCCAGCTTGAGCTCAGCTGCTGCATGGGCAGAGGCGCAAATTTAAGCTATGTAATGGTCCCAAGATGATGGCTGCTGGCTCTTCACACTTAAAAGTAATACTTATGGCCAGGTACCAGTGCTAGTTTGATAGTCAGCACCCGAGGTTTGTTTTAGTTAATACTTGAGTCTAATTTAGTCAATACCTGATTTGTGATTTAGTCAATACATAAGTCTAATTTAGTCAGTATCTGATTTTTATTTAGTCAGTCTGAGTTTTGATTTAGTCAGTACCTGTAACTGCTTAGCAATGAGGAAGTCGCTTGCCGCAATATCTTCCTGCTGTTGTAGCAGCATTGCCAGTTCAAGGTCAGACTTCTTGTCTTCAGTTGCAGAGTCAGCCACCATCTCCTCATCCGCATCTACCTGCAACATCTTTGCCACTTCCAGATCGGTTCGACTGTTCTCGGTAGTGGTGGCAAGCATTGATTGCTCATCTTCTCTAACTTGCAACATCTTTGCAAGCTCCAGATCACTTTGAGTAATGTAAGCCATGGGTTCAGTCTCTGGTGATTCTGTGTATAGTGTTCCTACTCTCTGGTTGTTTCCAGAGGGTGATTGGAAAGCAAGTTCTTCAGCCAGCAGTTGAATTGCCATCTCTTCATCGTCGTAAACATAGTTGCCAGGTGGAGAATTAATGTCGTGATGGAAACTGGTTGCCATGGCCGTGGAAAAACTACGGGACGAATAACTCTGGAGCAAAGTGAAGTGGAAAGATGCAGATTTATGAATTTGAAGTTGAGAAGCTATAAACATTAAACATTGAAAAATTTTTAAACAACATGGAATCAGAGTCAAGTTGTCTAATATTAAGGTGTGCAGGCAGATGTGTAGCTAGCGGCCTGCAGAATTTTTGTGATTCAGACTCAAATATGCAACACTGGGGTCTTCTAAGAACTAGGTATGAAAAAGTGTACTTCAGAAATGAAACAGAAAGTACCAGGAACCAAAACTGTGTAGTTATGCTACGGAGGATATATGTAGCGAGGGAGGAGTGCAAGAGAAAACGACAGGGTGGCAAGTGCAAATAGAAAGGCGGTACCAAATAACGGTGGAAAAAGAATAATGGGAGGCTTATTTACAGGGTAGAAGCGACCTGCAACGATAAAATTGCAAAGGATGTTTTTATATGCATAGAGATTTCGACTCGAGGTACGCATAAAAGTGACGGCAGGGATTCAAAGATAGCAGAACGACGACGACCCAAGCCAGCGCAGACAGCAAGAGAGCTAGAGACACAGACAGACAGACGGACGGACAGAACAGAATGGATAAACAGCCTAATACACGCTAATGAAAATTACCAGAGATGTCGTTGTCCTACTTCTGGTGACAGAGTGTTGAGAAAATGTTACATTCGTTTCAAAATACTTCTGCTCGTTTACAATTTCGTACACCGGCTGAAAACGTGAAATTGATCATTTTCGCAATATGGCAATCGATGTTAACCAAAATGACGACTTAGAGTCTTTAGACCACCTATCCTTAGCTTTAGACCATGTTTCGCATAACCGGGAATTTTCGTTTCACTTGGTGGTTGTCGGTTGACATAGAAATAGGTCGAAGACTAAGAGCTAAATATAGATTCGTTGGCCATAGATATATTAACTATGGACAAAGATCTTTTTAAAGCGTTATATTTATTAATTGATTAAAGTTAAGCGCAGGGCCCCAGTTTATTCACGAGTGCTGCGTCGAGTAAGAGATATTGCAGGCTGTCTGTTCTGTTAGTAGTTAAGATTTATCGCATAACATGTACATGTACAGCGCAGTGCGTTTGCAGGCGCTTAATTAAAGAATAAATATTATTATTAATATTATTATCGTCGATGGATATATCAGAGTCCAGAAAATGAAGTGCCAAATGAAAATCCAAGTCCAGAGAGACAAGAGAGGCAGAGGAGCTGCTAAGGCGCGCTTCGTTGATGTCGAAGACGATTGGAAGGCGGAACATCAAATGAGTCAGAGTAGGAATTCTTGAAGAGCCGATCGAGGTCAAGACTGTATAGAGGAGCCAAGACAAATGATGATGTGTGAATGACAACACTGAGGAGGTACTGAACATTTTTGGAATTCCGGAGGGAGATCGTTCCAGAGTCTAGGCGCATTGTGGCATGGCTCGAGATCTTTGGAGAACTTGAGATGACTATATAGTGACAACTTAAGGAGTCGAGAAAGACTGAAATAGGCCCCTACTGCCTGGCGGCTGGATGGTGAGGAGTTCACGAAGGCACTTGGGAATATTGTAAGGATTTGCTGATAGCCTGATAGGACTTTGAATTGGATTCGATCTGGGATTTTCAGCCATTGTTATTTTTGAAGGATGGGAAGGATGTAATGATGCTTGGGTGTCCTGACGACAGCTCTGGCTACCGAGTTTGGATGAGTTGCAGACGTTTAATTGGAGTGGATTCAGTGTTGAGGAGGTAGGTTAGTTTTATAACAGACTTGTGATTCAAACAGAACATTTGAACCCGTAGGCCATTTTTTTAAACAGGCAATTGTTTGTGTATATAGGCCTACTGTTTAATTGGTCTAATATCATTGCAATTTCCGCTGTCTTCACGGTTTTACCGTCTGCCTTAGCATTAGCAGGAAACATCTCTCTTCTACGAATCCTATTCCCCATTCCTGGTTTCCTTTCAGGGGCCTATTATTATCATTATAACATTTTTTAACGCACGCAGTAGCACAGAAATGCGAATTTGAGGCGCGCTTAGTCAGTCGCTGGGTAAAGACCAGTTTAAATATCCGAATGTTTGAAAGCCAAAGAGAAATAACGACTTTACCTCTTTATCACTTAACCTCTCTAGTCGCTCCAATCCTGGTCTTTGAATATTGACCTGGAATCGAACCCTGACGTCATATACCTCCCTACCAATTTTAAGCTTGCTAGTGTTCCAGCAACTTAACTTCTTGGACGCTGTAGTAATCTCGAGATTAGACCTACGATTACTTCAATTATGGCAGGGAGTTGGGCTAGGGGCCGTCCATAAAACTACCTACTTTGGACCTATCCGTCTTTGTCAGCATTCGACACTACCCGTTTTGCTGACGTCTACACTTCAGTGAAGTTATGGCATTGGGTACTTTGAAGCTGTCATGCCAGGCAATTGGAGTCTATTATCATTACTATGATAAATTGATAATAATTTAAAATTAGATTATTTTCATAATAATTATAATTTATAACAGTGCCGTCATCCAGCTTCAGAATTACAACTGCAAATGAAAGAGAACCAGTCTCCGTTCCATATGCATCCTGACTATTATTACCCTGCCCACATGAAGCCCATATAGGACCAATCTAATGCCCATGGACATGCTGGTGAGTGGCGACATATACACACACACAAGGTGAATGACCCAACATAGATAGTACAGACGATATGCTGTCTCACTTAAGTTGTTGTTTCGGCTTGGGATATACTGAAATAACCATGTGTAATATACTCGGTTGCGGACATCCACAATGGGTGCAGCTGCTCCCACTCTCTGCATATGGTTGACCTCTGCTCCATTTTCTCAAGACATCTTTAATAAATGAACCAAAACCAGATGATTATTTTGCTGGAATCCGATTTTGCTTACACACGACCTTCAACTTATGGTAATAGTCAGTGCTTTTTTTCTAGAAAGAAAGGTTCCGGAACGGAACAATAGGTGCCGGAACGCAAATATTATGGGCGGGCTAAAATCACGAGAAAAACGGGATGGGGGGTTGCGAGGGGTCTCAATAAACACTGAAAACAGTCCAAAAACACTTAAATTAAATTAAAATAACTAAATTATTTTTTTAATTATTAAAATAAATAAATTATTTTTTAGGAGTTGAAAAAGGTGCCAGAACGCCGTACCGGCGCGTTCCGGCTGAAAAAAGCCCTGGTAATAGTGCTGTAGAAGTTTCCAGAATAGAAATTTGGAAAATCAAATAAATATGCATTAAACAAATTTCCTTAAAACTCTTCTCCATCTTTATTTTCAACTATCGACATCTCATTCAATCGTCCTTTCCCCATTTTCGAACACAAACGCAGAAATGGAACATATTGACTTTTCTGCTTACAAAACCCAATCTTCAACCACTAACATCATCCAGAACTCGATATCAGCGTCAGTGAGAAGAAAGCTTGCACACTCAGAAAAACAACGGAAGCTATGACTACAAATAAACAATGACTCCTGCATGAATTTGCAGTTTGCAATCTAGTAATATGCATATAGTTAACAATACATAAATGTACATTCATATATGAAGTGCATATACAGCAAATGTACACATATTGCATATGCTAGCACTTTTGTAGCAGTCTAACATAGGTTTGGTGCACGAGTATTGCAGCAGTTTACATGGGCAGCTCCTAACACATCATCGGACTAAATCAGTTTTCAGTAGCAAAATATAGCTCAACCACATAGCTAGCTAATAGCTCTAGCATACAGTAAATGTCAACACGTTACCCAGTACATGTTGCCTGTTGTGTGTGACAACATTAGGTAAACATCATATTTCAACATGCTAAATGCAATGAAATACATGTTAAATGCACAGACACACATGTTAAAATACCACATTTCAACATGTTAAACAAGTAGCATTTACATAATGCTAAGTGCTGGAAAACTATTCTTACACAATGATACATTAAATAAAAGTAAAATCAGACTAGCAGTAACACATAACTTCTTTGTGCCTATCTAATAGCATAATATTATTTTCAGTTAATATGATATCTGCTACTTTTTTAACATGATACCTAGATAGCACAGCAAACCAAATGGATTAGTATGGCCGAAGCGAGTACGCTCAACCGGGACATCTCCAGAATTTCAAAGGTTAACAACCTGACCTAATTTGTCAGGACATTAACTCATTGCACACAAAACATTTGATCAAATGCTAGGGCAATGCAAATTTCTCGTATTCATATAGCTCTAATATATAAAAAAACTTAGGTGGTGTGCAATTGAGACTGATGAACTTGCCCAAAGTCCCTCCACATAAATTGACTCATAGGAGGCTTGAAACCAGACACTGCTAACAAGGTCAGCATCAAACCACTCACCCACATTCTTCACATAACAAAACTCTTTTAACTCAAATTCGCCATGATAAAAATTGGGTCATCACTTCAACCCTTTTAACTCCAATTTCACGAATAACAAAAAAATAGGTCAGTATCTAACACCGCTTTCAATCTGAAATCTAAGTATATCAAGAAACTACCTCAGAACTTTGACTCTTTTAACTCAAAATCGAAGATAACAAGAAACTGGAATAGTATCTTAACCATTTCAATACCTAACATACAATACGAAGAACTATTCTTAACTCAAACTTGAGGCTAACAAACAACTGGGACAGTACCTTAATACTTGAGACTCCAATTGAAGCTTAACAACGAGGACTGGAATTCGAAGAAACATTTGGACACCACTTAACCCACAGGTCAGTATATTAACTTTCTCAATTCTGAATCAACACTTAAAATTAACAGCAACACAAGCACCTCAAAACATTTAGGCTGTAGTTACATCGAGCAAAAGAAAAATATGGCAACAACTATTTGATAACAAACTCAACAATGATTACCTACAGCAGACTGTAGCAACAAATAGAAATTAAAAAATTTACATAAAATTAAATATTACAATTAAACACCAATTCTACAGAACTTTTCTTCATGTGCAGAATCTGCCCTAGGTAATGCTTCACTCGTCGATTTATGCATACATAAGGGTTATATGGTTCCAAAACTTGGCAAACCAACAACCAAGTCAACTTTCAGCCTCTAAATTCAATCTGAGTTCCATCCAAAAATTATCCATACATTTTTCACACAAGTGCTTCATCATTGTTCTTTTCAGCATTCCTCATAACACTTTACACAATCCATTTACATTTCCTTAACCATTTGTGCGTAAAGGCCAAAAAGCGGTCTGGAACTACAGGGAAATTGTACACGAAAAGCTGAAAAAAGGCCTCACCATCTACCATCATTCATGGTGGGGCTTTTAAAGCAATCTGTACTTAATTATAACTCACACATGGCATATACCTATACATTCCAATGCAAATATTATATATATATACACACATAGTCACATACAGTATGTATATGTTACAGGGAATGTGTATTTTCAGGGAATATGTATATTCCCTGAAAATTTCAGGGTATATGTATATTCCCTGATTCACTCAGGGAATGTATACATTCCCTGAAAAAACCAGGGTATATACATATTCCCTGAAATCTTCAAGTGATTTCTATACACATTCCCTGAAAGCTTTCAAAGACACAGCGACATAAAGTCAACAGTAGGCCTAGTGCTTAGCTAGGGTTATAATTGATCTTGAGTTTTTACCCGAGCTTGGGAAATGGAGGTTTTCCTGGACCTTGGTTTTTTCTTTGGCTTTTCTTGTTTTATTTAAACCCTGTTTTAAAATTCATTTAATCAATTTTTAAACGGTCTGGATGGTCGAGGTCAATAAATAAATGGCGCAATATGCATGCTATACTAGTTTATTTATATTTAAAATATTACTAGTCGAAAGACTAAAGGAGACTGCAGACTCAGATTGAACTGTTTTGGAAGTTTTCTGGAAGTAAACTGTTGCCCTTTTCAAAACTTAGGAAATTATTTTTTAAGTTTCATAGTCCGATTTCCAGGAGGCCAAACCAAATCAAAAGGGGTTTCCAGAGAGTAGTCCCAAAGAGGTCCATGTCCGATTTCCAGAGTACCAGATCAGGTGAGTCAGAGCAGCTGTCAAGGCGGGTGTCGTTTACGGCGAGTATAATTGGAAGGCGGAGTATCAGATGAGTCAGAGTAGGAGTATTTGAAAAGGTGAGACTTCAGTTTTGAGTGCACCCGATGGCTAGGGTTTTCTTTGGTTATTTTAATGTTGTAGCTTAGGTTTTTCATTTTTCAACAGTGATAGCACTGATTACTACTAAAACCTTTCTTCTATGAAGTGAGATATTGTTTATTCTGAAGATTTGATCCTATATTTACGTAGTCATTGAACAATGGGCGTTTGCGCATCAAAGGAGGTACGCAGTGATAGAACCTTCCAATTAGCGACCAATTATAACCCTAGCTAAGCACTAGGCCTACTGTTGACTTTATGTCGCTGTGTATTTGAAAGCTTTCAGGGAATGTGTATAGAAATCACTTGAAGATTTCAGGGAATATGTATATACCCTGTTTTTTTCAGGGAATGTATACATTCCCTGAGTGAATCAGGGAATATGCATATACCCTGAAATTTTCAGGGAATATACATATTCCCTGAAAATACACATTCCCTGTAACATATATATATCGTTGATGTGGCTGTGTTAATCTTCATGTGTCCATAGATCTCTATGGGCTGTATGAACAGCAGCAAAATTTACAGTAATAATTCATCGTATGTTTCAACATCATCTACCAGTGTTTATAATGGCAAAACGTAAAGCAGTAAACATACAATCTAGCTGAAAGGATGAAAGACATAAGGACATATCAGTGATAATAGACAATGAAAACAAGGCAGTAAACAGGCATTTACGGTTGCAGAAGTTCAAGCCATACATATGTTTGTGGACAAGTTGTGCCATGACTTAGTTGGAACCTACCACAAAATACAATAATCGGAGGTCTGGTAATATAAGACAAGATTATATATATGGAATGAACCCAATGTCCCAGCACATTTACCTGAGCTTCCAGAAGGTGCAGCCTCTAACAACAGATGCATTGTCTGCTCAGAGAACTACAAGGTGGCCAAGCAAGGACATCCAGAAGCCAAGGAAAAGAACTTGCCCAAGCACTGTACAACTGAATACTGGTGTAAAGCAAGCAAAGTTTGCTTGTGCATTGGAACTAAAACCAATAACTGTTTTAATAAATATCATTTAAAGGTTGAATTTTGCCAATAATTCACTGAACATACTGTAGCACAAAGGACGATATGCAAGGAGACACAGTGAATAAATAATAAATAAAATCTTTACGTGGTACTGAAGATAAAAATAATGTGTCATAATATGTTTGGGGGTCATATTATATTTTATAACTTCTCAAAGAGAAAACTTTTCTCGGGAGCCAAAAAATTCCCAGGAGTTTCAGGTATATGTGTGGAATCGCTCAGGAACGTAGGTTCAAATGTTAATCATGTTCTGCTGCATGTAAATACCTACTGCTTCACTTTTGCTTTCTTACTGCCCACTCTTGCTTAATCTTTGCTTTCTTACTGCCTATAATTGTTTAATATTTGCTTTCTCACTGCCTACTTTTGTTTACTCTTTGCTTTTGAACTGCCTACTTTTTAATCTGTACTTCTCTTTGCCAACTTTAGTTTAATCCTAGCTCTGAAACTGCTTACCGTAATCTTCGTTTACAAATTCATTGCCTACTTGTTTGCTTCAGCTGAGCCTACTCAACATCTTTCTCCTGACTGATGCACCCTAAGCATTCCCTCCCTTGAAATTCAAAAACATTCATACAGCAGATTTTTAAACAACAGCAGTGAATAAATAATTGGGTAGCCCCTCTCAACATCAGCAAGGGTCACACAATTTAAAAATGTAGAATTCAATTGAAGAATTTTTGACTCAACTTGACCTAGCTCATAGGACTAGTTACCCTTAAACCGGACTACTTGCTCACAAACAATGGTAACAAACTCGCTACAAAATCGTTCTGCAAACTTTTTTAAGTTTCAGAACTCTTACGAATAATCAAATAATCTTTCTCCCAATGGTACGAGTTGAAATAAAAGCTTTCTGTCAATCAACTGGTGTTAGAATTGTCCAAAAAAAATATCCAACAATCGCCTGAATCATCAATAAATCTTGAAATATACACCGATCAACTTTTGGCAACCCTAGATGAGATATGGGGTAATTGCTCGTTTGTTACTGTCCCTCTAAAACTGTAGCTTTCGAAAGCACCTGCTCCTTGGATATCAAGTCTTTTGGCTTAAACGTAGACACTAAAACTGACATCAAGAAAACTTTTTCTACCGCTTGTAAGACTCAACAATGAAATTCCGATCTTAAACAACATCCTGAGATTATTCTTGGAGGATCCCCCCGATAATGCTCAAACCATCATCTAATAATCCTCAGATGACCGACCATCTGAAAATCCTCAGACCAACACCTGAGAATCATCAGATGATCATCCAATAATCCTCAGTTGATCACACGACAATCCTCAGTTAATCATCCGTAGCCCTCCATTGATCATTCGATAATCCTCAGACCATATTCCATACAAGTCCACCCTCTGTAAATCTTCAGTTAATCCTGATTTACTTGTCAAAGGGCTGTTTCCTCTTTTCGTCGTTCTACTTCCGCAGGCGGTAGAGAAATCTCAGGCAACGGTGGGCTGCTTTCCGGCTGACTGACAGCAATTGGTTCTGTGGAGCCAGCATTCTCCAGCTTATTTGCTTCGATGCATTCCTCTTTTACGCGGATGAGCAGTCGTCGCAGTTCACGATTGTCTGGCGCCAACTTAAGCGCCTCCATCAGATCTTGAAGAGCAGAATTGTACTGTCTGTAAAACAGAAAACGCCAAAATGAAAACATTTCATTCAATTGATTGATCAATCCATTAAATGACAAATGTTCAATCAATCGATCAACTAATCGACCAGTCAATTGATTATTATCAATACAAATATTTAGAGCATGCAATGTCACACAGAAGTGAGATTCTGAGTTGCGATTAGTCAGTCGCCAGGTGAAGAGTCAGTCAAACAATTAAACAATCAATAAATCAGTTAGTCAGGCAACTGAAAAATCACTCAACTGACCAGCCAATCAATCAATCATTTCCAATCAATCCCACATTTACTTAACTGGAAAGAAAAGAAGTAAGAGGAAAGCACCAACCATCTAGCCATCCAGAAAACAAACTCCACAATCAATGAATCACAAACTCCACAATCAATGAATCACAAACTCCACAATCAATGCATCACAAACTCCACAATCAATGAATCACTGACTAAATGTTACCAAAATATTGTTGGATGTCCTGTTCTTGAAGCAAAACAACTGTCAAACCCAGAACCATGCCACCAGGGAAGTGTTGACAACTTTAGGAAGTAAGAATGAGCGATTACCTATTCTGACCATACCTTTACCTCTTACTCATTTATTGCAGTCTTGTTGTCCTCGAGACCAAGGTCTTGGTCTCGAGTGCACTCGCGTTCGTTTTTAAAAGTCTTGGTCTTGGTCTTGGTCTTGAGGTTCAAGGTCTTGGTCTTGGTCTTGGTCTTGAGGTTCAAGGTCTTGGTCTTGGTCTTGAGGTTCAAAGTCTTGGTCTTGGTCTCGCAAGACCAAGACCAAGACCGGCTGTCAATACGAACAGTCATTTAACAGAACTCAAGAATTCTGTATCAAGCCTGCTTGCATCATATGACCAATATCTACGGATGGATAAAAGTCTTGTTGGTCAGGAAAACCCGTTGGCAGCAGCAACAGTTATTCTGTATGAGACGGTATGATAAACCATGGGAAGATTTCAAAAGGACTCACTATCTATACATTTACATCCAGTGCTTGAAAAGCTTCTGTGTGTGTGTGTGTGTGTGTGTGTGTGTGTGTGTGTGTGTGTGTGTGTGTGTGTGTGTGTGTGTCAGCGACTTCAGCACCTGTAGAACGTATTTTTTCACATGGCGGAATTTTTATGAGTCCCACCAGGCACGTCTTGGTCAGAAAATTCTGAGCGAATTAGTTTTTATAAAGTACAAAAGGCATTTGGAATAATAGTTTGCATGAAGAACTTTTGAATACAAATTCGGATTTCTCTGCAGTTTGCATTTAAAGTTAATTTGCTTGAATAAAATAAAAGACTCATGTTTTCATTAAAATAGCGAATATTCCGACTTGACAATTTTAGAAGTCTTGACCTGATTGCGATTTTTTGGATCTTGGTCTTGGTCTTGGTCTTGAGGTTCAAGGTCTTGGTCTTGGTCTCGAGGTTCAAAGTCTTGGTCTTGGTCTTGAGGTTCAAGGTCTTGGTCTTGGCCTTGGTCTTGAGGTTCAAGGTCTTGGTCTTGGTCTTGAGGTTTAAGGTCTTGACAACAAGACTGATTTATTGCAATTAAACTGCAGACTTTGCTGATATCTGGTCCTACCTGTCATCCCGCTTGGCTCGTGCTCTGGCATAGTAGGCTTCGAAAGACTTGGGCTTGATTTCAAGGGCACTCGTCGCTAGATCAACCGCACCCAAAGTATCCTATGAATAAGAATCACCACTTCAGTCATTTTACTACACCTAAACAAACACATTAATTACAACTAAACTATCTCACAATCATTTTAGGGGTGATAAAATATTAGTAAAAAAACGGCCTGGGTACCTGAATCCATTCTGAGTGGGTATACAGCTACCCATCACTCCATCATAAGATAAATCCTGTGATGTAAATTACGAAATAGTTACATGCTGTTATGCACTTCATATACTTTAGTCGGCTGGTCACTACCAGAGGTGCCAAAATTTAGTACACTACATCCCTGGTCATCGAATAGGAAACAATGGAGAGTGTTCACCATGACGATCGCTAGAGCTCCACGAGCTGACAGCACAAGGTAACAAGGTAACATCCCTGGTACTTGAATTAATTCTGAACTGGTACTGCCCCTTTCTGTGTGTCGCTTTCATGAGGCAAGTTGTTCCAAGCAGGTGAACTTGCCATAGTTGCAAAATTCTGCCACACGCGATAATAGGCATCTGCAGGAATTTTTGTAGGGGTGGTGCAAAATATTTGTAGGGGGTAAACTGAAGTTTTTGCAAAGAAGAGCTACTCATGAACATAGAACACATAACAACTTAAAATAAATAATTGTCAAGGATTTACCTAAATAATCAAATGTTTTTTTCGCATTGAACATCGCATTGGGACTGTTGTAATAATCATAATAATCAAAAGATTTTATATCTGTAAAATATACGCAAATCCAGGGGAGCAAATGCCCCTCCCTTGCCCCCCTCTGGACGCCCGTACACGTGATTAAGGGACCACACCAATGTTGACTAGTATCACTAAGATAAATAATTGTAATTTTTCCCCTCTGCCTGTCACCAGGTACTGGTTGGGTTGTGATGATCCCAGTCTGAGCTCAGCTACTCATCGGCAGAAACCAGAAAAGCTGTGTGCTGGTATCCCTGGCCAATGTGGCCATTGCCTACTGGCTCATCATACTTAAAAGTAATTTCTAGAAAGGGCTAGGCACCAGGGATTACATTCATCATGCCAGGGTACCCACCTTTGGACCAGTACCCAAGCATCCGGGAAACTGTCGACAGCCATAATCATTTTCACTACCTTCCTTCCCTTTCCTTAGCCTACAGTCCTTTGTTTTCCATGTCTTACCTTCCTTCCATTAACTACCTTTCTTACCTTCCAAAATCTTACCTTCCTTCCTTTACCTCACCACCCAATGCCTTTTCTTCCTTCCTTCCCTTACCTTGTTAGCCCTTACTATCCAATACTTTACCTTCCTTCCCATAAAATACCATCCCTTACCTTACCTTCCTTCCCTTACCATCAATTATGTAAGTATATTCTTTACTAACCAATTGCTAATCGCACTTTGATGCACAGACATCTAACAAACACAGTTTCTAATAAACACATACTTTATCTTCCGTCACCTTACCGTCAATTGACTAATACAAAACTGCAGACTTACGTTCATTTTCCTTTTGCATCGCGACAGATTCAGCAACAGGTTGACTCGAAGTTCACGAAATGTTCGATTGTCTGGACCAAAATCATCCTCCGGAAACTTCCGCAGGGCATACTGGTACCGGTAGGCAGCATCACGAATGCGGTTCTTCTGCATGGTGGAAACCAATCAACGGCAAATCAATCAACCAATCAATCCAGACAAACAAACAAGATAGCCTGCTCAAGCAAAGACACAGTGCTGAGTTAAGATCTCTATGCTGAAGCATAGATGTGTGGTTACTGTGCTTCATCCTACCTTAAAGAGCTATGTATTCCAGTGTCATCATTACCTGGTCGCAGACCTTTGTTCTGCAACACAGGGTAATCTGATTGTTCCTCCATTACACACTGTCACAATGCAACACAGAAGCTTTGCACTGGTTGGCCCCTCATTTTGGAACAGGCTTAGACTGTATATAAGCACCATCAACTTCTTCTAGATACTTTCAATGCCTTTATTCTGCAAGCTGTTGAAGACCATCCTGTTGGATTGTGGTTGTGTGGTCCAGTTGGGAGCACTTCAGATGAATTTTCTTTAAGAGGTGCTATATAAATAAGCACTTAAAATCACAACTACAATCATAAATTTATAGAGTGGAAAACTAATCATTGTAAAATGAATCAAGCAGAAAACCACATCAATCACAAAACTGAGTGGAAAACCAATCAGTCGGAAAGCCAATCAAGAGCCAAAAACCAATCAGCTGAACTCTAGTTTATAGACAACAACCAATGTTGTATAAAACCAAACACCACTACACTATTAGTATGGATGTTATCAGTTGCAATAAGTTTGCTGAAAGGACAGTCTTTAGGTGACGTTTGGAACAAAGCAGCATAATTAAGTAGTGTATTTTTGCTTCTTAGGTCGTTGTGTATAAAATCACATAAACTAACTCTGGACGTAGGCTAGTAAAACCCAAGTAGGTCCACTGGAGACTTTTCATCTGACCTTGGCATCAATTCTTGATAGTTGTGAAACTATACTGATTTGATGTTGATGTCGACAAGTTAATAATGGCCATTGAATTCAATCAAACCAATCAATTAAAAAGAAAACAAGAAAAAAATAAAAAGAAAACAAGCCAAGCTGAAACCATCCTGCAAAAGCCACACCATTGGAGTGTTATCATTAACATTATTATTATCTAATTAAGTAAGTAAGTAAGTAAGTATATTCTTTATTAAGCCAGCTGTCAAACAGCACTCTGGTGAACAGCATCTGTCAAATAGATCTTCTACAGTTAATAAACAAACATACATCGGTATATACAGTATATATACATGTTAGCATGCTTTGACAACTTCTACTACTTAAGTGCATTTTTCAAGCAATAAATAAAAGATTGCTTACTAACTAAAGTGATCCAATGAAAGCCATAGAATTGTATAGTTTCAATCCATTATACAGAACCCTTGGCTAATAATTATATATGGCCTGACCTTGTATAGTACGTTTCCATCATCCATCAGCTTGTTGAGCAGTAAAATCATCATGTCTGATTTCCCAGAAGCCATTGCCCATGTTGCAGGACCTGGAAAAGACACTAGCAATGTAACATAAATAAAGTCCATACAGCACCTTTACGGGAAAATGGAGATATACACATACTAGGCCAGCGCTTCCCAAACTTTTCAGTGTGACGGACCAGCAGGAATTTACTTTTCAGTGTGACGGACATGCAGGAATTTTCCCATTGCAGCAGGACCAGTGCCCAATTTATTATTTATTTTTCTTCTTTAAATATGTATTAATTATAAGATTTAAGAAATGAGAATGTAAAACAAATCTTGGAATTTTGTACAAAATTATATAGTTACATTGGAAGGAATGGATATTGTTAGGAAACATCAAAAATTTAACTACAGAAAACGTCTATCGTCTTTCTTGTCCAGTTTCTTTAATCACTTTGCAGACCGGCAACTGAGGGCTCGCGGAGTGGCACCGGTCTGCGGACCACTACTTGGGAAGCACTGCACTAGACAACTTTTATAATCAACCTAACCTGCACCTCACTAGCCAAGGTTACCCAAAAACTCAATTAGATTCAAACCCCAAAGAACTCACCTATGTCATTCAGAAACTGCCTGGACTGGAACTCCATATAACACATCCATGCTAGTCAGAACCCTTGCATCATAACCCAAAAGAATAAAACCCAAAGGAACACACCTATCATAATGAGGAACCCTCTCGATCAGAACCAAAAAGAACAAACCTATCTTATTCAGAAGCTCATCTGGAACAGAACCCAAAAGAACACAATTATCTTATCTACAAACTATTCAGGATTTAGCATCTAAAAGAACACACCTATCTTATTCAAAAACCCACCTGAAATAGCGGTATCTTATTCGAAACCAAACAGGATAAGAACCCAAAACACTCCTATCTTATTCAAAACTCCATCTGGATTAGCACTCAAAGCACACCTATGCTATTCACACACTCGCCTGGCGTGGCACCCAAAACAACATCAGGTATCTACCATACCTGGAATAGTACCAAACAGCACGTACCTAGCTTGGCACCTTTCCTGAGGAAGCAGATGACAATGGCCGTGTTTTGGCATCCAATGGCCTTGTCCAGTGGCCTCATACCATTGTTGTCTTCATGCTCTATTGCTGCTCCCTGATCCATCAGATACTGCACCTGGTTAAGTAAAACGTAAACTGTAATGTACCTTTCAAATGAGCCATAAAACAGGACCAATAAGTGTAAGATACAGTCCTATCTGGTTAAGTGATTTTCAGATACAGCTTTGCCTTTCAAGAGACCTTCAGTCAATCAATGCCTTGTGGTGCTATAGTACACATAATGGTGCTACAGATTTTTCTGGATTAATTCAGATTGTGATAGCCTTTCAGTTGGCAGTGTTTACTTCCACTGAAAGGAATGAGATTACACACTATGGTTTTACTTAGAAGTGAACACACTACTCTTACAGTTAGCAATTAGCACTTCACCACAAACTCATTGTAACACAGTATTTGGAAGCTTTATGAAGAAATTCTTCATAACCAGTTAATATTATAACAATTTTTTTTCTAAAACTCAACTAATTAGGGTGTGTGCAACTGTGCATTCCTGCTGAGCCTCTGGAGTGGAATCTGTGTGACAAAATTGAGAACTTGTCTCAGCCACTTATCCAGAGCCTCAGATCGAATTTGACTAACCTTTACTAACTTATATCAAGTACTATAATAAGTAAAATATCAGAATTTGTGTTTTTAATTAAAATTGTTGTAACCATGAACGCTCTAATGTACACAGAAAATTTGTTGTATGGCTGTCTTCGGGAGACACATCAAGAACCGCTCTACAACGAGGTTGTTTATACTGAGTTTATTTTCTATAGCTGCCCTAAATTTGGGATCTAAGTCCCCGACTCTTTATCCTGCTGCGGCAGTCTGTAATGCGAAGAGTAAGTGTTCAAGCCTTAACTCGTGCAGTCACTTAGTAAGGATCTTGAGCAAGACCTTCACGTTCAATTGCCCAACACATCAATGTTCTGCTGTATGACTTGGCACGAGGGCAGTATCAAATGCAGTTGTACTGTATTGTATTACTGCTCTGTATCTCAAAATTCATGTAATAATAAAGCATGTTATAATTAGTCCCCAGTGTGATTGATGTATCCCAATACTATATTTGAACAATATTCAATGCCATTGAGCGATAAAAGCTCGATCAACTTCCAAGACTCACAACATGCTCATCGCCGTAGAATGCAGCAAGATCAAGTGGTGTCCTTCCATTTTTATCGTTGTGTTCTAGATCAGATCCACTTTCAAGGAGAAGCTGAACGCATGGCAGTTGGCCCTTGAGGCAAGCCCAGCACAGGGCGGTCAGACCTTCCCGGTCGACCCAGTTTACGGAAGCACCTGGAAATGGTCAAGTAAAGACATCAATTATGGATCACATAAGCACTTGACCTCTGTTACCAAAAGTATCTGTTGGTGAACTTCTTCAAAAGATATCTGGTAAAAGTAGACAAAATTGATCATGATTTGTGGCTAATTCTATTTGACGTGGCCATCAACTGATGACCCATGCATTGTGATAATGTACCCATAGAAGCATAAGATTTGATTATGGTAGATTAGATTAGACTTGTAAGGCCACTGGAATAAAATTATATCAGAACAACCTTCCTTTTCTTTATTTTACCTACTCATCCTCTTCCTTTCCCTACCTTCTTTTTCTTTCCATTCTTTCCTTCCCTTCCCATACCTCACCCTTCCCAATTGGTCAGTGCAGTCAGATTCGTTGCCTACCTCTGGCCAGCAGTAGTTCTGCCACAGGCCTTCGGCCTTCTGCAGCGGCCATCATGAGGGCCGTTCGTCCACACTTGTCAACCTGGTCGATCGGTGCCCCTTGGCGCAGAAGGACATCGACGAGCTCCCAGTGACCAACGCTGGCAGCACAGTGCAATGGATGGGCGCCACGGGTGTTTGGGATGTTGACACTGGCTGACAGTTCAAGAAGACGTGTTGCCGATTCAATCTGACCATTGAGGCAGGCGGCTGTCAGGGCTGTAGACAGACAGAGACCAAGAAAAACTAAGAAATAAAACTGTTGCTGCAGGTTTGGCAAGAGAAAGTGAGACCAACACAGACAGATATAGAAAGAAAGAGATAGATAGATATATAGATAGATAGATACATATATATATATAATATATATATATAGATATATGTATATCTATATATATATATATCTATATAGATAGATAGATAGATAGATAGATAGATAGATAGATAGATAGATAGATAGATAGATAGATAGATAGATAGATAGATAGATAGATAGATAGATAGATAGATAGGAGAGAGAGAGACAGAAAGAGAGACATTCATTCATTCATTCATCAATTCATTCAATAATTTATAAATATTTATTCATTCATTTACTCATTTGTTAGTTCCCTGATTTATTCATTCCTTCACTTGTTGGTTCAGAGGTCAAATCCCCAGGTCAAAAGCTCAAGTTGTCCTACCTGTTTCTCCAAGCAGAGAATCAGCGAAGTTAATGTTGAAGCCATCGCCTGCGACTGCCTGTAGGCTCAGCAGAAAAGTGCAGATCTAGAAAAGACAGCAAAAGAGTTTCTTGAAAACAAGACATGTAGTCAGGTATTGCAGGGCAAGTCAAGATAATGTAACATACAGTAAGGCCAGGATATGTCAGGTGAGCTAGGAAAGGTTAGGAGATGCAAGATAAACCACAGCAAGGTTAGCTGCCACATGCAGTATGTATGATAAGTAAGGGTACGATAAGGCTAGGTAAAGGTAAAAATAAACCTAAATAAGGTTAGGTAATGGTAGGAAAGGAAAGGTAAGTTAGTGTTAGATAAGTTAATGTTAGATAAGTTAATGCTAAGTAAAGTAAGGTCATACAAGGTAAGTTAATGCAACCGGGGTGCATACTGACCGCAGAGTGACCAGCTGATGCAGCAGCGGTCAGCGCTTGCTGCAGGGATTCGTTTGTCGTTGGTCGTTTGTCCCTGGCGGCTGTTTGTTCGCACTGCAGCAGGAAGCTGGCTGCATCTAACTGACCGTGTAAAGCAGCATGGACGAGTGGACACTGACCACTCACATCTGTCTGGTTGATCTGATAAAATTCAGATGATAACAAAACTCAGATCATACTTGGCTATATTCAAACACAGACAACGCCTCAGAGGACACAGCTGACCTGATCTAAGCTGACCCGACCCAAACCCACAATGACGTGGATTAAAATCAATCAGTGAAGTGAAGAATGCAAGATTCAATCAACTGTACCATTACTAATTCAATCAATCACTCAATCAAACAGTTAGTAGTATATCAATGAATGAATGAATCACTCAATCAGTCAACCAACATGTCAGCCAGCCAGCCAGCCAGTCAACAAACCAATCAATCAATCAATCAATCAATCAATCAATTGTATAATGAATAATTCAATAAACAGAATTCTTAAAAGAGATGCATCAAACTTAGCAATTACTTTATCTTACCTTACCTGTTCTGGTTCAAATCTGAACTGTTTCAGCTCATGCACAAGAACAATTTTAAGTTAACCTTAAGAAGCACCTTTTAAATCTGTTAGTTAGCAAAGTTTCAGCATCTCTGACAGCACTAGTGCTACAGCACTAGCGCCTTTTAAATATTCAGAAACACATACACACACACATTCATAGACACAAATGCATACATACATAGTTACAAACACATGCATATATATATATATATATATACAAACAAACATACCTGCCTGCATACACACGTAGATACGCATATACATACCTACACACTGTCACAGTCTTACCCTGGCATTTTTCCGGATGAGGACATCGATGACCTTGATCTGCCCTCGTTGTGCTGCAAAGGACAGGGCCGGAACTTCATCATCGCCTGTGAAGTTGACATCTGCTCCAAACTCCAAGAGCAGGTTGACCATTTCAAGATGACCCTCCCTGGCTGCAAGGCAGAGCACCGGAGCGCCACCACAGAAGTTGGTCTGAGCATTGGCATTCGCTCCAGCCAGCAGAATTAACCGGCTCACCTGCAAAATCAATTAGCTGATTGTTCAATCAGTTGCTTAATCAACCATTCAATAAGAAAGAAAGACAGAATGGCTGAATGAATGATGAATCAATCAACTTAGCCAGTGTTTCCCAATCTGGGTGTTGCAACACCCACAGGTGCCATGAACCTGTTCAATGTGTCACAGCTGGATAATATTTGTCCAACTTCTTATCTCAAAATACGTAAAAAACTACTGATTATCAAAACTGACATATAACTATTTTTAAATCTTAAATTAGAGTAGATATAGATGCAGCACTGTGGCTGAATACAAAGAGCATTGCTCGCCATTAAAATAAACAATACCTGGAAGAAATATAAATAAAATTAAGGCCAGGTGCTGTTGACTGAATTGCTCTTAGCAAGGGTACCTTTCTCTGAAAAAGGTCATGGGAACAACTGAACTAAGTGAATTCGACTGAAATCACCCAGTGAATATAGCAAGAAAACAAATAATGAATCAATGCATAGTAAATTGTTTAATCGATCAACAACAGTAACACAATACAATGTTGCAACACAATAAAATGTCAGTGCAGTGCAATGAAATGCAATATATATGTAACACAATACAGTACAGAAGCTCTTTCAGGCACCCTTGTGTCAATGTGTTTAAGATATTCTCAAAAGGTGCTACATAAATGCTTAGATACAGAAAATGCATGCACGCGCGTGCACCCACACACACCCACACCACACACACACACACACACACACACACACACAATGCAACAGATCACAAGCAAAGTCAAAGGCGTCTGACCTTAACATTTGGCGAGAAGAGATTACGGTGTGACACAAGTGCAGCACTTAGATTGTCCGTACTCAGGCACATCCAGTAGGCTTGCATATCACGTGACGAGAAGCCGAGCTGTTTAGAGGCAACCTTGTAGATGTGTGCCTTCAGGATGTGGTGACCAAGTTCAATAACTCGGTCAGGACCAAGTGGAGAGTTGATGCGGCTCAGCTTAAATGCTTGTAACGCATGACCTAGCCTGAACAGGCAGACACAGAAATGCCATCAAACGCCTGCTTTAAATCTAAAAATAAGTCCTTTTTTGTAGCACAGATATTTCAAGTTTACAACATTGACATCTTGACATAGTCAAAATTCTCCTTCAATATACACAAAACGTTCCAATTTAATTAAAATTACAATTTAAATTGCATATCAAAACCTTTGTCAGATTTTATCTAAAGTCTTTTACATGTAACCTACTGCGGTTTGTCATTTGTTTTTTTTGAATAAACGAATATATAGATATATATATATATATACATATATATGTCAAATCATAATAGAAGATATCGATAACAGTGAATTATCCGTACTTTCAGAAGTCAACTGCCTCAGGTCAAACATAAATATTTCCATGTTATTACAATCCTATGCAACATAGCATAAATATTTCGACACAATCAAAAGCCTTCTCAAGATCATAAGGACATTTCAATACAGTCAAAAGCCTACCTAAGATCACTGAGATATTACTACAACGTCAAAAGCGTACTTAGGATCACAAATATATTTCCGTGTTATCACAAGCCTACTTAAGAAAAGAGAAATTTCAACATTATCAAAAGCTTACTTCAAATTGAAAATTGCACAGATATTTCGACATTACTGAAAGCAGACCTTAGATCGCAGAGATACTTTTGAGTTTCATTGTCATCTCTTCGAATCAACCACTCTCGGAAGGCTGGATGAAAGAATACGTATGTTCCGTCCTTTCGCCGCAACAGAAATCCCGAAAGCGACTCCATCCGCTGCACGAAGTCATGCCAATCAACATACCGATACAGCAGTCCTGAATTAAACACCTGAAAGATCTCTTCAATGGTAAGCGGATACAGTGATGCGAGGCATACATTCAAGATTGGACTGACTTTATCAAAAGACCGTGATGTGTGAAACCGCATGTTGAACTGCAGCAGAAACACTTCACACAGGTTGACTGGAAGGATCTTGTAGTTTGAGCTCTTGAGCACAAGTGGTCCATGCTCAATCAGATCGAGCACCAGCTTGCAGTAGAGGAAGCAGCCCTGGCTAAGTGACACAATATGGGCACTCAACCGCGCCTGTGTTGACGACTCGAGCTTTGAGTTGAGCTCAACATTGCTCTGGATACTCGGTGTTGTTGCAATCCGGTGGTTGACATACCCAAGCAGATCACGAGTAACTCCCTCGCTCCCCGAGTCGAGAGAGATTCGATGGAACGAAGGCAGTGACTTAGTGATATCCTGAAGGACTGTCCGTACAGTGACTATAACTTTCACCCAGACAGGGAACCGGTGGACGTGTGCGGCGAGGAATGACGCGATTGTGTGTCCATAATCCGGTTCGTGGAAGGCAGCCTCGTTCAGTGCGTCTACGAGTACCACGCAGACTTGATCACCGAGTCGGCCAGCGAGCGAAAGCTCTGTCAATGGCTCGATGATGCCTCTGATGAAGGCCCGTGATGGATCGGAAAGGCACTCACGGACACTGAGCGCAGTTTGGAGCTTAGGGTCACGGACCAGTCTCTCTCGGTAGGCGGCCAATTGGGGAGCATTGGCCATGTAAGCAGCGAAACTGTGAACAAACTCCGGGACCATGCAGGTGATGTTGTTCTCCGCCTGGCAGAAGTGGTAGGCGACGACGCGTGATGCCAGTGACTTAAGGGCGTTGTATGGTGACAAAGGCGTCACAGTTGACTGCAGCATAGATGCTGGGAAGCGAGTGACCGGAGTCTGCGGGCTGCCACGAAGACCATGACCGCCTGGCTGGGTCTTAATGCTTTGGTGAACCACGGAACAAGGATCTGAAAACAACATACCCACACATCACCATTATTATCACCCTTAGTCAATAATGACCACTAACGCCACCAAACCCTTAAACAGATAAATAACTTGACCACTAGCATAACAATAATAATAATAATAATAATATAATATTATCATGATCATCATCATCCTAAAATCATAAACCATCATCATGACGTCAGAGGGAGAGACAGATACACAGAAACAGACAGATACACAGAAACAGACAGAGAAAGACAGACAAAGACAGAGTGGGGAGGCTAACCCGTGGTGGCATCAGTTGGTACGAGGCAACTACGGCCATCTCCAAAGGGACTGTGGTCGACTAGCTGTTCAATGACGGCCGTCTTACCAACACCTATTCCGCCAATGATGACAACACCGTTTGTTCTTGGCATTGACTCATCTGTCAACCTCTGCAACAGACACATTACATCCACAATTACACACCACAGTAACGAATACTGCTACAAATTATACTTAATAGTATTACTTATGTCTACAATTACAGTAACAATAAGAGGTGTGAAAATTTTATTAAAACATGGCCAAAGACTCGTGTCCATCTTGAGCGGGTAACTGACTACCCATACGCTCTGTCACTGGATAAGTAACATCACTCTTTTATGCACATATTTGGATCGGAATACTAATCTGTATATTTATTAGCAAAGGCAAAATCACTTGTATAATTCTTTAAAACATTTACATGTGGTAAAATTTGGTTGCCATTAAAACGTTTCACTAAATATCAAAAGATACTGTTCAATATAATTAAACAGGTAAGTTACCAAAGCTAATTATATAATTTCTGGGTTTATTTTAACTGAAATAACTGAAATAAGTGTAACATTAAATAAGAGTCTCATATAAAATAATTTTATACTATTGCTTAACTTTGTCATCAGTAACTGTACCAACTACATAACACCAATATCAACTGCATGTGCCTGCCCTCCCCCTCAGCAAACAACAATGGTGAGTGGCTCCACCTGGTTTGAAGTCCTGCATCAGGCAGGGCTGTTCCAAATGGGCGAACGTCTCAGAGTTGCAAATAAACATGCGTGATGAAGGTGACCAGACCAGGTTCAATAGTAGCAATAAGCTAAATTATAGTACTTGCATACCACGCTATCCGCAGTTACTGATGGGTCTGTAGTGATTCTAGCCGAAGCCCAGCTCATATGTGGGCAGAGGCTCTAACAGGTGCATGCCAGTATCCCAAGTCATTGCCTGCTGGCTCATCACTAGCTGATTCTTGAGCGTTGTGCTTGGCTGTACCAAGTCCCTCACTGACAATGTCAATGGTAATTTACAAAGTCGTCATACATGCATATCCATGACTTACATAGAATCAAGCATCATGTTTCATGTCTGCTACGATATCTCTCTGGTGAATGCATTCCTTTCCAGTCGCTATATACTATACCTCGCTTCTTACTGGCATTACACAGTGACATTTGCACCAAATGGTTCAGAAATCTTTGACCTGGGTCATAACTAACACATCAAAACTATGAGCACATAACCTCTGCACTTAAAACATTGCAGTGGCTTCCTGTTCAGCAAAGAAACCCCTTCAAATTGGCACTTATGGTTTATACAACACTGAGTTGTAACTAACCACAGAATTTTAAATCAGTCTTCATTGCTCAGTCTCAGCACTATTGAACAAGGTCGTGCGATTGCCTTTTTCTGGTCGTACCTAATACTAGAACCGTTCTTGGCAAATAGGCTTTTTCGGTTGCTAGACCTGGATTTTAGTATGCCCTCCCTGTACCTGTTCAGTCTGCGCAGTCACTTGCATCGTTCCATTCTCTAATGAAGACTTATAATTATCTTTCTCAAAATTGCTTATCCACCAAAGGCTGTCTCTCTGTCTTGGTGGACTCGCCTTCTAGATGTTGTTGAGCTGATTACACTCGTTTATTGTGCCATCAGATGATCCCTTGTGAATGAGACACCAACACTTCACAAGTTGCTAATTACTAATTAATAATCACATTCAAAAGTAATTTACAGAAATAGGTCAACATTGAGTATAGGATTTGTGGCC
Source organism: Allolobophora icterica (assembly GCA_963556255.1). Taxonomy (NCBI): domain Eukaryota; kingdom Metazoa; phylum Annelida; class Clitellata; order Crassiclitellata; family Lumbricidae; genus Allolobophora; species Allolobophora icterica. The sequence goes on along the minus strand of OY744602.1, from coordinate 54,425,687 downwards.
TTGTGTACTCATCTACAGAGGAATACCTGGGCCTCTAGGTGACCGACGACAGACAGGCCTATGTAGTTACAATTACATTACAATTGTAACTGTAATTACAATTACAGTCAGATCACAATTGTACCAGTTAAAATGAGATGGGCTCTGACCTCTTCGATTTCCCTGAAAAGCCAGTCCCTGCCGACAAAGATCGGCGTCTCTTCTTGGCTGTGGGCAACTTCAAAGAGCAGCCGCGTCAGATGGAGCTGCGGTGGTTGCAGGGTTCCGAAGCGCACTACACGAACACACCACCACCATCAGCATTATCATCATCATCATCATCTTCGTCATTGCTGTGGTTATCGTGATCAGTATCTTCATCAGCCAGACAGACAGATGCACAGACAGACAAAGAAGCAGAAACACAAGAAGACGACAGATCAGACAGCAGAACACAGAGGTACAGACAAGAGGAATGATAGACAGAGCAAGAGACAGACCGAGTGGCACACAGACAGATAGCATAACAGAGCAATACAAAGAAAAGGACATCAAGATAGACGCACATAAACACATAAAAGCAGAAGAAGCCACAATGACGATGCAGAGTGGAAATAACTGCGGAATTAAGGGACCAAGACTGGGAGCAGAGAATGGGATTGAGCCAGGGAAGGAAGAAGAGAGGGTGGGGTGGGAGGGAAGAAGGAAAGAACAAAGGGAAGGAAGAAGGAAAAGATGGTGGGTAGGATCGAATTGATGGAGGGCAGGGAGGATTGAGCGTCAGATAGGGTTCTGTCACAAATAGAAGTAACAACCCTTTATTTGGGAATAATAACAGAGCCTCCCTCTATGGAGGGACAGGCAAGATGACCAGAGGATTAGACAAGGAAGCAAACAACAGAGAAGGATGCAAAAGATTAGAAAGAGGAGAAGCAGAATGAGGAGGAGGAGGAGAAACAGTATGAAGCGTTAGAGGACGATTAAGAGGTCGGAGAGATTTCGGAAGAGCTGAAAGAGCATAAGGAGGAGGAGCAGGACGAGGATGAGATAGAAAAGGACAAGCAGCAGTAGTAGAAAATAAGAGATGCAGAATATGTAATGTAATAGGGTTCGAAGGGTTTCACACAAACAGTATGCACATCAAGAGGATTACAGGAATTCTGCAGGGTAGGTCTCCAAAAGGGAATTAAAGAGACGATGATGAGAAGCTAGCAGGGAAGTGGAGGATTCGAAAGAATACAAAGATGAGGAGGAACAAGATTAAGAGGAAACAGAAAGATAAGTGAGTAGACAGCATGAGAACTGATATCAATGGAGGGTAGGTGCTCTAATTCCAGACAAGTCCTTACCAGATGACTGTCCTTCCGTCCATCAGTGATTGATCCTTACTGATAACTGACCGTAATTTGACTGCACTTATCTGCACGACAATCAAAGTAGCCATAACTCACAATACTCCTCCAAATTCGTACTCCCCTGATGAATTATATTCCTCACAGGCAATGCATTCCTCTAATTCCTCTTTAATTATATTCCTCTAAGGAATAAAACTCTCAAGAGGAATTGCACTTCCCAGAGAAAAGACATTCCTCTGATGAAAAAACTCCCCAGAGGAATGGCACTCCTCAGCAGTGATTCCAGTAAACGATCAGTATGCTAACTTTTTCCGTTGACGTCATTGATTCTGACTCCTCCTGTACTGGCTGCTCCTGCTCCAGCAGCAAGGCAGGCCCTGGCAGACCTTCGTCCGGCAGACCTCCGTCGACTAAACAGACCAACGTCTTCCATGTCAACTCCTGCATTAGCTACAACATACAAACCATCAGCTAATTATCACTCGCAAACTCTGCACATCGTCTGATCTGAAAAACACTTGAAAATCTTAAAAGTACTAAATGTCCAGAACAAATACTGTCTTAAAAGTGGAAGATCTAAAACTCCTGTCCTAAAGTGAGAAGTTTCTTTAAAAATACTCCTTAAGACATATATCCTTAAGTGCAACATTTTCTAAAAAAATTCTGTCTCTAAAGTGCAAGATCTCCAAAAACATCCTGCTTTAAAAGCAGAAGCTGAAAATACCATCCAACATGAGCAAAGCCTCCTAAATATACTGCTTAATAAGAACTTGCCGAAAATACTGTCTAATACAAGCAGGACCTCCTGAAGATACTGTGTCCAACAGACAAGGCCTCCTGGTCATTTTTCAGATTAAGAAGAAGAAGAGTAGTCCCTTGAGCTAGCCCGAGAGGCAGCTAATGGGTATAAGTGTTAGCAAGTGTGGCCTCTGCAGCGATGCCATACCTGTTGGTGCCTGATGCCAAGTTGTCTGCGAACTGATACTGTTTCCAGCGCTTGTCAGTGTACTCATTATAGCTGAGTTGGCTAGGGACACACGTGAAGCAGATATCTCTAACCAAATTTCTGATCTGGCAGGATTTGAAACCACGACCTCTCGACTAAGTACAGCACGCTACCCACTACACCATCCTGCAGACTAAATGGTGTGACAAAATACATCAACGAGTGTTCTGGCAACATAAATGTCTGCCCACACTGGGCATGACTTCCCACCTGTTATCGAATGTGGCCTCTGCAGCGATGCCACTCCTGTTGGTGCCTGACGCCACGTCGTCTGCGGACTGATACTGTTTCCGGTACTTGTGCTAATCAGTGATGTTACGCTCTCTGTGCTTGGGTCACGACTGCCCGGAAGAAAGGTCGGGTTAAATGTCATCGTCAGACCAGAACACGGCTCGCCCTCTGCCCACGAAAAAGTCAGACCTCAACATTTAATGGCTTTGTTTAATTTTCTGTGGATTTATGACATGCCATTGTCTTAACTAACAACAAGGCAAATTAGGGTCAAGGCAGATTCTTTAGTCACCATGACATCAATTAGTAGAGAATGATGTTAAAATCTTGCTTGCCCTGCAGCAGTACAAACATGATAAATATGAGAAACGTAATTAAATACAAAAAAAGACATGCAGAATAAAAAGATAAACAGAATAAACAAGGCAAACAGCATGAACAAGACAAAAAGTAAGGTGAGTATTGAGTAAGGTAATGTCTCATTCATTGCACAAAGAATTCATGTTATCATCCATTCCGCAAATCATTCATTTACTTGTTCTTTCATTCCCTCCATCAATTGCTTGCTCATTTCCTCCTAAGTTGCTCCTTTATTCCCTCAAAACAATCACTCCCTGATTTGCTCCTAACTTGCTCCTCCATTGCTTCAATCAATCACTCCTTAACTGGTACACTTGCCCACTCATTCCATATCAACTGATTGTATTGTATTGTATTGTATCTAAACATTTATAAAGCGCCTCTCACAGTGTTCGCTAATCAGAGGCGCTCCCAGTGCGAAAGACCCAGTGAATAGAAAGTGGTTTTAAGACAGCGGAACGAGGCACTTGGGCTACCAGCTAATAAAGAGGCACGTGTCAATGGAGGGAGTTGATTCCATAGAGCAGGATCAATGCAAGAAAAGGCTCGAGTTTTGGCCATAGTGGTCCTGGCTCGTGGTACAAGAAGATCATGGTGATTAAGCGATCGCAGTGGACGGAGAGAAGTAGCTGAAAGTGGCAGACGAACAAGGTCACAGAGGTACTTGGTGCTAAGCCTGTATATATACAAAAGAGTCTTTACATAAAACTTTATGGCTTTGTTAGTTGAAGTACGCATTTATTGACTGGCTATCGGGTTCAAATCCTTAAGAAAGTGGGATACCTTGCTTACACAGATGATAAAGGCAAGGCAAGGCAATGGTAAGGTGCTTTCAAGTACTTGCAGCACAAGTATCCATGGGCATAATTTATAGTATGAGGGGCAAGTACCCACCATTTGGCCATCGTGTATTGAAGTACTGTACCTGTCATTCTTCCGCGTGTTTCAGTTTGCATAACACCATTCAACACTAACTAACCGCACCTCAGGTTCGCATTTCTTAGTGACCTTGCGCATGTTAAACATGTTTATAATGATAATAATAATAATAATAAAAATAATAATAATAATAATAATAATAATAATAACAACTGCAATTACTCAGGAACTGGTACACGGTAACAACTGCACATGACAGTATATAGAGTAACATCTGCACACAAGTGTAAACTAAAATTATTCAAGTATCATAACATAGGACCAGCCTAAAGTTAAACTATTTGGGGTAAAACTACAATCACTTAGGATGAAAGCAATAGTGCACTTAGGATAAAATTGCAACTACCTAGGGTTAAAGTACTTGCATTTTGGACAATGTACAAGTGTCTAGAGTATAAGTGTAACTGGGCCTTTTGTTTTCTTTTTGCTGACTTAACTGATCTTAGAATTGGGTGAAGTACGTCAACATAGTTCAGACAGGCGCAGAAAAGCAAGAGGGAGGCTGCAACAAGCTAGGGAGGGATGGAGAAAGGAAGGAAGGAAGAAGCTGACCGAACCAACGATAAGGAATTGAGTCAGTTTCAAAAATGAAGCAACAGTAGCAGACAGCACCAGCAACAACAGGCTGTCTGCCTGGCACAGTGCTTAATTAGTGGTCTCCCCGTCGGTCTGCAAGTCTGGCCTGCCTCCCTACCTGGCTCATTATATCACAGCGTGGTTGCTCCCATGGCTGTCTGTTACCATAGCCCTATACGAGCTGCCTGCATGCCTACTTGGCTGGCTGGGTTGCTGGTGCCTTGAGGCCAGCAGAGACCCATTGACCCACAATAGCAAATGAAGATGCTCCCAAAGCAAATGAAATAGCTGCGAAAGCATTATCAATCCGCAACAGGACTGGCATTGCATGCGGGAGGAAGGAACGAAAGAAGGAATGAAGGAAGAAAGAATGGGTAGGCATACAAGGAAGGATGGATGAAAGGAAGAATGGAAGGAGGGTGAGTGATAGGAAGGGTGAAAGAAAGGAAGGATAGAATGAAGGAAGGATGGGTGGGCATATATAGCAGGAAGGAAAAAGGTTGAATGGATGGATGGATTAGTAGAGTAGAAGGAAGAAAGAAAGGGTCAAATGATTCAGTTATCAACCGGTGATTGTTGAAATTGGACTTGTGTTGAGCGGGTCGTTCCGTGCATCGTGCTCAGGTGATGAGAGAGTGCTCGGCTTGCTCGAGTACTCAGCAAACTGCTCACTGCTTCCATTCAATGCCCGTTGCATCCTAGGAGACGATGAGGACCGCATGTACTGATTCTCTGTGTCGTCCAGAAGTTCCGTTATTGTTGGGCGTCGCTGTGTAGCAGGGGAACAGTCTCCGAGCAGAAGTCCCAGGCGGAGCAGCAGGTCATTCTGGGCGACATCTGGTGGTGGAGGCGATGGGTTGTCGCTAAGCGGCGCTGCAGGAACTGAACAAATAATGCCAAGTTCAAAATCGCTTCTAAACAACGTTGATTAACAGTAAAGATAAAGGTAATAATATTATTTACAAAGGTAATTTGTCACTGTTAGGCAATGCCTCATGAAGGTAATATGTATATAACTATATACACATGTATATCCTATCATACCTATCACAAGGTACTTACTATATAGTCGCTGTATATCGCTTTGTCATGACCCAATTATCTTTGTTATGACTGCATCATTAACCCTTTAACGAAGAGAGGGATTAGTATTTCCATGCATTTTAGTACATGCTTGTCGTTAAAGTGTTAAAGAAACATTATCAATCAATCTCCATGGTAACACACATAATGTAACATATGATTTTTTATTTTCCCTGGACAGTGGACATTGTTATAAATTATGAGGGATCATTTCATCTCCACCTGAGGGATCATATCTACCTCGGGTACAACAACAACAACAGCAACAGCAACAACAACAACAATCCCTTGGAGACCAGCTACCTGTTTTAATTTAAAGACTCTCCATTTCTGCCCAATCTGGGAATGCCATTTGCAGAATCTCAAGAGAATGCAAACAGCCCTAACGCTGCATGGACATGTAAATAATAATAATAATACTACTACTGCTGCTACTATTAGTAATAATAATAATACTAGTAATAATAAAATAACAATAACAATAAATGGCCTTAACTGCATGATATATAAAGAGACAAAGAAACATGGAATAAACATTTCATCAGGTGACTTGTTCAAAACTTCTTGCAATTGGTCATCCTATCACGTCGCAGGCAAAAAACCATGGTGGCCAAGTCCTGAAAACCGGAAACAGTGACGTCAAAATTGAGCGGAACCTGTCTCTATGGACGGCCCGCTCATCCGAACATTCTCTGTTCCGTTAGTTTAACATGCACATCAGGTTTCTCCTGACCGGAATAGCAGTACCGCGCCGGTGCTTCGGTATGGGTGTTGCGTACGTTTGACCAAGTCATTAATTCTGTTCCCCACTGGTTTTGTGCCTACTGCCAATTTCTTAATATCATTCAATTTTGACCGGGTTATCCAACAGATAACCCGGTCAAACACTACACTACACAGAACATGGAGATGAGGGATGCTGTTGAACATGGAGATGAGGGATGCTGTTGAAAAAATCAGGGACAGAGCTGTTTGGAGACGTCACGTTGAGGCCTCATCGTCGGCGCACGCCTGACGGAAGAGAGAGAGATCCAACAGATTACGATTCTTGACCATGGCTTCCTTGAAATGACTGCATTATAATAATAACGCCACAATAATAAAGGTAATAAGAACATAAAAGATTTAACAACCTGATAAAGAACAACAAGAACTGACTAGAAAGATCAGTTCAAGACCATGATTGAGTACTCATGAATTCAACCTTCATTTCAAGGGCACGTGTTGTAAGCAAGACCAAGTCTAAGACCACATGGTTCAAGACAAAGACCAAGGCCACAGGGTTCAAAACCAACACCAAGTCTTCAAGACCAAGTCTCCAATACCAAAACCATGAACACTACATAGTTCACAGCAATGTGTTGCTCCTAATTCATGGCAATATATAGTTATTTTAATCACAAAGAAACCAGCTTTTAATACATCATTCAAATCATATGTTTGTTACATGTCACAATTACTAAATCACATAAGGGTTCTGTCCCCGAGTCTTGTCAGTGAAGTCTCAGCAGGTGTTGTTGGCATGCAAAAAACCTGTTCAGTAAAGGGTAAGTCCACCAATTTGTATGTATGTATGTATGTATGTATGTATGTATGTACGTACGTATGTATGTATGTATGTACGTATGTATGTACGTTTCCTGATCAGTAATGCTTGTGTATTTAAGATTAGCCAAACTGAGAAATCGCATCATTATAACTAGTCAATAGAACACCAACAGTCATGGCAGACACTCCCCCCTCCATGTTGCCTTGTTGCTTCTGATAAGAAACAAACAATGAGGTCCTTTTTTGTTTGGCACCAGTATTATATGCACAGAACAACAAATATTACATTCATAATCAAGATCACATGGTTGTACCAAGATCAAATGCGCATGACCAACAGCAAGAACCATGGCTCAAGACCAAGACCAAGATCGAAGTATTAAGACCAAGATCAGCACATTCCAGACCAATACTAAGACTGCATTTGTGTGATACTGAGACTGCCTCCAGACCAAGACCATGACCTCGAAACTCCTTCACTGTAGAAGGCCTGTATAAAATATATCACCTAGTTACAATACATTATTGAAAGTGCTCACCAAACAAGTGGAGTGTCTGGTATCCATGATTGATGTTCTTGCTCTTCCGCGTAACCCACAACCAAATTTCATATGGGTTAAAAATGCATGCCATGCCACAATAACCAGATATATTTATGTATGTATCTGGTTATTTATATAGCACTATATAGAAACCTCACAACAGGTTTTCTAACACAATAGGACAACAGCAAGCAAAACAGAAGAAAATCCAGTGAGGCACAACAGTGGGACAACTACCAGCCAGGCTAATTAGTTTTACACCTCCACTTAATTAATATTCCAATGACACTCTGCTTAATTAATATTTAAATGACACTGCTTAACTAGCTTTATACTCCACTTAATTAATATTTAAATGAAATTCTGCTTATTTAGCTTTATACTCCATTTAATTAATATTTAAATGACACTCAGCTTAATTAGCTTTACACTCTTCTTAATTAATATTTAAATACACTCCAGTTAAATGGTACTCTGTTTGTAAAATCCATTCCTAAGCTCTCTGTTAACCTTCTCACATACAACAACAAGAAGAACAAACTTTGTTGGGATCTTAATTTCATCATAAATTACTGAATTTTAAAAACCACAATCTTGAAATGCAGATGGTAGTGTTGCAGTTCACAAGAACGTGGTAGTGCTAGAGGTAGTGATGAAGAAAGTTGTGCAATGATGCTGACAATGAAGAAAACAGTTTATGGCACAGGTAATGAAGATAGTGTAGGACCTGGATGTCATGGTGGAAATAAAGATGATGCTGGTCTTAGTAGTATGGTCATGGTGATAATGAAGACAGGGTGATAGTGGCAATAATACTGACGGTGGTGATGGTATCCTTTGTCGACTACAGAAAACGCCTTAAGGCTGCAAGAGGCGACCAGTTGGTGTGAAAAATCAATAGCAGATCAATATCTGGTCAATGGACTTGCAAGAGGCCAGATTATCCACTTACGCTTCCCACATGCAAGGACATCCAATTCAGCCAAACATCACCATCATCATTCTTTCCATCATAATCATCATAATCAACACCACAACTACTGTAATCGTAATCATAAACTCCAAATTTCTAAAGCACTACTTTAAAGTTGAGCAGGGCATCAGCTTATTCACGAGCGCTGTGTCGTATCAGAAGGGTTGTCCAGAGATCAATGGCCAATGGAGGTTTGAGTTCGGTTGCCAGAGAGACCAGAGAGCAGAGGCAAAGCGGCTGTTAAGGCGGGTTTTGTTGAGGACAAGAAAGCTTTGAAGGCAGAGGATTGGATGTATTAGGGTAGGAATTCTTGAAGAGGTGAGACTTCAATTTTCAACAGAAAGCCTGTGGGTTGATAAGTAGAGGAGCCTGAGGCCGATGACAGTGTGTGAGTATTGGTGGAGGAAATTAAAACTACTATCATGATGTTCTTGTCACTTCTACGACAACAACATCCACCACCAACATTACGACCACTGCCACTACCACTATTATTAAGACTATCTTAATATTAGTATTAATAAATTAAGTTATTATTTATGATCGATGAGAAAGCGATCAAACAAACTGCCCAGTTTATTTCACACCCGCTTAATTAATGCTTACTCAGCAGTGCATTCAACAATGCATCATTAGTTTTACACTTGACTTCATACATATTTGAATTACAAATTTTTGTGTCTAATTAGTTTTACACTCCACTATAGTATTTAAATGACAATCTGGATAATTAGTTTTATACTCCACTTAATTAATATTTAAGTGGAACTCTGTCAAAATATATGTTTCTATTTATTAATATTTAAATGGCATTCTGCCTAACCAGTTTAACACTCCACTTAATTGCTATTTAAATTAGACAGTTGGCTTAATTAAATATTTAATCATACTGTACCTAACTGCATCAGCTGCTTGCAGCCAGACAGTTTTGTTTATCTATTACCGATGGTCACAGTACTGTACCGATATATGCAACGGCCAAGGGTTTTTTAACTAGCAGAGCAAGAGTGTCAAGAGATGCTGAAGACTCATCTCAATAATGTTATATTTTAGTGTCTAGTGGTGAAGTACAATTGTGTAACCATACCACTGAGGTCTAAGCACATTCCTGCCAAATTGCTGCCTGCTGTTTTGAGTTGCCACCAGGGAAAGTGTAAACTTTGAAACTTAAGTCCTTTTATACATAGACCCAGACACTTACAAGTGGTGTCAAAAGTATCAACAGACAACTGATGTATACAAACACAGTGTCTGCTATTTCCAAGCATTTCTTAGAAGGGTGTTGACCTATAAACTTAACCCTTGTTATAGACAAATTCAGACTAAGGATGAATGACTTGTTTAACTTTTAGAATGTTTAAACAAAATTTATTGTTTACAAGTGTTTACAAAATATTTAAACATTTGCTTACATGAAAATGGGACGTTTAGTGGCTACTGTGCAACTCATCATCAACAATGCTGATATCAAAGAATATCAGCATAAGCACCTGAATCTACTATCTAAGCTAATGCAGTAGGCTATCAAAAGAACATGAGAAATAAATTACAAAGTATAATGCAAAACATAGCCCTTTAGACTATGACACGTAAACTTACACAGACTTAATAGCAAATCAGTGGTTCAGTACACTTATTAAACTTAGTATCAGTCCATTTGTTGTCAGAAAGAGTCACTTCCTCCTCATTGTCATTGTGTTAATCCCTTTTGGCTATCATAGTCATAGTCACAGCCACCATATGCTGCTTCTCTGTCTTACGGACTGATCTTCTGGATATTGACCTGATTACGCCTTGGTCTTGGTGTGCCATCGGTTGATGTCTTGTGCATTAGACACTGGCACAATAGAAGTTACTAATTACATTACATAGTCATGACAGCCTTTGCTTAGCAAAACTATCATATGCCAGTTCAAGTTTGCAAACAGCGAAAACAACCCTAGAGTCAAATGCTTTACTAACGCTAAAATAATTCCACTTGGAACTGTACCTCTTGCACTCCAATGTGCATCAAATCTACATCCTCCAAAGTAGTCAGTATTATCGAGAATAAGTATAGTTTAAAAACAATAACTACAGACCATGCCGCATCCTGTGATGTCTCATAAACTGCTGTCAAGTTATCAAACCTGACCTCACACAAGAAACTCGTTATAATCAGAGATGCCTTCGTTATATCCTGGTGGAGCACCTTATAACGAGGTCATTTGGTTATGAGCTTATTTCCACAGGTGAAACAATTTGGGATCCATGTGGACCATGTGCCTAAGCGTGTCATATCAGAATTAATCTCTTAATGAAGTGTGCTATAAAGAGTCTCCAGAGCATTAATAGGTAGATCCATACATTTAGAAAAGTAATCTAATATATCAGCAGACATGCAATGCCAACGAACATTAGCATCTGTTGTTTCCAGACATCTCTTAAGCCGTGTGGACCTAGACATTTAGGCTTATCCAGATACAAATGACACTTACACAAACTGATGCAAGCTAGCATGTATTAAGTATACCTGTAACTGGTGAAGGACTGGCTGCCTTGTCATCAATTGAATCCTTGAATCCGGATCGAAGGAACTTCTTCCGCAGCTCAGAAACTGAAGGTCGTTTCGAATCGTCCTTTCCATTATCCGCTGCTTCTGAATCCGCTCTAGATGTCGCCACAGCTGCTGCACTGAACAGATCGTTTCGGTCCTCTTCCGCTTCTGCTTTTCCGCTGGACTCGGTCCTAGCCATTGGGTCCCAATCCGAACCAAAGGCACGATTTCCGGTCTCTGCGATCCCGACACTGGTTGCAACATCCTTTGGAATGGTTTCCCCAGACTGGTCTCGGGGACCAATAGGGTGTGACGGCGGTATGGTCTCAGAGACCGGTTCGCTCATTCTGTTCACCCCGCCACGACTGATGCAGTTCCGGTCTGCTGGATTCGACTCATTCCACCGGAAAGTGGGACGACGGAAGCTCGACGGTGGTGGCTGGGCAATGCAGGGTTGCGTGAATAAAGGGCGTGAGGCGCGAAAGGATGATGGCACCAGAGGTGAAGAAGATGAAGAAGCTGCAAAACAGAGAAGAAACTCAGTTTAGTAAGGAACCATTACGCAAAGACAAGTTGATGGTGCTTTTATTGTAATCGAGTAATTGTAATACAGAATTTACATGGCGCCACTCAAAATCCGAGGCGCTCCCAACCCGGGTCAGTGTCTTCACTGACAAAGAGAAATGTTTTCAGGCGCTTGCGAAAGTGGACAGGAGAGAGAGAGGAGGACAAGTCTAAAGCCCTGAGGGAGGCTGTTCCAGCTGGAAGGGCCCACAACCGCAAAACTACGAAACTGGGCCATAGAAGTGCGCATCCAAGGAACTACCATGTCACCGTGGCCCCGGGCAGATGACCGGAGAGAAGCTGACCAGGCAAACTGGAAACCGGGGTGCAGTAAGCCCTGAGATACAGCAGAAATGGCATTTTGTATTGTATGTGCGCATGTATGTACAAAGCTTATGACAGAGCCTTTATAGAACACCTCCAAAGCATTACACACTATACAACTGATTTTAAAAGCATTATTATTATCATCATCTTTATTAATATTATATTTTTATAATAAAAATAATAATCAGAGATGCCTTCTTAGGCATTTGTACCTGAGTACAATGAGCATGGTTCATAGTGGCTGCACCTCAAACGAAAGACTTGACATGTGCAATAGAAACACAGGGCAGATGACCAAACTGATCAATAGGTTGCACTGATATCCTGTTTGGTTACCAGTTAGTCACTACATTTTCACATTTTGCAATCAGTTGGTGCCATTGACAGACACAAACATTTTGATGAAATACGCTCGGATACTTGAGTCCATTCTTGGCATATTTCCACTACCCGTCACTTTCAGCCCATCAAAACGTAAGACAAAACAGCACACTAAATTTCCATTTACTCCTAAAGGCTAAAGTAATTTGTTATTCCATAATTAAGCTTCACTGATTGGCAGCTGTTGTCTGCAACTCTATATCTCCTAGTCCATGACTTCACAGGTGACAGACAACTGCACACTATAAAGCCTCCAGCCGTTGACCAATCGCTTAAATTAATCATTATGCTTCTTTAGCCAGGTTTCAGGTCTCATTCACGGCCCAGGTGCCATTTTAGGGTGATTGCCTGGGCCTCCAGAAACCCATGGACACACATAGCGCTGGTCATTGTTTAGATGGAACATGTCTCGGTTAGAATTTGCTTCTAAAACAGCTATATTGTGTGGTTCCTTTGCATTAGTAAGTCAACTATTTGGTGACAACAGCATAGGATCTTCAGCTAACCAAACACCCCATTACCACAAATAACAACAGATTTGAACATCAAAAGCTATGATGACTTTGATGAAGGTGATATTTGGACTTCTGGAAAAGAGAACTTTGAACCAGCGCTTAACGCACTGAGTGTATATCTGCATCTATCACACCCATCAAAAGTGTTTACTAATAGCTGTACTCATATATTAAACCATATCGATCAAACACGAGTGAAAGGATGCTCACACTGCTAACAATTCTAAAGAGCAATATTTCTAAAAAGCAATACTGCAATATTGTCATAACTGTAACATCATAAAACATCCAAAGGTATTAAGCAACCAAGGGCAATGTAAAACCAATCTGGAGTTTATTGTTGCCATCATTTGTAAGTTTTAAGCGCATATTTATAACATGCCCCTTCAAAAAAATTCATCACAGGTGCTCCCAATCTGGAAATACAGGAGACATATTATTATTCTTATTATACCACCATTACCATTTCAACAATTGCTATTATGTCTTCACAAAACGCAAAAGCTGACTAAAGCCAATTCCAGGGCAACAGTACCGGTAAGTTGTCAAGACACTGGCAACTCGTGACACTGCTGACCAACGGTGTGCGTAACTGGTCATCATAGAAGGTGCTGGTCATCATAGAAGTTGACCAGTCATGAAGTTGCCAACAAACTCTTACCAGAAGATGGTAGTAATATATTCTGGAGTGACTGCCCAGTGGGACATATCAGAATGTATCTGAATATTTCTACAGCACCTTTAAGAACGACATAAAGTATGGACCGTGTGCTGTGTAACAACCGATTGCATTTATATCTCACATGTGAGGAAGAAAAAGAGTACACTAGGGAGCAGCACTGTATCGAGGACAGTAACAGTGCTGCCACCCATCACATGCCATCAGTGCGTTATGGCTCTCTTGGCATTCTGTGATGGTCGATGCCTGATGACGATGGTGATGAAGGTAACGATGATAACATTGATGAGGATGATGATGGTCATGCTGATGATAGTGAAGATGCTGATAGTTCTGATGATGATGCATACATACAAGCATGCATGTATGTATGAATTAGAGCTGTACCGGTATCACTTTTTGCCGATTATGCTGATTCCATTATGCCGATACCGCATACAGCCAATCATTAAAACAGCTGATACTGCTTATGAGACCGATCATTTCATTATTTGTTCAGTGACACACTAATGTTTCTAGAGCACCTAGTAGTGCAATGCTAAATATAAATCAATAATAAGAAACAAAACATAGATATTTGTGCTCGTTTTTCTTCTTGTAACGATTATTGTGCAAAAAACAAATAAATTTATATTTATTTATTTCCTCATTTTCGCCGGCCACAGCAAGACATCAGTAGGTGAAGCAGAGGCTATGTACGTATGTATGTATAATAATATATGTATGACACATATTAGAGCTGTACTGAATATCTGTATTCGATTCACTTTGGACCAAATAGTGCTCCAAATAGTAATTCATATTCGTATATCTGTGATGTATAAGCTAAGTCCAGTTTGGAAATCTTTTGCAAGAAGGCTCGATGATCCGAGCAAGGCTATTTGCAGTTTGTGTATGGTAATAATTTCACATGGTACTGGCTATTAGAAAAGTTCACGACAACAGCATTAAATATTCATTTAAAATACAAACATGCTGATGAATATAAAGTCATGCAACTGAAATGTGATGCAACTCCAGTGGAAAGTCCAATTGCAAAAACGAAAACTCAGCAAACATTGAGCAACATTACTTCAAAGAAAAAGCAGTGGGACATAGACAGTCCAGAGGCGCATAGAGTACACAAGGCCATTGGTGAACTGATTCAAATCAATTCAATTCATAAGCGTTATTGATCACCACATACAAGCTCACATAACCATTTGTTGCAGTAGTTCATGGGTGTCAAAGGGTAAACCCAAAAGGAACAATATTGTTCCGCTGGCAGGGCCGTGCCTTTCTCATTTCTATTTCTACACAGTAGCACTGATCATGAAAGCATGAATCAAAACCAGTAAAGAAATGTGCCAGGACGCAGAAATGTACAAGTTGATGCTTGTGCAGTAGAACATACAGATTTAAGAATTATACAAATATTAACCATTCATCATTTGTTACATGCACAGTGATTCCACATTGATAGCCGCGATATACAGCTGTACTCCATTGTTGAGGACTGTTGTTTCAAAATAGTCTCTTCACAGAGAGTTATATTGAAAAAATTTAAATCCATGTGCTTGTATCCAGTTTTAACTTATGCCCAACAGTGCCGTCACCTACTATTCGCATTCGGCAGAATAATGTGGCCAATCATTTGTATATGGCTGAATAGCAAAACATGCTAATTGGTACAGCTCTAGTATATGTAGCCTATATAGGTCTCTACATGTATGCATATTTCTATGTAAGTATGTAAGCTCTAGTTATCCAACAGAGGTGCTATATAAATACTATGCAATCCAATCCAAGAACTTTCTATAGCACTGTCATATCAATGCTCCAAGAATCAACATCAGCAATAACAAGTAAACAGCAACCTTTTCACGAACTGTACCCAATGCATAGCTGCACATTGCCCCCTACCCACCCACCCACCTACTGGTCACCTACTATGTCATTTTATCTCAACTTATGACTTACCTCATTCAGCTGGCTTATCCACCATAGGCTGCCTCTCTGTCTCCCTGGACTGACTTTCCAGTTATCGACCTGACCATGGCTTGGTTTTGGTATCCCATCAATTGATGTCTTGTGTATAAGACACCGGCACCATAGGTGTAGATTCTGCTAATGATTATAGTATCAGACAACAGCCGGGCGCAACAGACCAACTCGGCGCCTCATAAATACACATGAAAACCAAAACAAACATTGCCCAGCATACGAGGCAAACACGCTGCTACATCCGCCATTACGACGTATACAGCCACACGTCCGCACTGCTCGCAGTATCTTTCGACAGACGGTTGCCCCGAAGACGTTCAAGACAAACACCCTCTACCGTCGGCACCCACAGGAAAACCCTCCGATCCAAACAAACCCCTCCACAGACCGACCTGAGACCCCCAATTCGCCAGGCCTTCCTTACCTGCGTGGACCACTCGGACGACAGCGTTCAACGGACAGCCAAGCAGAGACGGCTACGGTCGGCCTTCTTCGCTCTACTGCAGCGCAGCCGCGCCGATCCGTGCCCCGGCTGCCTGGGCCGGGCTTGCGTCGTCCGCCCGGCGTCCGGGCCCTTTCCGCTGAGGGACCTCGGGCGGGAAGGGCTGCGCAAGGCTCGTTATATTGATTAATAAGCCGCAGTGGTTCCAGTTCGACTGCACCCAACGACATCTCATGCATGCCCTAAGAAGAGATCTAGTCTAATCCAATTGCAATTCAATACAAGATATTCAAATCTAATCTCTTCGAAATTAAATCCAAGCAAAACTAAGATAGTATAGTGACTATAGTCCAATCCAATCTACTCTACTACATTCCAAATCAAATATAATCTAACTTAAACCAATCCCTTCAATTCAAATCCAATACGTTGCAAGCTTTGCAAATTTCAAAAAGCACAATTAGCAAATTCAATCGAAACCACATGAATGCAAAAATATTAAGTCTGATCTGATTTAAATGTTTATGAATCATAACACACTTGAAAGACACCAGGTTAAATTAATCCATTGCAATAAATTTTGATAAATTCTCATCAAATACTGATCCAATGTAATTCATTCTAATCAAATCTGATCGTATCTAATCCAACACAATCTAATCCACTCCAATCACCCCGATATAATGATATAATCTAACCCAATCTAACACTGTAACATAACACATTCTCATCACCCATACTTAATCTGATTTAACACCATCTAACCCAGTCTGATCACTCTTATATAGTGTGATTCAACAGAATCTCCTACACATTCCATTCACCCTGATCTATCTACTCTAATCCTAACTCGCCTATCCTGAGAACAGAATCTGTGGCTAATTACAATGTCCATTTCTGGAAAAGCCCCCCCCTGCCCCCCCCGATTCTCCTACTTAGTATCACCTTATTTGTTCATATATTATTGGTGACTTGGTATCGGCCTTATATATCTTTAATCATAGAAACTAAGCGCCTAACCTATTGCATGCTTCTCCAGTATGAAATGACCATAATATTTCCCTTGCAAGAATTTGGGGGGAAAAGGGATTTGAGTGGGAAAAGGGGAGGGGCAGGAAAGCGAGGAAGCCGATCAAGCAGAAGGTCAGAAATGGAGATGGGGAAAATGAGCCTGCAGGTCAGTAGTTCATCTGGTTGCGTGGAAAATGAGGAAATCGTGGAAAATGAGGAAATCTCATTGGAATGAAACCCCAAATGACCATCAATCAGATTCAGTTGATTACCTGTCAAACTATAACAACCAACTACCATAACATATCATTATACATACGCACACATACATATATACATATTTAAACACACACACACACACACACACACACACACACACACACACACACACACACACACACACACACAAACACACAAAAATGTTTCATATATATAATGGGAATTCAAATATACACATGTATACATATATAAAACATACAAATATGCATCCAAGCATCCATCTGTCCATATGTACACGCATACAATCAATCAGGTCAATTAATAATTAAACCATTTACTCAATCAAGTACTCTATGAATGAGTGAGTGAGTGAGTGAGTGAGTGAGCAAGCGAGTGAGCAAGCCACCCCGTCAATCAATCAACCAACTAATCTGGAATTGCAGATAGACACTAATTTTCTAGGTTACTCCCACGGAAGCCGAATGGTATAAACACTCCAGATTTACTTCGTGTTGCAAGATACCACACCACACCGGTGTGGCTCCAGATCAGTTCTAGGGTGAAGATGGTTCTGACTCTGCCTTATTTTTGCACAACATACTAAAAACTTAAAGTATCATGTTTCCCTTATAGAACACTATGATAAAGCAGTCATTCATATAGAACATCTGCAAAAACTATCTAATTTTGACCTCTCCCTCCCCTTTGTCTGCATTTGCATTACCCTCTCAATTCCCTTTGCAGACGTCCGCATTTCAGGGCGGACTGTGCTCCGGGGCACGGTACTTTGACGGAACTTGACATTGATGCATCTAGTAAGGGACTCTAGCTAAACCCAACGTTATACAGGAACAGGCTGTGCTGAAATAACTGTATGCACCAAATTTAGATGATGATGTCAGCACTGGACATAACACCTTCCACCCTACCCATTGGTGCCATCCCCTAGTTCACATTTAGGCGACTGTTTTCTCCCCCCCCATTATGGACGACCACTAAATAGAAATATAGTCACCCAAGTAGTCCCCATTTCTGCAGTCTTGATTAAGACACAACAAGATTTCGACAAAGCGTCAGAAAATGGTACTGACAGCACAGTTTTATTTTTAGAAACAAACTGCCGTATCTGGGTCACGTTAACCACAATATTCCGAACGGTTTTTGCCCGGACCTCATTTCGCTTCACACCCAGTGGGACCGGATGACGAAAGCCTGACAAATGGCTCTGACCGTTATCCATGGGCCAGTGTTTACGTTGGTCATTCCTATTGGATGTGATGAAGGATTGAAGGTGATGTTTGCGCTAGGATTATCATTAGAACACTGACGCAAATTGCTCGGCCATGTTTACGCTGAGCATGAGGATGAAGAGCAACGGAAAAAGAATGAGAAGGATCAAAAGGGATAGGATAAAGAACGGAATGGGAAGATTCCAGAGGATGAAAAGGAATAAAAACCTGGACGAGGATCAAAACGAGCAGAATGACGATGAAAGAACAGATATATGACAGACAGAGAGGTAGAATGATAGATGGACACATAGATAGACAGAAAGAAATACAGATAGACAGAAAGACAGATGGTTGGACAAACAGAAAGACAGACAGAAAGAAACAAAGACAGATATGTAGCTTCACAGAAGGACAGACAGGCAGACAATTTACATACACATACACAAATAAAAGTACAGGGTCCTAAAAAGAAAAACATGGAAACAGCTTACCCTTGGCATTCGTGGAGGACGTAGGATCCTCGTTGTTCGTCTCCCACGGGAGCATTCCTTCTTCAACGACCTTCAAAGACGACAACGAGGAGCAAGACGTGGCCCCCGCGGCCGCTGCACCCTCAGGCGGCTGAGTTGCTGGGGCTCCTGGGGATGACCCCGCCACGAGGGACGCCGTGGTGACCAGCGTCGCAGGGTAGCGCGCAACGTCTACTGAAGCCTTTGGCGCGGGAAGGAAGGAAGAGCGGGTAGTGATTTTGGAATAGGGGGTTTCCGCGGAAGGGGTGCTTCTTGAAGTAGGGGTGGTGGAGGAGTGGGTGTTGTGACGAAGGCCGCAGAAGGAGTTGCCGTGACTGTGAGATCGGATGCCGTCTGTGCCTCCTTGTAACAACAACAACAATGTGGTCATCACCTTTGTCGTAGGGGCCATTAGTAAACATCATCATAATCGCTTATCACTATCATCATCAATCAACAATCATCATCATCATAATCATCATTATCAGTTATAATTGTTGTTGTAATAATCAAATGTCATCATCAATTATAACCACCATCATCATAATCATCACCATTACTAAAACTCATCATTATGATTGAAATGAAGATAATCATTATGATTGAAATGAAGATCATCATCATTCAATCATCGACCTCATCTCCAATATCATCGTCATCACCTGCATCCTCATCCTCATCATTATTCGTTTTGGCATATAGTGGCCAGCGAGCGGAGGTCTGCTGTCTGACGGGCAGGTGTGCAGCTTGCCCAAGACTACAAAACGAAACTCGCACAAAATACTCCCATAAACAATCCCACATTAATCGACCTCACAGAGACGAACTTGCTTAAACAACCTCACGCACACAAAAATAGTTGCCACAACAACCACAAGTGATTGACCATTGCCTATACTCTTCACGAGTGATTGCTGCCGACTGCAAACACTAATGGGCGAGAAGCATTAGCACAGAAACTTTGTCTCATGTTAGGCTACATATATTTCTCCACAAAATTAATTTTCATATTCCCATGACAAATTGCCTAATAAGTTTACACTCTGCTTAATTAACTTCATACTCCACTTAATTAATATATATATATATATGCGTATCTACCCTGCTTACTGCCTAGTAAGTTCTACACTGTGAGTTCTCATATTATAGTAAGTAAGTAGGTAAGTTATTACGGAGGATTAAGTATTACGGAGGATCCCAAATTTTATTCAGCTTCAGAATCCATTCCTGCATACAACTAACACACTGCGACGGATTGCACATTGTTCCTTCTTTTCTGTAATTTTAAGTAAGCTACCGCTATCTCCCGAGTATGTCACATCGCCTGCCTACATGACCTATTTACCGCGTATCTGCCTTTGATCTACTCCGCATCTACGTGACCTGTTCACGACCTCTACAGTCATAACCTTATCTACCGCGTATCTACGCAGTTTACTGCAATCTACCGGTCTACCCAAGTCGTAACGTGACAGTCTATTGTTATCTACTCCACATCGACTCTATATCTACTGGCGTCCTACCCTGGACAACGGTGGATATGAGCCTTAGCGACCAGTCGCCTACATAAGCGCTAGCGAAGCAGTCCCGTATTTAGGCAAAAGGTAAAAAACCTACAGCTTAGGGCCTCACAATCCACAGGAGACTCAAAAAATTTAGAATTTTTTTGAAGAACCTTTTATATATTATATATTATGAAGAACCTTTTCAAATGTCTTGTGTAGCAAATTATATAGATCTTGCCTGAGTAAATGCGTTAATTTGAAAATAATTTGAATTTTTCACTTTAAATGCCTTGCTATTAAATAATTAAAAGGCATATATGTTTTCAAGTTTTGTTAGACCTTCTGGTGTCAATTTTTTAACAAGGGTCTCCAAGCTTTACATATCTTAAGGCATCACCAAGTCTCTAAATCTGGCAATGTAGCAAAGCGTTGTACGTCTTAAGCTTAGTGAACATTGGTAGTAGCGAACGTTGACGATAAGCGACAAGGCGAACATTTTCATGAAGTGAAGCAGAACAACAGATCGTGGACTCGAATTAGGAATAGGACTGAATTCGTTTTGAACACTTTAAGTGTGTGATAAGGTTTAGTTGTTATTTCAGTAATAAAATATCGAATTACTGCACACTCAGTCTGCTGTTATACGACGGAAACCTTGCCCACTTGGACCAAACTTTACGGACAGGGCTGGTAGTGTTAATCAATCCTAACTGTTTAACCCAGCCCCGTTTTCCATTACAATTCACATGTGGCATTTTACCCAGGTGTAGGAACTACAGGCTAGCGACATGATGTTGACCAAGAGAGCTTTCTCTAGCTCCCCCTCAAAGTTCTGTAGGGACCCAGTGGTCTATATCAGAAGGCTTAGGATCATCGAGTATCCAATTGCCTATGTACAAGCATCCACTTACACAATTTTACTGTGCACAATTTAACATCTATCGTAAATAATGCCTGTCGAAACGTGATTGTTCATAAGTACATCCATGAAATATGCAGTTATGGTCTAAATAATAATATCCACAAATGTTTACAGATCTGTCCCTCCTGTACTCAAAATATACAGTCAATGCCACTTAAGTGCATAATTCGCTCAAGTGCATAGAAGCTGGCCGGTCCCATTTTAATATATATATGGTATTTCAATGAAAGACAACTCCGGGTATGTGCATATCGCATACTGCATAATTCGGTTATGTGCATAGCCGACTACAGGCCCCTTATGCATTGCTCTGTGTATATCAAAGCTACCTAATTGCACAGGCAGCTTAGAACATTCTGGCAGATCGCCCTTGAACAGCAAACGACTGCGGCTGTCCAGTGGTCTGTCTTAGTTGCGGTGATCCCTATCAACAGGCTGTTTTGTAACTCCGAGTGTACCTTTAGGCAACAACTGCGTATTAGTACAATAGACATCAGCATCTGCTGTAGCCAAGCATTCCATTGAAGTAATGCTTCCCAAAATACACAAAGGATCAGGGCCGGATTAACAAATGTGGTGGCCTGTTCAGTAAAACTGCGGGCCCAATCCCACAGAATCACAACAAAAGGACACAAAAAATGTGTTACATTCAACGAATCAGCATTCATCTATTATTAATTTGTGCCTTCTTTCTTTTTGTACATCAGTAGGTCTTAATAATTATCCAGTCTAGTGTTAAAGTATACATCTTTTATGGTTTAACAATATTAGAGTGACTCGTGGTAAAAGAATATTACAATTGAGCACTGCCAACAGTTTGTAAATAGGCCTAAATGTAGACCTTTACATGTCACCCATAAAAAATAGGCCCAATGAGTGTATACTGTAGAGTGTACAAAATAAAATGATGTCATTTTATAATGCGTCACATAGCATTTGAGTTCCGGTCAGGAATTTAGTATTTAAAATAAACAAGTAAAACTATGTCTTACTAGCATTTCTGGCTGATTTTAAGATGAATCTCCCTGAGAATGGAAACTCTAATAAGGGCCCACACACGTGCCAAAGTTGTGTATTTTTGTATGTTCAAATGAGTAGTTTCGAATAATTTGTTCCAAGTTTTTTTGCTAATTTTTACTGTTAGACTTAACAAATAACAATAATTAAAAAATATTGAAAAAATTTTCTTGTGCATGTGTGGGGCCCCTCAAGTGTGGGGCCCCTGTTCGGCCGAACATGTTGAACATGCCTTAATCCGCCTCTGCACAGGATAAAATCTGAAGGTATTGACAACCACAGGTGCATAACAGACACAAACAGACAGACAGATAGACCAAGAGAAAGCCAAAAGCAGACAATCAGTGGAAGCAGACCGAGTGGAAGCAAGTGTCGAGGAAAACTTAAAAACTACCACCACCACCACCCCTCAACCATCCAATTAATCTTCTCTCAAGCTGGCATTCAAAGTAATGTCTGCAAACAGCAATGCTAATGTGGCCACAACACTCAATTGTCTGAACCATAATAATTCTAGTCCTACAGCAAAATATTTTTGTGGCCTTCTGCAGTAGTAACAACATAAAAATCTGAACATAATAAAAAAATATTATTGAGGACGAGGAGTATTAGTTACAGATACCTTTTCTACTTCTGCGCTAATTTCTTGTTTGTGTGGCATTACAATTATATAACTCCGGGTTAAAAATGATAAGGAAAATGAATAAATAGAATGAATAAATGGAATGAATAAATTGAATGAATCAATGGAACGAATATATGGAATGAAGGAATGGAATGAATGAATGGAAGGAAGGAACGGAATGAATGGAATGAATGAATGGAATGAATGGAATTAATAAATAGAACGAATAAACGGAATGAATAAATTAAATGCATAAATAGAATAAATAAATGGAATGAATGAATGGAATTAGTAAAAAGAATGAATAAGTTGAATGAATAAATGAAA
The DNA here is from genome assembly GCA_963556255.1 of Allolobophora icterica. Classification (NCBI taxonomy): domain Eukaryota; kingdom Metazoa; phylum Annelida; class Clitellata; order Crassiclitellata; family Lumbricidae; genus Allolobophora; species Allolobophora icterica. The sequence goes on along the minus strand of OY744602.1, from coordinate 54,402,301 downwards.
TGAATAAATGAAATGAATAAATAGAATGAATAAATGGAAGGAAGGAACAGAATGAATGGAATGAATAAATAGAATGAATAAATAAATGGAATGAATAAATGGAATGAATGGAATTAATAAAAAGAATGAATAAGTGGAATGAATAAATGAAATGAATAAATGGATTGAATAAATGGAAGGAATGATTGAATAAACAAATAATGAAAGAAATGGAATAAATAAATGGAATGAATAAAAATACAAACAATTGTGTGGGTGTGTGTACGTCCAACATAAGATGTCTCTGCTGTGTGTAGTTGTAATTGGTTTCACAATCAGCTGGAAAACACGTGCTGACAACAAAACAGATCCTCCCCTTCCCGCACCCTACCTTGAGGGAGATTACAGTTTGTGGCTCCATTACATCAGCTCAAAAACCACACACTCCTCTCCCTTTCCCACTCTGCCCACCCCTCCCCACTCAAACCATGATAAGTGCAGAGACTTCGGAAATATCCCCACCCCAACTAGCAACCGCCACCACCAGATGCAACCCACACATATACACTTATACATACATGCACATACCCATCCATAAACACACCCATACACAAACGCGCGCACCCCCATCCACACACATACTCACCTACCCGCGCACACCACTGCATCCATCCTTTCCTTAGGACCCACCCTCCCTCTTACAAACCCCAGCCGCTCAGTTCACGCCTTGCGGTCTCGGAGGTATCTGGGTCAAGCCTTGGAGAGGATGAGAGTTGGGGGAGGGGTGGTGGCTCATTCCGGTGGGGAATGGCAACCGTTTTTTTTCTAGCGGGAATCTACATTTCAAATACTTTGAAATCAGGCTATTTTTGCTAACTGGCCTACGAATAAAACAGAGACAGATAGACAGACGGACTGACAGGCCCCGACAGACAGACAGATAAGGGGTGATAAGAAGACGAGAAGGGACAGGGAGACATAAAGAATCACTAGCTACAATGATGCTTGGCTGCTTCTAGCACAAGCCCAATCCAATCTAATAATAACTTCTGTAGCTCCTTTATCAATCATCGTTTAAAGTGGAACCTTAAGTAGTAAAAAAACGCATTCCGCTGGAAGAGCCTGAAATCCAAAATGTCAGGGAAACCGCATTTCCGGCTAAGTGAGGTTCCTACAATGTAAACTCATTACGGTGTGGCAGAACTCACCACTTCTCGCTTGCTTCCGCAGTGTGAGCACATTAAAACGTGACAGCACCCGCTTCTTCAGCACAACCTCATTACAGAATAACTATTTACAGTTTGGCCTCGTTACAGTGTCCAAAGGCACCGCTCCAGAACTCGCCCTACCCTGATACCAAGGCTTGACTGCACGTAGTGGTCAGAAAAAAGGGAATCACTTATGGTCAACTGCAGAATGAATTCAAAACCATCAAACAAATATGAGCACTTCACATTCGATCTACAAGCATAACAAGTGCTGCGCAAACAAACAAACAAGCAAAATAAAATACACCCTGAGGTGGTGTAGTGGTGTAAGTCGGTGCCTTGTAACCGGAGGGTTGCAGGTTCGAATCCACCTCAAGCCACTGCGTAGCGACCCAAGTGCTTCTGAATCGTTGCTTCGATCTTATCGACTGTCTACGAATATACGGCACTCTAATCTCCCGAATTTAATTTAATAATGTTATATATTACACCAAATTATCCTCAGTGTTAATTACTTGCTGTATACACACAACTGCCCAACTTGATTATTCGTTGTAGCCTGACTTAATTTTCTGACACCGAATCAAGACTTAACTCCTCCAATGGATTAAAATTTCTTAATAGTTTCACTCGATATGATCATAGAATGATTCCTTGTGCACTACTATAATGGCGCTTCAGAAATCAACAGAGTATATTCAATTAGATACTACCCAGCCATTATTATACTGTCAGTACTTATATAGCACCACTATAAATTGACAATTGTCTTTCAGCTGAAGCACTAATAATGACCAGAGCAATCCCACAACAGGATCAACCCTTTTGCCAGCTACATGATTTACAGACTTGAAACAAATTGTTGGAAACAATTTCGTTGACGTTTGCAGTAAGCTAAAGCACACACTAATCACCTCCTTTTTTATGGTGTACGGTGTAGTCCGCTTGACCCGCTGCCCCTGCAACAGCGTCTGGCTGGTTAAACCTACTAGACTGGTTTATCTCTGTCAAGTGATGAAAACGGCCAGACTCCAAGTTCCAGACGGCTCCAACACAACCTCCCCCCCCTCAATTCCGTTGGTTCCCCATTACTAGTGGAACTGGGCCTATAGTGTCTCTCTCTGTTACACTTCCTCTCCTGATAACAATACTCACACTAATCACAACCCTCTACCTACTAGGCTATACTACACCATTCCCTATATAAAACTCCTCTCTCCACCGCAACTTCCCTCTCCATACCTCAACCTCCCTTCCTACAACCCCACCCTACTACAACTCCCCACCAAAATTCCCCTAATAGGACAACTCAAGTCTCTATCGAACACCGCCATACCACAAACTCTGACCCAGTACAAACTCCTACTCTCTACCACGTTTCTTCCATCCTGACATTGATAAAATCCACTGCCCTCATGTGACACTCCGACCCCATACTGAACTTTTTTCCAGTGGGTAACCGCGAGGTTTGAAGCTGTAACTATAATTATTCCATGGTCTATATCATTACACAACCAAATGCGTGATGACCTAACCTTACTTTACCTGACCTGACCTAACCTTACTTTACCTGACCTGACCTAACCTTACTTTACCTGACCTGACCTAACCTAACCTGACATTGCCAAACCTTACATTACAGCTTTAACACTATCCAAGCAACATCTCCTAATCTGTCTCACAGCTGTGCTTCTTAAGTCTTCGATAGGTTCTCAAAAGGCGCTATATAAATGTCCAGATACACACATACGTACATACATACATCCTCTATGAGTATGGTGCTACTGGACGATAAAGTTGTCGAGCAACGGCCATTCATATGGTAGAACGGAGGCTGGTTATACCAGACGAAAAGCTAATAATTTGTCCAGACAGACGGATAGAGTACAGACAAGGGACTGAAGGATGGTAGCAGGACGACGGCACAGAATTTCTTAAGGTAGAATTCCTACCCTAATCCATCCAAACCTCTGCCTCCCAAAGGTTTCTTGTTCTCAACAAAACCCGCCTTAGCAGCTCTTCTGCCTCCTCTCTCTCTCTCTGGTTTCTCTGGTAACTGTACTCGTCTTCCCTTGAAATTTGGGAGAACCTCTCTGACCAACATTCCCACTAAGGCAAAAATGCAAGTGCGCAAGCCTTGTCATCTGCTGCACGGTGACTGCAAGAGACATGGGCAACAATTTTTCATCTTAACAGAAGCTGCATGATGCAGATGAACATGCCATTGTTTTAAGTAGTGTATAGTGTACTGTGCAGTGTGACTACGATGCTGTGTGACTTAATTTGTATTTAAATTTAAACTTTAAAAAATGAAAAACTTGCCTGATTTTAAAGCATCAAAAAATTCCACCCGTGACGTCCACTGCACTGGCGTCATAGGGACTTGCGCTGGCATGCGATGAATGCTGCGTGGCTGCGCCCCCACACAGCTTAGAGAGAACATTGACTCCCACACAATGTAGCGTTTGTGAATAAGCTGGTGCCCAGGGCTTAGTTTGAGAGCAATGCTTTAGAAATTTGAAGTCTAAGACTCAACCGCCGAGACGTTGCCGGAGTTAAGAAAGTTAAGCGTCTTTTTACATGCGGATCAGTGAAAATCATAAGCCTGTTTTGTGTAGGTTCAAGTTCCCGAAGTCACCACAAATCTTACAAGACAAATATTTCCAAAACATTTGAGAAATTTATTTGGAAAAATCATTTGATCTGTGCAAATCGATTCAGAAATTATTTTACAAAATTACCTACCGTAAGTAATTATTTGCAAAAATTATCTGCAAAATTATCCTAAAAAAATTATTTGTGAAATTATTTGTAAAAATCGTTTTGAGATTTTCTTACCATAAAGTGCTTAGCACACGAAAGAAACTTAATAACAGCAATAACAATAATATTTGACAAATCACTAGTTCAAATCATTTTAGAAATTAATTGCAAAAATTATAACACACACTTTGCCACAAATCATTTCAGAAATAATTTCTCAAATTATTCAACAAATTTACTCAAATTATTTGCACAAATAATTTCCAGAAATAATTTCACAAATTCCTAACACAAGTTACTTTGCAACATTTTTTATCTCAAACCAAGTATGCATCTATACAAACATTTATATAATATCCTTCAACCACCTCTGAAAAGGGTTGCTTACTTGGCTAAAGGATCCATACTAGGGCATAACCGAAACTCGGATCGGCAAACCGATTTTGCCGATTTTGGACTATCCGGAATTATCCATACTCGGAATGTCTAACCCGCCGATTTTAATAACAATTATTTTTCGATACTTTCGATATGAACTACTATATGCTCGGGCCCTTAAATCAGTTCCCGGGACCATACTGTCATTGTGCAGTTGAAGCTACTGTGGCCGGTTTAGCAAGTGACCAGCGCTGGGGGCTGATGGCAGCCGCACCTGTTCTATTGCCTGCTATGTTAGTACCAGCCAAACAAGGCTCCTCTGTTTCGTGCACACAGTCTACCCTGTATCAATCTACCAGTGAATGAGCCACAGGCCAAATGAGGCCATGGTACAGGGAAGGTCGACCGTCTGGTTTGTACTTCCAGTAAGCAAGCCTGTGATTGTTACTACTTACGGCTGTGAAACAGCCCAGAACAGACACTCTCTCTGTCTCCATCTCTTTCTCTCTGTATCTCTCCCTCTTTCCCACGGGGATAATTAAGTCATATAACCTTAATGACCCAATAGGCAGCAGGTAATACAGACCTACAGAGGAGATGATGACTACTACATTCACAGCCGTATAGATATAGGAATTATATATGTTACAGGGAATGTGTATTTTCAGGGAATATGTATATTCCCTGAAATTTCAGGGAATGTGTATAGAAATCACTTGAAGATTTCAGGGAATATGTATATGATTTTCATCGCTAATCCAGCTTCTAGCCTTAGTTACATTTTCATCGCTAATCCAGCTTCTGGCCTTAGTTACATTTTCATCGCTAGTCCAGCTTCTAGCTTCTAGTTACATTTTCATCATAGATCCCGCTTCTATACACATTCCCTGAAATTTCAGGGAATATACATATTCCCTGAAAATACACATTCCCTGTAATATACATAGGCCGAAGTTTAAACACAGGCATACTATAGAATATATATATAATATTATATATATATATATATAGGGGTGCAACCCGGTTCATAATTGTATATGTACATAAAGTTATCTATGGGCATGCATGTATGTATATATGCATGTATATATATATATATATATATATATATATATATATATATATATATATATATATATATATATATGTATAGGTAGGGGATATGAACTATTTAAAATCGGAATCGGCATCGGAATCGGCAAATAACGGCCTATACTATCCGGTATCCGGAATCGGCAAAAAAACGAAATCGGTTATGCCCTAATCCATACAAGTGTGACTTAAGGTAAGTTACAGCATTTTAATCAAATAATTGAAACAGAATGTATATTTAAATGAAGTTCGTTTCAAACGGAAGGTCCAATGTGCGATAAAGTCCAATGAGCTTGTAATGATGTTTGGAAGCTAAGAGCCTGTAAATCTTCACATGCAGGAAGTAGAGCCAAGTGACCGCAACCAGAACAGAACATAAACCTCTTCGATATATGCCAGGGCAGTGCCGCACATCACAGATCTTTCAAGTAGGAGCTTGAAATGAATCCATGCCTCCAATGGAAACCAGTTCAGACTTTCACACTTAAGTGCAAATATATAGGCAAGTATTTTGGCTGGTTGGCCACAATCCTGGCAGTTCAGTTGGGAACCGACTGGAGCTGGCATACCGTTATGTTGAAATTTGGCAATTGTGTTATGATGGAGTCTTAGCAGCCCCATATATGCTGAGACTCACCTTAGCTACTCTTAGCTACCATATCTGCTCTTAGCTAGTCTTAACTACAGTATCTGCCATTAGTCTTAGTTACGGTACAGTTGCAGCAGTGGATACATATCATTAAATGAATGAAAGAACCAGAGTCAGGGCAGCATCCAATGAAAAGTTACGCCATGCAACCAACTCTGACACAACTGACAGAAGCAAGTTGACATTGTCAGTAGCATGTACATGTATGTATGTATGTATGTATGTATGTATGCATGCATGTATGTATGTATGTATGTATGTATGTATGTCTATATCAGGATATCAGCACAGCGCCTTTAAGAAGCAAACTGACATGGTCAGAATCTGTCAACTGTCAAACAAAATCTGTTACTGCATGGTCAATAAGAGGTCAATCGAATTACCTGTTGAAGATTCCAAACAAAGTGGACATTCGTCTCCGGTGAACATGCAGGTGTAGCACCTTTCGTGGCCACAGGCATCCATGAGGCAGCGCTTCTTTCCGATGTCATACGGAAGACGACATGCTGGACAGATCCCTACTCCAACACCCGCTCCTTTTCCACCTCCACGGCGTGAGAGGCTTGAAGTCGCGCCAACTGGTGCTGCTGCCATCTTGCCATCTGCAACAGACAAAAGACTCAGTCTCAGACAACTGGTCTGATCTAATCTTATACCTTCTGTAGCAACACTATGCCACCCTTTGTGTTCTACATATATTCCAAAAACCAGTCTGGCAGGTGTAGGCAGCGCTCTGGTGAAGTTATTAAAAGGCGCTAAATTAAATGTCTACAGATAAACTAACTAGTCCTTAAAACTAATGTCTGGAAGTAGCAGATAACAATGCAGCAAGAATGCTCCTTAACATTAATTGTGTGCAATAAAGAGTCATTGTGACCTTTTACGCTAAATGGTTTTCATAATTAGACAATATAATTAGAACACACACAAAAACAATAATGATCAGAGAAGACTGTCTGGCTTTAGTTGACAGTGTGTACACGTGCATTCACTCCACACAATTTATGCAAGAGTTGTTGCTAAACTCATGTCTGCTTCTACCAGCTATTACTTCAAACAGTGCTATCAAAACACCCAGTCTCAGACAAATGAGATCTCATCATCGCCTCAGTCCCTGATGCCAGCCAACTGCATGGGGATAAGAGAACTCCATTCTTTCCCCTATTTGTCAGTCTAGGAGATTCTAGGGGTTCCTCAAGGTTAGCTCAAGTTTCTCACGTCAACTGAAATTCTACCCTTCTACTCTAATATAATCTCATGACTTCTTTAGCACCACTTGGCCACTCTTAAAAGTAACATCTTGAAACAGCAGACACTAATGTAGTCAGAATGCTAGTGACAGATAATTGTACTGAATTGAAGCACATTCAGAGTGACCTATAGCCAGACAATGCTGTGACCCTTTCAGTAATCGGGAAAAGGTGCAGGTGACATGAATGTGCTTTGACGAGTGTAGGACATTAACCCCCCCGGACAAAAGCCCCCCCGGACAAAAGCCCCCCCGGACAGAAACCCCCCCGGGGTAGGACAAAATCCCCCCGGCTAGGAAATAATAACCTATATTTCACACATATATATCAAACATACATATATACATACACGCATAAAATACATATATACATACAAACATATATACATACATGCATAATATACATATATACATATATACCTACATATATACATGCATATATACATACATAAATACATACATACACCTCAACATAAGTCGGAATATATTTCAATTTGTTTAATAAGAAGAAATATATATTTACAGTTTTTTTAATTCGAAGAATGATTACAGACCAACGTAAAAGTTTATAAGACTATAATGGTCCAAAATTTGTCTCTAACGCTGTTTTAGTAAAACTAAAAAACCTACAGGCGAATGTTATGTCCTAATCCATGGAGGGTATCTTCGATGGATTTCTTTCCATCACGCCGATCTTGGCACAACTGCAGTAGACGGTCCTGTAGCTGCTTGGTGGTGCGTCTGACGCGCTTAATGGGCAGCTGACCTCGCGAGGCCTGTAATAAGGCCGTGTTTACCATGGCCTCATCCTGCTGCAGCGCCCCTATGAGAACCCACAGGGAAGGGTGATGATGACCGACCAGACTCGCGAATCCTGACATTAACAAGCCTTAAGTTAAGAATTAGGCGACTAACAAGTCTTATTTTACACCTGAATGACACTAACAAGTCTTTAGTCTATACGTTTACATCATTAACAAGCTGACACGAGGGCAACAGGGCTATTAAAGTTTCTCAATTAAATGTAGATATAGGCTTATAACACAGAGGGGGGTTTCTGTCCGGGGGGGCTTTTGTCCTAGCTAAAATCGGGGGGGTTTCTGTCCGGGGGGCTTTTGTCCGGGGGGGTTTTTGTCCGGGGGGCTTTTGTCCGGGGGGATAATGTCCGTTCCCCTGCTTTGACACCAGGCAGAAGTCTAAATGTGTGCTCTAGCCACCCTAGTGTCTGCTCTTAGCAAGCATTACTTTTAAGGGTGTCATAATTCTGAGGTGTGAAAATCATACAGCATCAGCGCAAAATGATGGCCGTGGGCTGTGTAATATTTCCGTGGTAGTGTTTATCCTTGGGACAGATGTAGTCCAGTCTGGTCTTAGTGTTGGTCAGTCTGGCACTCAGTTGGAACCTGTAGCCATACCTTCCTTATAACATAGATCTGTTGACAGTTTCCATTAATATGAGGAAAACATTTATAGGAAGAATGCTGTACTCTTACTGATTTTGTATATGTAGATGTTTATGCACCGGATTGTGGCTCTTCTGCAACCGGTTTAATAAAGAATATACTTACTTTTACTTACTTAGTTTATGGTCAGAAACAATGTCTCACTATATGCCACATTGACATAGGGTAAAACAACAGTAACTACTACAACAGCTATTAGTAGTATAACATAGGTAATAAAAATAACAATATTAATAATTATAAATAACAGCAACATCAAAAACAACAAGAATAATACACAATGCCAACAGCTGTTTGCATCAACTGTCCTGGCATTTTCTGTCTTCTTGGCTTCTGCTGCAAGCAAATTCCAAGCACGCATACTGGCATACTGCCACCAGAATCAGTTGATACCACAGACGATCTAGGCTAAAAGCATGGATGATCTTCACTGTGCAGAACCACCAAAGATGATCAGCAGCTCACCATCAAAGAGAATGAGATTGCCAGTCGACAACTAAGGCATGGATAACTCTGCACCACTGCGAACAATGCATTAAACTGGGCTTCTCTCTTGGCCTCTCGTACACCACATGCTAACTCCCCATTTACTTCACTGCCACTCTGCCTTTCTCATGAGGTGATATGGATAACGGTTTGGCTGCAACTCGAACCACAATATGCCAACCAGATTTGTGTCATTATGGTGAGAGAGTCCAAGCCAGAGGGAGGACTGCACAGTTTCGCCTAAAAGTGCTGGCATACAACGGCATAAGATGTTCAACTATAATTACTATATCACAAGAAGAGTGTTTGGTAAAGCAAAACTCCCTTCCCAAAAAGAATGCTTGGTTCTCAGTGCTACTTCTCACCAACAAAATTGGAAAACGACCAGATGGTGTGACACTTATTCTGTGGTCATGTGGAAGGTATTTCATATGGGATGTGACAGTTTCAGCCACATTCACAGCATCATATCTGGCACTAATATCAGTTGGATCAGGTGAGGCAGCAATCTGGGCAGCTGCAGCCAAAAAATCAAAATACGCCAGAATTACCCTAACACGTGCTTTATGGCATTCCCACTGGAGACCACAGGCGCACGGAGTACAGATGGATTAGATTTTGTGTTCAAGCTGAGACAAAGGTTGATGAATGCAACCCACGATCCCATCCACCGGAGACAAACTATACCTGTTCCAAAAGACAATAAGTAGCTATCCAATGCGGGAACGCCACCTGCTTTTCTGGGACTTAACCATGTTAGAATAACAGTACTTAATAAATAAATGTAGTAAGTGTTGCAAATAATATGAAATTGAAAAATCATTCAGAACACCACACGTTAACTTATCTAACCTTACCTTATCTAGCATCAAGATTTTACAAAGCAACAGCCAGTTTTGTCCAACACTCCCCACAAATGGGTTAGCTCCAGATCCTTGCATCACTTAAAGGTCAAGCACAGATCTCCATGGGTTAGGGCACCTGTCAAGAAGAGAATGCTATCCAAACAGCACCTGCTGACTAACTGCTATTCATAGCTAGAGCTAACGTACAGCTTAGTAGTTATCTGCTTGTCTGTCCTGTCAATCTGTATGTCAGTGTGCCTGCTATCTGTCTTCCTGTCTGTGAAGTGTCTACTGCGCTGTAGAACAGTAAAAGTTCAATGGACTCTTGTAAAACCTCAGCCGAAGAACTCCTCAGAGAATGACTCCTCAACACTTGTTCCAGTTGATTTGTGAATGGACAAGTGTAATGTTTTCTAGCTATCAGCTGACCTGCACAAATCTGTGAACAAACTCTATGACAGCCTAGCTCTACAGAATGAAAATGGTGGGCGTAACAAACCCACAAGAACACACGTTATGGCATAACCGAAATCTGGATCAGTAAGCCAATTTTGCCAAATTTTAGACTATCCAGAATTATCCGAATCCAGAATGTCTAACCCGCCAATTAATAACAGTTGTATTTTTCGATGGTTTTACTATGGACTAATAACCATTTATTGGGCACTCACGCTGTTTCCTTCACACAATCTACCCTGTACAATCTGCCACAGATGGGGACCGTTAGGCCTGTCAATCCGTGAAGAAATATATTGCAGTATAGGGAAGGGGTGACTGATTGGCTGTTCTTAAATCCAAGCCATGCACCAATGATGACTACCTTGGAATTACTCATAGACCTTAGTGCATATATTCAAGATAGTTTTACTAATCAGAATCGTAATCGGCAAATAATGGCTTATACTATTGGGTATATCGGCAAAAATTGGTTAAGCCCTAACATACATACATCCACACAGATAGGCACACACAGACGGATGGATGGAAGCACAGGCATACAAAGAGACAAACACACAGACTCTGCAATACAAATAAAAAAGACATGAAGACATGCACCAAAAAGGACATGTACATACATACACACAAACTACTACTCATTTGACTAGTTCTGTCTACAGGATTATGATTTCGGATTGTGACTAAAGGTCGATTCCTTGTGCATTACAACAGTGGCCCTATAGAAGCTTCTACACTACGTTAGAATAGATAAAACGAATATGAACCACTGGATTTGATGAACGACAGAAAAATTTGAGCCACTGCCACAACATGGCTATGATGGCTGGTGTCATTAACTTACAATGACACTGATGACGGCGACGATAACAATAATAAAGACTATGATGTACTGAAGTGAAAATCAATGATTGACAGCTAATGAAGATCGAAGATATACAACTCTGATTAGCAACATACATGTCCAGCTACATCTGCATACAAAAGGACAAACATTCTAATTGCATTTTCCGTTTGTTTTGAGGAGTAGTGCCGCTGTTATAATACTCAATGGCAAACAATCTAATTGCACTTTCTTTTTGCCTTGAAGACTAATGCCACTGTTAGAGCATTATAACAGCTATAGAAGCTCTCGTACTACTCCAGACACCATAAACACTTTGCAGAGCTCTAGCTCTGGTCCAACATCCTCTTATACACACTGAATGAAGCCTTGCTCATCATAACCCTGTAACACTATAGAAGTTTTCTAAGTTTTCAGATCAGCCCATACGAGGTAAACATACATGGACCCTGGCCTATGTCCTAAGAAATGACATATGTACATCTCCCTGCTTGTGTTTCTGTCTATCCCTCTGTAACCTTCAGACTATTTATTACCATAAGGTCAGAGTGTTTGTCTGTAGACTGTACATCAGCGTGTCTGTATTTGACTGGGTCTATCTTTCAGTCTGACTGTTGCATTCTTGAGTTGTAAGTGGTAGATTTCAAAGAAGGAGTCCCTGTAGAAAGAATTGAACTGAACAGATTTTCCCTGTCCAACACCCCAACTCTTTCAACCCTGAAATTCTTACCAAAATGTCAACCATGCATAATGACATAAACTAAATCCACCACGACAATTTAGCAAACAGGAATGTGCAACTTTAAGCTATTGTAAAGAACATCATCAAATGTCAGCTGCACTTAACAGTATTGTGCTTCACCATATTGCGCTGTACAGTATTGTGCTTCACCATATTGCGCTGTATGGTATTGTGCTACATTGTACTGTATCTTACTGTATCACATGGTATTGCATTTTATGATATTGTATCATATCATACTGCATTGTACTGTACTGTAGCACATTGTATCACACTATATTTTATTGTATAACATACTCAGCCAATCTGAGTTGCATCATATAGCACTAGTGCATAGCCATGTATCAGCACCGTTGAGAGGTTCAGCAGAGGCGCTATATAAATTTTCAGATAATATCCGCCAGGTTAATGTCCAGATGCACAATCTGTTGCCCTTCTATCATCGATGACTTTTGATGCTTTTCAGATTAAATGAAAAGCCATGAAAGCAGTGCAGTCAGGGAGTCGGAAATTCAGGTCCCAAGTGAAAGCCTAACAGTTACTGCATTGTCAACCTGTCATTTCAACCTGTCTCCCCGTGTCAACCTAGGACTTTGTGTTAGCTGCTATTTATTGATATGAGGACCGACAGGACCTAATTCATCAGTCTACGCAACAACCACCACCACGACCACGACCACCACCACCGCTGTTGTCATTGTCACCGCCACCATCACCTTTGTCACTGTCATAATCATCATCACTACATCATTGAATCACTGAAAGTTTCCAATCTACTTCTGTTTTTTTCCCTGTCTGTATGATGGGCTACATGCACATGTTTTATGTATGGATGTATTTTATGGATGTACCGGTAAGCATATGCGTATGTCATGGTACTGTAAGGTAAGGTAAGGCAGAGCATGTATGTACCCTACATGTATGTATGTATGTATGTAAGGTCTGTCTGTCTTTCAGTCTGTCTGGCTGACTGACAAACTCCCTCTGCCTGGCTCTCTCCTCTCTCCCCTTCCGCTCTCTCTCTCTCTCTCTCTCTCTCTCTCTCTCTCTCTCTCTCTCTCTCTCTCTCTCTCTCTCTCTCTCTCTCTCTCTCTCTCTCTCTCTCTCTCTCTCTCTCTCTCTCTCTCTCTCTCTCTCTCTCTCTCTCTCTCTCTCTCTCTCTCTCTCTCTCTCTCTCTCTTCTCTGTCTCTCTTTCTCTCTCCCACGGGAGTGTTTCATGAAGAGGCGTGTGTGAGCCTACTGCCCAATGAGCGGCAGGCTGTTGCTTGGCAAGAATTTCAGCTTCTGAGACAAGAGCTACAGATGCTGAGGGAAACGGCTTCTAATAAAGAGATACGACCTCACAGGACCAGCAACAGCAGCAGTTAACAGCTACGGGCCTCAGAGGCCACAGACACTGACAGACTGCCAAAGACAACTAAACCTGTATAGCTACAGAGACATGTAGGCCGGCACAGAGACAGGGAAGGAGACTGGCAGAAGAAAGAAAGAGAGGAAGCGATAAAGTGACAAATGGACAGATAGAAACAAAGACAGACAGAACCACGGACACAGACAGATGTGTCTTGCAGGAATGTAGGCAGTGATAACCAACATTCCAAGAGCCCTTATCAGTTCAAGTAAGATGCTCTAACACCTACTTCTATTTGATCATCATGATCACCATCGTCACTGTCATCGTCATTATCATCAAAATTCTCCTCACTCTCAGCTCATCATTTCATTATCATCATTGCCAATGTCTTCACCATCAACAATTCGCTTCACACTGCTTTAAAGGACTCCTAAATCTGCGTTTCCCTTACTTACCTTACCAGCATCTCTGGTGCCTTACCCTATCTTGCATGCCTTGCTTTATTTTACTGGTCTGACCTAGCTAAATCCTAAACTTCTATAACACACCCTTAGCTAACTCTTCAGTTTTGCAAATATACTTTTGGGGCAGCCTTTGTCCAAGTAGCAAACTCTCATCTGCTCATCTGTCACAACTCCACTGGCTCCCTATCTCCAGGCGTATCGATTTAAAATTGGCTACACTCACCTATCAACTCCGTCATATTCAGCAACCTGCTTACCTCTGATCCACATCTGACTAGATATCGCTTCCCTGCCAGTACCATATGATCCAGTAATCTGCTGAGCTTCATCAACTTTTGTATGTAAGTGCACGTGCTTTTAGCTCAGCCTAACCCAGTGATAAGGTCAGCTCCAACAATCTCACTTTTCGAGCAGCAACTTAAACTTTCAATGAATCCCATTGGATTCATGAATCCATTGGTCACTTAAATTCCAACCCCAGCTGTCCATCCTAGCGACTGACCCGTGCCTCTGATTCAAGTATTGATGTCTGATATGTTAATCTCATATTATTCATTCATTCATACCTGTGACATTACGTGACATCCTGTATCGGAATTCTTGGACGACCCCCAAGCACGGCTGTCTTGTTGACTAGGCTTCTTTGATTTCTCTGTCATGCCCTGAAAGTTTAATGGCCTCATGAATAATTTACGACTCATCTCATGAATAATTAATGATCACTTCACAAATAATTAATTTACACAAACACGCTCATAGCTCGGTTTTTCCTATTCATAAACAATCTTTAACAAGAACTTATGTGCATTCAACCAAGTATTTCAAAAGATCTCTGTATCATTTAATCACAGAAACATTCAAAAATAATTCGTGTACTTGTGAAATTAGAAGATGTGAAATTAATCCGCATACATTAAGCAACAATTATGCTACTTACTAGCCTTTGGCAAACTGCTTCAGCTGAATTGTTTCAAAGTTAATTTATCGTTCACCAGTAACTCAAGCATGATTAATTAGTAGGAATACATGAATATTTATGAATTGCCAGTCATGGAATACCACAAGTATAAGTAATCTGTAAGTGGTTATGAAATCATTCTTATCTTGCAAAGGTATGGAAAGCTTGAATTCCATTCCCTCATAACATGTAAATTCAGATAAGTTACGGAAGGTAAGGTAAGATAAGGAATGAGACACTAGCTAAGGTAAGGCAAGGTGAGGTAAAGTGAAAAAGATAGGGTAACAGAAGTTATCGTATGGTAAGATATGTCAAGGAAAGGTTCAGCATGGCATGGTAAGGTATAATATCGTAAAGTATACTAAGGTAACATAAAGCATGATAATGAAAAGAGTTTTGCCTTTATAAAGGTCAAGCTTGTCGTCTCAGAAATGAAGGGTCATTGAACGCGTTCACCACACAGACAAATGAGAGCTCCTATGACTGAGAGGTATTCGAGAAGAGCTAGATAAATTCTGATTACAACAGCATGAATGGACGACAATGGTAAATTCTGTCCAATAACAGTAGATATGGCCACAACAGAAGAAGAAGAAGAGCAGTCCCTTAAGCTAGCCATGAGGCAGCCATGGGTATGAAGTGTTAGCGACTTCATTTTCTAGCCTCGGCATGTGAGGGCGGATGGCCAGTCATCTCCGTCACCGTCTCATCTTCCCACCGACAGTGTACGGTCAGTGTACTCATTATAGCTGAGTTCGCTAGATGGTGCACAGAAATCTCGAAAAACAAATTTCTGCCCCCAAGCACCCCAATAGCCAATAGCAGCTGACATTCAGCCTGCAAACCACTACACTATCAAGCACCCCAATAGCAGCTGAAATAATAATGAAAAAAATACCAGGAGTAGCAACAAAAGTAAAAATGGCAACAATGACGATGACTGATAATAATGTTTAATGATTCTGACAGATGATAAGAATGGTGGTGGTGGTGGTGGTGATGATGATGATGATGATGATGATGCTGATGATGATGACGATGATGATGAACAAGACGATAATGATGATGAAGAGGATGATGACGAAGAGGATGATGACGACGACGATGAACGACAACTATGATATTGAGATGACGCTGAAATGTCATCATTCTTCAAGTTGAATAAGTAGATGACTATAAGTTTCTTGCCCTAACTGGCCAAGTGATAGTAACTTGTGAATGAAATTCAAAAAAGTTCAGCCTTCACTTACCAACTCAGCAACGCATGTCCAATCATATAGCCCACCCAAATGACCTGCGCGGCAGCTTGCCAATTAAAACTGCGAACTATATTCCAGTTATCACTTACAATTTTGGAAAATTAACGAAATCTCCTCAAATAACTGTGCTACTCCATCATCGGAAACTTTCCAAACCGATCTGTGCAGGCAATACCATACCAGCGTCAGACTCGAAGAACGTAAGGATTCCCGACTAAACGCCCTGAACATAAAGTTAATCTTCCCCTTGACGGCACTTAACAAACAAACGATTTCGACAGCCCGACAGTTTTCTTTGTAATCTAAAATATGAGGCAGTGACTTTGACGAAAACTTTACACAATTACCCTTTATAAACTTTTTACCCAGGCGCCACCATCACGATCATCTCACCGCCTGCCGGTGAAATGCCCTGCTTAATTATTCATATGAATCTACGGCACTGATAGGTCATTCTACTTAGCAAGCATCACCCATATTCAGTCTCGGTACTTCGAGTATAATTTCTTTGGCTGTAAACTTTGTAATCTAGGGCAGAGGTTCTCAAACTTTATTTTTATTGTACCCCCAGGTAAAAAATCGAGTGTTGGCGTACCCCCAGCAAAAAATTCTTTTTCGACGGCCTGTTCTTGTTCATATCTAGGCCAACATAGGCTACACCATCAATTGATCACAGTTTGTAACATCCTATGAATGAGAATCTTCTTTACTTCAGAAGCTAAATCTTGAATGCGTCGGGAAACAGTACTATTCGACAAAGGAACAATGTCCAGTTTTTTGGCAGAATTTGTCCCAGCAGACAAGTCACAATTAGCCTATCTTTGGCAGCAGGTAATATTAGACTCTCCCCAATCGTGCGCGGTTCCCTGTTTGAGCTATTCGCACACTGACCAAATAAGATGCTTCTAATGCTTGTGAGCTAGCTGCAGTAAACGACTTTAAACTGTTCTCACTATTTGTAGCATTTCTACTTTTCTTCGTTTAAAAAATTCAATTGGTTTACCTTGAAGAAGTGGATGTTTTGTATTGAAATGTCGCTGAAGTAGAGGTTTCATTGAATTATTTGACAGTTTTCACTGCAGGTGTGACATTGAGGTTTCTATTCATTTTCATCACCACACCACGTAAATCCAAAGGATATAGGCCTAGCTCTCGTCATAGCGTCTAATCTTCTTATACTGTGCACTAGTGCCGTTGTCCTCGTTAGGGTCTACTCTGGCGTCTGGAGTGTCAGTCTCGGTAGATTCATTGCTAACGGTTGCGTTGATAGATTCTGGCTTTTTTTAAGTGGTTGTTTCTTTAACCATGTATCCATTGTTGGTTTTAAAATAATAATGCTACAGTATATTGCTACTATGCAGTATTGTAGTTACTTGTATAATTATTATATCATGGTATCATGAAAAAACTATGAAAAATAAATGACACGGCTGTGAGGTTTCAACATTAAAAAAATTAAATAGCTAATCAAAGAACGATGGGCATTAACTCACAGAAAATTCAAATTTTCAAGAAAAGGAAGCGCGTGGTGGACGTAGAATAGCTAATCAAAGAAAGATGGGCATAAACTCAGAAAATTTAAAGAAGAAGCATATGGTGGACGTAGAAAAGTGACTTCAAGTCAATAGCTAATCAAAGAAACAGAATAAACTCATAAAAATTCCTTTTTTCAATTTTTTTCGCGTACCCCTTAGCGACACCTGGCGTACCCCTAGGGGTACGCGTACCACCGTTTGAGAACCCCTGATCTAGGGCCTACTATTAGGCAAGAACGCAACTTTGTCCACAAAGTGGTGCATCCACGAGCTAGTGTCCAATCCTTCCTTGCTTTCCTCTACCTCTCTCTCTCGTCTCTCTCTCATCTCTCTCTCTCTCTCTCTCTCTCTCTCTCTCATCTCTCTCTCTCTCTCTCTCTCTCTCTCTCTCTCTCTCTCTCTCTCTCTCTCTCTCTCTCTCTCTCTCTCTCTCTCTCTCTCTCATCTCTCTCTCTCTCTCCTCTCTCTCTCTCTCTCTTCTCTCTTCACTAGGCCTACGCAAGTCCTCCGCCTCTAACAGTAGGCCTAGGCTACTGTCGGTGCTTTAACTGGCGTCAAAACAAAAATAACGCTGTTACAATACCATACAATGCAATAGGCCTACAATAGGCCTACAACTGTATTTTGGTATTGCCCTCCTTTCAAAGTTCAGATCAGAAGTGCACACGACCATGCGCCAGAACATCGATGGGGCTAGGTCGCTACAGCTTCAGGTAGATTCGAACCTTCGACCCTCCGGTTAGAAGGCACAGAACATCTATAGGGCCTACCGCTACAACACCGCGTGTTATGTCTAAAAAATTCAGCACAATGTCAGGTCAAAAAGGAGGTGGTGACTGTCACCAACAGTGTCCACCACTTTAAAAGGTGGTGCCATGGTGACCGGACACCTTTGTCACAATAAGAGGTTACGCCTGTGAATGTAGCGACAGTTTCACTTCCATTATAGTTTCTATTCTTGCAATGACTCGTAATTTACCTAATCCATGATTAGTTAGTCGATTGTTTTACGCAGTCTTCATAAATAGGCCTAATACTCAAGACATTTAGTCGATGGTCGCTACTACGCATATAACATCGTCGTGCAAGATAAATTCCAGAGTGAGTCAGGTCAAGTATAGGGAGTCCAAGACGACAGAGAAACAGCCTACGGAGGAAATTAGTCCTGCCACAGATATTAAATTATTGTATTTATTAACCCTATTTGGTCCTGCGCTGCTTAAATTTATAGGGCCTATTGTATTGTATTGTAAGACTTAGGCCTATTGTATCTAGAATTTTATAAAGCGCCTCTCGCAGAATAGCTATCCAGATGCGCTCTTAGCACAGAAGCCGCGGGGGAAAATGCCTTTAGGAAGTTTGGGAAACGCGAGACCGATGAGGAAAAGCCAGTCATTAGTTTGGCTGTGAGCAGAGGGGGAAGGTCATTCCAGATCGTGGGACCGACTACAGCAAACGCCCGGTGCTGGGCCAAGGCCTATTTAACGAGCGCTGCGTCAAATCAAAGGGAATTGTAGGCCCTATGAATTCTGAAGTAGGCTAAAGTGTTACTAACTAATAAAGTTCAATTAACCTTAGATTTGAATTAAGTATGCATGTGATTCAGTGTTTAATCTAGTCCCCCTCTTCTGGGAGGGGGACAAGGTTTGTGGGGGCGGGGGGGCAACAAGGGCGGTCGCAAAACAATGTCATATAATATTAACAAAAACTTGATGACCTTTTTGTTCTTTAGGAATTCGTTTTTGGGGAATTTCATCTTACATCTAACAGTTATGTCGTCAACAACAACTCGAAACTATTAGTTATTCTTATATTGCTGGCCTCTGGGGGGGGGGAACATATATGATATCCTGCATAAATCCTGGGGGAGGAAATTCCTCTCCCCCCCCAAACGTGTATAAATTAAACACTGCATGTGATTATACAATTTGATGAAAATATATCTAGGCCTACATGCCGTTACAAAGTGCCTTCTCTTGCTCTTTAACGCATTTTTCGTGCACAGAAAGAGGTAAAAAATGTTGACCCAGTTCAAAAGTGTCAAACAAGATCGTCGTCTCTGTTGGTAGGGTGCTATCTCTGCCCATAGTTAGGCCTACCGTTCCATTCGATGATGGATAAGGACTGGGAGACTTGCTCAAGAAATGTAACACTCAAGCTCTGTTTTGGGATCCAACGTACTCTGCCTCTTCCGCAGTGAGCAATTAACGGCTATGGCCGTTTCTCAGAATAGGCCTACTATAGTTCCTTTACTAGCAATAATCGTCCTTTTTGCACCTTAATTTTTTTTCTGGTTAGTTGCTGTTTAACGACATTATGTCATGACAAAGATGATTAGCGTCGCCCTCCTCCTTTATCCAGGCTTTGGACTAGCATGTTGTCAGTGGTGCCAAACCGTTCGTCACTACACGCTATAATTAATCAATGTCATATTGTTTAACCGATGATCTGGTGCCTATTTACCTCAATGTACAAGTGTTCCTTTGCATAAGTCACCAAGCAAGTAAACTAAATTGTAGAATAACATATTTTAATTATTTAAAATTAATAATATTCTTAATTTTACATATTTCAGTTGAAAATTCAGAGGGCGCCCCTTGCCCCAACGTGCGAGCGCTCATGGCAGAGATAGTACGGAACTGCCATTTTGTCCGTTGTAGAAGGGGCAATGATGTAGCTGACTCCAGGAGTAGAATTGGGTTATATAATTATTCACACCCGACCCGCAAAGTCATGCCGGGGACACCAATGGCCACATTGTGCAATGTTGTGTCGCGTTAAAGGTAAGCCGAACACGATTTGAATCAGTAATGAAAGCAGAGAATGTTAATTAAATGATTTATGTCTTTAGATAAGGCACAGTCTCGGATTCGCCGTACACTCCCACACAGCAGTCTGGCTGTCTCTTGTAATTTGTGACCTCTACCAAAAGCCTAGCCCCTTTTGCCTATTCCTATATTTTGTCTTGGCTAACATGCACTGGCGAAAAAAGTAGCTAACCAAAATTTTAATGGTTAAGCGACGAACAGCGCAGGCCAACCTGATTATATACCGTATACATTATGTTTGTGAAGGGAAGGGAGGGGCCTCATCGATCCGAACTGAGCTGGTGGCTCTGGCTGCCTAATTACGAGGAGTCGGGGAGAGGTCACGACCGCCCTCTGCTCCGATAAACGCAGTCAGAATTCCAAAAGTGTGACTTACTGAACCGAACACTTAATGGTCTTTATCAGTGGCGGTGGCAAGTGTTCCACTGCACAGACGGTGCACACTCGACTACACCGTGAACAGCTGTATGACTGCCGAGGGAGTGAAGTGCACGCGGGTGTGCAGCTATCCTAGGCCACACCATCACACGGACGCACAAACAACACGCGCACATACAGGTAGATCGAGAGAATGGGACAGACATAAATATCAATACAGACAAACATTCAGAGAAACAGAAATGGGGCAGACAGACAGGAAGTCAAGCAGACGGACCAGACCAAGAGATGCTGCACACAGAATAGGATAGCTACAGATCTTCGGCTATAGGTTATTGCAGAGGGACACACGGGTGGACAAGTAGACAGAAGGTCACACGGACGGACATCAACAGAAGGACACGGAGGGATCAAAGGATAGAATGTAAATATATCCGAAATTTCTGAAAACCCCACAAAGAGAGACCAGCTTAGCCCTGAGCTATATAAACTCAAATCCGCAAGTCATGTTATTTGATCAGTTTTCGGTCAGGTCAGGATCCTGACGGTCGGAAGTCGGACAACGGCTAGACCGGTGTAGGGACAGGGAGACAGATGAACGGGCAGAGGTGGGTGAGGAGGAGGAGAATAAGGAGGAGAGGGGAATGAGGAGGAGAGGGAGGAGGACGAGAAGAAGGAGGTCAATGAGTAGGAGGAGTGTGACAAGGAGGAGAAGGCTTTGCAGCTGTGTGTGACAGCGTCAGGGTATAGTGGGGAGTGCGCACTTGAACCAATGGAATTTCGAGTGTTGTAGTAATTAGAGACCCAGTCCTTCGACGCGCCATAAACTTGCCGCGAATGCACTGAGCTGCCTACAGGAAGAAAAGCGAACGCGACCAAGTGTCACTCGGTGCACTTCTTGAGGCAAATCGTTAGAATTACTGGCGACTGTGTAAACGACAAGAATTTATGATTGTGGTTCCAACTACCAATGTAGAAACGGTTACGTGGCTCCTCCTAACGAACGACAACGCTAGTTTTGCGAATTACATGAATTAAGTTAAAGCGCAATGTAAATTACTAAGTTTTTATAATGTAATGTAAATATCCTAAACTTCTCAGTGCAACGTAAAGCTGCGTCCACGAGTCCAACAACCACTGGTGTTATATCATGTCAATCGATTTAGTGCCTTATTTTTTGGTCAGTTTCGGTGCCAGTTCAGAATCCAGGGACGGGAGTTACGTGGGGGGAGACAGCGCAAGTGGTTCTAAAGGAAATTGGAAATAAAATCTAGTCTTAATAGCAAAAACGAAAAAGCTTCATTTAATAGATTTTTTATTTGTCTTAGCGCCAAGAATCGCTTTCTTGAGGCTAAAGAAGAGTCCAAGACGGTTTCAGTTTAAGCTGACCGACGTCCAGAACCATGTTGCCAAACGCCACCTACCGATTAGATCTACTTCAACGTCAGATACGCAGAATTTCAGGCTGCTGAACTACGCTGCAGTACAATTGAAGCTAGTGAGGTAAGTTGCCTAAATCACAGGAAACGTTGACAGACAGACAGACAGACAGACAGACAGACAGACACAGACAGACAGACACAGACAGACAAACAAACAGACAGACAGACAGACAGACAGACAGACAGACAGACAGACAGACTGCAGACATTGGATTTCATGCGGTGAGATAATGATGGCAACGACAATGAAAATGATTTAACAGATAAGCTGCACATGATAAGCGCTTTGCATAAATAAACGCATGTAAACAAATGCACCATTTAGTTATGGTAAAAGCTGTAAATTATGATTCAGAGAGTGATAATGATTCCGATTATAAGTTTGGCGTTATGCATCTTACATTTCCATCATCACAACTGGGTGCAATGAAATTCTGACAATGATACTTCGATGCTGAACGATGGTGGTGGTGATCATGACGATGACGACGATGATGATGATGATGATGATGGTGGTGGTGGTGATGATGGTGGTGGTGTCTGTGCATGGGCTTTGCCTAAATTTATGCTCTGCAACTGTTCTTCATATACAGAGGCGTAGTAGCTACGGTCTCTGTGGGTCAATCTAGAGATGGCCTCGTCTGGTAACTGGGCGGAGTGGCCCTTGATCCGTCCTTGCACATTTGCTCTTTGTTCTCTACACTGGCTTCCTAGATTCAGATGGGGCATGGCTGGAGAGAACCCGACGTCCCATATCGTTTGCGAGAGCTACACCTTGGCCTAAATCTATAAAGCAGAGAGCTCGCTCAAAGCGAAATCGAGTATACTGGCCAGTTGAAGTACCCAGGGTAGGTCTGGAAGTGTAGAGTTGCGCCGAGCTTCAAGACCCACACTGGTATGCTTACTTCACATGTGGACGACAGTTTCGTGACTAAATACTACTCGAGAAAACAATACTTGTCATTCTTCGTGACATTCCTCTTGAATAGTCATGGTACCACCCTGCAGTCAAGCTGCTACTTGCTCGGTTCAGTGTGTAACCATGCTCGAGATCCTCTTGTGAGATCCTGCGTCAAGACTTTTACCGCAAGAGATATTTCAATTGATGTTTTAGTTCTTCGGAAGATCTCTATAGTCGCTGCAATACAATTATAACGATGGAGCTATTACTCTCACCCTTGATGATAACTATAAGCGCTGGCCTATGACGATAGATTTAAACAATTGTTCTACACAGGCACTGGTCCGTTTCTGCCGTGCGTTGTACCGTGACGGCCAACCACGGTGAACACGAGGCCCTTCGTGCCGCAATCCCGACGTACAAAGAACCCTTCCTGCCCCACTCCACCAATCTCAACCCCGTCTCCTCTCCCGTCAACTGCCGACGCCACAATCGACCCATAGGCCGAGTTGTTAAAGGTCCTTTTCGTTGGACTCGTCGTTGGGTAGGCCTCTAGGTCGCACGATCCCCTTCGGAGACGCAACCGGCGCCGCTTGCCCGACTCGGAACACCAGCAGCAGTAGCCGATGAGGTTGGCAAAGCCCGTCCGAAACTTGAGGCTGAACAGACAGTAGATGATCGGGTTGACACAGCTGTTTGACGATCCAAGCCACTGACAGATCGGGACAAGGATCTGCGTCAGGATGTAGAACTCAGTCCCCAATGGATCGAGATCAGTCTCGAGGTACAACCGGATGTTGACTCCGTACAGCGGAATCCAGAAGGCGGCGAACAGTACAACGACGACGACGAGCATTTTGAGGACCTTGACCTTGGACTCGTAGATGACCTTGGACGCGTTGGCGATGCCCGGCGCCTTGCGGTGCCACACCTTCCAGGTGATGAGCGCGTAGAAGACGCTGATCAGAACCAGTGGAACCGAGAAGCAGAAGACGAATACGACGCCGAGGAAGTATCCGTTGCGCAGAGCGTCAGACGCCCAGAACTGTGCGCAGACGTGGATCGTCTGGAGAGACGTCTTGTAGCCACGCTGCTCGTAGTAGACGAGCCATGGTGCCAGAAGTGTTCCGGCAACCGTCCAGATGAGGACGATGACGAGGCGAGCCATTTTGCGGGTCATGCGGAAGTGAAGCACGTGACAGATAGCCAGGTACCTACGATTGTAAAAAGTACACAGAATGATTTAAAAAGTGTTGGACATATTCTAAAAGACGTTATAAAATGCTCATATATACGTGCATATATGACGAAATCACAGTTTTGTTTTTGTCGGATCTGCGGGGTTTCAACTTCTCATGGGCATAAAACAGAAAAATGACCGCCGTGCCATGATGATGCTGAAGACTCCCGTGCCCCCAGGGTAATGCGACGACCAAAAGTGGGTTGGGGACGGGCCGTGGAGACCTTGGGATGTCTATCTCGCAACCCCATAGGGAAATTGTCCTGGCTAGAAGTTGAGGCCATCTTAGAACACGTAATTATATAATGTACTCAAGACAAAACAACATAATCGTATAAAGTGAACAGTAATAGTCAGTTACTCTTTCTATGCACACCAATTAACCAAGCAACTCTTCAGCTCAAAGTTCACTGCTCTACTGCTAGCCCTCCAGGTAATGAGTCTTAGCTAGAGGTTGTCATGCTTGCTCCTCGGCATATACCTTCTGGCCTTCATCACCTTCAGACAATGGCCGGTTTCAACTG
>OY744602.1:54359763-54372263 GCA_963556255.1 Allolobophora icterica | reverse complement strand
CCGATAGGTATATATATATAATTATATACACGTGTCTTTGGCGGTGGGGGCTTATATGCCATGCAGTGTTTAATCTAGTTCCCCTTGTCTGAGGGGGAAACAAGGTTTGTCGGGGGGGGGGGCCAACAAGGGCGACCTTTTGGGGAAATTTCTTCCCCCCGTGTTCCAACGTCCAAACGTTTTGGGGAAATTTCATCTTCAAAAAAGTTCATGACCTTTTTTTAGGAATTCATGAAAACTTTGACAACCTATTATTTTATTTTATTTTATTCTTACATTACTCGTTTACTCGTCTCTGGGGGGGGGGGGGAGAGCGCAACATGTATCCTGGGGGATTTCTCCCCCCCCCAAAAGTGTCTACATTTAACTATTGCTGGCCTCTGGGGGCGGGAAACATAAATCCTGGGGGGGAGTTTCCCCCCAAAAGGTGTCTAAATTAAACACTGTACGCCATGGACGACTATTTATCGAGTTTGATGCTGATTACAAGTGAAAAGGATTTGGCTGATAATCTGCTGTATATATAATAAGCACTAAAAGAGGCTGTAACTTCGAAGGCCGCAACTACGATGACGAACTAACGATGATTAGTCCATGTGCACGTGCATGTGTTTGTGTGTGTGCTTGTGTGTGTGCTTCTGTGCGTGCATGTGTGTTCGTGTGTGCGTAACTGCGTAGGCTACGTGTGTGTAATACTGTGTATTTATATACACATGCAATATAACGTATGGGGTTTCGGAAGCTTTGCAAATCGTTTGTTTTAATGTGCAAATCGTTATCACATCTCGGTCAGGAACCGTCTTTGCGTTGTCGTAATTGATAAGGGTTCCCGCTGGCGTAGACGCGATGACTTGGTGCTGTCCCACCCCACCCCTACAGCGCCCAACCGCGATCTATCAACAGAACCACGCCGTGAAACCTGTGGTTACTTTTGCATCAGCGCCGTCGCGCGGCCGCCATTGTTCGCGTTGCCGCATAACGGAAACGGTAATGGAAACGGACTGCGCGCACGTAAACAATTGAAACCAGGGTAATGCGGGTGGAAGTGGTTTTCCATTAGCAGGACGAAGATGGTGTAGCCGCGGGATTGCTGAAAGAGTCTTCTTAGGAATTCTGTATGGCCTCTGTGTGTGCGTCGAAGAAGATTGACTGGGAAATGAAGATATTTGTTTAGAATGGTATATATAGGGATTATAGGATTATATTTATATATGAATGTACTTTATATATACATAATATAGCTTATTTAGAATATACATAAATATATGTTTATAAATGCTTACATTTTATATATAAATGTATATATTTTATATGTGCATGCATAGTATCCAATACAACTTGCTCGTAATGAACTGCAACAACTTTTGTGAAAGCGACGTATGCCTTCGACAGGTAGGCCTATACTCTGCAGAAGTGGGTGAGAAGAGGAGATTGAAGAGCACAAGAGGAGGACTGGACGAGTTCGCACGTACATACGTACATGCGTACATACATACAAACGCACACTGCTTCACCCTCTTCCATGCATTCTTCCTCTTCTTTCTATTCCACGTTCCGTTAATACATTCTTTCTTCTCTTTGATCCTCTTTGTTCTTCTAGACTTTTAGGTTCCTACTCGCCCACTATTCCACTCACCCTCTCCTCTCCTCTCTTTCATATCCTCGCCATCCATGAATGTGCTACTGCATGCCTCATCGTCCGCGTGCAATGAGCTAGCCAATAGCTGACTGACGACCAGGTTCACGTAGGAGGATGTGCAAAAGGGGAGTGGGAGCGTCGCGAGACAAGGACAGACAGACAGACAGACGGACGGACGGACGGACGGACGGACGGACGGACGGACGGACGGACGGACGGACGGACGGACGGACGGACGGACGGACGGACGGACGGACGGACGGACGGACGGACGGACGGACGGACGGACGGACGGACGGACGGGCAGAGAGAAGCATGAGCTGGTAAGTTGGATCAAGGCCAAAGGCTGCCTTAAGAAAACAATGGATCAAGCGATATTCATATATTCACGCATGCATGCATGCATAGTATCGCATACACATAGATGTCGTCTAGTTGTGGATATATATATATATATATATATATATATATATATATATATATATATATATATATATATATATGCTCCACACACCCGCATGCATTATGCGCATTAGGTGAAGCGATACAACATATGTTTCGAATATATATAAGTAGTAAATAGACTATGGGTATGAACTCAGTTTTTAGCGTCCGACTATGGGTATGAACTCAGTCTTTAGCGTCCGACTATGGGTATGAACTCAGTTTTTAGCGTCCGACTATGGGTATGAACTCAGTTTTTAGCGTCCGACTATGGGTATGAACTCAGTCTTTAGCGTCCGACTATGGGTATGAACTCAGTTTTTAGCGTCCGACTATGGGTATGAACTCAGTTTTTAGCGTCCGACTATGGGTATGAACTCAGTCTTTAGCGTCCGACTATGGGTATGAACTCAGTTTTTAGCGTCCGACTATGGGTATGAAATCAGCTTCTAGCGTCCGAGTGTTACTATGAGAACAGCCCTTCTAACAGAGTATTGTTTCTAATTAATTCTTTTATATTTAATATATTTTAATTATATTTAATATATTTGAACCCTAATTTGTACTCTTACACGAGGTATTTATCTTATTGAAACATTTCAGATGTTGAATAAACTTATTTCTCACATAAATTTTAAGTAGAGCCTACATTTAAATTATTTTGAACTTCACCAATTTGTATAGCGCCCTAGCACAGCGAGGCTTATTTGAATATGACATTGGCTTAGCCTATTTGTCTGGCTCACTTTTTACCGTATGAGTGATTGTTCTGGCTAACTTTTTACCGTATGAGTGATTGTTCTGGCTCACTTTTTACCGTATGAGTGATTGTTCTGGCTCACTTTTTACCGTATGAGTGATTGTTCTGGCTCATTTTTTACCGTATGAGTGATTGTTCTGGCTCAATCTATACCGTGTGAGTGATCGTTCTGGCTCACCGTATGAGTGATCGTTCTGGCTCACTTTTTACCGTATGAGTGATTGTTCTGGCTCAATCTCTACCGTATGAGTGATAGTTCTGGCACAGCCTCTAGGGTTCGAGTGATATTTCTGGAACAACCTCTGAACGCAGTCAACCCTAACGAACATTTCAATGGAGCATACTCAGTGCACGGCTCTATTCAACAAGTCCGTCAATTGCTGTAACATGCATCATTGCACACACCATATAGACCCATTCTTATATTGTACAAAGCTTTTGAACGTATACTGACATTAAACTAGCGCCCCAAGGCATTTTCCATGACAAAGACAACATGTAGGTCAGACGCTGTTTTGGATACAGGTGCAAATTTATCAGCATATTTAGTTAACATGTTTTCAAATACATCTTTCTATATAGCATGAGATATATGCAGAAGCTGAACTTCACCAATTTGTATAGCGCCCTAGCACAGCGAGACTCATTTGAATGTGATATTTTAAAATATATTATGTTATAATCTAAGGTATATTAAAAGTGGTACTCTTTCACAAACAGCAAAACAGAGAAACAGTCAAACATCCAAACAGTCAAACAGACAAACAGATAAACAGACAAACAGACAAACAGAGAAACAGTCAAACAGACAAACAGAGAAACAGTCAAACATTCAAACAGACAAACATACAGTCAACATATTTTGACATCTTAATAATAATATGGAAGCGTTTTAAGCAAGAAGAGAGAGAGAGGACCCATGAGCTACATCAATTTTTAAATTTTTTAAATATTTTAACATGTTCAATAGCCGAGTGGTTAGCGCGTTGGACTAGCAACCCAGAGGTTGGCGGTTCAAATCCCACCAGGGCAGAAAATTTGAATCCAAACTTCTGTTCAACCCCCCAGTCAACTGAGATATGACGAATATGATGTAGAGATAGACCAAACCTCATATGCCAAGGCTAAGAAAATGAAGACGCTAACAGACTTTGCAGTAGATTCATAGAGAATTTCTGAAATATTTTGAACTATTCAAACCTATCTCGTGTTGGTTGAGTGCGCGCAGCCTATAATTCTATACAACGGTCAGTCAAAAGACCCAACACGCACGAGTGAACATATTTTAAAGCCCTTGTAGATGCAGTGACTAGACAGTTTCAAGGCATAGGCCTTTACACACACTTAAATATCTACAAATATATACGCATGCACATACATATACATATATATTCATCTTTTAAGTCCTATATATCGGCAATGACTCGACAAAATATGAGCCGTCGAGGGAGAGACCTGAGCACCAACTCTCATATGCAGAGGCTAAGAAAATGAAGTCGCTATCACTTCATGGACTACTCTGACAACCGAAATGCTGACGTATGCACTAAAATTTTAAATGCAGATTACAAAAGACGTATGCGATAAACCTAAGATGAGCATGTGCAAATTGAATGAGCATCAAACTTTTGGTTTTCTATATTGCAAAGACAAGCTGGGTGGACGTGTGACGAAATTTCTATTAGTAAAATTATGATTTAGGTTGCTAAAATGTAAGATATAATGATTTGCATGATAAAATGTGAGCGATGCACACTTCTACGCTAAACTTAAGACCTTTAAGTGTTTAAATACATATGAAATGAGAGTATGAAGCTTACGAACTTCAGTTTGTAAGACTGTTGAGAGAGAGAGATAGAGAGAGGAAGAGCGAGAGAGAGAGAGGAAGCGGGAGAGAGAGAAGAGGTTTTAGAAGAGGGAGAGAAGAAGGGCGAGAGAGAGAGAGAGATAGAGAGAGGAAGAGCGAGAGAGAGAGAGAGAGGAAGCGGGAGAGAGAGAAGAGGTTTTAGAAGAGGGAGAGAAGAAGGGCGAGAGAGAGAGAGAGAGAGAGAGAGAGAGAGGAAGAGCGAGAGAGAGAGAGAGGAAGAGCGCGAGAGAAGAGGTTTTAGGGTAAAAGACTTAATTTCTATGATAGTTTGTTCACTAAAACGTCAAATTTTAAGTTCGACAGACACATGCGACGATAGTTTGAATGCTAAACTTATAATTGATACTTTGCAAAGACTGCGATTGCAGTGGGTTTTACAGTGGATTTTACCCTAGGTGACAACTTTAAGACTGTAAGGTGGGCGAACCGAAGGTTTTTTAGTTTGAGAAGCTCCTTAACATGCTAAAATTTTCTTTCCATAGATGAGTGAGACGAATGTTCTCATTATAAAGTTGTTGCACGGTCTGGTGAGGTAGTTAGAGTGGAGGTTCATATTGTAAAAATTACACATTTTAGACTGGATAGGTGCTGCTAAGATTAAGTCTTTCCACAATGTACAGCCAAATGTGCTAATTTCCACACCAACATACCAAACTTTTAGTCTGCGAAGACGCAGGACTTGTGAGCATACAGGCTAAATGACAAGTTTTTGCTACAAAGATACCGGTGTTGAAGGTTTGCTAACGTCTTGCATGCTTGCATATTCAGTTGGATTGAGAGTTTAGTTATAAAACTTAGAACTTGCAAGCTGCATGAAGGATTTCTACAGTAAAATGTCGACTTTTATCATGTGAAGCCGCAAGATGTAGAGCTAAACTGAGCCCGTTTATGTTACAAAGCTGTGCAAGACCTTGCAAAGTGTCATCTCTTACGAGGTAAAGTCTACTGAGAAGAGAGCAAACACACAATTTTTGGAATGCAGAGACGCCTACGAGGTGAGAAACTGATGTGTTTTAGGAGAGCTGTCATAAAGGTTTGCAGAGTAAAATGTGAGCTTTTGAGTTCCACGAGCGCTGAGCAGGGTGATTTCTATACTAAAATTTACAACTTTCTTCGGTTCAACGAAAGATCTGCACGCTGATTTGCGTGTTTTAGATGATCAACTTGGTGAAATATTAGCATGGAAAGGTTTAGGTATCGAGACATATGGCAGGACCGGGTGCATTTTACAACATTTTACATACACAGGTTTGGATGTAGACGTGTCCAGTTAGCGAACTCTTGCACAAATTTTGAGTTAAAATATCAAAACTTATGAAAAAAGAATGTGCAGGTCTATGCGACAGGATGAGGTTTTAAAGGTTTGAACGCTTGAAAGTAAAGCTAATTGGCAAGCTGAGCTCGCATTCGCACGGTTTTGGGTATGTCGTGGAATACGCGGATTTGTGGAAACTTAAAGTTTTTGGATGAAATGTAGTTGAAATTGTACATCTTTTGATGATGGAACTGAAGCAGATGAGAGTTCTAACGGATAAAGTATGAGACATGTGATTGCAACTTGTGCGAACAGAGTGATTTCCTTTGGCATGCATGTTGCATTTTCAGAGAATTCTGAGGTTGTCATATTATTTCTAGCTGAAGTTTATTCCTAGAGGTGATTTGTAGGATGCAGCAATTGAAGTACACTTGTAAAACATTTAACATGACTTGTGCAGTTTGGGTGATAGTTCTAGCAAAGCGTTGGAGCGGCAATTTGATAGAAAACGAGAGGTTTCGCGTGAGAGGAGTGAAACGTACAGATCTTCTACAGACCTGCAAATTTGCATATTTTCGTTCTCAGGAGTTTTTCAATTGCATGCAAAATAACTAAATACTCAAAGACACGAGATGTAGGTTAAAATTTGATTTATTTCAATAATACAGCTTCACAACTTCTATGCCGAGTCACCAAAATTTTCTTTGACAGGCTCTTGCAGCATATGAAAATCTATGCTCCATGTACAGACTTGACAGATTTGTTCAACATAATAGTATGCTAAATTAGTCTCATCAGTATAGTTCCGCACATGCTCAATTTATTTCAAAGTTTAAAAATTTAAGTTTGAGAAATTTAAGTTTGAAAAAATTTAAGTTTAAAAAAAAAAATTTAACTTTGAAAAAATTTAAGTTTGAAACATTTCAGTTTGAAAAAATTTCAAAGTTTAAAAATTTAAGTTTGAGAAATTTAAGTTTGAAAAAATTTAAGTTTAAAAAAAAAAAATTTAACTTTGAAAAAATTTAAGTTTGAAACATTTCAGTTTGAAAAAATTTCAAGGTTTAAAAATTTAAGTTTGAGAAATTTAAGTTT
The DNA here is from genome assembly GCA_963556255.1 of Allolobophora icterica. NCBI lineage: Eukaryota > Metazoa > Annelida > Clitellata > Crassiclitellata > Lumbricidae > Allolobophora > Allolobophora icterica. Next base: position 54,365,206 of record OY744602.1, on the reverse strand, counting down.
GAAACATTTCAGTTTAAAAAGTTTTCAGTTTGAGAAATTTAAGTTTGAAAAAATTTAAGTTTAAAAAAATTTAAGTTTGAAAAAATTTAAGTTTTAAACATTTAAGTTTGAAAAATTTCAAAGTTTAAAAATTTCAGTTTGAAACATTTCAGTTTCAACAGTTTTCAGTTTGAAAAATTTAAGTTTGAAAAATTTTCAGTTTGACAAAGATTTAAGTTTGAAAGATTTCAAAGTTTAAAAATGTGAGTTTGAAAAATTTGAGGTTGAAACATTTCAGTTTCGAAAGTTTTAAGTTTGAAAAATTTATGTTTGAAAAATTTTCAGTTTGAAAGATTTCAAAGTTTAAAAATTTGAGTTTGAAAAATTTGAGGTTGAAACATTTCAATCTCAAAAGTTTTCAGTTTGAAAAATTTATGTTTGAAAAATTTTAAGCTTGAAAAATTTCAAAGTTTAAAAATTTGAGTTTGAAAAATTTGAGGTTGAAACATTTCAGTTCGAAAGTTTTCAGTTTGAAAAATTTATGTTTGAAAGTTTTTCAGTTTGAAAAATTTCAGTTTGAAAAATTTATGATTGAAAAATTTTAGGCTTGAAAAATTTCAAAGTTTAAAAATTTGAGTTTGAAAAATTTGAGGTTGAAACATTTCAGTTCGAAAGTTTTCAGTTTGAAAAATTTATGTTTGAAAGTTTTTCAGTTTGAAAAATTTCAGTTTGAAAAGTTTTCAGTTTGAAAACTTTATGTTTGAAAAAATTTCAGTTTCAAAAATTTCAGATTGAAAAATTTTCAGTTTGAAAAATTTATGTTTGAAACTTTTTCAGTTTGAAAAATTTCAGTTTGAAAAGTTTTCAGTTTGAAAACTCTGTTTGAAAAAATTTCAGTTTCAAAAATTTCAGGTTGAAAAATTTTCAGTTTGAAAATTTTCAGTTTAAAACATTTCAGATTCAAAAATTTTAAAGTTTCAAAATTTAAAGTAAAATTTTTATTTTATAAAATTTCTGAATTCCAATGTAATTTTATAAAATAAAAATTTTACTTTAAATTTTGAAACTTTAAAATTTTTGAATCTGAAATGTTTTAAACTGAAAATTTTCAAACTGAAAATTTTTCAACCTGAAATTTTTGAAACTGAAATTTTTTCAAACAGAGTTTTCAAACTGAAAACTTTTCAAACTGAAATTTTTCAAACTGAAAAAGTTTCAAACATAAATTTTTCAAACTGAAAATTTTTCAATCTGAAATTTTTGAAACTGAAATTTTTTCAAACATAAAGTTTTCAAACTGAAAACTTTTCAAACTGAAATTTTTCAAACTGAAAAACTTTCAAACATAAATTTTTCAAACTGAAAACTTTCGAACTGAAATGTTTCAACCTCAAATTTTTCAAACTCAAATTTTTAAACTTTGAAATTTTTCAAGCCTAAAATTTTTCAATCATAAATTTTTCAAACTGAAATTTTTCAAACTGAAAAACTTTCAAACATAAATTTTTCAAACTGAAAACTTTCGAACTGAAATGTTTCAACCTCAAATTTTTCAAACTCAAATTTTTAAACTTTGAAATTTTTCAAGCTTAAAATTTTTCAAACATAAATTTTTCAAACTGAAAACTTTTGAGATTGAAATGTTTCAACCTCAAATTTTTCAAACTCAAATTTTTAAACTTTGAAATCTTTCAAACTGAAAATTTTTCAAACATAAATTTTTCAAACTTAAAACTTTCGAAACTGAAATGTTTCAACCTCAAATTTTTCAAACTCACATTTTTAAACTTTGAAATCTTTCAAACTTAAATCTTTGTCAAACTGAAAATTTTTCAAACTTAAATTTTTCAAACTGAAAACTGTTGAAACTGAAATGTTTCAAACTGAAATTTTTAAACTTTGAAATTTTTCAAACTTAAATGTTTAAAACTTAAATTTTTTCAAACTTAAATTTTTTTAAACTTAAATTTTTTCAAACTTAAATTTCTCAAACTGAAAACTTTTTAAACTGAAATGTTTCAAACTTAAATTTCTCAAACTTAAATTTTTAAACCTTGAAATTTTTTCAAACTGAAATGTTTCAAACTTAAATTTTTTCAAAGTTAAATTTTTTTTTTTTAAACTTAAATTTTTTCAAACTTAAATTTCTCAAACTTAAATTTTTAAACTTTGAAATTTTTTCAAACTGAAATGTTTCAAACTTAAATTTTTTCAAAGTTAAATTTTTTTTTTTAAACTTAAATTTTTTCAAACTTAAATTTCTCAAACTTAAATTTTTAAACTTTGAAATAAATTGAGCATGTGCGGAACTATACTGATGAGACTAATTTAGCATACTATTATGTTGAACAAATCTGTCAAGTCTGTACATGGAGCATAGATTTTCATATGCTGCAAGAGCCTGTCAAAGAAAATTTTGGTGACTCGGCATAGAAGTTGTGAAGCTGTATTATTGAAATAAATCAAATTTTAACCTACATCTCGTGTCTTTGAGTATTTAGTTATTTTGCATGCAATTGAAAAACTCCTGAGAACGAAAATATGCAAATTTGCAGGTCTGTAGAAGATCTGTACGTTTCACTCCTCTCACGCGAAACCTCTCGTTTTCTATCAAATTGCCGCTCCAACGCTTTGCTAGAACTATCACCCAAACTGCACAAGTCATGTTAAATGTTTTACAAGTGTACTTCAATTGCTGCATCCTACAAATCACCTCTAGGAATAAACTTCAGCTAGAAATAATATGACAACCTCAGAATTCTCTGAAAATGCAACATGCATGCCAAAGGAAATCACTCTGTTCGCACAAGTTGCAATCACATGTCTCATACTTTATCCGTTAGAACTCTCATCTGCTTCAGTTCCATCATCAAAAGATGTACAATTTCAACTACATTTCATCCAAAAACTTTAAGTTTCCACAAATCCGCGTATTCCACGACATACCCAAAACCGTGCGAATGCGAGCTCAGCTTGCCAATTAGCTTTACTTTCAAGCGTTCAAACCTTTAAAACCTCATCCTGTCGCATAGACCTGCACATTCTTTTTTCATAAGTTTTGATATTTTAACTCAAAATTTGTGCAAGAGTTCGCTAACTGGACACGTCTACATCCAAACCTGTGTATGTAAAATGTTGTAAAATGCACCCGGTCCTGCCATATGTCTCGATACCTAAACCTTTCCATGCTAATATTTCACCAAGTTGATCATCTAAAACACGCAAATCAGCGTGCAGATCTTTCGTTGAACCGAAGAAAGTTGTAAATTTTAGTATAGAAATCACCCTGCTCAGCGCTCGTGGAACTCAAAAGCTCACATTTTACTCTGCAAACCTTTATGACAGCTCTCCTAAAACACATCAGTTTCTCACCTCGTAGGCGTCTCTGCATTCCAAAAATTGTGTGTTTGCTCTCTTCTCAGTAGACTTTACCTCGTAAGAGATGACACTTTGCAAGGTCTTGCACAGCTTTGTAACATAAACGGGCTCAGTTTAGCTCTACATCTTGCGGCTTCACATGATAAAAGTCGACATTTTACTGTAGAAATCCTTCATGCAGCTTGCAAGTTCTAAGTTTTATAACTAAACTCTCAATCCAACTGAATATGCAAGCATGCAAGACGTTAGCAAACCTTCAACACCGGTATCTTTGTAGCAAAAACTTGTCATTTAGCCTGTATGCTCACAAGTCCTGCGTCTTCGCAGACTAAAAGTTTGGTATGTTGGTGTGGAAATTAGCACATTTGGCTGTACATTGTGGAAAGACTTAATCTTAGCAGCACCTATCCAGTCTAAAATGTGTAATTTTTACAATATGAACCTCCACTCTAACTACCTCACCAGACCGTGCAACAACTTTATAATGAGAACATTCGTCTCACTCATCTATGGAAAGAAAATTTTAGCATGTTAAGGAGCTTCTCAAACTAAAAAACCTTCGGTTCGCCCACCTTACAGTCTTAAAGTTGTCACCTAGGGTAAAATCCACTGTAAAACCCACTGCAATCGCAGTCTTTGCAAAGTATCAATTATAAGTTTAGCATTCAAACTATCGTCGCATGTGTCTGTCGAACTTAAAATTTGACGTTTTAGTGAACAAACTATCATAGAAATTAAGTCTTTTACCCTAAAACCTCTTCTCTCGCGCTCTTCCTCTCTCTCTCTCTCGCTCTTCCTCTCTCTCTCTCTCTCTCTCTTTCTCGCCCTTCTTCTCTCCCTCTTCTAAAACCTCTTCTCTCTCTCCCGCTTCCTCTCTCTCTCTCTCTCGCTCTTCTCTCTCTATCTCTCTCTCTCTCTCGCCCTTCTTCTCTCCCTCTTCTAAAACCTCTTCTCTCTCTCCCGCTTCCTCTCTCTCTCTCGCTCTTCCTCTCTCTATCTCTCTCTCTCAACAGTCTTACAAACTGAAGTTCGTAAGCTTCATACTCTCATTTCATATGTATTTAAACACTTAAAGGTCTTAAGTTTAGCGTAGAAGTGTGCATCGCTCACATTTTATCATGCAAATCATTATATCTTACATTTTAGCAACCTAAATCATAATTTTACTAATAGAAATTCGTCACACGTCCACCCAGCTTGTCTTTGCAATATAGAAAACCAAAAGTTTGATGCTCATTCAATTTGCACATGCTCATCTTAGGTTTATCGCATACGTCTTTTGTAATCTGCATTTAAAATTTTAGTGCATACGTCAGCATTTCGGTTGTCAGAGTAGTCCATGAAGTGATAGCGACTTCATTTCTTAGCCCTCTGCATATGAGAGTTGGTGCTCAGGTCTCTCCCTCGACGGCTCATATTTTGTCGAGTCATTGCCGATATATAGGACTTAAAAGATGAATATATATGTATATGTATGTGCATGCGTATATATTTGTAGATATTTAAGTGTGTGTAAAGGCCTATGCCTTGAAACTGTCTAGTCACTGCATCTACAAGGGCTTTAAAATATGTTCACTCGTGCGTGTTGGGTCTTTTGACTGACCGTTGTATAGAATTATAGGCTGCGCGCACTCAACCAACACGAGATAGGTTTGAATAGTTCAAAATATTTCAGAATTCTCTATGAATCTACTGCAAAGTCTGTTAGCGTCTTCATTTTCTTAGCCTTGGCATATGAGGTTTGGTCTATCTCTACATCATATTCGTCATATCTCAGTTGACTGGGGGGTTGAACAGAAGTTTGGATTCAAATTTTCTGCCCTGGGTGGATTTGAACCGCCAACCTCTGGGTTGCTAGTCCAACGCGCTAACCACTCGGCTATTGAACATGTTAAAATATTTAAAAAATTTAAAAATTGATGTAGCTCATGGGTCCTCTCTCTCTCTTCTTGCTTAAAACGCTTCCATATTATTATTAAGATGTCAAAATATGTTGACTGTATGTTTGTCTGTTTGAATGTTTGACTGTTTCTCTGTTTGTCTGTTTGACTGTTTCTCTGTTTGTCTGTTTGTCTGTTTATCTGTT
>OY744602.1:54285244-54359563 GCA_963556255.1 Allolobophora icterica | reverse complement strand
TATATAATTTTCTATTTTATTGTAGACTATATGGTATAATTAAGCAGAATAGAAAATTGCATATATTATGTTTAGTGCTATATGCATGCTGTATATATCACACGTGCACTGAATTCACATAGCCTACTGTTTTATGGAGTCCAAGAGCCAGTAAGGTCAATGGCCATTAGTAATAATGGTCGTCTAATGGGGTCGTAATTGTTGGTCTTCGGTCACCAGCTTCCATGCATGGTCTACACTTCTAACAAAACATGACGCCTCTATCAGTGTGAAAATATTGACATTCAACCAAAACGAGATAGCCACACATAGGGGTCTACATGTATTTATTTATCCTCCTTTATATATTATATATTGATCTTTCGAAATTCACTCACATAGTTATACTAATGTAAGGCATAGGCAACAACCCAGAATTACATGTGATACAATGAATTGCATATAAAACAATTTTTCGCACAAGCTTTCACTGGTGTATATAATTGTCATCGGAGGATAAGGAAGAGTAGAGTCACCGACTGACTTCTGCATCGTTATGCGATACCTAACTTGAGAAAATGGCATAGATTAACCAAGGCTGCAGTTGTGTGTATGCTCTATACCACTCTAATGGTTCTAAAAGAAATTTATCAAGGATCTCACTTAAGTAGCCTACACTGAAACTGCAGAGCCGACTCATTAGCTGTTTGTACAGCAGATAAAGCATATGAAAGATTTCAAGCTATAATTCTTAGGTTATTTAAAATCTGTTTTGCAAAGGATTCGTTCATGGGCTCATGGTTTTTTAAATAAAACATTGACGTCTATAGCCAACCATAGGCTAATACGTAAGAAGCCATCATTTCCGAGACGCGTATCATTATTCGATAAGGTCGTCTGCATGGTTGCCTTTCTCTGATCATACCATAGATATGGATCATACATAACTCTACAGAACTGCATGTTCTTATGCGCCTTTTTCGTTGCTGCACCTAGATTTTGAAACTCTTTCCCTGTTACCTGTTCATTCTGCTCAGTCGCCTATGTCATCATTCGCAACTTACACTTAGTTTTTTAAATTGATTATTCTCCACAGACTGTCATATATAGTAGACATATATCTTCTGGATTGTGACCTGATTGCGACTTGTTTTTTGGTGCCACATCGCTTGATGCCTTGTGCATTAGGCAGGTGCACAAGTTAGTAACTATTAATAGTAATTATAATAATTGCAGCGTTTCTCAGTACAGGATAGGCCCCTAAACGTGGCACGTGAAGCTGCTATAAATATGGTCGGCGACTGATTATAATACGTCGTTCTAGTTGTCCCGCATTCTGGGTAATCGACGTGCAGTCCGCTCGACTCAACAATGCACGAATTAGACGAACAACTCGATTGCTCGACATTGCATTGCACTCGTTGATCGGTTATATATAGACTAAAGTTGAAGGCTGTGGAGCGTGTCGTACCGAAGTCCATTCTCCAGCCATTTGCCATTCTATAGCCTCTGTCTGCTGTGTGGGACAATTGGAATGATGATTAACGTGACGATGACAAAAATAACGATATCTATGGTGATATATATATATATATATATATATATATATATCATATAGGCTGCAAGTGATAATTATGGCAATGATGACTATGTACCGGTATGTGTATATAATTATGTAGGCCTATGTACATAAATATCGATCATTTTCAGTGTATAGGCCTATATATGATATATAAAGTTGTTTGTTAAGTTTATTACCGATTATCATGTTTAGTAGTTGTCTTCAACTGAAGGGTAGTTTAGGCTGTTCTTCCTTTAAAGGCCTACTTGGCTCTATTCAGTGTAGATGTTATTGCAAATAAAAATACAAATAGGCTGCACGTTTTTATATAGGGCCTAGCGACCGTATACGGTCCTGAACCTATACTCCTTTTTCAATGAACTTATCGAGTGAGATCCTTCACCACCGCTCCCCGTTTTTTGAATGAATAAGCCCTAACGGATATCCTTAGCTTTGTTGCAATTGTATTAGACTGTATTTATTAATAGTTCTCATTAAATGTCAATGCAAATGAGACGGACGGACGGACGGACGGACAGATGGACGGACGGACGGACGGACAGATAGACGGACGGACGAATTGGGAGCGGATGAGATGAATGATTTCATCTGTCTGTCGCTCAATCGGCCCATGCATGTCGATACCTGCGTATGACGGAGACACAGGCAAAACGACAGACAGACCTACAGAGACATGCAAACAGACACACAAAGAGACAGGCAGATAGACAAGCAAGCTGGCTGAGTGAATGAATTACTAATTTACTGACAGACATACACTTAAACATACAAAGACATACACATGCAGATATACATATACATTATACCTTATACATACATATACCTTATACACCATATACATATACATGTACCTATGCATATGCATATACATGTGCATCCAGTCCGACAGAAACCCTGTAGCATCTTTCTGTGTCTGAAATTAGTCTCTTCCGGACTGGATGGAAATGGTTTTTTGGACAATGCGTCGACCGAAGGCGCTACATAAATCAAGTCTAATGTCCTTTCACATCTGGCGGAAGTTCGCGTCTCAAGTCTTTACCGGTGAATATATCAGCGTTTAAAAAGTCTGCAGGATATAGCCAACCAATTAGATACAAAAGGAAAAATTAGGTCAGGTGTATCCCTCTAAATATATATGTATATGTATCATATATATATATATATATATATATATCAGTGTCCGATTTGCCGGGGGGGTCAGGGGGGTTGGACCCCCCGCTTCTGTTTTTGACCCCCCTGCTTCTAGTCTTTGGCTGACCCCCGGGGGGTCGGCCTGACCCCCTCAAATTCGTTAGCCACAGTCATAAACCAAAAGACTCCAATACTGCCTTGTCACCTTTCAGTAGGCCTAATTATTTATCCAGTCGGTACTCTGGTGTAGGTTGATACTGTGATATACGTTTTATGGATTAGGTTATCCTTTGACAGGCTCTGAGACGATACAAGAACTTGGTAGGCCTAGGCCTATCTACAGCGGTTGACAGATTATCTTACATTTAACTCAAACTGAGGTCGTCTACTGATGTAGGCAGAAGCAGGGTAAGAGATATTTCACAGGGCATAACCTTAAGGGCTCGGTTCACATACAGCAGACAACGAATGGACAGAGGCCCGTGCTCAAGCCAGCACCCTCAGGCATATCAGTTCCAAAGCCATTAGCATCCAGTTGTGGGGTAAAGATCTTCCGTGGTATTCTGTCTGAAATCCAGCACTCGCTGGCGCTTTTGACCGATCGAGTGACCTACAATTCACATCTATGGCAGTCCACAGCTGTAGGCTGTCATTTCTGTGCTGGTAATGGCTTTGAGACACACAGTCCTATAGTATAGAATTCGACCTTTATATCATTCAGTTTTAATTTGCAAATCAGTATTACATGATATAATTTGAAGAGTCTCAGTAATTTCTGCCGACAGATATGAATCGAATTTTAGATCGACATAAGGGCACTAATCGGCCTAGTGGCTCTCGAAAACGCAAGTTAAGTAAAGAAAAAAAACATATCAAAATGAGAGAGTTCTTGCAAAGACGCCTCCTGTTACTGCTTTCCTTAAGCAACATATATAAGTACGTCTGCTCTCACGTGGACGATGGTTAAAATGCAGACTCAACTGAGCTTGTTGTCACTGGTGATGCTGCAGTTGTCGAACAACCGCCAACAGCGTTCCCGCTCAGTCGGGTCTCACTCTGTTGTGGAACAGCAGAATATGTTCAACAAGAAAACGTCATCAAAACGCACGTCTCCTAGCATTGGATTATAGTCGAGCGCCAGAATCTGCGCACTCTATGTCAGAGAAGTTTCGTATTGACAATTCTCTGCCCATCGTTGATCAATTCACAACTGAGTTGACAAGAAGACTAGCACCATACGAACTACTCTGCTCAAGGTTTGCTTTTCTATCTAGGATTGAATCATGTAGTGATGAAGAAATACACAACTCAGTGAAAGATCTTGTAGCAATATATGGCTATGACCTCGATGAAACCCTTGGCAATGAGCTCATGAAAGCCGTGGCAATGAGCTCATGCAGTTTTCTTACTTTGTCAAAATGTGTAAACACAAGACAGGTAGCACAGGCCTCAAAATAAGTCAGGAGCAGTTCATGTACCAATTCTCGACAAAGGTGTTAAAAGTTCATCTCCAAATGTGGAAATTATGGTAAGTGTAGGCCTACTTGGTGATCATGGTCACAACTGTAGTGCTGAACGTTCACTGTCTAAGATGAAGATAATTAGGCCTAAGAACAGGCACAAATATGACAGATGAGTGACTTATCCATCTTGCAGTGTTGAGCATAATTATATAGAGTGATATTCAATTGGACTTTAATCAGTTAACTGATGACTTTGCCAATAGAAAAGCGTGCAGAGTCTCTAATGGGCCTATTCAAATTTAGACCTAACAGTCATAATTAACTGACTCAAGCTATCTGTTTTTAGTTGGAGGCCCCGCTTACCACTAGTTTAAATTTCTTTGTTTGACTGTATCAGAATCTTCTATTAAAAATTGGATAAGAATCTTAAGGCTTATCCTTTAGTTGTGTATTTGAGAAGTTATTGCACACCTATGAATATAAATAATAGAAGACACTTTATTTATAAGCAAAATGATCTTCCTAATTTATTTTAATTTATATACATTTAAAAAATAACAATAAATCAAAACTTTTAAACATTGCCTTTAGCACCTTTGCCTACAGGTATGAGTCAGTATGACATGTTATAACTGTTGGTATGCGGGTTGTCCCTGTTGAAGACTGCGCATCAACAAAGGCAACAAATCAACTGCAGAAAGAGCCCCACCATATTGGGCGCCCATGGGCCCACCACCCTAAAACCGGCTCTGTTGTTATTAGTAGGTTACTTTACCTAAAACTCCTACTGAAAACACCTCTTTTTTGACCAGATCAGTTCAAAAGTTTGCCGTCCCCCCACATGTCAAACAAATCGCCGCCAGTGTTTTCGGCTTAGTCATTTATTATGTAGATTTCCGACCCCCCTGCTTCTTTTTTGACAAATCGGACCCTGATATATATATGCATATGAGTCCATCTACCTCAGAGGCCGTTGTTCTCTTATACATGAACTCCTACAGAAGCAATGTCTGCCAAGAGCTGACACTGGTGTGGCTAAGCCGCTAGAGGTCTTAATTTTTCCAAAGGTAATTATACTGATGATTTTAGATACGTCGTTGAAGCAGATTAGTTTACAGTACAATAGTAAGCCTTACATTTTTAAGTCTGGCATCGTAAAAGCAACCTCTGATGAGAGCAGTCACTGATGCGGCTATGGAACATTGGCAAGCATAAACAGCTATTGTTGCCCGCTGAAAGTCAATGTCTACTTTTTTATATACAGAATAATGTCTCAGTTACACAATAACGGAACCGAAGTACGCAGACGATAATCAGCTCTACATAGCTCTGTCACCCACGGATCCGCCCCTCAAGGTAACACTGGAAGAGTGCCTCTCTTCTCACCTGATAAATTAATCGAAAAATGAGAAGGGTCGAGATCATACGGTCGTTACAGAAAGACGTGTACAGGTACATTTACGTTTCAACACTTGCATGGTTCTGCTTTCACGTCCTTGACATAACCGAGATAAAACTGAGGCTATTCGTGTTTGGCTCATGCCAACGCCTGCATTCTTTCCCTCCACATTCCAGCATTGATCTTGCTGGCACAGCTCTTCCGGTATCAAAACTGTCAAAACATCAGGGTTCACATTTCGACCCCGACATTTCTGTTGTATTGTATGACAAGCCTTTGCCAATCTTCCTTGGAAGAGGAGGAAGGCGACGTCAATCATATGTCGTTAAACAATGGAAACTATAATACTATTGTTTCTATCATATCAGGGCAATACGTCATCTAAGGCCTGTTCTTACAAAAGAAGTGTCACAGACCATAGCCTGCTCTCTTATCTGCTTTCGCTTCGATTATGCCAACTCGGTTTTTTCCCTAGATGTCTCTTGAAGATAACAGGCTTCAACGCATTCAAAATCTCTGGTTCACGTGGTACTGCCGTTCATCTTCTCGTACAACTCCTTAACCGTGCTCGGCCAATTGCATTGGCTTCCTGTAGAATTCAGAATAAGATTTAAACTGGTCTGTCGGACCAGGATTTCTAATCACTCTTTTCCTGCCGACTGACTTACCGCATCACAGATTTGCACTTCTGTGTGACTGCGTGGTTAAAACTGTTCGTAATAATATATTAGGCCCACATGTATATGTTACAGGCAATCCGTAAAACCAGGGATTTTGTTAGCGCATTGGATAACATCTGGCGTAGAGTGCGAGAGGTACAGAGATCGAGTCCCATATCTATAGGCGGACATGCTTTGTAGGCTGCAATTTGCGCCGTGTATTGCAGGCTGTCTGTTCTGTTAGTAGTTAAGATTTATCGCATAACATGTACTTGTACAGCGCAGTGCGTTTGCAGGCGCTTAATTAAAGAATAAATATTATTATTATTATTATTATTATTATTATTATTATTATTATTATTATTATTATTATTATTATTATTATTATTATTATTATTATTATTATTATTATTATTATTATTATTATTATTATTATTAATTATTATTATTATTATTATTATTATTATTATTATTATTATTATTATTATTATTATTATTATTATTATTATTATTATTATTATTATTATTATTATTATTATTATTATTATTATTATTATTATTATTATTATTATTATTATTATTATTATTATTATTATTATTATTATTATTATTATTATTATTATTATTATTATTATTATTATTATTATTATTATTATTATTATTATTATTATTATTATTATTATTATTATTATTATTATTATTATTATTATTATTATTATTATTATTATTATTATTATTATTATTATTATTATTATTATTATTATTATTATTATTATTATTATTATTATTATTATTATTATTATTATTATTATTATTATGTACAATTCCGATAAGAAAACAGCGCTGATGAAGAAGGAAACGTACTTCAGTTTGATTGATGAGCTGAAAGAAGCGATGAAGGATACAACAACAAAGACCAACAGACCGTACTACATCCTAAAACGGTTAGTGACATCAGATAAATGTATTGCGATCATTCCTACTGGTGGGAAGAACATATATAATTATAAACCAAATCGATGCATTGAAGTCAGGCCCAGTGTAGCAATTTGAGATTACCCCACTTCACATCATCCCTTCCGGTAACTTATGTTTGTATGTAATAAACCAGGCACTTGGAACTAGTCCATGAGTGGTTTTAATACGATGCCATTCGAGCATGTCGTGCATGTGAAAACAAAAACTGATGTCGAACTGAACTTAAAATAAAATACCATCTAAAAATGGTAATCGTTTGAAAATAAGACTTGTTCGCATAGTAAACTGTCAGACATTAAAAAAAATTCCTGGTTGTACAACATGAGAACTAAACTTAAAATAAAATACCATCTAAAACTGTCAATCCTTTGAAAATAAGGTTTGTTTGCGTAATAAACTTCGATTATGTTCGTCATTTTCATTTCAGGCAATCTGTCAAATTTTCGTCGTCTGATTTCAGGGATTTTACAAAATCCCTGGTTTTTTCAGGGATTTTGCAAAGTGCCTGAGTGAATCAGGGATTTTACAAATTACCTAAAAATTTCAGGAATTTTACAAAATCCCTGGTTTTACGAATTGCCTGTAACATATATACAGTGCTTTTTTCTAGAACAAAAGGTTCCGGAACTGAACAATTATGGAAGGACTAAAATCCCGAGAAAAACGGGATCGGGGGTTGGGAGGGGTCTCAATGAACACTGAAAACAGTTCACAACACTAAAATTAAATAAAAATAACTAAATTATTGTTTCTATTAATAAAATTAAAAAAATTGTAGCTGAAAAAGGCGCCGGAACGCCGTTTCGGCGCGTTCCGGCTGAAAAAAGCACTGCCAGTGATTATATATAACAAAAAAATTAAAAAATTTCGTAATAACGAGGGCCCGTAATCAACTTTTCTCATAAAGCCTAATGATAGGCCTAGTTTAGGGGCCCGTAACTGCTCTGCCTAGGGGCCCGGAATTTCTGTCGGTGGCCCTGATTAGCAGAGATGCGTTGATGGTGACGTGGCTGATGCGTTTTGTCTTCTGCGAACATCTCTAACATTATAAGATTAATTGAAACGGATTCTTATTTAGGCGTATCCTTAAAAAAATCCGTATGCACTCGAGTGGTGTCAAAGCGGGGGTTTGAGCTCAAAATTATCTTTCCAGCCCACATCTGAAACCTCTATCGCCCCCTCAAGGCAGCAGCTGAGGGTTCACATAGACAACAAAAGTGCCGCTGCACTCCAGCAGCACTCAATACACTCCATAGTACCACCCACAGTGTCACGTTTATAATACTAGTTCCACTTTTGAAACTGCCGTAAACAATGCAAGTGGATATTTGTGAATCGGTAGGCGTATAGACAGTCGACGCCACCAAAGGATCGACGGTCATAGGACGACGGAGTAACTCTGCCTGTCATCACCCATTCACGCACTCACTGGCTCCACAGGAAGTATAGACTGCGCAGGAGAAAGTCAGCAGCCGTCTTTGCTACCAGGCACCGCAGTCGATTTTGGCAGAAGTCCCAAACTCCCCATGCATACGGTGCCAAGGGGCCTTACACCGCGAAGACGTCTTTCTTGCGATCGAAGGGCGGAATACGCCATGGGTGGGAAGTCATCGAAACCAATACCCCGTATAAGAAGGCCTCGGTTGCCATTCCCAAGCGCCTTTGATACCTCAAAAGCAAGCAGACTGACTCGTGACCCCAAGGTCTCAAAACAGGCGGAATATGCAGCGCAGCGATGACTTGAGGTAGACAAATCCAACGCGCACCGTTTTTCGGCCTATCTTGTTAGGCAATAATCGCGTCAAGGCTCCGTACCAATGTTTGGTGAATAAAAAGATTAATATAAATTGTTAAATTAGATAGTTGTCGATACTGATTTCGTGTGAACCAATTTACGTTAAGGCTGACAAAATAATTGTTTGACAATGGCTTTCAACCAACTGTAGATTGGACGAGCACGAGTCGGTCACTGTCGCTACGTATGCGATGATATACTGACCGGGACCACGCTTCTGTCAAATTGAAACGGTCGAAAAAGTCTATCAGTTCACGTGACTACTGACCATAATTATTCCCAGTCAACGTATTGACCCCGCGAAACCTGCGCATTTTTCTCAGGATCAGCAGCACGAAATGCTGAGTGTTCTGTACGAATACTAGGTGTATTTTTCAGCCGCTGATTTTGCGATTTCCTTGAGCATAGCATTCCAGGTGAGAATTGTCGATAAATTTAGACCCTGTTTCCTACAAAGGTCAATCAGTGCAATTAGTGCGGCACCGGTCTGACCTTGGCAGACCTACTTGGCAATTGACGATCTGCTAAATCGATAATGAGTTATCCCACGTATTTCATGCGTTTCCGATTGGTAGTTAGCAACATACTGAAACACTGTAATTGCAATTGTAATCAAGAACTTATTTAGCGCTACTCGAAGTCAGAGGCGCTCCCGACCCGTGTCAGTGTCTTGACTAACGAAAAGAAAGATTTTCAGGCGCTTGCGGAACTGGGCAGAATCTCCCTTCTGAGGTCAACCTTAAGAGCCTGAGGCAAGCGGTTCCAGCTGGAAGGGCTCACAGCAGCAAAATTCCGAGACTGGGCCGTGGCAATGCGTATCCAAGGGACCACCGGGTGGCCACGGGCCGACCACCGGAGCCTCCGGAGGGAGACCCGACCAGGTAAACTGGAAACCGGAGTACAAGAGGCCATGAGATACAGCGGAGCAGAGCCAGCAATACAGTTACACATGAAGGAAAGAACCACCGGGTGGCCACGGGCCGACCACCGGAGCCTCCGGAGGGAGACCCGACCACTGCGACCAGGTAAACTGGAAACCGGAGTACAAGAGGCCATGAGATACAGCGGAGCAGAGCCAGCAATACAGTTACACATGAAGGAAAGAACCTTAAATTTGATGCGTTGGTGAATGGGAAGCCAGTGAATGGAGTCACGGATGAAGGAAGAGATATGGGTAAATTTCATGAGTCCCCTATAAGACGGGCAGCAGCATTAATGGACTGAAGCTTAGACGCATTAGCAGTAGAGAGGCCAATATAGACCACGTTCCCATAGTCCATCCGAGTGCAGATCAAGGCATGGACCAGGGTCGCGATCGCATGCAACGGAACAGACTGGCGAATGGCACGGAGTTGGCGTAAGTAGTAGAAGCACGAGCGAGAGACACTATTGACATGATCAGATAGAGAGAGGACAGGATTAGCACGAATCCAAGATCACGGACAGAGGAGGAGAAGTGCACATTGGGAAACCCGAGGCGGAGAGACTCGACAGCAATCCTGGCGAGCTGGACACGACTGCCAAGCTAAATATACAAGGCCTTATCATGATTAAGGCGGAGCCGATTAGAGGACAGCCAGACCTAGGGCAGAGGAAGCTTATAGGATGCATTCAGCCATCAGAGCAACTGAATGGCTATGTCGTCAGCATTTTGGTGAGACAAAAATCACAGCGGACCTGTATTTGTTTGGTTAACTTTTATGAATCGGTACCGATGATCAACATTGTAATAATGGGCGGTTCTGATCTGACCGGTGCCGCTAAGTTAAGGTTCTATTACCGGGACGATTTTGGTATCGCTTAAGGAAGCTGTTCTAAGGGGTAAAGCAGTGAGTGAGTGCTAATACTAACTTCCTTCGATTCAAAGTTCTTCAGGAGAGGCGCCGTTGAGCGTGCATGGTTTGAATGAGTCGGTTCGTCCTTGTCGCTAGTACGGAGTGGCAGTGTCTTGTTAGGTTCGTTTGAGTTTAATAAGTTGTTATCAGAACATCAGTGTTGAAGTAAAGAACTGTGCTTATCTAAAGCTATTAACTGTGTTGGATCCGTTCTTGACTCTTGAGCTTTCTGACAGATCACGGAAGCCGAACCCATCGGAACAGACATTCACCGTGGCTTGGTTACTCGCTTTCTCGTTAGACATTTGAACCAAACAACCTCGGGTTTGCGACAGAATTTAGGCCTAAGGTGTTAGGTGAATACCACGTACCTGAACGGCTTAAACCTTAGGTTAATAAACAAATTGCTGAGTTACTGAGGCTTGAGTTTCTCGAGCCGTCGAGAAGCCCGAGGGCTAGTCGTTCGATGTAGGAGTTTCACGTAGGAGGATGGCAAAGATTGAGTACGTCCGGTCATCGATTATTGCCATTCAAATTCATTTATACGGTAGCTGATGAGTTTCCACTTCCGGAAGTAGTTATAGAATTGATTGGAAGGCAACGTTCTATGGCTGCAGGGGTGTGATTGATAAATGGCGATAAAATCATCCGACCAATGGTTGTCTGCTTTGTGTGCGACTCTCGGCGTTGGCGTTATACAAGGCTGACGTTGAGTTTTACCACTATGCGGGTAATATAAATAGAATATAATCGAATATAAATGAATACAGTCACAATCTGTGGCCAGAGTAGCCAGTCGATCTGGCAGAACGAGCACACCAGGGACAGGATTAGATGACGTAGTATCACAAGATTTAAATTCAGTGATTTTGCTTTATTTGTGTTTCTGTGTGTTCTTGAGCACAATGGCATATAGGCGGCGATCCGACCGTGACCCTGTCCAGGTCTGTGGATGACCCGACCGACCGTTCCAGCCGGAAGGATCCACTCTGAGGTGGATGTTGAGTCACTTTAGCCGCCTCCAAAAGACGCAGATATCGGTGCATGAGCCGCTTGTGCTCTGGTGTTCTCGGATGGTAACTGGAGGGCTTTGTTGTCCGCCGTCAAACGACACCTACCTGATTTGCAGAATAAAGGTCTCAGTTTTACCTGTCGGATAAGTGGCAGATAGGACTGCCCACTCTAAGCAGCACGGTTCGTGTTCTCGACATTGACGACTGCTTGTATGCGTGGTCTGTACTTCGATTCTGGGAAGTATGCTCGTTCTCGGAACGGCTTATATTTGACCTTTCCTAGATCAAGGGCCACGCTGAGCCTCCAGCTTGACCTTTCTTCTGGCTAATTTAATGTAAAGCTAGACAGAGGCGCGTTTACACGTAGGCGCACTAGGCGCGCGCCTAAGGCCCAAAATCTCGGAGGGCCCCAAACGAAGGAAAATATTTTTTCAATTAGGCCTATAAAATTATCCAGTACAATTTGTGATTAATTTATCACAATAATAGGGATAATTTAAGAGTTCAATTTAATCAAGAAGTAAAAATGGCCACGTATTTCGCATTGATTGTTGATTCAACATCTGATGTCAGTTTTTTTACGAAAATCATTTAATTAAATAACTTCACATTCCTTGAAAATAGCTTCTATAACTAATCGTAATTACAATGACAGTGTCAATAACACTCACAAAAGCGGCTTCAAGTTCAACTTCATGGGGTTTTGCACAGCAGCACATGATAGGCTAAACACTACCGGAGTCTCAGACTCTCGGTCTACAGAAGGGCCCTCAAATATGTTTGCGCCTAGGGCCCCGTTTTCTGTAAACGCGCCTCTGAAGCTAGACATCATCCTCATACATTTGCAGCTCAAACTCTGCGGTCAGAAACAACGCGAGGTTGATATCACTCTGCTGTCATAGCCAGACCTTTCCCAAACCTCCGATATGTCTGGCGTCATTGCATCCACGAAGGTTAGTGCATCCACCTCCAAGCGGTGGCCTTCTGGAACGATGGCTGCCTCTTGTAGGCTACAGCTAGCTGTGGTTGCGACACTAGGTTTTCGGTGGTTGTCAGCGATAGTAGCTCTCTTCTGTTGACCCCAAGCTTGGCCCTAGGTCTGAACAGAAGGTCGAATTCCGTAAGTACCGCTTTATAGCCTGCGCTTGTGAGTCTGAATGGAATTAGCCTTGGCATCATCGGCTTCAGCATGCAGGCGACTTTTCGCGCTTTTGGGTTTGGTTCATAGAGAATATTACGGCAAATGGCTCTGAGAGTCGATGGTTTTGCAATTCCGCTAGCATTTGTAGTCGACGAGTTGATACATCGATGCCATGAGTATAACATGTGCAAGGCTATTGCTTTGTTTGGCGCCAGCTGTGATAGCACTCTTGCACAGCTACACCTTGTTTGCTTTTCTTTGTATGCATAGCCAAATTTCGCTCTGTATCCAATCCCGCAACCGAGACACGGCTGCGGCAGTGTGGCCCCCTTTCCGCAGCAATGCTCGATGGTGCCCACAATATATATATAAACGCAGGTTTTCCTGCAAATGACCCTTTGACGAAGCATTAGCTATGCACACGCGTTTATTCAATGCACTATGTTGCTCGTTGTAAGATGCACGTATCTCGTGCCAAACGTATATCGCTTATGTGAGAGAATTAGTCTGCATGGTGGTGCATGTCCCGGATGTTTCAGACCGAGTGACCTGGTGGGTGGGATGGCCTTTTGGCGGACACGTCGGTTGAAACGTTATCAGGCGGGACCCCGAGTGTGACATGCAGTGTGATTCTCGTTAACGACAACGGTAACGAAATGTTCGTTAATAACGAAAACAAAATGATTTCGTTAACGATAACTATAATTGTAACTAAAAATATCATTAACTATAAAAAAAATAAAATAACGAAAATTCATCGTTATTTTCGTTAAGAAAAAAGAAAAAGTGGTGCAATATCGACAAACACGAGAACGTGAAAATGTTCTACAACTAACAGCCTATGTTCGCCTGAGATGTCGATGAATTTGGAGCGTCGTGTGTTCGTGAAGCTGAAGAACGGGTGCCACTCCTCGACGCCTTTCAAAGCTCTAAGCAAATTGTGTAACGCGTCTTAATATGCACAGCTGCTTCGTCTGCAGGCTTAGCCTCATGGTAACTAAGTACTAACTAAAATAAAAATCCAGTAACTATGACCATAAAAATACTAACTATAACTAGTCTAGAACTATAACTGAAATGAAAAACCATTAACTATAACTGTAACTGCAACAAGAACAAAAATCTATGAGGAGAATCACACTGGCCTACATGAGCCGTAAGCTGTTGTCGTGTGGGCGTGGGGGTGGGGCGATAACGAGGATGAAGTGGTCTGGAAGGTCATGTCGAGTTAAAAGCCTCAACCCCACTTTAACACTAATGATCGTCTTACAGGAAAGAGGCTTTGTTTAGAAATAATGTATGGAAACGCTATACACTAGTCAGAGGTGGTGCTACACCCTGGTAAAAAAGCCTTTGCCCTGGTCGATACCCTGCCAGAATTTTTGCCCTGTCCAGAATTATTTTGTTCGGGCATATTTGTTATATCCTAAGATATAAATTCACTTAATTCACTGAAATGTCAAAATTTGCTTTACAAATGTCAAAAAGCGTTCAGCTTCCGCGGGGCTTCGCCCATCTGAGCGATCTAACCCCTGATTATAGACAAATATATTGTATTGTATTGTATTGTATTGTATATGGGCATTTATAAAGCGCCTCTCGCGGTATATACCATTCAGAGGCGCTCCCAGTGCGCGAGACCCCGAGAGAAAAAGCAGGATTTAAGGTGAGAAAAGGAAGAAGCAACGCTACCAGAGAGAATGGTGGTGCGGACAGAAGGAGGAAGTCGGTTCCAAAGTGAGGGACCTATGCAGGCAAAGGACCTGGACTGAGCCATAGATTCTAGAACTCGGTGGGTCTCGGTAAAACTTGGTGTTCCTCAGGGTTCGGTTCTTGGCCCGCTTCTCTTCATTCTCTATACAGCTGATATTCCTTCCCTACTCTCTAAACACGGGGCGGCTGGTCACCTTTTCGCTGATGATGTTCAGGCTTTTGTCCATGGGCCTCCATCTGCTCAACTGCTTCTCACTGGGTCCATTGAGGCTCTCTCTCAAGATCTTCATTGCTGGATGTCTTCAAACCGCCTTTCTCTAAACTCTTCCAAAACTCAATTCATCTGGTTTGGCACCCCTCAGCAACTCAAAAAGCTTGATTTCGTGCTCCTGTCTTATAGGTTTCCTCACTTCACTTTCTCGTCCAGTGTTCGTGACTTAGGTGTCACTCTGGACAGCGCGCTCACTTTTGCTGAGCACATTTCCAACCTCACCCGCTCCTCTTACTTCCACTTAAGGCGTCTCCGGGCTATTCGGCGGTCTGTCTCATCTTCGACCTTCACCTCAATTGTTCATGCATTCGTGTGCTCTCGGATTGACTACTGTAATTCTCTCCTTATTGGCCTTCCCAAGATCCGTCTTTCTCCTCTCCAGTCCGTACTCAATGCTGCTGCTAGACTCATTGCCCGCCTTCCTCGGTTCTCTCATATCTCCACCTTCATGGTTGAACACCTCCATTGGCTCCCTCTCTCTGCCCGTATACAATTCAAAGTGCTTATTCTTGTGCTTAAATCTCAGCTGGGTTTTGCTCCACAGTACTTACGTGATCTGTTTCAACGGCCTCATTCTGCTGCTTCGTTGCGTCGTCTCCGATCTTTTGAGCGTCTTGACCTCTTAGTTCCTCGTGTCAGGACAACTATGGCTCAGTCCAGGTCCTTTGCCTGCATGCTGGGGGCGATTTATGGCAAGCGCGGTAGCGCGATCTGATAATATGGTCACCATTGAAGCTCGCGCAACCGCGCTCTCCATAAATATCTCTGTGCACTGGTTGCTTATATGACTGCCCTGGCTATGCCCTGGTTACAAAAACTGTCTGGCGCCGCCACTGACACTATAGTGTAGCCAGAATTCTCGTCGATGCAAATGTCTGATAATAATTTATCAGTACAGCCCATAAGCATAAGTGAATGCGTTAAATTGATTCTCGTATTAGTTGTAGGCCTATTAGTGAGAATGTAGTGCATGGCCTAATAGCAGTGGGAGTGTAGTAAAATCGACGTAATCTTTTTGTCATGGTTGATTTGCTACAACCACTGGTGATAATGGAATGACTTCGTGGATGACGATGCTAAAACGACAACAATAAAAAAGCTGTTCATGCGTGACTGCCTCTCACTCAGTCCGTCGGTCGGTGGTGGGGCTATAAATATTTATGGTTGACTGAAAATTTCCTAAAATTAGTCCCGTGGGGCGCATAGGATAATATAAGTGACATTCTCCGTAAAAATCGAAATACTTCGTAACCCTGTCTATGATTCTCTCTCTCTCTCTCTCTCTCTCTCTCTCTCTCTCTCTCTCTCTCTCTCTCTCTCTCTCTCTCTCTCTCTGTCTGTCTCTGTCTGTCTCTCTGTCTCTCTGTCTGTCACTCTGTCTGTCTCTCTGTGTCTCTTCTTGTTCTGTTTCTGTTTATGTTGCTGCCTCTTTGTGTTTCCGTCTATATATGTTTGTGTGTTTTTCGTCTTGACTATCTCTGCTTGCCTCTGTTTATCTGTCTACCTGTGTCTGCCTAATTTTAATAGTGCATATGCCCTCCCCCCACACTCACAGACACACACACACACACACGCGTGCACACACGAGCGTGCTAAAACCCGCAGCCTGTGTGTGACGCTGTATATATATATATATATATATATATATATATATATATATATATTATATATATATATATATATAGTACTGACTTTTAACTCACTCCTACCTAAATATAGGCATATATATATATATGACCCGATGGGAGAAAGGAACCAAAACTGGGTTCTCTTTTGTCGAATTGGGCTATTGTTTGTTTGCTTGGTCCAAGGAGGCCTAATGTTGGTTATTATTAGTAGGAAATAAGCGAATTAAAATTATGCGTTGTATTTTCAGGAAAAAATATATATACATAACGCCACCTCAAGAGAAATCTGTACTCTGCAGAGGCATTCTCTGCGCTAATCTGGATTATGTTAAATATCGTTAAGAGCAGAAATTTCACGAGTAAGCCAAGTAATATATAGAAAACGAGAAGAATCACACGTGCACAGTCAACAGATCTCTAACCATATAACTCATGACAGGTATAATGTTCAGGGTCGAATTACTTGTGCTGGCAAAACAGGTACAGAGCAAGATTCAGCATACACTGCCATGGCTCTGGCTGCGGACACAGTGTGAGCTTCATGTGTGAAGCACTCCGGTTATAGCCCTGTAGCCACAGATACTGCCAAAGATGATTTAAGATTTGGAAACGTCTCCGGGGAATGACAACATACCTGTAGCTTCTGTTGTATTCTCATCGGCAACGTCTTCATAACTGCTATCATAAACACTGCTATATCCACATAAGTACTCCAGCGAGACATCTCGCAGATCGTCAGTGGTGTCCGGTTTTAAAACTGAGTTTTTGTGCTATGTTATGCGGTCTTGACACAGTTTCAGACTCTCAGCACTATAAAACAAGAGTGCTTTAATCTGATTTATCAATTTACTACAGCTCTAAACATTGGTTCAGCACGGAACAAGTATGCATACTAAATGTAAATGGAAAAACTAATATTTCGCAAGGTTTTACATCCGCTTTCCATTTTGTCTATCTTTGCCTGAAGTATGCTCATATTACCATGTACAGAGACAATGATTACAAATGCAGCGCTATGAGGCATGTTACTTCCTTGGACATATACAAGAAGATGTCGTATTTGAGGTTGTTGAAAGCCTTGGACTTGCTCACGAAATAAAATTTTCGAGAACTATTTTGTAAGGTTACAACAAATCAAAGGAAATTTTTATAATTGCTGCATTATATCGTTCCACGCATGAGCCTGGCACTGGTGTGTTTAATGAAGGCTCTGATGACCCGTCGTAGCAGCTGATCCTTATGAATATTAAAGATGTCCTCAAATTCTAAGTAAAACCTCTTTATTGACATGAAGTGCAATTACGTGTTACAAGACACATCGATCAACAGGTATCAAATGGTGATTCAAGAAGGAGCAACAATGCTCCGCTAGTAGGGAGCCCAGCATCCAGGGGCGCCGGCAGCGTGGTTTACGTTGAATTGAGCGCGCACATTTCGCCGACCTTCATCTGAGCGACCTCAATTCGCCGCCGCGAAACACAGCGCCTACACAATTCGCCGCCATCAAACACAGCGACTACACAATTCGCCGCCATTCATTTCAGCGCTGCTTCAAAAGGGCGTTGCTAAATACCGGGCGTAAACAACACGTGTTCTAGACTAGAAATTCAAAGCAAAATCAAAGCAAAATTGGTTGGCCATCTTCTTCACGGAGCCGAAGTTGATTGATTGCTGCCGCCGCCCAATTCATCGCGTTGGATTATGCCAATCGACCGCTTCTGGACTATTTGCGTGGCATCTCGCACAACTTGAACCTCCAGGTTTAGCTATTGCCTACTTAACATGTAACAGGTTTAGCTATTGCCTACTTAACATGTAGCAGGTTTAGCTATTGCCTACTTAACATGTAACAGGTTTAGCTATTGCCTACTTAACATGTAACTGATTAACTGAACAAACGATTTAAGCTTTAACTATTTGATAACTGTCTGAATTATTTCCCATTAAATTTAAATTTAAACTGTTTGAAAGTTTCATCATTAAAATAAAATATAAGTTATCATAATTATGTAGTCGCTGTGTTTGAAAATAAAATATAGGTTATCATAAGAGTCGCTGAAATGAATGGCGGCGAATTGTGTAGGCGCTGTGTTTGATGGCGGCGAATTGTGTAGGCGCTGTGTTTCGCGGCGGCGAATTGAGGTCGCTGAGATGAAGGTCGGCGAAATGTGCGCGCTCAATTCAACGGTTACCGGCAGGGTGACGCACTGGGCGCACGTGCGTCCATCCACCAAATCAAATCCATAGAAGGATTAGGCATCGCATCGTTATTTTCGAAAATTTCACTGTGTAATTTTGGTTTACTATGCAGTATATATAAATAATATCATATGATATCATATGCATGTGTTATACTGTACTTTTATAAGTCACTCTGAGTCATTTTCAGTGTATGACTACGAGTGGCAGACAGAGGACGGGTGTGGATGAGAGGAGACGGGAGGGGTGTGCGTCCAATTTTTTTAAGCCTGGCGGCGCCCCTGCCAGCATCCAATAGTTTTTTTACGGGCAGTAACATCAATGTTATGACGTCAGTCATCAGCAGGTAAATCAACAACATTACATCAAGATACAAATGAGTAAACTATTGCAAACAGTGCAGAGTGCATTCTGAATCAAGCAAATACAATTTAAATGTGTAATTTAAATAGACTAAAGTGGAATATTGGTAAGAACAGTAGGTAACGAGTTCCAAGCAGATGGTACACAAAATAGAATGGAAAATTGTCTAATTTATGTGCGAGTGAAACCTTTGTGATATTTATTGTAAGATCAAGTGTTGTTGTTATGCAGTTCTGGGTTCCGATGAAAGTAATGATCGAACTTTACAGGCAATAGCTTTTGTTTAATTCTATGCATGAATAGACCAATCTACAATTAGTTATACAAGGCAATGACAATATTCTGTGGTTTCAAAAATATGATAGAGTACTAACATTTAAAGGAATCCAGCAGCGTACTTCGTTTAAGATTCTGAATCTTATAATGCGTAATTGCCTTCTCGGCTCTGCTCCATCATACCATAAGGACTTCTGCATTTCGGTCTCCTCGGTCCCAGGTCATGGCACCCTTCGGTCGGTTACCCATGGACTCCTGACGGTCTCTCGATGCCAAAGCTTTGCCTATGTTGATCAAATCAGCTGGAAGAGTCTTTCCTCGTTTTGTCCCTTCCACGGTTTTCCATGCACCTGAAGTCAGTATCATTCGACAGTAATTTCACTGGTTCGGGTAGGGAGCGCCACTGATGAGTTTATTCTTGAAGTTGCGCTCTATAAATGTCAGATTACAATTACAATTGATTTGCTGTGCAGATAATTTCTGCTGCTATAGTTACAACAATTCCAGCAGAAGAACCTAGTGAATTAAAAAAATTCATGAAAGGTTTATGGTTGTTTTGAACGTTTGAGGCAAAATTTGCCCCTGTGTTAGTAAGATAATTGTTAAAATTGTGGGGCTGTGAGGTCTTGATCACGTATTTCGATGTTATCTACGACGAACGAATCCGCTATTTTACTGAAGTGAAGTTCTAATCGCTTCCCGCATTTTCTGACATCGTTATGATATCGTTGCAGCGCTCGCGTATAAGCTAATGATTCCCTGCGCTCAGCTTCAAACTAGTGCTTTAGAAATTTGGAGTTTACGATGATTACCACAAATCAGGATTTTTGAAGAGTAATGTTTTGAGGATTGATATAACTAATCTATTGGCTAAGAGAACTTTCACTGACTTGTCGAATGCAACAGAAAGATTGGACCTCCGAAATTTTAATACGTAAGTTCGCACACTGGCATAGTAGGCCTACACACGGGATTTACCTTGATTGGTTATCTGCCTATGCCACAAAGAGGCAGTTTGTGATGTTAAGTGAATGCATATCCCGACAAAGTCCATTACACGATGAGGTCTGAAGGGCGGCTCGATATTGGACCCATTGCTTTTCTTAACACTAATGTTTTTCTTCTGACTCGCATTTAGATAGATTATGAAAATAGAAAACGTTTTCGAGCGGTTCAGAGCAATTGTCGTAAAACATTGATAAAAACTAACTGATTGTTGTTTCGCTCTCAACCTAAGTTCGTTTCCCGGTGATTGCTATATATATATATATATATATATATATATATATATATATATATATATATATATATATATATATATATATATATATATATAGCAATCACCGGCAAACGAACTTAGGTATATATATATATATATATATATATATATATATATATATATATATATATATATATATATATATATATATATATATATATATATATATATATATATATATATATATATATATATATATATATATATATATATATATATATATAGAAAACGGGAGTTTTATATATATATATAAATATTGTGGAAGTAGTCTGTCTATATATATATATATATTCTATATATATATATATATACATATATATATACATATATATAGTTCTTTTTTCTGCCGGAACGCTCCGGAACGGCGTTCCGCCACCCTTTTTCAGTTATTAAAAAAATTAATTTAGTAATTTTATTAAAAGAATCATAGTAATTTTAATTTAGTTATTTTTATTTTAGTAATTTAAATTATTCTAATTTTAAACCCCACCCCCGTTTCTTCCCGGGCTTTGCTCTCGATTGGCCCTTCCATAATTGTTCAGTTCTGGAATCTTTTTTCTCGAAGAAAGCACTTTATATTACACCTTAATATATAATATTATAGAGAAATTTATTTGTTGCCACGAGGTGCTTGTTCTGTGTTGGCATCCATGAGATGCTATAGGACTATTGCCTTTTTTTCTGCACCCTACGAACTGCTTATAGGGTGACGATTTCATATCAGCACGCTGTAGAGTGTTGTAGACCTATTATTTGGCTTGGTGACGATTTCATATCAGCACCCTATGGAGCGCCGTGAGGTGTTTATGTCAAAACGACACAATATGGAATATCATTGATTAGATGAATTGTATTTCTGTAAACGAGCATCGAGAGAACTACGAGAGCTGTCGTTTTAGGGATGTGAGGCATGGCTGATGCATTACAGCTGTGGGAATTTCGACACCCGTGTGGTGACGTTTTGGCTTATTGATTGGTTGGGTGTCTATAATTACCATGGGTGCCTTTTTGGACTGACAACTTGTGGGATAAGTGATGAGTCTCCCGGTGCCAGACACCTTTAGGGATAAATGGGTATATAAGGCTGGGATTTCGCAGTAGGAAAGAGAAGTCTGAAGGACGGTCTGAGATTCGGCCTTGAGCTATAGGTATCGGCCTAGAAGTCTCGACTAGCTGGAAAAGAGTATCGTCGACAGTTGCGACTTGCAATAGTTCTCTTGATGCTGAGTCGTTGTTGCGAATCGCAACAACGACTTGCGATACCTGTATATTGCGATAGGCACAGGTTGCGATACCTGTATATTGCGGAAGACATTGGTTGCGATACCTGTATATTGCGGTAGTCATAATTTTCGATGTCAATACGTTGCAATAGTTCTTTAACTTCTTTCGCTCTCAAAACATTTCACTGGCCGCAAAAGGAAATGTGCGGTGTGGGATTTCTTTAGTTACCAACCAGACACTGGAAAAAACGGCAAATTCCGATGTTTAATGGTAATGGAACTTGATAAATATTTGCAGGACACTAAGCAGCAGGGAGCAGTTCATAATTCACTTGAATTCTGGCACTGTAGAAACGCAATTTACCCCAACATGGGCGGCGTTCCCGGGGTCGAGGGGACAAGACGCCACCTTTAAGAGTGGGAGACACACCATACAGTTGTCTCCGCAAATTTTGAAGAAACACCACCAAAAGGTAAAAAAAATTTTCTCGCGTAAGTGCGAAAACATGTGTTCACCTCTTTTTTGCCCAGATTAGTTCAGAAGTGTCCTTTGTCCCCCACCTGCCACACAAGATCGCCGTCAGTGCACCCCAAAATCTTCCCAATTAGCCTAGGTGAAGTTCTGGTTTCAGCACCGGCATCACAGGCCTATGTAGAGTGAATTTTTCAGTAGCTGGGAGTTTGTCAACAGGTTGTAGAAATAAAATGACGCAATCTTTAGACATGCGAGCTTTTTTTTAAATAAGAATTTTTCTAAATAAGAACTCTAAAAAATTTTATTGGTGACTCGTTGTGGACTGATCCAATAAGCTGCATGTCTGTAAAATCGTTTTTGGATTACAACAAGAGCTTAGTATACATTGTAGAAACGTGTACAAAACCACACAGGTTAAAAGTACACGGAGAAGTAAAAGTAGGGGCCTAAGTGGAAACCAGAACTAAACGTAGAAGTTAAAATTATTTGAGAAGTATACGAAAAATAAAATTGCCTTAACTGAAGTGAATAAGAACTAGAAGTAAAATTATTTAAGAACTAGAAGTAGAAGGAGAAGTAAAATTGTTGCAACAGAAGTGAATAAGAACTAGAAGTAAAATTATTTGAGAACTAGAAGTAGAAGGAGAAGTAAAATTGCCTCAACAGAAGTGAATAAGAACTAGAAGTAAAATTAATCAAAGAAGTAAAATATCACTGGTTGCGATACCTGTATATTGCGATAGGCACAGGTTGCGATACCTGTATATTGCGGAAGACATTGGTTGCGATACCTGTATATTGCGGTAGTCATAATTTTCGATGTCAATACGTTGCAATAGTTCTTTAACTTCTTTCGCTCTTGAGTTATGCGGCGCTGTAGTTCTGTTGGGGCGATAGTGGGATTGTAGTTCTGTTGGGGCGATAGTGGCATCAGCAGTTTCGGCCAGTTGACCGAAACTGCTGATGCCTGTCTCTTTCAGGCAGTAGCAGAGAACGAGATTCATTTACTATACGGGACTTCTTCCCAGTGTGAAAATTGTAGGAAAACGACGGGTTTGACTTTGATCCGTGTGGAGTTTAATATTTTTTTCGTATCTTGCAGACTGATATATGTCAGCGAAATTTGAAAGCAGCAGATTTCAACGCAGCAACGCTAGCAGTTTTGCAAGTCAAACTCGATTCAAAATCAATTGCTTTGTTGGGAAAATTCAGTGTGAGAATTGTAGAAAAAAGACTTGGGTTGGGGGTGGGCAGACTTTGGTGAGTTTGATCCATGTGGAGTTGAGTATTTTTGCAAATAAAAAAATTCAAAAATGCAATAGAAAGCTTAAACTCCTTAAAGTGATGATATCACCAAATTTATTACCATACAATTCACATGGTCACAAATCTCATAATAAACCAGAGCATTACTTTTATTAGTAACCCACACAGCGATTTGTGAAAGAAAATGCTAGAATATATGTAAAATATAATCACACTAGCACAACTGGGGGGTTGTAAACGACTCCCTTGGATGTGCAATAAAGTCAACTGGGGTCCTAAGAAAGACTGGGGGAGTTGAACCCACAACTCCGCCAACAATTCTCACCCTGGCACACCGCAATATTTGATCTATATATACGAGTGCTGCTTGATAAGTGAAATTGTCTGATGTTTTATCATTAAACTCCTTATTCTTTAAGAATTTGGTACAGTTCATTGCTAAATCTGTATATACAAACCAATGACAATAATAAGAATGGGGCAAAACAAAGAGACGGGCATAATATCCAATGCGGGTAATGGTCCCAGTATTCTCTTGTATCGATTCATGAACAAACTTCTTCCCATCGACCTTTTGATTACTTTATCCGCCCAGCGGATGTCCCACTCCATGAGACAAGAGTTCATCAGGAAAATTACGTTAAGAATTTGATCCCACTAGCACTCGACAATTTTATCTGGTAGACGCTGAACGACGCATATCGAATTCTCTGCCGTCTGCAGTACTTAGGCTATAAGATGTACCCACTGCGCATCATTATTTAAGAAATACACAATACATCATCTAATTAATCTGCAGCTTCGCTTTTAACAGAAATTATACTTATGTTTATGCTCATTATTCCGTGATAGTTGTCTTTATGTTGCACCTACAATTGACTTTTTGTGCAATGTAATGACATTCAAAGTATTAATTTCTAGCTCCATTGGGCTTTTTTTTATCCTAACACGACACTACAAAGTCAAAAGAACTGCTGATATATGCAATTGGTGGAAATGCCGTCATGAAATCTACTAGAAGCAATTAGGTGAACCTGTAAACGGGACATATGCTGCTGTCCATTTGGTCTCATGACCTTTGCATGCAGTTTTGTTTTAATGATTGTAACATCGCTTGTTAGAATCTGGATGTTGATCTGATTAATGTTGATCTGATCTGATCTTGATTTTGCTGCGCCATCGGTTGATGCCTTGTTTATTAGACACCGGCACGATAGAAGTTACTAATTACAATTGCAATTACAATTACAATCGCTTGTTATTGGTGTTCAGTAAACATCAAATTAAATTATATATATACAGGGCTTTTTTTCAGCCGGAACGCGCCGGTACGGCGTTCCGGCACCTTTTTCAGCGCCTAAAAAATAATTTATTTATTTTAATAATTAAAACAATAATTTAGTTATTTTAATTTAATTTAAGTGTTTTTGGACTGTTTTCAGTGTTTATTGAGACCCCTCCCAACCCCCAATCCCGTTTTTCTCGTGATTTTAGCCCGCCCATGATTGTTGCGTTCCGGCACCTATTGTTCCGTTCCGGAACCTTTTTTTCTAGAAAAAAAGCACTGTATATATGTATATATATGTATATGTATATATATGTGTATATATATATATATATAAATATATATATATATATATCAAACCTCTTCCTCAACAAGAGCTGCGATTATATCCCATGCAGCCCGCATGGGATATAATGCCAGCTCAACATGTGTGAGTCGGCCGGTGTATATTTATGCATATATATATATATATATATATATATATATATATATATATATATATATATATATATATATATATATATATATATATATATATATATATATATATATATATATATATATATATATATATATATATATATATATATATATATATAGATTACACTCGTGTTGTGTAATTTTATTTATTAAATGTTTGAAAACCTTCTTTCATCGAGATTAGCCTAGAAGCGCGTCTGATTGGCTACGGTCGTGTAAAATAAGGTAGCCTGTGAGACGCTCAAAGTCCATTGGACCATTCAACGTCAATTGGCCTATATATGAACAGATCCATTATACATATATGTCTATATATGTCTATTTATGTCTATGTATGTCTATATATATATATATATTGGGAAGGTAAATGTCTGTTCAACTATCATCGTCGGCCCGTAATTAGGCCTACCTTAACGCAGCCAATTATATCTTTGCGTGCGAGTTGGGACGTCAATAGAATTAGAGTGTAGTCGACTGCAGTCAAGAGATGCCAAAATCACGGAGAAAGGCACTGCGGTTATTGATCGATCGTACGTCACGAAGGTGAAATAGGTCGATGGGAATTTGGAGGTGATGGATGGATGGACGGACGGACGGACTGACGGATGAGTTAATGGATGGATGGATGGAAAGATGGAAGTATGAATGGATTTGATTGAATGGGTGGATGATTAGACGGACGGACGGATTGATGTATACCAGGGGTGGCGAACCTTTTTTAAGGTGCGTGCCAAAATGCTGCTAAATCATTTTTAAAAATACCGTAGCGTGCCCCTAGGAAATTTGCACGGTATACAATTATTTTTCTCATATAGCTTTCAGTTAACAAAGCGTAACAAACAATAAATTAAAGACGTTATATCAAAGATCGTTTTGAATGAAGTTAATAACAATCAAGTCCTTCAGCAAAGAAACTGTGGATTAGTACAGGGATTTTGTAACGCGTGAATTGGAGTAATGGAAAAGAGGGTGGGTTGGGTGGATGAATGGATGGATGGATGAATAGATGGATGGATGGACGGACAAATGGATGGAGGGACAAATGACATGAATGATTTGCTGGCTCTCTGGCTGGCTAAATGACTGCATGACTGCATGACTGACTGACTGACTGACTGACTGACTGACTGACTGACTGACTGACTGACTGACTGACTGACTGACTGACTGACTGACTGACTGACTGACTGACTGACTGACTGACTGACTGACTGACTGACTGACTGACTGACTGACTGACTGACTGACTGACTGACTGACTGACTGACTGACTGACTGACTGACTGACTGACTGACTGACTGACTGACTGACTGACTGACTGACTGACTGACTGACTGACTGACTGACTGACTGACTGAATTGATCGAGAGACGGATATACCTAACATGCATAGGTAGGTTGTTAATTAAGTAGGCAGGAACAGAGACGCTCAAACAGATACAAACATACAGACAAACACACATAAGTAGAGCGTCATGTGATATGAGATTTTGAAAGGCAGACAGACAAACACAGACACAGACACACGTAAGTAAGTAAGTGAGTAGTCGTACCTGTGAGGATATTCCCGAGTAGGGTGAACGGCAGACAGAAGACGAGAACCAAGATGTCGGCGATCGCCAGATTGACGATGAAGTAGTTCGTGGCGTTGTGCATGTGAGCGTTTCTATAGACGACGGTTACTAGGAGACCGTTGCCAAGGATACCGACGACAAACACAACGGAGTAGGCAACGCTGTAGATGACGATCATATGAACCGGTTGTTTGACGGTCGGGTAATACGTTTCATCGAAACTGCTGTTCTGGTCGAGGACGCTTGGTGGCGCCACCGACGACTGGTTTCCGGGGAACGTGACTTCCGGTAAGGCCGACATGTTATTTGCAGCGGGTTCGAGTTAGAGCGGAAGAGGTGACGGAGTTTCGAGGCTTAATGGCTATGATGGAGTCAGAGATCGAATGACTGAGTATTGATTGATTGATTGATTGATTTATAGGTTGATTGGTTTTATGATTGTTTTCTATCATATGACTGTTACACTTATTTATTTATCTGACTCAACAATCTGTCAAATAGTGTCGGTCAGTCAGTAAATCAGTCAGTCTGCCAGTCACTCTGTCAGTCAGTCAGTCAGTCAGTCAGTCAGTCATTCAGTCAGTAAGTTAGTAAGTGAGTAAATCAGTCAGTCAGTGAATCAAACAGATTCGCTGTCTTACACCGGTGAAACCGCGAGTAAGTCCGTCAGTCTTTTACTAGGTCAGTACTTGAAAAAGTATATTTTAATGAGTGTCTCAGCGATTAAGTTGCTGTAGCTGCACAGTTAGAAAGAACTGCAGCAAGGGAACGGTGTGTCGTCGATGTTACAGTTTCAACCTGGAAGTCCAAAAACATACAAAACATACAGTAAATGAGCAATGCTATGACGCACGCGAAACGAAGAGGAAAACAGGAACGGGGAGGAGGGACTCGGAAAAGGCAGGGAGATGAATGAAGAAAGGAACAGAAAGAGTGGCAGTAACAAATTGGGAAAGATATTATGACAAATAGACATACAGACAGATGGAAGAGCGGAAAAAACAAGGCGACTTTTATCAAAGCAACTTCTATTTGAAGTCTTACTGGTGGTCAAGCGAAAAATAATTCATTACTCTTAATTAAGAGACAACTGCTCGACCTGCATGTCATATCCCGATTGCCAAGAGAGAGACAAGGAGGACAGATTGGCAGGGAAATAAAAATAGCTTAATCCTTTTGCGAATGCCTCGCAGACCTTATTATAAACAACCATCAATTCTGAAGTCTGTTATGTGAATTATCAAGAAGTGTTCTGACGGAAGATAAACTGGTCGGCGTCACAAGGGTTTTGGAAGATAGATAGCAGACAGACAGGTAGACTGACGTGTAAGAGATCAAGAGCGAGATACATATGTGTGCAAATAGGAAGCGGAAGATACGATAGATGGATGTTAAGACGAGAGATATGGAGGTAGGGAGGTAGGGAGAAATGTGGAGAGATCGGAAGAGAGGCAAAGGAAGAGAGGCAGAGCGAGAGAGACAGACAGAGAGAGACAGACAGAGAGACAGAGAAAGACAGACAGAGACAGAGACAGACATAGAGACATATACAGAAAAAGACAGAGATAGAGATAGAGACAGAGACAGACAGAGGCAGAGCGAGAGAGCGAGAGAGAGAGAGAGAGAGAGAGAGAGAGAGAGAGAGAGAGAGAGAGAGAGAGAGAGAGAGAGAGAGAGAGAGAGAGAGAGATGGGGAAAGTGAAGCAGAGGTGGAGCGATGAGAGGCAGAGGTAGTGGAAGAGACAGGATGATGATGAAAGGAGTGGGCGATTGATGATGACAGAGTTCTAAAGACGAAATGTGATGAAAGTCATAAAACAGAAGAAGAAAAGAGATTCGCGAAAATGTAGAGAAAGTGTAGAAGGAGAGAATGTGTATGTGTGTGTGAGAGAGAGAGCGCGTGAGAGAGAGAGAGAGAGAGCGTGAGAGAGAGCGTGAGAGAAAGACGGAGGGAGACAGAGACAGATAAAGGCAAGCAGTCAGACACAGGCATGGGAAGATGAAGGCGGGAGTGATAAATATATAACGATGGAAGAGCAGAACATACAAGAAGACCGACGAATAGGCTATCACCCACGCGGGCTTTCCACTCAAAACTGGTATCACCTTTTCAAGAACTCCTATCCAGACTTATCTGATCCTCCGCCTTCCAATTCTTCTCGCCCTAAACGACGCCCGTCTTAACAGCTGCTCTGCCTCCTCTCTCGTGGAAACAGGACTTCCTCTGGTCTACTCCTCGGAAAGACCTCTATATAGAAGTTTGTAGATTACAATTACGATTACGATAGACAGAAGCAGAAAGACAGAGGGAACCTATAAGATATAGTTGGGCATAGAGATAGCTTAGACAGACAGACAGACAGACAGGCAGGTAGATAGACAGTCAGATAGACAGACAGATAGACAGTGAATCAAGCAGTCGATAGGACGAAACAAACAGACAGACAGGCATATAAAAAGAAATGAAGTGACACGTGGGAACAAGCAGTCGACAGGACGGGATGTTGGGGCAAAGTGAAGACGCAAAAGGCCGTTGAGTAATCGAACCTTCCCACCACCACCACCCACAAAGACTACGCACGAGAGAGGCGTTCCTTTGATTTCGACTGAACGGCGGAGTTTCATAGGAGCGAGAAGTGGATGAAGGAAGACGCTGTCGACGCTTTACGCCTCGTTCTTAGCCTGTTGTAGCCTTCGTATACTTCGCAGAAGCAGAAGTGGCATCTGCGAATGTTGCCGCGTATTACGAGCACACACTGTTGTTTCGTCTGTGTTTTGTTTTCACTTTGGAAGCAAACGGCTGGGTACCTCGCAGTACTTCAGCTCAACCTTGAGGGTCTGCGATTTTTAGTGGGAAGGAAGCGAGGAAAGATTTTCGGCAGCGTAAGATTTGTAGATACAAAAGGGATCTTCCTTTTAGAAGCTGGTTCAGATTATCTGCCGTTGAATATACATTCCCCCCCCCCATATGTTTTACTCCTGGCCATTGATCTTTCCCACAGGGTCAGACTGGCTCACATGAAGATACATTTGCCCCATACACTTTGCTTCTGTTCACTTGTGCTTCTGATTCCGCCAATCATCCACTGATAATACATGTTAGTTAGTAAGTTATTTAGGGGCCTATTTAGACAATTACATTGCGCCATACATCTCGAAGGGCGACTTACATGCTTAGCGGGATCTCTGCTGAAACAAAAGCTTCAGTAATATATTATTATTATTATTATTATTATTATTATTATTATTATTATTATTATTATTATTATTATTATTATTATTATTATTATTATTATTATTTATATATCTGTATCTGTTAGTTAATCAGTTGGTCATCAGGACAATTGTATATCGCATTCTAAGATCCAATCCGATTGGCGCTATATAATTTCGTAACTCGGAATGCGGTGTTCTGTCATGAAACAAAGGCTTTCGAAATGTCACTGTTATTTATTGGTGTGCGTGATTTATGTTCGGGCGTTCGTCATTGTCGTCGCTGCCGTCTGGTCTTCTATTTCGACGCATTGGCTTCGACGGCGGCGGTGGAGAAGGGCCGGGGGTCTCTTACCCTCCTGAGCAGCGAGCAGCATCGTGAAAGGTGGTGCTTTAGTCCGTCTCTGCCGCGTGATTTTTAAGTCAAGTAGCTGCTGCTCGTGACTGAACGTATAGCCATGAAACGATGACGTTTCGTTTGTCTTTTGTCCGTGTGTCTCTGTCTGTGCGTATGTTTGGGTCTGTCTGTGTCGCTCCCTGGTGTGTCTGTCGCTGAAACGATGAAAAGGTGTTGCTCTGGTTTCTGACTCTTTCTGTCTTTTTACAGAGTAATGAAATGGAATGGAATGTAACGCAAGTTAATCTAATAAATCTGACGACTGTCAAAGCGTCTTTGTCACGCTGCACAATACGTCGTCGTAATCAGTCGATGGTTGCGTGCAAGTGCAACCACAGTCTGTGCAGAATCTGTTGAAGTGGTCCAGTAGAAGCTTCAAAGGGTCAGGACGTTCAGAAGACAGGCGATCATGTCTTCGATTGCAGGAGGCAATTCGTATCGTAAACGATGGCTTCCAACGGTGGCTCGCAGTAGAATGGATCCCGGAGGTAGCTCGCAGTAGAAGGCTTTCAGAGGTAGTATGGGTTTTAGAGGTGGTTCACAGTAGCATGGCTTCCAGAGACGGCTCACATTTCAACAAACCAATGCGTGTCAATTTCACATCCGCGGAAACAAACCGGGTCGAAGAGGTGAATAGCCGCAACGGTAGCCGCTCGGCCACCTCTGGAAACCATGTATACCGTGCGCCAACTTTGAAAACCATGCTATTGTGAAGCACTTCTGGAAGCCATGCTATAGGTTTTTTTTGCTGTGAGCCATCTCTGGAAGCCATCCTACTGTGAACCATCCCTGGAAGCCATTCTGCTGTGAATATTCAAATTAAAGGTAAACATAAGCAAAGAGTGCGGCGCTATAGTCTAATAGTCAGCATACTTAGCTATCGACCCAGATGCAGGTGGGTTCAATTTCCCACCAAGATAGACAGGTATTTCTAAATCTCTGTTCCCTAGCGAAGTTAGCTATTAGAAACGGTGTACATAGAGAACTGGCCACCTGACCTCATACACAAATTCTAAGAAAAAAAATATCGCTGACATTGCATTTCCATGATTGTCCCTCGGGGTTAAGAGGTAAGGAGCAAATCGCAGTTACTTCCTCTGTACTACCCTCTAACATTAACTAGATAATCAAGAGGTTCCGGTTCTAGACGTTACTTTTACAAATGAAAGTTGTATCCTATAGCTGACCTTGTCGATGCCGAAACCAGAGTTATCTGTTTCCAATGACACAGCTTTCTTGTCGTTGCGTTTGCAGTTTTTGAACAAGGCTTCAAATTGCCACTGACTATACTGATGTAAGTGCAATACATATATAAGAGTGCCATTGTATCCTAGCTTACCTGGTCGACGTCGACAACCATAGTTATCCGCTTCGAATGCAAACTCGCCTCTGTCTCGTTGCTGCCTTCCCTCGAGCAACGTATCGAATTAGAGCCGACCGCAGTTAAGCGTAAATTAATCCTAATTTGTCCGTGTGTTGGTGTGGATGACTAGCTAATCAATTGCCCGACAGACCTCTAGCGGCGGAACGACGTCGCTTTCCTCCTCCAGTCTGACGCTGGCACCGCGCTCTCTTTCTGTCTTGACTGGTCTTACGTGAAAACGCGTTCGCTGCTTTCTCTTTCCCGCATATTTACTCGACGCATGCACGCAAAGGCTGCTGAGCGATTGCAGTCCGGATATATATATATATATATATTATATATATATATATATGCATATATATATATATATATATATGAGAAGATCTAGGGGCGGAGATCATAGATGCATAGATATGTAAACATATATATATAGTCCTTTAATTTGCGAATATACATAGGCATAAGCTTATACATTATGTAGATAATTTAACCAAGAAAGCGAATAAAAATACATATACTGGTCTATGAAGGTAAATATATATAATTATATATGCATGTAAATCTATTTGTATATCTATATATCTATATAGGATGGATCTGAGCGTTCTTTTTTATTTTGTAATATGTATATATATATATATTATATGTATATATATTTTTTATATGTGGAGTTGTGTTTGCGGGTACCCTTCCCGTGTATACAGAGGAATCATTGCTATATATGTAACAATTATTGCTACATAGGCTACTATCGTATGTACGTCTGTATCGTATACATATATCGTAATCATATGTATAAGTATGTCATAACTGTATGTATATCATAGTCTTGTAGACCTGTATTATATTTGTACATAAAATTGTGCCTGTAGATGTACATACATAGACGCATAGGCCTACATACTTACTTAGGTGTCGGGTGCAAGTCCTGCAGAGGAGTCGGCGTTTGATGCGAGCACTTTCTGCAGCCGCGTCGTTAACGCTTCCATTGGCTGTGTGATGTTAGCTTCTTCACATGCCTGTGTGACGACGTGACAGCACGCAGAGCTTCATTCATTCATTGTATAGAACTATAGATTACGGGCTTATGTATGTGTGTTTATGTATACGTATGTTGCTATGCATGCATGTATGCATGTATGTATGTATGTATGTATGTATGTATGTATGTATGTATGTATGTATGTATGTATGTATGTATGTATGTATGTATGTATGTATGTATGTATGTATGTATGAATGTATGTATGTATGTATGTATATGTGTGTATGTATGTACATAATGTACGGTATGTATATGTATGTGTGCATCACTGCACTTTATACATTTATGTAAATGTAACTATAATTCGAATTCTATAATATGGTCAGTTCAATATAAAGCTAATGGGAGGCGCTCTATATTTGTACATACGTCCCGATACAGGTACCGGTATACGAAAACAGTAGTAGCCGTTATCTTGACCGGAGGTTCTTAACCTTTTTTTTGGCACAAGACACACCAAAACTTGCAACCAAATTTGGCGACACACCATGCAATCGTCGTATGTGAATATTGTTAAAGATGTTAAAGTTAAACTAGCTATTTATTTAAAATGCTAAATTGTTAACACAAATGAAAATGTTCATATTGGATCCTTTCTAGTTTCTGCGTTAACTTAGGAACAGTTAATGGGAGTTTTGCTCCATGATATTTCTTAGGATCATATTAAAACGAGGATCCACAGTATATCTATCTTACCTGGTCGACGTCGACAACCATAGTTATCCGCTTCGAATGCGTGCCACTTGCGCACAACAGATTTCTTCTTTTTCAGGTTTTTCTTGGTTGGTTTACTAAAACTAGCAGTGGCAGCAGCATTGTTTTCGTTTTCACTACTGTTGGTGCGAGAATCCGTCTCACTGCTACCAAAATCTGATTCCGCATCATCAGTTGTAGATTCGCAAAATTTTCGTTTGCTTTTGATAAATTTGTCCAGTGGTTAAATTCAGCCGGATCCCGCCGGATCTGAGATCCGGCACCTCTGATTTGTGATCCGCCACCTACAATGTGAGACCCACCACCCAAATTATGAGATCCGCCACCTAAGAAGGGAGACCCATCACCTCACCAGAGAGACCCATCACCTCAATAAAGATATCCACCACCGAAGATCAGATTAGCATTCGTCAGCCTCACAGTGCGGTTCAATATTCACTAGGATCAGGGCCGGATTAACCACGGTGCTGATTGTGCTGCAGCACAGGGCCCCCAAATTGTAAAAGTAAAAAAAAATAAAGAATAAAGGATTAAGGAAAGAAACAGTGCAAATTGCAATGCATTATGCATAGCAATCATAGCTATGACTAAATATTGTTCTTTGACAGACTATGTTCTTTCCATGTCAGTGCGTGAGTCGTGATCTCGTGACAATCGTCCTATCTACTTCTTATGTGCTGTAACGTATAACAAGTTATGTGTCGGGTCATTGTATGTCTGCCTTGCTTCTTAAAATTGTAAGGGGCCCCGTCATTCGATCAGCACAGGGCCCCCAAAAATGTAGATCCCTGCCTGACTAGGATCATAGAAACTACTTGGGCCTATGTGTTTACTTAAATCGCCTGCTGTTTTATAATCGCTGCCGAAGGGTAGTAACCCAAGGCTGTGGCAGCAAAAGTAGATTTGGGCAGGGGCTTCTATCCCTATTCAGGGTGGGCGCAAGTTGAGCCCAGTGAAAAACAGGGGGGAGTATTTCTTTTCAATTATTATCACACTCCCTACAAGTTACAGTCTTACAGTGTTACAGAGTCTTTGCTCACAGTTCTGTGCATGGCCTACTACGTGGGGGGGAGGAAGCAGACTGCTTCCAATTTGCGCCAGAGGGAATGTTCCCCCTCCAGTGAAATGGATGTTTCTGTTCCACTGACAGTACTGACTCAGGCCAGTAAACTGCTTTGTCCTGCAACATCCAAGGACTGAACATTTTAGATTACCTCCCACAAATTACGCCTATCCTTAGTTTACAGTGTCTAAGCAGTGTTATAGTGTATCATTATTACTTGTTTTTCTTTAGCTATTGACCATTATGTTCCGCTATTTTTCTGTTGATGTAGGATGCCAAGAAAGCTTAAAAATTGAAAAACGCGTTCATAATCCTGTTGATTAAGAAAAAACTAGTTGGTCAATGCTACGATTATTGTCGTGTAGTGCAGTGAAAATGGGATTATCACTTTATCAGTCTTGATACCCAGTCGGCTGGTTAACACTGCAATAGGCAGGGATGGAGCCTGCCACTGCATTACACCATTCATAATGCAGTCTTTAAATCCCCAATTCCCCATATATTTGCTAAGCAGTGTCCCATATTGCCCAGTATTTTAACATGCGTCCCATATTTTGGAAATTTTGTCCCATATATATTGCAGTCTGTCCCATAACATTTTTACATTGCACTGGAAGCCCTAGAGAAATTAATTCAACAGTTCAGTTGAACTAAAATGTATAGTTTTCCAAAACCAGCTTTCTTTCTCAAAAAATGCGCCAAAACTCACCTACGGCAATGTAGAAATCCAAAAAAAATTCGGGGAGGACCTCGGACCCCTCCGCTTCCAGGGGAGGGCAGGAATGGTACAGGAGTGGTAAAAGGATAGGGGATAATGGGCGAGGGATTGGGTGGGAGGGGTAGGGAGGAAGGGAAGGCGAGGTATGGAAGGGCTTTACAGTAAGTCTGGATTGCTTCCAGCTTATAGGGTGTTCTGTGAAAGAGGGGGGAAGGAGAGGGATTGAGCCCGGTTGTTTAGGGGGATAGAAGCCACTGGATTTTGGCCTACATCCGAGCGATAACTCAGTAGTTTGCTTCATTAATAACTCGTTCGCGGAATTTCGGAAGGCTGAGCTGGAATCGTTTTAAAATCTGGAATAGCACGTCATTTGATTAGTTATAGTTATCGCGCATGCAGCCTGCAGATAATGTCGAAAAGAAAGTTGGCCAGCGTGCAAAGAAGGCTATCGTACGTGGATGGATTGCTAAGGGTCGAAAAAAAGAGACTCATTTGCAACATTGGCTTACAGTTTTGCCATGCAGACTAAATACAAAGCATTTAAAAAGAAACACAAAAAAGGCGAAAAAAATTTCGCGCGTCAGCGCGGAAAATTTATTTAACCTCTTTTTGCCCCCCCCCCCCTTTTGGGAAAAGCTGAAATAACGTCCCTGTTGTAATTTAGGATTAGCCGTAGGTTTTTTGGATTTGCAAATATTTAGAGACCCACCACCTCTGGGTGAGTAATTTAACCACTGAATTTGTCCATTTCGATTGTACGGTAATGGGTAAAAGTTAACATCGGCGCGGTCGCAAACGTGCACACTGTACAAGCTAATTATCTTACATTATGTGTATAAGGTAAACATCATGGCCGCCTCTGATTGTGACATAATAGAATGGTTAAATAGAGTGCTGCGAATTCTCATAGCCTACGTACGTCCGCTACAGTAAGTGTAACGCAAGAATGACGGAGGTAGGCTATGAGAATTCGCGACACACGAATTTTTCATCAGTTTCTACGTTAAGGTAAACATCATGGCGTACAAACGTATAAGGTAAACATCATGGCCGGCTCTGATTGCGACATAAAAGAAAGGATAAATAGAGTGCTGCGAATTCTCATGGCCTACGTCTGCTACAGTAAGTGTAATGCAAGAATGACGGAGGCAGGCTATGAGAATTCGCGACACATCAATTTTTCGCGACACACCAACGACACACCATGTTCACGCGACACACCGTACGTCGATTCGCGACACTCCAGTGTGTCGCGACACACCGGATAAGAACCTCTGATCTTGACAACAGTGTTCAGTCTAAACGGGGTCCACATGTCATTGAACAGAAGTCCCTGAGCATGTCATGAACCAATTACCAATCTTATATATAGATTATAGAAGTCCACTGTTGTAGGGTTGTGTTCTGTAAGGTTTCACTTGGAAAATTGTTGAAGCATGTCTTGTGGGGTGTGGAATGGGATGGACGACGGAGACAGAAGAGGGAAAGAGAGGAGTGGAGAGAAGACAGCGTATAGGAGAGGGAGGTATACACAGAGAGTGGAGCAGAGGAGAGTAGACATAGGAGGAAATGCGTTGGCTTGCGATGAGAGGAAATGATAATAGGAAAGGGTGAAGGAGATAATGGGACGTAGGCAGGACCACTTACGCATGAAGTATCGCTTTCATCTCCGGGGCCACTCCACTTTTCCTGGAAAAGGCCACAGGGCAGGAAAGAAGAAAAGGAGAGAAAATTACACAATACAAAAGGAAAGAGTCGAAGGAGTGCAAGTAAGATGTCTGAAGCGGTGTTGTAACTTTACGAGTCGTAGCGATTGAAACAAAGAATGGCTACGTATTAGTTTTATTATTACTTTTATTTTTTTATTATTGTGCTTACGATTAACGCTGTCTCAAATGATAGAATAATAAATCAGACATCATTCACTGCTAGTAATAAAATGGATCAGTTTTAACATGGCAAGGGTATACTTTTCTCTTGTTTTACATCCTCCTCCTACCTTCCTTCCTTCCATATGATACCCATCTTTCATCAAACCACCTGCTAATTCCATTCCCATCCTTCCTTCCCTCTATCAATCCATCCATTCCTCTATTCCTTCTACCACCCATTTCTTCAACTATCCATCCTACCATCTATCCATCTTGCCGTTCATCCACACCGCCATCCATCCATCCATCCATTCATCCACCCATCCATCTATCCATTCATCCATCCATTCATTCATCCATCCATCCATTCATCAACCCATCCATCCCCGTCCATCCACCGTTACATGGTGCTATATGGCAGCTAAGCAGAAACTTCAGAAACCCTGGTTTTACTTTTAGAATAATATAATTTGTGCAAAAGTTATTTCCATCGAGCATTTTCTCTCACCAAGTCTAACCACACTGTTATTTAGAATCAAAGGTGCTGGCGGCAGAACAGAACGGTCAACGCTGATTAAACAAACTCCCTTACAACTGCAGGACGCGATTATAAGGTCACTTCACTGGTCATTTCAAGATCAGTTTTTGCCATAGACGTAGACTCGGGGGTGGGGGAGCCGGAGCACGTGCCCCCCAATAACTGAGATGGACTGTACACCCAATGCAGCAAGTGTAGAATGAATAACCAAATCCTCCCCCGCCAATATTTTGGACAAGTTTACGCCAGTGGTTGTTGCCCCGCCTCGTCACTAGAGAAATCAGAATTGATTATTCCGACTGTTTATGGTGCTCCAGGGTAGATGCGCCCTCTGGTGTTAGCGGCGATTAATGATCAAGTCCCTCTTCATGCGACGACCAAGATCTGGCGCCAGATAATGTCGTAGAGGCAGTTTTTGGTACAGCGACACTGAAGTGTGGGTCGATTAAGTGGCCATTGGCAACTAGACGTTGGTGTTTCGCTAATAAATTAATTTGTTGGTAATGCCAATCGATGCCCTTTAGGATTAACGCGTTGAGTGTTGCAAATGTATATGTATGACAGCGCTCGTGAATAAGCTGGTGCTCTTTACTTAGCTCTCAACTTGCGCTTTAGAAATTTGGAGTTGTATACGATTACGATTAAATAACTAGAGTAGTAGAGCGCGTATACCTTGGTTCATCTCTGCCATTTCTGACGTGTGGTGTTTCGCAGGGTTTCGTGCTTACCTATAATACACCAGACCACGAGGAACGCTGCATTCACTGGGATATTATTTCTATGTTGATGATACCCAAATTTGCATTTCTTATGACTTTTTCTCTAGTGACTCGTCATGTGTGCAGATGTTGTTAGTTGCCTTTGAGAGGGCGCAGTCTTGGATGGCGGCCAATAAACTTCAGCTTAATCCAGTGTAACGTATACATGTCCCTTATATGATAATTCTATCCTAGGGACAGACATTGATCATATGGCCAGTTACTTGTAAATTAATCCCTTAAAGCCTCCATTACTATTTATGTAGGTCATGTAGTCAAATCAGACAAAGACAGTTCTATAGAATTTAAATATGCAATCAAGTCAAATGATAATGAT
The DNA here is from genome assembly GCA_963556255.1 of Allolobophora icterica. NCBI lineage: Eukaryota > Metazoa > Annelida > Clitellata > Crassiclitellata > Lumbricidae > Allolobophora > Allolobophora icterica. Next base: position 54,320,538 of record OY744602.1, on the reverse strand, counting down.
GTCAGTTCATACAAGTCACAACATCGATAAAGAAACTATGAATCTATAGGGCCTATATTACCTACCTAGACCAGCACTTACTAATCTGAATTCTACACTGTGTCCCGATGAACAGTAGACCCCAAGAAAAAGTGTCATAACTCGGTCAAAACGTTTAGCATTTACCTGAAATTTTAAAGACAACAGCATTAGCCATATTGCAACCAAATCATAACGCCGTTTGGAAATGTTGATGAGTTTGTCAAGTTTATCAACGTTTGAGATGCAGTACTGAAAAGGGGAAATTTCCAACATACACATTTTTGACAAACGTTTAGGGGTCTACTTTTCTTCGGGCGGCTACTTCACATTCAACAAGACAGTGCCCCTGCGCACCGAGCACGTGAGACCATTGCTCTGCTATCCCGGGAGACACCCGACTTCATATCCCCGCAGCTGTGCATGCCCAACAGTCCAGACCTCAATCCAGTTGACTATCAAATCTGGAGTGTACTGGAGGAGCGCGTTTATCGTTCCCGCATTCGTGACGTTGATCACCTGATTGAAGAGTGGCAGCTGTTTGACCACGTGATCATCGACCGGGCCATCAAACAGTGGCGTCCACGTCTACGGTCGTGTGTCCGTGAACAAGGAGGACATTTCGAACACCAGTTGTAGCTGAACTTCACTTCCTTATGGCTCTTGTATGTTGGAAATTTCCCTTTTTCAGTACTGCATCTCGAACGTTCATAAACTTGACAAACTCACTAACATTTCTAAACGGCGTTATAATTTGGTGGCAATATGGCTACTGTTGTTGTTTTTAAAATTTCAGGCAAATGCTAAAAGTTTTGACCGAGTTATGACACTTTTTCTTGGGGTCTACTTTTCATCGGGACACAGTGTATATTACATATTAAGACCTAATTAACCTCTCTCGTTGTAGAACAGTCTGCGAAGAATGTTTCCCAGTGTTTTTCTTGGCCAAGTGATCGCGAAGTGTAGACGTCGCCCATGTTGCTCTCGAAGGGTCTAGCGTGTATGTAGTTGGTTGGAGATCTGTTTCTTCACGTTGGATTTCGCCGCACAGTTCATCAAACAACTGTCGATCGAACAAGGATTGTTCCCGTGACGATTTGAAGTGAAATACCAAAGTTCAGTTCGAGTTCACCTAACGCCGAACTGTCATCGACTTCTAACGTAAGCGCAAGTTCTATGCTGTCTTTATGGTTAAGACCAGCTCACCGATGCACGACATTCGATGATAACTTCGTTTTTCCGCTACCGACACTACTCAAAATCGACCGAATAGTTCGCTCCTATTCTGGTCCAACAAACTATGCTGATCCTCTCGACGTTTTCTCTCTAAGTATATCGTCCGATCAGCAGTTAACCGTAGACGACATTCGACAGTCAACCTTGCGTGGCAAGATACAGGCATTATAACTGACTCTTACTCGCTCCACAAGTTCTCATTACGCATGCGCAGCAGACGACTTCGCCAGTTGACCGTTAGATTCAACTCGTCCAATCAACAACCGACACCGTGAAGATAATAGCCTCGAACCACGGTAAATATCCCCAAATCTAAGCTAAATTTTATATCCTAACAAGCTGGTCATAAGTGCTGGTTAATTACGTGATTGATCAAAATTAACGACCTCATCTAATTGGCACTTAATTACACCTATCCTGGATCATAAATAGATATTAGAGAAGTGTATCTTGTGTGAGTAAAAGGAACTTCGTTACATCCATTGAAGACTGATAATCTGCTACTGATTACTCTATAGCAACTTAAGATATATGGATGACCTGAATCATTGAAACTGGGCGACTCATTTGTTCAACTGGTTGATGCTGCTTATAACATGGGCGTTGTTTTTGATTCTGTCTCTCGCTGACTTTGCAGTTAATATTTGTCATACGTGTGTGGCGGACTGGCCACAGGGCTTGAATGCATGTTTTGTTAATAATAGCTGTGTTGTTGACGCGTTTTCTGGCGACGTAATGCATCAGCGGCCGATGCGTAAATGGTAGCGCTAACGTGATATTAAAATATCCAATATTTAAGTTTTAGCTTATTTTTGCCATTTTATCGAGTTTAATTATTAATTAGAATAATATTAGACGCATTTCGGTCCAATATTTAATGCCTAGAGCTAGGGAGGCTTTAATTATCATAGGTTGATTTCGATACCTTAGACACCTGTATTTGAAAAGGTGTGTGTGGGCTAATATATAAGCATGGAGGCCAGAATATGTATTGCGTACTAAGTCATAGCACGCAGACAGGGAATGTAGCCGGCCTATGGAGGCCAGAAAATGTATTACGTGCAAGACCATAGGATGCACATAGATGCATAGTGGCTGCCTCACGGTGCATTGCTTATATCGTAGGGCGGCGAAGTTGCGCTCTGCATGTACACGACACGGTGCTTTAGTGTCGTTGGTTCGGCGAGTGTTTCCTGGGTTCGGTTACGAGTGAATTTACGGACACGGCGTCCGATACAAGGCTAATCAGTGCGCTCCCGAGTGACAGCCGCCCCATAGGCGGTCAGACCAGTGCTGGCAAAACGCCGATCCAACGGAGTAAGGGCCCACTCTGTTGTAGATCGCGAAAGGTACTGAGTCTGATCGTGGAAGGCTGAATCGGGGAAAGACCGATCGTGAGAAATAAAGGCTCACAGGTCTGTGTCAGTAAAGTCCGGGGAGGGCGACCCCTGCGGTTCCGTTCGATAGATAGACGGGGAAGGTCCCGTCGGTGCCTGGTTCGCTGGTGACTGTTCGATAGTCCGGGGAAAGACCCCGGCGGTTCCCTTCGATAAAGACTGGGAAGCAGCCCCAGTCGGTGGCCGTTCGACAAAGACGGGAAAATATCCCGTGAGGTGACATTTCGATACATACGGGGAAGACCCCGCTGGTGAGCGTTAGAGATACACGGGCAAAGTTCCCGCTGTTGAGCGTCTGATATATACGCGGAAAGACCCGGTGTTGACCGTCAGAGATACACGCGGAAAGACCGCGCTGGTGATCGTATGAAATACACGGGCAAAGACCCGGTTGGTGATAACTCAGTTCAAGTATCGTCCCTAAAAGTTAACCAGTGCGATCCTGAGTTACAGCAAAACTAATCACTCTTGGGTGTTGGATTGACCGCCGATTCGACAGGGCTAGGGCCCACCCTGCCGTTAGATCGCGAGCCGGTCTGAATCCCGATTGTGGAAGTTTAACGGGCTGTGTAAACCTCGGGGAGAGATCTGTATCGGTAAATACGGGGAAGCAGACCTCGTTGGTGACCGCTCGACGTGCACGGGGAGAGGTACCAGGTTGATACCGTTCGAAAGTACGGGGAAGCAGACTCCGTTGGTGACGTTCGATAAAGACGAGGCAAGACCCCGGTGGTTCCGTTCGATACAGAGGTCTGTATAAATACGGGGAAGGTAAGACCCCGGTGGTGACAGTTCGATATGTTCGGGGAGGGTGACCCCGTTGGTTCCGTTCGATAACATAGGGTAACTTACCCGCCTTCCTTTTAACTCGCGGGACTAACCGCAATCTCTCAATTCGCGATACAGAAAACCCTCAACAATACTTGATTTACTAAAGGCTAGCATATTATAGTATACAAATCACAATTAACAATTATACATTTCTACGCCGAATCTTAACTCGCGGTCTACCACAAGTTTCTTCCTTTGGATGTTTTACTTCCGTCATAGTTACTCCCGCGGTTTTCCCGCATATCTTTCTTTGGCCTACCTAACTCCGGTCTACCGCAAATCTTGGCTCGCGGAACTAACCGCAACCTTCTGAGTTCGGGGAACTGCCCGAACAATCTGACCGTGGTTCGTTCAGGTGCGTGGAAGACAGGAAACTTCCCGCAGTGGGAAGTGAAAACACAGGTCTGTGTGAAATAATAGGGTAACAGTACTGATAGTTACTCCACTGGTACCGTTAGTAGAATCGAGTCTGTGTACTCAGAGATGAAGCCTACGAGTCTGTGAGCTCACGGGAAAACACAACCGTATAAAAAGGTTATGTAAACCGGGTAGGGATACGCCGCAACGAGAAGATACAGCGGGCCAGATCCCTAGGTGAAGAGTACGCGAGTTCCAGGTAAACAGAGATTGAATCAGACCAAGAGGAAGAGATTAACCTCAAAGTTCGGGTCGGGTAGTCGGGTACCCAGGTCCGAAAGAGACAAGTTCGCGTTTTGCTAGCCGAAGTTTAGCTAGTCAGAGTCCCTAGGTGAGGAGTACGATAATCCCATGTATGAAGGGAAATACTAAAGCAGACCAAGAGAACGATACGTGAACGTTCGGGTAGTCGGATACCCAGATAAATCATATTTGCTTGTCGTAACACACAGCTCTGAGAACTGACTGAAGTGCGAGGATGGGCCCCCTCGTGCGTAGGTCGGAACGAAGTTCTGTGTGTGGATAGGAAGTTACAGAGGGAGGACCTTCACTATCAGAGTGCCATACCTTTCCGGTTTCTTTCGAAGCAGAATTTATCACTGTGTTGGTCGAGAATTGCCAACACAGAAGACGGGTAAGGAAACTTACTCCGTAAATGTGGTGCATGACAATATACGTGTGAGGCCGGTATGCCCTGCACGGATATGGAGCGAGAGATACGTACGGTGGGAAGACGTATGGACAAGTGCCTAGACGACATGACGAAGAGAGTTGCCATTGACAGTTGCCCAATAGACCGGTGTCTAGGACGATATGACGTAAAGACTTGTCACATGTATTCCTTGTTCCCGATACGTAGAAAACGTTTGGTGTCCCTTATAAATGGCGATAGTTCAAGAGTCACGAGATGTAGAATGGTATGTCAAAGTTCAGATCGGTTGGAGAGTAAGAGGAAACCGTAGCTAAGAAGGCACACAAAGAGGGAAGACTGCTGCTGATTAAGAGAACGAACCCTGTTCTGAAGGACGGCCATCCTGCAGGACGTTGCCCATCCGGCGACCGCGGAAGAAGCAGAGTCAGACCCAGAGATCGAACTGTATAGTGTTGCCTTTCTTAAGCGGCCAATCCTGAATCTCCTCTGATAGGAACGTTCACTATGGGCAGAGATAGAGAACAGCCATTTTACGTTGAAAGTAGTCAAGGCAGAGTGACTCTGGTGGGGCTCCAGACGGGCAGTGGGCTGGAGTCACCACCACCAGGAAACCCGCCCGGCGCGACGAGAGTGCAGGCGTCCGGACGGGCGGAGAACGCCACACGTGTACATTCGTGACTTTTGCAGAATTAGGCGCTATGCCCCATGTCTTTAGGGAGATCTCTGGCAAACGCATTGGTCTTCTGTTGCCTCCATTACTGTAAGTCGCTTCCTGTTGGTTGGTATCTATGAGTCAAGCATGAATGCTGCAACTACAAAGAGTTAAGAATTCTTTGATTCTGGGCAATAACAAATACGGCAAAATATGAGCAAATAACCCTTGTGCTTAAGTTTTTGCACTGGCTTCCTGTTCAGCAATGGATTTGTTTCAAATCGGAGCTCATAGCTTATAAGACATAGGCCTACTATGATCAACCACGATATACTTATATGAGTCCTTATGCCCTAGATTTGTATCAAATTTTTCAACCAGGTCATGTGATAATCTTTTTCTGGTCGTACCTAAAACTAGAATTGAATGAGCTTTTCTGTTGATGGATCTAAATTGTGGAACTTTCTCCCTGCACATGTCCGTCACTTATAATATTTCGTTTTCAACTTAAGATTCACCTCTTCCAGATTGATTATCCACCATAGGCCATCTCTCTGTTTGATGTGACTGGTCTACTGGATATTGATTGACCTGATTATATAAACAGCTGGTTTATGGTGCGCCATCAGTTGATGCCTTGTGCATCAGACACCGGTGCGATAGAGGTTGCTAACCGCAGTCACTGTTAACAGTATTTTTAGGCCATTTATTGATTCACTAAAACAGACGTTACAGACATTTTCACTAGTGCACTAAAAACGTAGATGGTATTGTTGAGGTCTCAAAAAGGACATTCTGGAAGGTCTAATGTACATATGAATGCATGTGCAAATTGTGCATGTACATGAATGCATCAATACACAGTACTCAATATACCGACTTTTATACCTCGCAAAATCGTTGAACGCGTGACTTTCGCTAACTAATCAATAAACAGGTGTGTTGTCAGACAGTCTGAAAACAGAATCGAAAGTAACGAAAGAATGCAGGGCATAATGTTCTTTTTCCTTCGTCTATATTTATCTCTGTTAATTATTTTATTTTATAGTTTCCTTGTTCGCGGCCAGAGGCGCGTTTACAGAAAACGGGGCCTTAGGCGCAAACATTTTTGGGGGCTCTTCTGAACTTGTAGACTGAGAGTCTGAGATTCCGGTAGTGTTTAGCCTATCATGTGCTGCTGTGCAAAGCCCCACCAAGTTGAGCTTGAAGCCGCTTTTGTGAGTGTTATTGACACTGTCACTGTAATTATGATTAGTCATAGAAGCTATTTTCAAGGAATGTGAAGTTATTTTATTAAATGATTTTCGTAAAAAACTGACATCGGATGTTGAATCAACAATCAATGCGATATACGTGGCCATTTTTACTTTTTGATTAAATTTAGCTCTTAAAATGTCTCTATTACTGTGATAAATTAATTACAAATTGAAATTGTACTGGATAATTTTATAATTGAAAAAATATTTCCCTTCGTTTGGGGGCCCTTCGAGATTTGGGGCCTTAGGCGCGCGCCTAGTGCGCCTACGTGTAAACGCGCCTCTGTTTTCGCACGTTTTACGATGATGAGCGTCAAAGGTTGGCAGTGACGTCAGTAAAGGTGGTCATTTTTACTCAACCTGTCCCTAATCTATTCGTCAGTTGACATTGATTGACTGACGGGTTAATTGAGTATAATCTGAATTCTTCTGCACGCGATGTATGCCATGTTATCTATAGTCTGTGACACGAGCCACGCACTAATCAGTTTGTCTGCCATCAATTTTAATGCATTTTTTGTATACATATACGAGTAGATAAGTGTATTCCAGTTATGTTTATTCTATAGTTCCATATACATGTAGATATGCAATTGTATTGCCGACATGTATGGAAATATATATGATATAATGTGTATACTTAGTTCATGGCATAGTCTACATATGTTTTCAGTCTTTGTATACGGCCTAACAATGTACCGCCTTGAAGTGCATTTTATACGTACAATAGTCTATATATATATTAGAAATTTGTAACGATATATATATATATTTGTGTTGAGACTACATTGTATATATTTGTATATATATATATATGTAATGTACTTTTCGCGACAGGTTCAAGTATACTCTTCTGACGCAGCCTTAGTTCACGTGGCTGTGGATAGAATTGGGAAGCCTGTGCGATTCAGCTGCAGGTGCGTTTAACCATTGAGATAGACAGAGGTGGGGGTATACGGCATACCACTTATAGAAGGCTATCATGCATTACCTGTAGCGTTGTTTATGTATTTATAGGAGATTTTTGTTACTTTAAAAGGCCGAAGAAAAGTCTAGCTATACGGTACAACAACTATATACTGGGCTTTATTACTCGACAACTTGTAATTGCAATTAGTAACTTTTATTACGCCGGTGTCTAATGCACAAGGCATCAACCGATGGCACACCAAAACCAACCCAGAATCAGGTCAATATCCAGAAGATCAGTCCGTAAGACAGTGAGGCAGCCTATGGTGGATAAGCTATTTGAAACAGGTAAGTTTTAGGTTGAGAACGAAATGACATAAGTGACTGAGCAGAGCGGACAGACACAGGGAGAGAGTTCCAAAGAGTAGGTCCAGCAACCTAAAAAGCTCGTTCACCAAGAACAGTTCTTGATTTAGGTATGACCAGACAAAGATAATCAGATGACCTCGTTGAATAATGATAAATCTGGGGAATAAGAACTGACTTTAAGTATTGTGGCTGGTCAGAGTGCTAAGTTTTATAAACGATGAACCCCAATTTGAAAGTAATTCTTTGCTAATAAGAGCTTTTCTGGACAACCTTTTTCTGATTTATGCATATTATTTTAAAAATATAACATATCAGGCCTTTTGGAGAAAATCTTCTGCTGATCCCATTTCTCCTTCTGGCTCTCCTCAATCGTACCTTACCTCAAGTAGTTTTAGTAGATCATCTGCATGTAGTTACTGTCAAACGGCGCTGTTTCATAATGAAGATGAGTATCGTCATCCTCCTCCTTTATCCAGATGTGGGACTGGCACCACTAGAAGCACAGTGGAGAATGACGGATCTCACCCGATCAATTCACATAAATCGTGTACAATTACATTTACATCTTTAAGCAAAAGCTCAGGCCTACATTTTCTGGTCAGTTAACAAATTTTTACCATTTCATTCGCATGCGTCTCCACTAATTGCCCCAAATCTGTAAGACTATTATTATATATGGAATAAAATTAATGTTTTAAAGCAATTGTCAGTATACAGCCTTTAAATGCCGTGACTTTCCGCAGAAGTCCGTCCCAGAAGCCATTGAGATGTAGATCCTATATTGTGGCGTTCCAGATGTCATTAATGGTCTCTATATGATATTATTTGCTCTCCTGCACGGTGGCTTACGGTTGCTCGGGGAAATAATAAGCGATAGATAGTCCTCTACCAGCGCTTCTCTGTGACCATCCAGCGCTTTCCACAGCGATAAACTAGATATCCTTCTGCCATCGTCTTGTCATTATCATTCAGCGCTTCAATGTCGTCGTCTTCCGTGGCACTTTTGCACAGCCGGAGCGGTGCTTGACGAGTTATAGCCTTTCCGTTCGTGATTTTATTTCTCTCCGGACTCTGTTTTAAGAACGTGAGAGATCAAGTCTGTCTCCGGTGAAAATCAATGATATTATTTATAATAATAATAATAATAATAATAATAATAATAATAATAATAATAATAATAATAATAATAATAATAATAATAATAATAATAATAATAATAATAATAATAAACCTTCAACACTTTCCAGCTATCGCACCGGAAACGGCCTGTTTGCTTGGTGCACCGCTGTCGTCCGAGGAGGCCCTAACTGCAAGCCTGGAGTTTCGCTGCTCGGAACTGACGCTGGCGATGTCAAGACTGGAAAAAATTGCAAAACATGATGCCTTAGTCCTCCTCAGAAGCTCACTGTGTTCACAAAAGCTACTATACACCCTAAGATCCCACCCCTGCAGCGGACATGCTCTACTAGACAAATATGACGAAATACAGAGGGAAGGTTTGTGCTCAATCCTCAACCTTAACCTTACCGATATGCAATGGCTTCAAGCGTCCTTACCGGTCAAGACGGGAGGACTGGGCATACGTCGGGTCGCTTCGCTTGCGCTTCCTGCCTTCTTGGCTTCCGCTGCAGGCACCCACGTCCTTCAGTCCTCCATGTTAGGTTACGACCAATCCATCACCGACGCGCGCTTTGAAACGTTTTTACAGCGATGGAACGCCGAAAGTCAAATCACACATTCAGATAATTACGCAGCATACAGACAATCATATTGGGATGGTCCTCTCGTGAAGAGAGTGGTGGACTCATTGGACGCCTCTCTGGTCGACGCTTACCACCAAGCAAGATTCAAAGCAACCTCAGCACCACACGCCAGCGACTGGCTGTTCGCACTACCGATGTCATCATGCGGGCTGCGATTGGATGACGAGGCGGTAAGAATTGCAGTAGGCCTCAGACTGGGGACGAATATATGCGAACCGCACGCATGTCCCTGTGGAGCAATGGTGACGGCGGACGGGTCGCACGGGATGTCATGCAACCTAGGACCTGGCAGAATCGCCAGACATGCAGCTTTGAATGATTTGATAAGCCGAGGCCTATCACGAGCGGGCGTCCCTAATATCAAGGAACCACCTGGACTGTCGAGGACGGACGGGAGACGACCGGACGGACTTACGCTGATACCATGGCGCAGAGGCCGAAGTCTTGTATGGGACGTCACCGTAACTGACACTGTGGCGCCCTCTTACCTACATGCAACGTCCGCGACATCAGGAGCAGCAGTGGAACTAGCGGCCACGAGAAAGAACAACAAGTACAGCCAGATCCGCGCAGACCACTTTTTTGGCCCTCTGGCTTTCGAGACCTTAGGCCCTATCAATGACGACGGAATGGCCCTTATAAAAGACTTGGGGAGATACTTAGCTTTAACCACCGGAGACCCTAGGGAGACTTGTTATCTACTCCAGCGGTTGTCAATCACCATACAACGCTTCAATGCTGTTGCCTTCATAGGAACTTTCATGCGGCCAGAACTTGTCGAGTGATGTTTTGTTTGTTTGATAAACAAATGTACAAAAAAAAATAATAATAATAATAATAATTATTATTATAATAATAATAATAATAATAATAGTAGTAGTAGTAGTAGTAGTAGTAGTAGTAGTAGAAGTAGTAGTAGTAGTGGCAGCAGCAGCAGCAGGTAACTATGATATAATACTAATAGGCCTAATACTAATAATGATAACAATTATTATTATTATGACTGTTAATATGACTATAATTATTATTATTATTATTATTATTATTATTATTATTATTATTATTATTATTATTATTATTATTATTATTATCATTACTATTATTATTATAATTATTATTATTATAATTATTATTATTATTATTATTATTATTATTATTTCTACTACTACTACTACTACTATTATTATTATTATTATTATTATTATTATTATTATTATTATTATTATTATTATTATTATTATTGAGTCGACTAGCTATGCATAAATGATGGCGATAAGATGCAGCGCAAGCGTACACTTAACCTCGTGGCTGACGAGCGTTCAAAGCCACATTAGTGTCTGGTATAACGAGACAGGACAGACCCTTTCGCAGCCTCCTAGCACCGGTCATTACCACTCCTTAAAGTCCCAATTGGAGGCGTGAAGTCGTATTAACGTAGTTTACAGGAGAACGTACAGAGGGCGCCATAAATTATAATCTAATATGTAATCTGCGAAGCCGTCTATCTGTCGCACGTCATTCGAACAGACGGCCTACCAGCCGAGAACACACGCTAGCGCATGCGCACGCTAAACAATCGTAGGACGTGTTGCGCTAAAGCTCGCACTGTCACGTTAATTGCTATTTATAGCTTCTATCGCGCCGGTGTCTAATGCACAACCGATGGCGTCAACCGATGACGTTACACGATGTTCATAAAAAGTCGTCGTAATAATAACAGTAACGATAACGATAATGATGATGACGATGATGACGATGATGATGATGAGGAGGAGGAGGAGGAGGAGGAGGAGGATGATGATAGTAAAAATAGTAATACTAATAATAACAATAACAGTTGCGTGAAGTCAGTGTTCTTTTCAAGCGCCTTTCCATCTCTATCCAGCGCTATTATTTCATACTATTTTGAGGTACGTTCACTGATGTCGCGGAAGACAAGGCTTGATTTTCCAGATACCCATGACCGCTCCTAACATAATTTCTTACTTCTGACGGATTACATTTACCTCGGGTAAAGAAAAAAAGTTTATTTCATCTTAATCAATCAATCAATCAATCAATCAATCAAATTCGTTTATTCATACATTAAGCTGACACAGTCTCACACAGATGCAACTTTAAACAAGTTAAACTATGGAGGACAATCTCTGGGGCCAAGAATACGGGAATTTGTAATAATGAAATGTTCGTTTTAATCCCGAGGCAGTGACAATGCATCTATAATGACTTCTGTAGCATTGCTTATCGCAATCGTATAATTCTTTCCAATCATGTAGCCAATAGCCTAGTCCTATCTGGAAACTTCTCTAGCCTCTATCATCATGATCACGATTATCATTATGATCATCATGATCATCATTATCGTGATAATCCTGATTATGATCATGATCATAATTGGCATCATCGTCATCATCATCGTCATCTAACCTGACGTTTCTTGCAGACTTACCCTTGTGGAGCAATGTGGACAATGGATCGATTGTAGCAAAACTGCATTCCGAAATCTCTGGACAGAATCAATCGAGATTATAACTATTCCCATCCTTATATCATATCGATAGATATAGCGTAATCAGCATCGTACTATAGTCCAGGGGCGTCTATCCCCCTAAGTCATTGGAGCAACGTCCCTTTCTCCCCCCTTCTTTCCCCCCTCCCCGTTCCTTCCCCTAAAATGGTGGCACACACACTGACAGATCTCCCCCCTATTTCTTGGAAGGAGCATTTGCCCCAAGGTTTCTATGGTGTAGACGCCTCTGCTATATAGTCCTCTTATTTCTTCTCTTCCTGCCACCCATCCCACTTCTCCTCCTCTTCCTCTTTTTACTCCTTTCTTCTTCTTCTTCTTCTTCTTCTTCCTCCTCCTCCTCCTCCTCCTCTTCTTGCTTATTAATAAACGTTGTCTTAAGCATCATCATTAGCTTCCGCCGCCCCTTTGTCATCATCGTCGTCGTACCTCTGTAGCTGTTTGTAACGTGACCGTTTTCACGAAGACTTGACAGACGTGTCCATCCGACATTCGTTTCCAGGATGTGTCTAATCTACGAAGTCTGTCGGGCGAAAGTTGGACTGACTGGCCGTCCGAATTCTGATATGCCTAGACCGTCCAACCACCTTCTACATATTGGCCTATACGCTGGTCTCCCTAACAGACGGACAAACAGAGCAGACTGACGGCCAAAGCGTACAATCGTATACAAGGGTTGTTGTTTGTTTATTGCGTCCAAACAAAGTACAAGTCATAACAGAAACATCTCAATCACTGCGCAACAGGAAGCCAGGAAAAAGCTAAAAGCTTATACCACCCTGACCCCTAGTACCTGATTCACATTTCAGTCAACGTTTAGAAGGTCACACAGATCTAAACTAAGTTACACTGATGAGATGCAGTTGCGACCAAACAGTTTTAACAGTATACCTTAGTCAAATAACTATCAAAGTCAACAAACAGAGTAATCAGAACCAAAGTATAAAAACAAAAGCAATTTTGATGAAAAAAATTATGACAAAATATGACAATTCATGACAGATTATGAAAAAAGTACTAGAATATGGAAGAAACACAAGAGGAAAGAAAGAAAAGAAAAGAAAGAAAGAAAAGAAAATAGACATGCTTTTGCCCTATGGATTTCTAATATGACTATGCGAGATTAAAAATAATTATTAATTTTAAATAGTTAAACAGGCTGTGTCGACATCCCGGTGTGCTTTCTTTCTAGCTTATACAAACGCACTCTTGTACATTGGGGGTAAAGAAACCAGGTCAGCGAGTAGCATCACGTATTTAAGCTGCTTGCATGGAGAATATTTGCATAATAGGCATATACATACACATACATGCATACTTTGAGAGACATGTATGTATGGAACACACACGAGTGTCTAAAATTCAGTTTGTTCTTTCGATACATGGACAGACAATGCTTATCAATGTGCTGCACAAATGAGGAAGGGGATTGAGTGGGGATCGAGTTGCCATGCCGTAACGTGGTGGCTAAATTATGAATCCTGTGTACGACCTTTAAGCAAAAGTCCGTTTGTAAAACTGATAACACGTGTCTTCGGTTAATAATTAACCGAAGATACGTGTTATCAGTAAATTATTTTCTAGCAAAGCGGGTCCCTTGGTTCAAGGCGGGACGTCCAATATATTGCATATATGCTGATGTATAGGAATCCATGTATTTTGGCTCACAGTTCTAAATATTTAGATAGCTACGAATGAAGTGATCAAACATTATGCCAATTAGAGCATGTCGATTTGAAACTATGGAGCGACAGATTATCTTAGAAGAAGAAAAGAGAGCCGTTCCTTACACTAACCCCGGGAGGCAGCCATAGGCATGAAGTGTTAGTGGCTTCATTCTCTTAGCCTCGGCATATGAGGACTGTTGGCCAGTCCTCTCCCTCGACGCCTGATCTTCCCACCGACAGTATACGGTCATTATTATAGCTGAGTTGGCTAGTGGACGCCGGCGAGGCAGAAACCTCGAAACACGTATCTGCCCTGGCAGGGATTTGAACCCCCGACCTCTAGGTGTGTAGTCCAGCACGCTAACCCCTATAGACTATCGCGCACCCTTCTTCAGAGTATCTTAGTATATAGGCGATATTCATCATACCACAGACTCGGTACTTTAAAAGTATTATTTAGCAATGATATTGCAGATAGACATCTATTTTGGCTATATAGACAGAAACCGTGAATACTATGCGGACTAGTAAGCTTTGTGATAGCGCCAGTAAATGTCGGGTTCTGGAAACAGGAAAGTTCGTGTACAGGCCTAATGGTGAGTTACAATAATTTTGAATAACGCACATTGCTAGTTCGCGATATTAGCCACCTAGTATAGATTCAGAAACTCGAATAAATGTCGTACTGACTCTGACTCTTAATTCGTTTCTTCTTCTTATTTTTGACAAATATCTGTCGGAAATTCAGAAATATAATTAAACTTTCTAGACAATCGCTGAACTAAAGTTCGGTATCATTCAAGAGATCAGTTGTAATGGCCGAGATCTAAAGAGAACCTACTATTTCTGCTCTTAGCTGCATAGCCTTATGGGACAACAGTGTGAGTGCTTAGAATTAGACACTGCAAGGCCCAAGATAGGATTTATCGCTAGGAATCGTCCTTGCGTGCTTTACTTATCGGAATAGATCGCGATTTACAAACAGCCTACACTCAGATGTAGAGTTCTAGCTCTGGGCGATTGCAACAAAAAGAATGCATGCAGAACGTGGCGGATGAATTCAGCCAGGAGAGTCGGCGCCTGCAGTTTCCTTTAATCACACGCAGTTGTGCAGAGTCAGCATTGGGTTTCTCCACGACAGTTTATTATACTATACATTATTTGTATTTTTTTAAATATATGCAAATAAACGAGATACATTATTGTCTTCTTTTGTTATTTTGTATTGTTCACTTTCGACTAGAATAGAAATATCTTAAAATCCGTATCTTTTTGCTTCCTTCCAAAATGAAGTTTAACTTCGTCGTTTTGCTCTCCTCCTGCGTTCAAATTTCTACTGTGGGCGTCGATGATTACCTCGTATGAATCACATGCACGCCCTCTGCCGAGCTGTTTCGAGAAGCGTTCGTCACCCTATATAGTACTCGCGTCCGTAGGTTCGGTTTCTATGAATCAGGGCACACTCACCTATTTCCATTGAATCACAGGTTAACCCAATGCGCTAAACCTACGTATAATCAACATGGGCGTGGGTCTGCATACTGCATAGTGTCCGCGTATTTATAAGTAGGCCTATATGTAGGTGTGGAGCTTACAATATAGTTAACACTTAACGACGAGAGTGTACTAACAGCGACTGAAATGCAGCTCGTTGTTAAAGTGTTAAGCTGCTTACATACGTAATTATGTGCATATATATATATATAGGCCTATATATAGTTTGGCTGTTACCGTCTAAGGTATATGCTGTCTGGTTGCTAAGTAGGCTATATTAAATTTTATTGTCAACTGCCGTCCTACTGTGCTGGTCTTATATATATATATATATATATATATATATATATATATACATACATATATATATATACATATACATATACATATACATATACATATACATATATATACACACATAGGCAGTGCTTTTTTATAGAAAAAAGGTTCCGGAAATGAACAATTATGGAAGAGCTAAAAGCCCGAGAAAAAACGGGGTTCGGAGGGGTTCTCGGTGAGACTCTCCCCCAAGAAATTTTTTGACGACGTCACATTTGCATTATGAAATGATACACGAAGACGGCAGACCGGAAATGATCGATGGACGGTGGACCATATATACGGGCATAGGTATGCTAAAGCGTATACATAGAAGGCCTATTAGTACTACTACCATAAGCAATATTACGGAACAATGTAATGACGTACAATATCAAATTAATTATTTTATATATATATATATATATATATATATATATATCAATAAACACAGAAAATTTTGAAATTAAATTAAAATAGCTAAATTATTCTTTTATTACAACAACTAAATTTAGTAGCTGAAAAATGTGTCGGAACGCCGTTCCGGAGCGTTCCGGCAGAAAAAAAGCACTGTATACAGGCCTACAGTTCAGAGAAAATTAAAAATCCTACCCCAAAAATTCTGAAATATTTTAGGCCTCTGCGGATTGTGAGGCCTAAGCTGTAGCTTGTTTAGCCTATGCCTAAATCCGGCACTGACACTAGCCTACTATACCATTCGAGAATACTTTGAAACCCCTTTTGGCATCTCGGGACTCCCGCTAAGGCCGCCCCTTCCTGTCTGACCCCTCACAGGCTGCTTTCTTCGGGCCTATGCGTTTTCCTTGGCCCCTATATTTTTTTGTCTCACGCAGGGATCTCTCTTAGCCCCACTTCTGTATTCTTTACACGGCTGACTTGAGTCGTATTCTATCCGAGAAAGGGGTTCACCTCTCATCAATATGTTGATGACACCCAGACCATTGTCCATGGCCCGGCTGCTGCAGCGCCTACTCTAGTTGATGAGATTGTTCATCCGTCCGTTGGAAGCTATGTCTGGCTGCTTGGATGTTCTCAAACCGTCTTCGATTGAATTCTGATAAGACCCAATCCATTTGCTTCATTGCTCTGTGGGTCCGTCTCTCAGGAACAATATGCCACCGATCATGCGATCACTTTAGCATCTTTAGCAGTTCAGGAAACGTTTTCTGCTCGTCTTAAGACACAGTTGATCGGTGATTCCTACACTGCCGAAGCGCCCTTGTGATTACTAAAAGGCGCTATACAAATTCTCTTATACATTGTATACATCTATACATACAATGATTATAACTGACCTCCTATAGCAAAGACAAAAGACGAAGGATGCGGAATGGAAGCTCCCATAGGGAAATGTGTATCTACGTATATAAAAATATATCTAAAGACATATAAAAATCCTAGAATAATGGAAAATCCCACTATTTTGGAAAATCCCACTATTTTGTGTGTGCGTATGTGTATGTGTGCGCGTGAGAGTGTTGTGTGTGTGTGTGTGCTTGTTTGCGCCCGTGCATCTGTGTGTGGGTATGTACGTGTGGTTGTATGTGTGATGAGATACTGTTGTAACATAGCCGTTGTGTGTGTTTTAAATATTCATGCATGTATAAACGTGTTAGTACAATGAAATCCCTTCAAAAGATCAAGAGTAAAAGACTGCATTTATTGCAGATGAGTGGTAAAAGACTGCATTTATTGCAGATGAGTGCTTTTGTAAAGCAAATTGTAATAATGCACTTCGTGCGATCAGAAGATCGCTTCCGCCGCGATGAAAATCTGGGGAAGAAATTGAAGAAACGTCACCTGGCGAATAAAATAGTTGAACTAACTATCAGCAAAGACCCCGTGAAACAGAAGATTTTATATAACGGCACTTTTTTGTAATAAGATTGAGACCGAGACATAACGAGCTACAGATACGTAGTAGGCTATGTGATTCTCTCGGGCTGTCTGATCCCTGCTTTCGTACAGAACGAAACGTCTCGAGGCAAACGAGAAATGTTTGTCAGTTGGGAAGTGGATGGAATAGGTCTGTGCTATTTTGGACGCAGAGGCAAACAGATCAACGGTAAATACACAAGAAGACAGACACACACACACACACACAGACAGGTACACAGACAAACAGACACACAGAGAGACAGATGTATTGATATAACAGAGACGTTGACACTGAGGCAGACACTTTTCTCTGATTCGGTCCGAGGTCAGAAATTATCCCTAAGGATTTCAACGTTTTGAAATAACACATGGAAAGGGGTTAGAGAGATCAAGTGCTTCGCGTCGACCACCTGAGAGCTGACCGTTGACGGCTGAGCTCTTAAACAAATTCTCTTCCATCGGCATTATTAGGGTCAAGCGTTTCTATAGCAACACGGATGAATCTGCGTGTCACAGGAAACCCGACATATGCGGCTGGAGGTTTATGTGCCAGAGCCATAGGCAGCAAGCTGTTCAGCTGCAGCTCTGCTAAGATGCTGTCTGTGACAGGTAGGAGGCGACGCAAGTAGGGATCACGTTGGCATCCCAAGCATTTGCAACTAGTCCAAGGGACTAAGGTAACGCCATCAGGTCGGTTACTATCAGTCTATACAGAAGACCTGACGGTTCTTTGAAATACCTAGAATGTGCCTGCAGTTTATCGGTCGCATATTTGTTGGTTTGCGAAATAAAAGCATATAAAGGAGATCGAGATGCATCACTATCTATAGGTGTTTGCGGCGCAATAGAAGTGAATCAAGTGATGCTCTTGAATGTAATTGTGCCCTTTGATTCGCTTTGTTAATTAGTTATGCTCGGTCAAGTGATGGGTGGCGTGCAATTCAGTTTGCGAAATAAAATTACAGTGATACCTGAACTTATCTTACCTCTCAACCTTCTTACATTCGCCAGCTATTCACCATCCAACCGTCCGGGTCTACTCGCTCATCATCATACCTTTCTCTATCTCGGCCTCCAGTCTCCTCATCTCTTAAATTCTGCAACCGCTCCTTAATCTATTCTGCACCTGCTCTTTGGAATGGACTCCCGAAAGATCTCCGCCAGTTTGCTCATCCTCCCATATTGCCTGTTAATTTCACCTCTCCTCCGCTTGCACTGTCCTCCGCTGCTTTCCACTCACGACTGAAAACCGAACTCTTCAAGCTATCCTATCCTGATTCCATTACTGCGCCACCACACAACCGCCATCATCACCGATTACCACCGTAGCTCCCTGCTGTCTCCCCGGCTTGACCTCCCCGGACTCTGACCTGGCACCGGAACGAACAAGGCTATTGCGGACTTGATTTGATATAGCGCTGGTGGAAAGCTGGTCTCTCTGACGTGGTTTTTGTTTCGCGCTGAGAAATTTCGGAGATTTACATTTACATTTACATTTATCTTCAGTAACGTAATTTCGGGCTTCATTTTCCAGTACATTGGTAGGCCTAAAGAATAACTTTAAAAATCTTTTTCCACGATACAAAATCGCTTATTCCAATAACAGGTTCCGTGCAAGCGTACGTGACTACGCGAGTCTAGCATACTGTCATGCGTTGCTGGTCACTATTGGTACAATAGTAGCAGTGACGTCATTATGCAAGAATAATCATTAGTAGGGAACGTCGTAATCGTAATCTCCAAATTTCGCTACTCTAAAGCTACGCGGAACTCATCAGCTTATTCACGAGCGCTGCGTCATATCCTAGGGGTTGTCCAGAGATCGATTTCCTTTGGAGGAGGTCTGAGTTCGGTTGCCAGAGAGACCAGACCAGAGAGAGGCAGAGCAGCTGTTACAGCGGGTTTCGTTGAGGACGAGAAAGCTGGGAAGGCAGAGGATCGGATGGATTAGGATAGGAAATCTTGAAGAGGTGAGACTTCAATTTGGAGTAGAAAGACTGTGGGTGATAAGTAGAGGTCTAGAGGAGCCTACGCAAGATGACGGTAAGCAAGTGACGGTATTGGTGGAGGAACTAAGAATATACGGAATTCAGAGGAAAGTTCGTTTAAGAGTTGAGGTGCAGTGTGGGATATGGATCGGTTGGAGAACTTGACACTTGGGAACAGGCCTATGAGTAGGTCAAAATGGCTGGTATGGCCCACATGATACCTATGGTGGACTGAACTCGTACGTACACTGTGTCCCAATTGTACTGATACCCTTTTTGTTTGGCAATAAATCTGTCATTTTTTTAAATAATTAAAATGAAGTTGTATAGATTGAAAGAGCGAAAAATTATCATTATTTTTTTTTATAAAATTCCATTGAATTCTATCAACAGGGTTCAAAGTTATGAACATTCAAAGTCAGACAAACAAAATTCGAACTTTCCAACATGTTAAAGTTAAAAAATATTCTTTTACAAATTGCAAACCTTACTTACTAAAAATGACGTCATAATGACTTCATTTCTATTTAAGCAGATGATAATAAAAGATGACTTGAGTTTGTTTAAAATTTTAAGAGAAGAACAACATTATGGAGCAAAAAGGTTTTTTAAGGAATTTCATATTCCGGCAGGACAGTGCTCCAGCACACCGATCCAGAGAAACCGTGAATCTGCTGTCAATAGAAACTCTATATTTTATTTCACACACTTTTTGGCCCCCAATAGCCCTGATCTCAATCCGCTCGACTACAAGATATGGAACATCCTTCAAGATCGTGTTTATCAAACCCGCATACTCGACGTCGACCATCTCAAACAGCGAGTTGTGGAGGAATTTCCATTGTGATAGGCCTAAAGGAATTGTTGATCGTGCAATCAATGAATGGTGAGATCACCTTGGAGCATGTATTCGAGCCAATGGCTGGCATTTTGAACATCAACTTTTAAGAACAATATTTGAATCAAACTAATTTTAAATGTTGACGTCTTCATGTCTTTTCGAATTGTTAAGTTTAATAATAAAAAAAATGAATTTTTACATGTTGGAAAGTTCGATTTTTGTTTGTCCAACTTTGAATGTGCATAACTTTGGGCCCTGTTGATAGAATTTGATGAAATGTTCGGAAAATATCGATAATTTATCCCTCTTTCAACCTTAAACTTTCATTTAATTAGTTTTAGAATTGACAGATTTATTGTCAAATCAAAAAGGGTATAAGTTCAATTGGAACACGGTTTAGAATGACAATATGCGTCCGGTACACGGTGGCCATAAAACAGGTTGCTAGCCTTTCCGTTTTAAGAAGATGTCTGAAAGCTTTAAAAGTTGAAACAACTGTTGTTCCTTCGTAGGGCTTCTCAATGTTAAATCCTGAATAGCCTACTGTCTGCTGATAGAACACCATCGTGAATACACAGGGGAGCGAGTGGAAACATCATCCTAAAGCTGAACTGGTATTCCGCAAAACCATTTATGCTTATGAAGCAGTATTGAAAATCAGGGCTGATGACGTCGATGTATTATTTGGTTATTTCAGAATGCAAGCTACAAGGAATAGATTTAAAATAAGTAAGTAAGTACATTCTTTATTTGACCGGTTGGAAGAGATTCGCACACCAGTGTACATACATTAAATAAATAAAATAATACAATACAGAATGCAGAATACAAAAGTTGAAAACAGCATCAGGATCAATATGAGTACAGCATTCTCCTAAGGGGCCATCCATATATTACGTACGCAAAAATCCGGGAAAATTGGACCCCCTTCCCCTCACTGTTCGGACGCGTACTTTTTCCACCCCCACCTCCCACTTGCGTACCTACAGTTGACGCACCCCTCCCCCAAGACCAGCTGCAGAATGTGTCAGTTACACAGGTTCAGGCAGAGACTGTCTGCACTTTAGGCCAGATTGAATGATTAGTAATCCATGGACGCACTGCTGAGTTGTGTGATAGTTTAATAATAGCGTTCAGAGGTAAGGTGGCATACAAGTGACACCTCTCCCACAGTCCTACTTCCTCTGGTAGTACCAGATAGCTGCAAGGACTGAACTCTAGCTCACTTGAAGGCCAATCAATTTGCGTACGTACATTATCAGTAGACCCCCTCCCCCATATATATGGATGGCCCTTTAATGAAATTTTTGCTCTTGTTGTCGTCAAGTGGAGTAAGCACTCTATTGTGAGACCGAGGTTGGAGTACATAATTTTTAGGTTTCATGGGTGGAAGCAGCTTATGAAGTACATGACCAGGGTTGTTCAAGATCCACTTAAAAAGGCCGACATCCGCATGCCTGCAGAGTTGGTCGAATGTTGCCCAGTCTGGCAGTTACCCTCACCTAGTCATCTTGTTCAGTGTGGCCTGGAGTAGATTTTCTTTTATCGTGCTGGAGATACAAATCCAACCATGCGGGGCTTGCATAGCCTACAGGTGCTGGAGATACAAATCCCACCATGCGGGGCTTGCATAGCCTACAGGTGCTGGAGATACAAATCCCACCATGCGGGGCTTGCATAGCCTACAGGTGCTGGAGATACAAAGCCCACCATGCGGGGCTTGCATAGCCTACAGGTCCTGGAGATACAAAACCCACCATGCGGGGCTTGCATAGCCTACAGGTGCTGGAGATACAAAACCCACCATGCGGGGCTTGCATAGCCTACAGGTGCTGGAGATACAAAACCCACCATGCGGGGCTTGCATAGCCTACAGGTGCTGGAGATACAAAACCCACCATGCGGGGCTTGCATAGCCTACAGGTGCTGGAGATACAAAACCCACCACGCGGGGCTTGCATAGCCTACAGGTGCTGGAGATACAAAACCCACCATGCGGGGCTTGCATAGCCTACAGGTGCTGGAGATACAAAACCCACCATGCGGGGCTTGCATAGCCTACAGGTGCTGGAGATACAAAACCCACCATGCGGGGCTTGCATAGCCTACAGCATGCGTGTCACTGTCGTCCTTGTAACATCAAAGACATTTGGGCCTTGAGTCCGTGGGCTTTCAGCACCCTGCAACGGACGCGGTCGATGGGTCTAACAAAAGCAAGTGTTTCAGTAATCGTAACACACAAGACCCTCATTTCTTCTACTCTGCAGATTCCTGGTATGATGGGTATCTTCCCGTGAAAAACACCACCCCTCCGAATCTTATTAACATCTCCTGTGTCTTATTCTGGTTTAATTGATTAATTACCCACATGATTGAGTTCTTCCATAACTGTGTGTGGGTATTTGACGCAGGTATCATCAAGTGGTCCGCAAAGGTTCACCAGTCACTCTGGTACAGAGTAAAGCAGGGAGGCGACCTGACCGACGACTCTGATGAGCGTAGACTCGGATCCGACCTGGGCTGGTGAACCAAAGTCCTCCGTGCCCACCTTCTCGTGGTGCGGACCGTTAGTACCCTTCCTAGGAAGTACTCTTCCTAGGAGGGGGAACGAACGGGCACGGCAGGCAAAACCAGGGGAAGGCAATGGCAAACCACCCCTGTTAATCATGCCAAGAAAATCGTCATGCCACACACCAAACCACGCCGATGGTCGCGGATGGAGGGACTCCCAGGCCGGAGCGCTGAGGTGGGACTCCCAGGCCAAAGCGCGACTCAAGGGCTACTGGGAGAAGTAGCAAGACGGCAACGGAGACTGTGTGGCATGACGATCGCTAGGGCTCCTAGAGCCGACGGCACAAAGAGAGAGAGATCATCAAGTAACTGTCATCAGCGTATTTTAACATCCTATTTCCTTGGTTAACCGATTTCAATTTAGAGATTATTGTAATGAAATTTACTGGCCCTATACCCGATCCCAGTACAATACTTGCATTTATGCTTAATAGGGGCGAAGTGGAGCCATTAAATTTTGCCCCATGTAACTTGCCGCATAAGACTTTCCTTTGTAAACAGCTTTCAGTATTCGGAAGTCCGTATATACTCGGCAGTTAATCGAAAACGAGAAGACCTTGATAATTCCGCAGAGTTGAAAATTCCATCTTTCTACTTGGTTTCAGTTGGCACTTGTTTAAGTTGTTTTACATTATTGGCCTCTTTTCTCAACGTTTAAGTATTAGTCCTTTGATATAAAATTAGAAACTGAACTGAAAGATCTCCAACGACACAATTTTGTCTTAAAAATCCGTACAGGAAGGAAGGCGAGACGCTAAATGTTGGCTGTAAATTCTAAAACTCGTCACAAGGACAGTAGCCTAACGGCCTGGCCAATCATGATAGAAACAGCTGCAGTGTCTAACCCTTGCTAAGATATATAAACTGCAGTTCATCTTACAATTTAAATAGCGTTTGCGTGAAGTTCCAAAAGGCATCTTGTGAATAGCCAGGTTATTTGCCTAGAAGCCAGCACCAGCTATGCAATTTCTCAAACACCAGATGTTCCCGTTGTTGCAAGGTTGTATGTTGTGTTTGCGCGGATCATGGGCGGAAGGTTACAGCGGGGTTGTGATCAAAATCGCTCGGCTGTCTATTGCATCATCCACAAGGTTTTCCAGCGACGTCTCGTCCGGCACGATTGCGATATTGGACTTCCGGTTACGGAAAAGTGCGAAAAACTGCCGGCGGAATAAGCGGTTGCAGGCGAACTGAACAAGAAAAGTAGTTCCAAGACGGGTGTACCACAGCACGAGCAGTAACTGATACACGGCGTAGGTCGCTACGTCGCTGCTGTAGAGTTTCCTGTGTCTTCCCGAAGTCGTCACGGTCAGCTGGAGCGCCTGCGCCGGAAACGTGAGCGCCAGGAAAAGTAGTCCGAATATGATGGCGGATATGGTCTGCGAGATATCGTCGGAGATCCTATGCTGCTGGTGGGCGATTGACTGGTCTTCGTCTCTAAGATCGGATGTATCGAAGTACACGCGAACGTCGTCCTCACGCTGAGCGATGATACGAGATTTAAGGATGACGGCGCCGGTTATGAGGTTCACAACGATGATCGTGAAGTGCGGGATGAAGAAATTGATGATGGCATCGATGAAGACGAAGATTTCGATTGACGATTCATACGTGACCAGCCGGAGGCACATCTGTCCGAACTCCGTTTCCGCCACCCCGGCCAGGATGCTCAGGTTCAGGAAGACGGGTACAGCGAGGCAGAGCAGTCCCAGTATGACAATCCTCGCACGGTGAAGCGTACCGAGTACGGAGCGTCGGTACGGAAGACAAACGTATAGCAGGCGGTCAACGGAAATTGCAACGACCATCCAAACGGACAGGAAGCCAGCGATGGAGTTGACGTAGGTCACCGCTTGACACCAGAATCCAGATATTCCGCCTCCGAGACCTCGGTAATGCTTAATCCAGACGTAGAACAAGCTCAACAGGAAAAAACTGTCGGATATCACAAGTCCAATAAAGTAGTGTGCGTACGATTGTTTACGCGGACGAATTGTCGAAAACAAGATGGCCGACAGCAGATTGGAGGCAAGGCCGCAGACGACCAGAAACGGTACGTAGTAGAGGTAAAGGGCGCGGACTAATGCCAAAAGGTTTGCCACGGACGGATTCAGATTGCGCCGGACTATTTCTGTGTCATTCAGTGACAAGACAGGAAGAAAGAACTCCATTGATCCGCTTAGTCAATCAGAAACTGCGCGCAAAATATTCCCAGCGGATAAGAAGACAGAGTATGGTCTGTAAAATTCCTCAGCGGTTAACGAAACGTTCGATGAATTTCATAGCCAGTATGAAGACAGCTAAAGGCTCAAAACTGAATCCAAATGAAGAAGTCTATTAATCTACACGTCTAATAAATGAAACTAATAACGACATAAAACTAGCCAATCAGAAGGCGGCTAAAGTACAGCGAAATATCTAGTCGATCAGAGGTAGCTAGTTGTTAAGTATTCTAAGGTCAGGATTTATCTTAAGCACTTCCAGGACGCCATTGTGTTGAAACTGTCGACGCTTTCACGAATCAAATTAAACACATCTGTATCAAAACCTGCAGTAAAAATTGTCCTAAAATGCTGTAGGCCTAGAAAGTAAATAAAACCAAACTACACAGCGGTGACGACAGTTGTACACAGGCAAAACTTAAAAATATATAGGCCTACAAGCTTTGACAATGCATGTTTTCATCTCCTTTGTTGTAACGAACGCTACATGTTTACGAGCGAAATTAATAACTTCACTGCCCATTCGTCGGCAACTGGATGACGCAAAATTAAACCGGAAATGACGTTTTAAAATTCTTCTCTGCAACTAGATTATGTAGCCCTCTTTCCCAACGTATACGTGTTGTTCAGCCGATGCGCCAAACTCGTGCAGTAGTTCTTGAGACCACGCTATTGATGATACAACCGTTGTCCATTGCCCGCTACTGTTTGGATACTGTACTACGAGACTCGAGTGGAATGACGTTTCCAAGTGACGTTTCCGGCTGATTTTGTGGTTGCCTTTTGCCCATCTGCGAGGTGACTTTTCCCGCGCGGTAGGAAGATCCAACCGCTGGATTTTGATGGCTCTAATCTCGCAGATTTATCTTGTCGGACGCTAACGGGCGAGTTAGTCGTAGTCGATTTTTTCCAGTTTCTACTTAAACACATTAGGTACGGTAAAAACACGCTGGAAACATAGATGTCCTTCAGTGCCTTATAAAGAATATTACCTAGGTAGGCCTAACCACCAGTTTTTATGTATTTGAAACGGTCACAATTGTCTGGCCCTGTATGGATCACAAAACCTATGCTCTATTACCTGGTGTTGTCAATAAGCGAATGTCTGCTGTTTCTAGGCATTTCCTGAATTGCTTACCCTATGCGATGCGATTGTCCTCATCGCTTCCGAGTGATTTATTGGCTACGCCGTTAAGGGCCGGAAGCGAACATCGTAAAACGGGTTTAGTTGGAGAGTATTCCAACGAACAAGTGCTTTACTAAGTGAGTCGATTGCTTCGTAAGTTTGCCGCGATAAGATATTCCGCTACAGGGTGTACCAAGATAGGATGGTTTTCCTGGCCCGTGGTGTTCTCAGCGAAACGGCACGTCGATGTGCACTGTATAGGTGTCGCGATGAAGCCATTATGTCCAAGATTTGGCGAACTCTTGTTTGTCTCCCTGTGTCTGTCTGTTTGTCTCCCTGTCTGTCTGTCTGTCTACCTGTCTGTCCGTCTGTGTTTGCTTTTCTGCGTCGGTGTTTTCAGATTTGCAAGTGGCATCTCCTTATCATTGTCAATTAGCGATAAATTAAGACGAAGAGATTATTACAGACTTCGGTTTCTCAGCCTCGGAATATCAGGGCGGGTGGCCAGTCCTCTCTCTCACCATCTGATCTTCCCACTGATCGGTCGGTGTACTCATTGCAGCTGAGTTGGCTAGGAGCGCAAGTGGAGCAGAAATCTGGACAAGTTTTTGCCCTGGCGGGGGTTTAAAGTTTAAACCCCCGACATCTTGGTTGACAGTCCAGCACGCTAATCTCTAGACATATCGCGCACTCTAGCTGTAAATGAATAAATAAAACTAAATATCACAAAGGTCAAAAATATTTCGTTCGTTCGAACTTCTATACGTTCTTAGAGTTATTTCCCTGTTTCGGCGTCACGTGTGAGCATTTTGGAGACTTGTTATAGAAGTCTGGTAAATGGTAAGGCGCCAGTTGACATCGGCTCAGGCTGTGAGGGTTTCCAGGTTACTGACGAGATTATAGTCAAGCCGCATTTGAATGGGCCAACAGTCAATGGATTGGCGTTCATCGTTCTACTGCTGAGGCGTTCTACGACCAACTGCTCTGCTGCGAAGAGTGTCGCTATATGTATTCATGGACCTGGTGTCTGGGGGGATTTCTTATGAATTAGTAACTTTTATAAATGTTCGGTTACAATTACAATTACAATAATAGTGTCGGTGTCTAATGCACAAGGCATCAACCGATAGCGCTCCAAAACTCAGCCGTGATCAGGTCAACATCCAGAAGGTCAGATCGCTGAGACAGAGGATCAACAACCGGATGTGGATAGGCATCTGAAAGAGATCAGTTTTAAGTTGAAAATGAAATGACACAAACGACTAAACAGAACGAGCAGAAACAGAGAGATAATTTCCAAATTTAGGTACAGCAACCGAAAAAGCTCGTTCATCAAGAACAATTACAGTGCTCTCCAGATCACTTATCGTAAGGAAGTTTGAGCTCATCTGTGCCTCGCTTTTCTACCCGAATTTCATAAGCCTCCGACGCTATTATAGGACAGAGCGATTTTCGCCAAAAGCACGGGAAATCTAACTGCCAAACGCAATTCCACAGCCGATGACTTATTGATATGACGTCATAGAGATTTCCGATAGCAACGTGCTCGTTCTCTGGATGTTGACCTGATTGCTCAACAGTGGAAAAATACGGAGCCCGAGATTAAAATATCCTATGTAAGCTACATAGGCCTATTGTGTAGTGTTGCATACAGTTAGAAGATTCTGCAAAATCTGTTAAATATGCCTATAAATATTTATTAAATTTGTCGCGAAAGACTGTTAATAAAATGTGCAAAACATATATGGAACCGTAAAGAAATATCTGAGGAATTTTAGGCTGCAGAGGCCCGATGAACTTGACTTGCCAGAGGATCAGCGGGAACATGTTGCAGGGTAGCCCTGTTGGTTAGACAGCTCCCGACACTGGCTCCCTCTCCGACAGCGTATCCTGTATCGGCTCTGCTGTCTTGTCTGGCAAAGCGTCTTGGGCACAGCTCCTCGCTACTTATGCTCCATCTTTACCCTCTCTTCCACTTCTATAGGTCGCTCAGCTCTTCGTTCCTCTACTCGGGGTGACTTTCTGGTTCCATTTGCCCGCACTGCTACAATGCAGCGTCGAGCATTTTCTGTTGTTGGTCCAACAGTGTGGAATGACCTGCCTTCTTCCCTTCGCCTATCTCCTCGTACACACTCGTCTTCCTTCTACACCCTATTGAAGACTTTTCCCTATGATCAGGCCTGGCTCGGGAGCACCTCTGATGCACAAAATGCACAACACAAAACAACAGACATACAACCACACACTCACAACCACACACACACACACACACACACACACACACACACACACACACACACACACACACACACACACACACACACACACACACACACACACACACACACACACACACACACACACACACACACACACACACACACCTACACACACACACACACACACACACACACACACACACACACAAACACACACACACACACAAACACACACACAACCACACACACACAAACACACACACATACACACACACACACACACACACACACACACACACACACGGGCTTACGGGGTTTTACGCCACGCCAGGGGCCCTCCTGCCAAACAAAGGGCTTACGGGATTTTAAGCCACGCCAGAGGCCCAGCAGGTCAACACACGCACACACACACACACACACACACACACACACACACACACACCCACACACACACACACACACACACACACACAACCACACACAACCACACACACCCACACACACACAACCACACACACACAACCACACACACACACACACACACACACACACACACACACACACACACACACACACACACACACACACACACACAACACCCACACACAACCACACACACACCACACACACACAAACACCGACACAAAACAAGACAGAGCTATAGTGCAACCGTAGCACACATCACGAGCGACCAAACCTCGCCACAGACAGCACTGAACCAGTACCTATAGAAACACAGCAAACCAATGAGGATTATTATTACACGTTATATTAAATATACAATGTCATCTCATAGTTTTGATTTAAAAACAAAAACGATTCTCCTCATGGGCGACGATCTAGGGGGCAGGGGTGACATGTCCCCCACCTTTAAGAGTGGGTGGACACTCCATACATTTGTCCCCCCACATATTGAAGAAACACCAAAAAAGGCGGAGAAATGTTATTGCGCGTGAGGGTTTTCGCAGCGTTTCTGACCAGACGAGGTAAAAATAAAATTTTTGAGCAGAAGTGTCCCCCAAAAATTTTGAGAAAGAAGAGGGAATTCGTAAAAAAGTCCAAAAAAATTAACATTTTTAGACGAATTCCTAGACAGAAAAGGGTAAATGAGATTATTCTTGGGAGACGGGAAAAAGTTGTAAAAAGTGGCGAATGACTAAAAAAAAGGTCATCAACTTTTTTGGAGATGAATTACTAGAAAAGTCCTCAACTTTTGTGGAGATGAATTGCTAAAAAGTAAAAAAAAATTTTGGGGGACATGGAATTCTTGAAAAAAGGTTATCGACCAGACCATGGCCGAATTTGCCCCCCCCCCAACCTCTCAGACAAGATCGCCGCCACTGATTCTCCTGTTGGGCCGGGCCTCGTTTTTCGGCTATATGGGCCCGCTATCGGGTAGCCCGCTGGCTATGTAAGCCAACGATCACTTGTCACAGCTTTCCTTTAAGAGTAGATTAAAGACGTGGGGTAGCCCGGAGAGGAATTAAATCTCGATTGTTTTGAAAAGGAAAGAAATGGGATGGTTGAGAGGGGTGCTGGTTGAGCGAGGGAATGTGGGAAAGCCCCATCCCCAATCAAAAGATGCAAGTTTACGCATATGCCGATTTGCAACATTTCTCTTCTCCACTCTCGATGTCCTCCTGGAAAACTTAAAGACATAATTCAGAAGTCTTAAATTAGCACATTCGAAAAGAAAATCTACGACAATGTTGCTGTGAGATCAGTTTTTCTTCTGGATCATAATAATTTATCTACTCCATGTAATGATCAGGTTGTACTGATGATGTTGCAACGATCCAGAGGATCAGTGTAATTGGATCAGTGTCAAAGGATCAGTGTAATGGGATTAGTGTAAAAGGGTCAGTGTAATGGGATTAGTGTATTTGGATCAGTGTATTTGGATCAGTGTATAAGGATCAGTGTAAAGGATTAGTGTAAAAGGATCAGTGTAATGGGATTAGTGTAAAAGGATCAGTGTAATTGGATCAGTGTTAAAGGATCAGTGTAATGGGATTAGTGTAAAAGGATCAGTGTAATTGGATCAGTGTCAAAGGATCAGTGTAATGGGATTAGTGTAAAGGATCAGTGTAATGGGATTAGTGTAAAAGGATCAGTGTAATTGGATCAGTGTAAAAGGATCAGTGTAATGGGATTAGTGTAAAAGGATCAATGTAATGGGATTAGTGTAAAAGGATCAGTGTAATGGGATTAGTGTAAAGGATCAGTGTAATGGGATTAGTGTAAAAGGATCAGTGTAATTGGATCAGTGTCAAAGGATCAGTATAAAGGGATTAGTGTAAAAGGATCAGTGTAATTGGATCAGTGTCAAAGGATCAGTGTAAAGGGATTAGTGTAAAAGGATCAGTGTAATTGGATCAGTGTCAAAGGATCAGTGTAAAGGGATTAGTGTAAAAGGATCAGTGTAATTGGATCAGTGTCAAAGGATCAAGGTCTTTGCGCGATTCTAGAAGCTTTGTAAAAAGAAATT
Organism: Allolobophora icterica; assembly: GCA_963556255.1. Lineage (NCBI taxonomy): Eukaryota > Metazoa > Annelida > Clitellata > Crassiclitellata > Lumbricidae > Allolobophora > Allolobophora icterica. The sequence continues at coordinate 54,289,678 of OY744602.1, read as the reverse complement.
GGCTTTAGCAAATTGTTGGGTCCAGAATCCAGATAGTTAATCGCCAAAGGACTCCATGGCAGTAAGCGCTAAATTCTGTCTCTGCCATTGGTAAATCAGTATTGTATTGTATTGTATTCAGATAAAAGCGCTTCTAGCGGGAGGGCCATTTAGAAGCGCTCCCAGTGCGAGAAACACCGAGAGAAAAAGCAAGTTTTAAGAAAGGTAAAAGAGGAAGAGACGTTACCTGAGAGAATAGAAGAACGAACGAACGGAGGAAGCTCATTCCAAAGAGCAGGGCCAATGGAAGCAAAAGACCTAGATTGAGCCAGAGAAGTCCTGACACGGGGAACGAGGAGGTCAAAACGGTCAGAGGAACGAAGAGGACGAAGAGAAGCAGCAGAGCGAGGGCGATGAATTAAGTCACATAAATATTTCGGAGCGAAACCAAGTTGAGCCTTAGAGACAGGGATGTGGACCTTGAATTGGATGCGGGCAGAAAGCGGGAGCCATTGGAGTGCTTCTGCCATAAAGGTGGTGATATGAGAGAATCGAGGAAGACGGGATAAGTAAGTATATTCTTTATGTGATCGGTTGCAAGAGATAAGCACTAAAGCACACAACTGTAGTACATGCAACGGGGATGCGTGGAAATGGGGGTCAGCCGAGGCGTCATATACATCATCATCAATGTCAATCACCACGTTATCACCAATGGTCCTTGTCGGTTCTAACTGAAATGGGGTATATTTGAAATCGCGGCCACCAGAAACATCACCATTTCCGATGTCAATGATAAACACCTCATCGAAGTAGTTGGTCTGGTTACTACCATTGACTGGGACAGAATGCCATTGGTAATTGCTGCAACATTGCATCCCGATATCAATGATCACCAAAAAATGTCATCTCAGCCTATCAATTCGCGAGATGGCACGTTTGTGAAAATGAGATGTAGGACGTGATGGGCGCCTTGCAAGGCTGCCGTATAGTTAAAATTCGACTCCTGTAATAACAGGAGTCGAATCATCCGTTCATACTGATTTTTAATCATACTGCGTAATTGTCAGTTTGAAAATATTAAACGAAGATTATTATTTATTATTAAATATTATTATTAATATCTCCTACAAGAAGATTCGTCTGTACTACCTTGACCGGAAGAGGAGGACGGCGGTCGTCTCATCGAACGCCAGGCGACAGCTTGACAACCAGCGACTCCACGTCGTCTTCCACCAGAAACATCGCGAGAGACCACGAAACATTTCGTTTCGAATCTTTTTCGCTCGTCTAATAATTAAATCGCAGAAAAACATCTCCAAGAAACCGTAAAAAATGGCAAACCAAATTAACGATACATCGATAATGACGATGACGTCATCGGAAAAAGCTCATCCGCAGACGACAGTGACGTCTGTTATCAGCGTCGCCATGACAATCTTTCCAAATAACTAATCTACGCGTCTAAATTTTAGGCCTATATATTTTAATAATGACAGTAATAGGCCCCTAATATAATAATTGTCGCAGTGTTATTAATAACTGAATAACAACAACAATTGGGCCTTATAGTCATTGGAAGCAATAATATTTCTGCGGGACGTTATCTGACAAATTATGAAATTTATAGCGCCAAGTTAGCAGATTGCTCGAAAGTCCACCTTTTCGGGCAAAGTGTGCTTGTTCGAGCCTCGCAAAGTATGACGACCTTGAACAATTCCTTAACACAGAGGTTTTCAAACTGTGGTCCGCGGACCAAGAGGGGTCCGCGAAGGATATGGCGGGGGTCCGCGAGAGCGTTCTGAAAATATTTACTAATTTTTAACACTGCATGGTTTTAGCATCGTAACCGAAATTGTAACCGAAAACTTATATAGCGCCACTCAGATCAGCATTAACAGCTTGTGTTTTAAAATTTATACACGACTTATAAGCAAGCTTGTATTGTGGAAATAGTCTGCCTGTTATTTTGTTTAAATTTTAAGTGAAAATTTTTACTTTTTAAATGCCTGGATCCGCGAACTATGCCTAGAAAAAATAGGGGTCCCTGGTCAAAAAAGTTTGAAAACCTCTGCCTTAACACACAACTTAATCGTTTAGGCCTACCTGTGTACCTATAGGGCGGCTAGGGCCTATAGGTGTAGGCTACATGATTGACGTACGTAGGTCTGTGTGTATTTATGGTTCTGAATGCAGTGGCGGCGATCTTGTTTGACAGGTGAGGGGACATTTTAGACCTGATCTGGTCAAAAAAGAGTTTGAACTAATCTGGTCAAAAAAGAGGTAAACAATTTATCGCCGTGAAGTGATCTGGTCAAAACAAAGGTAAAAATGTTATGACCTTCTTGGTGTTTCTTCAAAATGCGGGGTTCCGATGCATGGCGTGTCCCCCACTGTTAAAAGTGGGGTCTTGTCCCCCTCGACACCACCATGATCGCCGCCCATGTCTGAATGTATGTAGGCTATAATTATAATGTATAATTTTATGAACCACTGTTTTTGTTGTCAGAGCTGGGGTGTCGAAAAGTTTATAGATTGCCAAAGTAGTCCCTACAGGAAAGCAGGTTAAAAGCTAATGTTAATAGGGGCCTATGTAACTCCAGGACGATGTTTTATGGATCCCAGTCCGAGATTGTCGCCGCTATTATCTCCCTGTGAATCTTTACTTTGTCTCTTCTTTACCGAGCCAAATGAACTGCGTCTTACACGGATTCAGCCTCAGGCAATCTGAAGACATCGTTTTGTACGTCGGTTGGTGTATCTGAACTAAATATTTTGGACTATAAACTCTGCTAGAAAATAATGCAGGAAAGTCTACAGAACAAACATTCTGAATGTCGATGAGCTACGCCAAAGTATCGGGCAGGCGTGGGATGAATTGGATCAACGCATATTAAAGCCTGACGCTGAAAGAAGTCCGTGGCGGCACGCTTTACTGCCTGCATCGAGCCATAGGAGGCTGGTTATTTTGAACACAAATTATAATTGAGCTTAATGCATTAAATATAATCGAAAATTGTTTTTCAAAATTAGCTAAAAATTTAATTATCATTTGTATCGAATGCACATAATTATATAAGCCTATAGGTGTGTGTGTGTGTGTGTGTGTGTGTGTGTGTGTGTGTGTGTGTGTGTGTGTGTGTGTGTGTGTGTGTGTGTGTGTGTGTGTGTGTGTGTGTGTGTGTGTGTGTGTGTGTGTGTGTGTGTGTGTGTGTGTGTGTGTGTGTGTGTGTGTGTGTGTGTGTGTGTGTGTGTGTGTGTGTGTGTGTGTGTGGGACTCCGACTGGATCCGATCACACTAAACTGCTCACCCAGACCAGTTGCCAATTTAATTCCTCCTCTTCCTTTACCACCCTTGACATGACCCTTGGATCGCAAGCTGGAAACAAACTAGACCTTACCTACGTACCAATTTTGTTTTGACGGAGACCCTGCGATTAACCTGGTTCCCATGACTTGGCTTCCTTCACACGCAAGAAACTCTAGAGGTTAAGCTTAAAATGACAGGAAGGTCGCCACCTAGTGAGTGCAGTGCAATCATTATCTCCACCATTTGACGTCGCACTAAAGAAAACACAACACCTCAGACCAAAAAAGATATATATTTACAAGGTTTCATTAGTTGGTGCTATAGTGTGGGCACAAACGACAAATCACTGCGTAACATTTCAGTCTATTTACAGGCGAATAAAGACATGTAAGTGTTTTACATCAGTAATAGTCATTCAAGGCTTGGAGTCCAAGCATAATATGGCAGAACAATAAATTACATTAATTACACAGTTTACAACATGAATAAATCTTAAAACAATCTAAATTTGATAACTTACATAATTATATAGAAGCTCATTTACTTAGTTCTACTACAAATTTCGACTTGTGTGAAGGACACTTCTGCAAACACTGACAATCAATATCTTCATTGCATCTGCACAAAATCCCAATAAAATCATAATTTCTATAAATAAATGCTTGCAATAAAATAATGTGTGAAAAATTAGCCATTTACAGATGTCATCAACATCTCCAGGCAACTTTTTCTTTCCTCAGGATTACACTCATTCATCAATTTATGGTAACGCAGTAAAAATTACATTTTCTCATTGTTACACTGACATTACAGGACTTTCATCAATTTTGAGGTCTGTTACACAATGCGTTACACAAAGTAACAGTGTGATCGAAACATGATCCAAATTCTAAAGTGCTTGTGACTCATAATGCACAAGAATATTCCTTCTTTACCTCTCAGCGTGTCTATCTGTCTGGCTGCCACATATATATATAGAACTTTAGGCCGTTTACAAGGTGCCATACTAATACGCTCAACATTTTAACAGAGAGCTGCACTGGTTACCCAGTCGCTTTTAGTACACTCTCATCGTTAAAGTATTACACAACCATCAAAAAATCACATGTATCATAGCATTTTAAATTTTTTAGTTCTGCGTATAT